>LR990043.1:20670402-21284804 GCA_905147135.1 Blastobasis lacticolella | reverse complement strand
CAAAACATACAGCAGTATCATTTGACAATTTGTGAGCAATCAGAGCATTGTCGCCGCTCTTTTATTCAACGGCGAATAATACGTGGAAAATTGTCATTCCAATTGTGGGCTGGCCTTTGTTGGTATAATGACGGCATTCAGGGTGCTGCCGGTCAGTGTGGCCCGGCAGGCCCGGCGGTTCCGACGCCCGAGGATGGCGTGATCTGCATTTACTCTTTACTCTAAGAACAAGCACCGAAATCCTCAAGTGGCTCTGGATTTGTGTCCAGTTATGTGATAAGGTCGAAGAAACTTCCGGTGTGATTTCTGTGTTAAAGTCTTTGAATTGTGCACTGGGCATCGCAAGTGTTGTAGGAGAATTGTAAGAACTATATGGAACGCAAATGCCGGGAAGTGTGATCAGATACAATAAACTTTGAGGTGTTTGCTAGGAAGACAGCCACATTGTTGATATTCACTATGGCCTATCCAATTGAACCCACAACACCAATGAAGCCATCATCAAAGATGTCAAGAGCCTTGAATCCTTACCACATAAAGCGACCGATGAACGCGTTCATGGTCTGGTCGAGGCTGCAAAGAAAGAAGATATCGTTGATGAACCCGAAATTGCACAACTCAGAGATATCGAAGCGTTTAGGGTTGGAATGGAAGAGCCTAGATGAAGCGGAGAAACGTCCTTTCATCGACGAAGCGAAGCGGTTACGGATAAAACACATGCAAGACTATCCAGACTACAAATACCGACCTCGACGCAAAAACAGAATCGATTCTTCAGCATACTCGAATCCATCGCTTTACTCGACCAGGGACACGTTTGTGGAAATCGAGCCGAGGTCCGAGCAGAACTATCAGATCCCCATAAACTATCCAGAGCAATTTATGTACAACAACATGCTAAGTTACACAGTTCCTACGCTTCAGCAGCCGACGTATGTGCCGACATCGATACGTCCCAAGGAGGAGACGTTGCCAAGTCTTGAACTGCGGCCTCTGCCGTCGATTGAGAGTATATCTCCGAGGCCATTTGCTGTAGTAAACCAGCAGATGATGGTGAAAGCTTACCAGGATCTTCACTATGTGCCAGGAGACGTCGCTAGGATTTCTTATCATTATCCTTTTGGAGTTCAGTAGGCAACTGGATGCTGTTGGAAGGGACTCAAATCTCGAATGAATAGAACGTGAACTTAGCAAAGTGGAAGTACACAAGTTGCTGGGTGTAGATTATTTAGACGACGCGACGTGGAGACTAGTAATACTCTAAAACTTTACCTTATAGAGAGTAGGTAATAAAAAATAACTAAGAGAAGAGCCAAGAGGCTTTATCAAGCTTTTCACTATTATCATTCAATACATAAGATGTGTTTCCAACTTAGTTACAACTTTGAAAATGTTATCTTAAATTGTCGGCAATAAATATGAAATCATCAACTTCGTATGCTAAAAATGTTCTACTTTAATCTTTCATGGGATTCTCTTTTTTTTCAAACGATATTGCATCATTTGTTGCGGTGTGATTGTGATAAAATTGCTGTTGGCTAACGTTACATTAAATGCGCTCTGTGTGAAATTACATGTTAATGTTATATTATTTGGTTACCTAAGTGTAGCGTTTGATTCAGATGGTGCTATTTGTAGTCATTCTGCGCATGACGTCAACCATAATAGTAAACTACAAGGTATCACATCACTTCAACAGCTCATAACAGTCCACAGCTGGACTTAAGCCTTCTTATATCAGTGGAGGCATCTGCCATATCTCCACGTTTGGTGACCAAATCCTAATTTTACTGCTCTTTTAGTTAAGCATAACATGACAGTCCACTGTAATTACCTGATATGCCAAATCCTGGATCATGGTCAAGGCGGAACCCGGGCCCTCGTGCAAGCACAACTAGGACATTAATGCCAATTTATTTATTTATTAGTTAAGAATAACTCTACTATCAAAATATGATATCTATTGTAAACAATCAGTCATTAATATGCCTTGCACTCGTCTTTCGTCCGTCGCTATGGTTGCGCCAAATATCCTTACAGTCCCTACCTCAGGTATAATGTCCGTTCTGTAGAGTTTTCCTATAGTTAAAATATCTGATATAAGTATATACCATATCTACCATATGGTAGATAAATACTGACACGTCCACGTGGACGGGGTGGTTTCAGGTTCTTCTTGAAGGTTTTACAATAAATGATTTCTGATTTCTGACAAGACATAATAGATACCTAGACATAACCAAAACACAAGATAGGCAGAGGTTCGTGCAAAAAATACCTACGATAACATGATTGATCTTACTGCCAGCAAATCTAATACGAATCTACTGGTTATTTTATAACAATCAGGATGACTTCATCCAGTTTCGCAACTCGTCCACTTCCTAACTGATCCATTTTTATAACTCATACATACAATTCCTAACGGCTCCTCTTTCTAACTCTTTAATATAGGTACTGTTGTAACGACAACAGTTCACTTAACGAGGTGAACGCTTTATTTGCGGAATTAGGCCACCCAGAGAACCCAGGAGCCAATAACTACGTCCTACCCAAATCTACCCGAATGCTGGCTAGCCTAATCCCAACTCGCTTAACCTACTAAAGCCACCGCCACACTGTCGGAACGATAACCCCTCCTAAAAGCCTAGCTATCCTAGAGCCCGACCTAACCAAAGCTCTGCCAGAGCATACATGCTATAGTACTAGCTTTTGTATAACAAATCAATGCCTCAAACAAAACTAGACTTCAGTCTCTCAGCGTCTCGTCATCTTCCAAACACAGTTCATTACCCCTCAGCAAGGGTTCACTTGTACCAAAATATTTTTCACTTGAAATACGTCATTTCCTCCCCGCGAGCGCATGATTCATTGGGACAAGACAGCAGACGTTGAAAGACACCAGAAATAATGTACGGCCGATGACTAGCAGTTTCTACAGATTGATGTCTCCACCCTTAACTTTGTGCTGCGGTTGTACGATGGCGCCACTGGCAAGCAACACGACAAAATGCTGGTACAGTTCAAATTACTTCCACTTTCCAACACGGGTACGATGCAAAGGGTGTGGTAATTGATTCGGGTGTTTACAGAAAGGGTGGCAGTTCGATTCGTTTTGGGACAATATTTTTGAGTGAAATCTCCCATAGAGATGACTGGGGAGTTTTATGGTTCATTTGTCATTTTGGAAAACAGTGATGGGTTCCCGTTTTGTGTTCTTTGCGTTGAATTTATTGTAGTTGGTCGTGTTAAGACTCGAAATGTTTAGATTTCCTATACAGGGCTCCTTTTTTTCGCACTTTTAGCCCGGCTTGCACCAAATTCTATAACACGTTTAACGTTTTTTTGTATGAAGTTTTTGTTTAAGTATCAGCTTAAATGTGTTTAAGAATTTGGTGCAAGCTGCCCTTAGATGCGTGAGTTAGGCTGGCTAATTTAGCTAGTCCAGTTCAATATAGAAGTCTATTGGTCTCTTTGGACGTTTCCAGGCTTTTCTAGTTTTCAATGTCAGCGAGAACCTTATATTTTATGGCTTCCTAAAGTAGAATATTACACCAGATAAATAAGAATCGCCTTTAAAAATCTCGTTTAGTTAGTTACTAGTAAAGTATGGATGATCTTATGGACTTAAACGCTGTTATTTTGAAATGACAGACGGATATCTACTCAATTTTATTTAGGACAAGTTAATATTGAATATCGGGTTAAATTGTAGCCTATCTGTTATTATCGTTTTGTGTATCATTTTGGTCTCCGACACAAAAACTTCATCATCCATCGTGCGTCACCATAGACTGCATCTGCACTTAACATAAGGTGCGATGGCAGTCTACATGGCAGAACTAGCAAAACACCAGACTATTTTCTATAATAAAAAAGTAAAGATTTGCCATTGGTTCTTATCCTGCGCGATTACCTACTTGGATTAAAGAACAATATATTTCACACAGCATTATTTTACACTCATATCTACTCCTACATAAGGCGCCACCCACACTGTCGTTGCCACGTGCCACAATAATCACAATTCCAACCAATTCCATCCCTAATCGACTTTACAAATCCACATCGACATCAAACAAACTGGCGAGCATTTTCAGAATTAATTACCTATACACTGCTGTATTAAAATCTAATCGCAACGGATTCCAGAAAGCGTACGAAATTGCCTGTCACAGTTCCACACACTGGAATCTGTAAGCACACTGGGCTAAATTGGAAATTGGAAAACGTAACTAATTTGGTTTTACGGAATCCAATCGTGGACGAAACAATCGAGCTTAGTTTACGGAATGTTATTACCGAAATTCGAATTCGCACAAATGCATTTTGTTACATTGGATGTTGGGTTAATTTCTAATCGGAATAGGGATTTGCCTTCGTTTGGGTTTCATTTCAAAATTGTTATTCCTGAGTACGGTTTACTTCTTTCCTGTCATGCTCATGGTCGTTTATGTCCGAAATACACGACTAATAAGTCCTCTTGGTGACGATGATACCCTTATATATTTTACCATAATGTAGTTCAATGAAACACCACGCAGACGTCAGATGCGGCGAGAGCACAAATAAATTAAGCACTTAAGAATCAATCTATTCAATCCAATGTTATGGTAATTAATAATCGAACACATTAGACATCAAGAAAGCTGGTTGCCATGGACATGGCCAGGCAATAGGTACCTATTTCACCTCGGCACATCGCCTAAGCTCAACTTAGGCCCCATATGGAGTACTGTTTTTATCTCTAGGCAGGTGCGCCTCAGTATCAGCTTCTTCCATTTGACTGGATTCAAAGTCAGGTGGCCCGATTGTTGACGAGGAGAGTTTTACCTTCCGGCTTGACAATCTGGCTAAGCGGAAAGAGGATTCCTCATTGCGCATCCGTTTATATAACGGCGAGTGCTCTGTGGTGTGTGGTGCCGCCACCTCAAAGAATAGCACCACCCCATCTCTTCCCGTGGGTGTCGTAAGAGGCGACTAAGGGACAAATCTGAAAGATGGGCAGCAGCATCTTTCTGGGTAGATTTACATCAACTGCACTGCGATCTCCAACCCGCCTGCCAAGCGTGGAGATTATGGCAATGACCTCCCCTTTCGTGGGAGAGGCCCGAAGTCCTGCAGTGGACTGTTATGGGCTGTGATGGTGGTGGTGGTGGCTCTGTGGAATTGCTCGGACTAATACCAGCTACAAAATTTCACTACTGCATTTGCCTGTGTGGTGTCCACTAGTCCAGTAGTAGAATAACACCCGTTACACTACAAGGTAAACTACAAGGCGACAAATGTTCTCGAGACAAATTCCAGCCGTGCCATCTGGATGAGTGACGGTAGAATACCGTTTGACTTCCACGAAACTTCCTGCCTCGTACGACCACGACGTGGAACGATCTTCCTACGGTCTTCCTCCCTAATGTCGTGTCTGGATACACATCCAGACACGACATTGAAACCTTCAAGAAACGACCTATACCTACCTGAAAGATCGGCAACGCATCCACGACTCCCCGTCACCACTCCAAGTGGTGATACACCCCCCCAAGTGGTGATACACCCCCCCTCCCGGCCAGGTCCCGCTCCCTCTGTTATAAAAAAATCTCACACTGCAAAACCAGTTAAGACACAATCTAGATGCTTCACAATATTTAGTTAATTTAATTTAATAAAGTCAGTATCAATGATTGCGTTTGCGATTTACTTAGAAAAGCCACCACAATATTTGTCCTCAGGTTTTGTTTATTACTTACAACCCATTTTTGGGCCTTGAAACTCAACTTTACATTGTTAGCCCAACACTAAAACCTATGGAGCAAATTCACATGTAGCAATATTAAATCATATTAAATCCCTAACTAGCGGTTGAAATTATTAAGCTTTCCATTTGTAGGTACTTGACGAATTGGTTATTAGCATAGAGAAAATATTTACTAACGTAATAGAGCAGCCATCACAAACAAAAATATTGTACCAACCTGTCACGTGCGGGAGATGCGGGGGGAGGCTGCTAAGTCATAGAATGACCGATGAAATGTTATCGTTTTCTTTATTTTTGGCCCTCGAATGGTTCGTACAGTTTTTAATGCACAAGATGGCGTTTTTTTGAATATCCAAGCCACTGTCAGATTGGTCCGCGTCGCGCAATGTCTCAGAACTGACTGCGGCCACTGTTGTCCATGGACCGCAAAGTGTGGTTCAAAGAAAATACTTGCGGTGTCTCCTCTATTACGTTAGTAAATATTTTCTCTATGGTTAGGTTAGGTACCCTTGTATATCTCAACACAGAGTGACTACAAATTCATGTTACCAAGGTGTATCGTATGCATGTACGTACGTACTTGTCAAAGTCAAAGTCAAAGGCATTGATTTGTGACACAGGTAGGCAGACAGTTGTGTAATCAAGGAACTCATACTATGGCATCAACTCCGAAGTCGCAAAAAGTATAGCTGTTTTATACAAAATTCCTCGCTGCCTGCACATGTTTTCCCTGAGCGCTACAACTTGGGTCTCTTTAAGACAAGAGTGAATAGGTACTTAATCGACAGGTATGCACCATCGTAGACTGCATCTGCACTTAACATCACGTGAGATGGCAGTCAAATACCTGTCTATTTCACATAAAAAAAACAATTGAAAACGGGTTCTACCAATGTCAATAAAACAGTAATTTTTTTGGGGATTTTAGGGTTGGTGCCGTAGTAAAAGTTGTTCATTATCACGAGCACATGCCTACGGTATCCCTTACTCCTTGTATCATAAATTTTAAATCACCTATATACAGAGTGTTACATAATATATGTATGAAGCCGTAAACTGGATGGAGTGCTAAACGTATGAAAACGATAGGTACAATTATTTCTGTTGTACGTGGAATAATTGTACCTATCGTTTTCATACATTTAGCACTCCACCCAGTACACGGTTTCATACACATATTATGTAACACCCTGTATTATATAGACGACGTCTACACTTCATCGACGACGTGAAGCCGTGAATGTTTTTCTGTACTATAAAATTTGTTCAAAATGCCTGTGGTCTCCCAGCGCAACGATATGTAGGTATAATATGTATTGAAAATAGCACCGAAATAGATTTTACCAAAACCTTGTATCGATTTCCTATGGACACTACTTATTGACGAACGAGCAGACAGTCCATCTGATGGTTAGCGGTAACTGTCACCCATAACATCTGCTAATTATGCACTTATGAGGATTAAAACCATGAATGTGATTGCACCAACTACCTTATTCTTCAAACCAGAGGGCCTATCAGCTATCTCAGTGGACAACTGAATTTGACATAAAAAAATCTGACACTACTCTAATTTGGTAGACGCTATTGCCAGTTTTCAACGTAGATGACGTGGTGTAGAATTATCTAGTGTTAAATACAGCTGTCAACTGAGTTAGCCAATAGCCCCGCAGAACACTACTTGGTGGCAGGAAAGCAACGGCGATGCTAGAGTAGGGTCGTGGCCTATTCTCACGCTGCGACATCTCAAATTCGTCATTTTTGTAACAAAATATCTTTATTAAAAACGTAATTAAAGATGATCTTCGACAATAAATGATTTTTTCTAGCAAAGATTTACGCTAGAAAAAATTTCAAATTCGAATGTCGAAAGCGCAAGGACCCGGATAATATTGCTTTGAGTTATAGCGTCCTTGTCATTGTTTATATTGTGCGTTGTTTTTGTTGTCTGTCTGTCAAATATTAGTTCCTTTGACATCTGTGAGCAATGCTATCTGCACAAAGCTCTACATAACAAGGCTTACTCTTAATTAATAATACAAAATATCATTAACTTCATTACCTACATCTACTTACACCGCAAGAATACTTTTCTGCTTATGCAAACCCTTTAGAACTACAGATTTAATTTGTAGTCGATTTGCAGCAAAATTAAGTTTTATTGTTTCCAATATAGAAAGTAATTGATGAAGCCTCACTCATGAGCCAACAAATTGCCATTTAGTTAATAACGGTGGTGGCTTAACTATAGTTTGCATAAATATAACTTTCGAAATTGTGGGGGAATAGAGGGTTACAATCACTACGCCAAAAGCTCAAACTAAAAATCAATAACGTAGAAGATATAAGTAAACGGTGCTAAGGTAATTTACTTTTCTTGAATGACTTTTTTGTACAAACAGAAATATTTTACGGACGTCTTTGTGTTTTGTTTTTGTGCTAATTCTAAATTTGTAATGGATTCACAAGCCTTAATGTTTAACTGACAGTGAAAACAGAGTTGCGATGGCGGCCGAAAGGGATTAAATTTTAATTGTGAATGGAAGGGATTGGTGATATCTAATCAGGTAAACAATATTTGGTAAAATGAGCACGACATTCTTCAATCATGTCATTAGTGTTACCTATGTTATTAAAACAAACATAGGTACATAATTCTTTTATACATTTTTACTTGTTGTGCTCTCGCGCACGAGGGCTCGGGGTCCGCTTTGACCGTGATCCAGGATGTGGCAGATCAGGTAATTACAGTGGAGCGACTGCCATCTGACCTCCGTGACCCTGCTACCAGGGGAACTTGACCAGATTGGATCATGATTACACATTCAGTCGCCTGAATGTGCAAAACATAACTTAGAAAAGAATCATTGGTACATGGCCGCAGTGGGATTCGAACCCGGTACCTCTCACTTACGAGTCGGATACCTTACCACTCGGTCACCGGAGCTCCAGGCCATCAACGATTAGAAACATATTTACGTATAATTATGACTTGTGCAAAGTACCAGCTACAATAATAACGGCTGGCAGTTTTTAAAAGAACACTCAAGAAGGTTTACCAAAGACAACAAAACGCCATCACTCTGCGAGCAACGTTTGTATCCTTCACACCGAAGCGTACACAAACAGTTCTGTACGAATCTAGCTTTTTCCATGATGTCGAACAACATTAATTTTATTTCCTTATTTGTCACCGTCTATTGCATTTGCGTCTTTATGCCCATAACGTCAAGGTTTACAGACTTTTGGTTGGACAGAAAAACATGTTTGTCAGCGGATATCACTGTGTATTCATACGTGACACAAATGGGCCAAAAGTTGAATATGGCTTGGCCGGGATGTATGTTTAGTTCAGGTTCCATGGGAGGTGGTAATCCAAATACCAAATTGCACGAGTAACAAATTAAGAAGAGACAGCTATTGGTATTTCTGTTTGACAAAGTTAACGATGAAAGTAAACAATTAGATAACTTTAATCGTCTTTATCACCAAGTAATACCTAAATTAATAGTTATGCATTAAGCATCGAATCCTTAAGCCCAATGAGGAGTTTTCCAGTAGGTATTGTCAGTTGGTTTCAAAAAGCATCAATAGATGGCGTTCCTACAATTTTGGAAATCTTTTTTTAATCTGTATGATGGTGGAAGTGATTTCATGCAGCCAATTAATACTAAACTTAAAAATAAAATGTTTATTAATATAAACATAACTGTTAAAGGTTGAACGAAGCGTAAAAAGAATTATTTATAAAAGTTGGCACTATGTTCCATTATTATTACAACCTCTAAAATGGTTGAAAACTATTGACAAAGACAATATTATCCAATACGACGTACCCAGTGTTTATATCCTATTTGCTAAGAACCTATTTCAAGCGATTATCAATTACCAAAATTGTCGGGGCGCCATCTAGTGAGTGGTTAGGAATGCTTTAGATACCTATTGGAAAACTGCTCATTATCACAATGCCAATTATAATCATCTTGGCGTTAATGTCCCGGTTGTGCTCTCGAGAACGAGGGCCCGGGGTCCGCCTTGACCATGATCCAGGATTTGGCAGATCAGATAATAACAGTGATGCGACTGCTATCTGAACTCCGTGACCCTGTTACCAGGGGAACCTGACCAGATTGGATCATAGTTACACATTTAGTCGCCTGAATGTGCAGGTTTCATCAAGATCACAATGTCAATTATTAGACATTTTTTATTATTTTTGCGTAAAGATAGTTTATGCAATGTAGTGGAAGATAATACTAGCCTACATTTTGCTACCATTCAGATTACTGATTACCATTCAGCTATACGAGTATACACAGTATCGTACAAAAAACAATATACAATAATTTACAATAAAAATGTCAATCCTTTAATATTCAAAATGAGCTTATGGCAGATGCATTTATTCCACACGGGTCTAGAGCTTTGTTTTTGAACCGCTCGCCTGGAGTCGAACGGAGTCTCGGCATAAAATATTCAATTTTGAAAAGATTTTAATGCATGACGCTGATTTACCCTATTTTTGAACAGTTTTTGGTGTTGCCAATCTAATGAGAAAAATTTTGAATTTTTCATGCCGAAATTTAAAATAGAAATCCGTTCGACTCTAGGCGAGGCGGCAAGGTATCAATCACTTCATAGCCAACGATCTCGTATATTTATTTCTCTCTTTGCGACCGATTCTATCGCGATTGACGGCTATTAACTTGTCGGCTACGTTCGGCCACCTACGCAGTGTTCGCAATACTGCACTGCGATACAAGCGCTGTATCCACTATGCTCTCATCATCATCACATGATGAATCTACTAATGGAGCATATTGGCAAAACCATTTCGATTTGCTCTTTCTTTCCAACTGTTTAGATCGTCCATTTAGATCGGCGAAGTACTGCGAACTGTTACTACTAGCCTTGAAAACAGGAATTTAAATAACTATATTTATACGCGACACGATTTAATTAAGTATAAAGAAAAATACAAGAATATAGGCTTGCGAGAGGATATTTAGAGTAATATATGCTTAGACAACCGCTCTGTTCGAATGTCACGCACAGACTGAGCGGATGCGGTAGCACTTGGTAGGACTTAAGACAACTGACTTTGCGGGAGGGACTGTCACGGAGGCTGTAAAGCATACACAGCTAGGGTTAAACAGAACGCTGCGAAGCTATTTTTATCTTTACTAGATAGGCAAAAAAAATTATTAGAATAAATCACATGGTACAGCAGATACATTTACATAAAGAAAAGAAAAGAATCATAAACTACAATGACAGCAATAACGACGATATAGTATAGTGTCGTATCGTTACCCGTGCCATGAGAAGCCGTGCAGCGGGGTCATACTCAGCATAAGTCGTGGTGGCTGCTGCCAGGGCGCTGGTTTTCAGCGTGCCCGTAATCAAATCAAAATTTATTTATTGAGTATATCTATTTCAATCGTCAAATAGGAAGGGGTAGGAAAGTAGGAAGGAAACACACAGTGACATGTTGCCCGCCCCAGGATCGGAGCACATCCACTCCACGCCGACAACGGCCGGACCGTGTCCAGCACTACCAGACAGAGCCTGTCAATGCCCGACAATACCAAGCAGAGCCGGACCGCGCCCGACATAATATTTAAGTATATTAATAGTGCCTTAGTGCCAACTCCTACGCAACACTAGCATTCTTGTCGCCCATCGCAGCCTCGAAGGCTAACAACGTCTCCTCGGCTGCTGTAACGACGTGCGAAGTGAAACATACACGCTTCAGTTGAATACGCCATTTGTCGTCTGAAATCCTGAATGGATGACGACTTTCGACATTTAGTATTGAGTTGAGGGAAAATAAAAACGGGGTGAGTGCGATCCGGACTCGCGTGGAGGGTTTGGTAGAAATTATTCTTTGGTAAAGAAATTATAGGTATTGAGGCCAGAGTGAACTTTTAATTTTGAAATATTGTTGTGAGATTTGAATTTGACAGATTTTTATCATTTCATACTAGTTGATAATAAGGTCTGGTCATGAATTGCATAAACACCAGGGATATGTAAGGATTACGTACCTAAACATGCTTGTATCAAGAAAGAGGTATCACAGGAGACATTGATATCGCTGAGACGGATGCGAGGGTCAATGGCTAACGGCGTGAGGATGCCGACGATCGGGCAAAGTGGAAAAGGAGTATGAAGGCTGGCAGAAGCCAGGATTGACCGCTCGAATGATCGCCAAGGCGGACTCTGGGCCCTCGTGCGTAAGAAGATAATGGTGATTATTTTTATGTTATTATAGTCAAGTAAAGAAATATGTATTTAAAAGTTGACCTAAATGGCGATAGATTTATGTTTATTATAGTATATTTAAGGTAGGTATTAGAGAATATTCCTTTTTACCCTTTGTGTACGGAACCCTAAAAACACAGAAAAGTATTCTGTGTAGGTTTATTCTTTTTGTTATTTTCTATTTTGAGGCTATATTCGTAGAACGAGAATAAATGAAATGGTGTGGCTATCACGTGGGTGGGATAAAACTAGGTTTTATTCTAAATCTTTTCCTATTTCTAAATCTAATCGTATTTGCTATGGTGGTCTGGGCGTTCGTAAAGTGTCCAGTGTCTCGTTGCCAGCGTTTTTTCCTCAGTACACAGCACAGCACAGTACTAGTGGATAAAGTATTGTCCATACTAAGGACTTTTTTATCGGCTTTTTCTACCGAGGCCAAAATCGCGTGTCAATTGGCTTGCCTGGAGTCAGAGCCCACTAATTCTTATTCGCAGCGGCTATGGGACGAGCCGCGCTGTAGGTTGGCGCGAAACAAACTTTTAAACGCAACTACCTACTCTGCAGAGCGTGCTCACCTTCTGGCTGCTGGCAAGTGGGAATCGGGCCTTTGGCTCCAGGCAATGCCTTCAAAAAACTGCAAACGGCACTGCTCGACCGTGCTACTTTCAGGATTCGTGGCAATCCTGAAAGTAGCGCTGCGTCCTGCGTCCTGCGTCTTGGCGCTCCCTGCAGCGCTCCGCACGACTGCCACTGTGGCCGCCCTGTTGACCAGCTTGGCCACCATGGTTTGTCGTGCAGTTGGAGCGCCGGACGTATTCCACGCCACGCGGACCTTAATGATGTCATCCGTCGGGCCTTTGCCTCCGCTGGTGCTCTCGCGGTGCTGGAACCCAACGGCTTAGCCCGCGATGACGGTAAAAGACCCGACGGCATGACACTCACGCCCTGGAAACTGGGACGGCCATTAGTTTGGGATGCTACGTGCATCGATACCCTCGCGCTGTCCCATCTTCCAGCCACCGCGTGTCAAGCAGGGGCCGGTGCCGCCTCTGCTGAAAACGCCAAACGGCGCAAATTACATATTTGCGCCATTTGGCGTGGAAACTCTTGGGCCTTGGGGACCAGGCGCACATTCCCTATATAGGGAACTAGAAAAGCGCCTTGTCAACATTAGTAATGACCAGAAGGCTGGCCTCTATCTGGGACAGCGTATAAGCCTCGCCATCCAGCGGGGCAACGCGACCAGCCTTCTGGGCACATTTCCTCATTCAGAGGATTTGGAGCAGATATTTTACCTATTTAGGTAAATCAGAGTGTGGTTTTTATTGTTTATATGTAATTTCATGTTTAAGTTGTAAATAAAGTTTTTCACTAATCTTTAATAAACCCGCAAATTGTTGATTAAATTCGTTTTATTTCGGAAAAGTCACACGTTGTACGGAAGTCAGATGGCAGTCGCTCCACTGCAATTACCTGACCTGCCAAATCCTGGATCATGGTCATGGCGGAGCCCAGGCCCTCGTATGTGAGACCACAATCGGGAAATTAACAAAAAGATTGTAATACCGTAGATTTAGATGTAGTGTACATCTGTGGTAAAAAAAAAAAAAAATGAACACCAAGATGATTTTTTTAGTAACACTTTGCACACATCTAAAACCGCTGGAATGAAATTGATCTGGGGGTAAATAGCCAAATGCTAGCCCTCCACTGCTAAAGCCACCGCTTCTCCATGGAGCTCTGGAGACCTTACTCACCGGCAGGAACGCAATGCATACTTGTTAAATGATGTAACTTTGTGGAAGTTCTTCCCCAGTCTGGGGGCATTAATTGTAACGAAATATCCCGCTATGTTCTACCTCTCCATAAAATACTTAAATGGATATTTACGACTAGCTTTCCGCCTTCAGCCCCTTCCGTATATCTTACGTGATTGTGAGTGAGAATAAAAAGTAGCCTATATCCATCCTCTGGTGCTAAACTATATCCATGCTGTATTTCATCAAAATTGGTGCAGTGGTACCCGTGTAACTTTCGCATTTACAATATTACTATGGCTTTTAATCGAATGTCATCCAATACAAGAACCAAATATAACAAAACTAATAAATTAATCAACTCGCTTTTCTTTCTTTCATTCCCCCTACGATAACGAACGCACGCGCAGTCCATACGTCCACGGTACGCAATGTACCCGAAGCAAGGGTCAAAGTGAATTGTGTGCGGAAATGAATTAGTAACGGAGAAACTTGTTAAATGAGTCGGAACTTATGGAGTCGGAACTATGGAACGTACTGGGATGAGTGGGGGATGGAGCGATCTGTGGGGTGATTGTCTATTTTTTTATACAAACACTAGCGGGCCGGCGCAACTTTACCTCTATCTACCCTTGTTTTCTTGCTCATAAACCTTCTTCTTGAATCACTCTATCTATTGTTGAAAACTCCATTAAAATCAGTTGCGTAGTTTAAAAGATCTAAGCGCACGTAGATAAATAGGGACAGACGGCGGGAAGCGCCTTCCTATGTAGGTATATAGGTAAAAAACCTATGTGAGATTCGTGGAGATATTGTTAGGTTTCGGTATTCAGAAAATAAGTAAAATGATCAATCCAAGAAATATGAATAACCACCCGCCACTCGTTAGGTGTGCTTCGAGGCGTTTGCAAAGCGAGGCTGATCAAAGTCTTAGGCGCTGTCCTAACTGGCAACGGTCGTACGACCATGCTCGTGCGACAGGCGGTTTTGATGTCTCCTGTTGGTCGGGCGACGTCCGTACTACCCTGGTCGTATGACCATTGTCAATTAGGACTGCGCCTTCCGTACAATTCTACTCTGCCGGACACCACACGCCCAAACACTACCGCCTCCAGCAAACACCTTTTTTAATCCCCATTCCCCGCCCCCAAAAGAACGGATAGTCAATAAAAAATCATCAATTCACACCCCAACTCTTTACCCAGCGATCTGACAAACAAACAATCATATTAAACGGCGTCCACCGCGGCAGATGTACAAACAGACGGGCAGAACCAACATTAATCTAATTCTATCAATCACGAATCCATTAACATTGTGTTTTCAATTTGCTTTGACCGAGCCCCGTTTGATTTTCGAGCTTTACCACTGTTGAGAACATTAAAATACTTAAAATAAATGCCGAACACCCGTTTTCACTTCACACACACACACACACACACACACACATCACAGCCCGTAACAGTCCACTGCAGGACTTAGGGCCTCTCCCACGAAAGGGGAGGTTATTGCCATAATCTCCACGCTTGGCAGGCGGGTTGGAGATCGCAGTGTTGTAAATATAACAATGGAAAACGCTGCTGCCCATTTTCCAGCCTACGGAGACTCTAGATCTTTTGCCTCGATAATATTAGTCGCCTTGTACGACACCCACGAGTAGGGTTGCCAACTATACTGTTTTAAACAGTATTATACTGTTTTTCACTAAATTATACTTTTTACTGTTGAACAAAAATAAACTATACAAAATACTGTTTTCAGCTTCAGGTTTTTCAGTAATGAATGCTAAGTGGCGGGAGGATAGAAATAGAGCATCTACTAATTTAATAAAAAATTAGCTGCTCATTTATTTTAATTTCAATTATAATTGTGGTGAGGCATATGAAGTTTTTAAAAAAGATTGTAAATTAGTAAGTTGTGCGAGAAGTTCTAAAAAATATGTATTTAAAACAATAAATAAATAGAATACTGTTCATTTTTCTAAAATACTGTTTAATGTTCTTCACAGACCTAAATATACTTTATTTTTTGAAAAAAAAGTTGGCAAGCCTACCCACGAGTGTAAGGGGTTGGTGCTATTCTACTCTGCCGGGCACCACTCAGCTAATCTTTAGGAATGCCCTTGACTAATTGGTCTATTTCACCAAATGTCTACCTTCACAAACTTATCTGAACCGGCGACGACGTCGCTGTTGACAATAAAGTGATATTTCAAAATGGCGCCACTTAGTTCGGGGTTTGGTCAACGGGGTAGTTAGGTTTGCTGTGGGAGACAGAACGCAAATGTAATTTTAGGGAAGCAATCCGCTTGCTAACTTTAAGCGTTACCTAATGGCGATAGTAATTTCCTAACGGTTGGTAAACCGTAGCAATCCCTAAGTATTTGGGCATCGGATTTAGGCGATTCCTATGTTTAGTGAAAACGGGTATAAATCGTTTCGGGAATTACTAAATTGGTTAGTCAAAACCACATCCTTGGAACTCATGCTTTTCTTACACCCCTATTCACAAACAATACGAGTACTTGTCCAAGCGTTATGCGTACTCACAGTGCTGTACGGCTCACGGTCAATTAGGGTACTTACACTACTTACACACCGAAGATGCTCGCGGTCGCGGTCACACCTCGATGTCGATACTCGTTGTTTCACATGGTCGCCTCAATCGCCTATTTCACCAGCACCCATGTGGCAGATGGATTGAGCCCCATCTGCAACATAGAAAACCAAATCAAGCAGTGAATCCTTATAGGCACAAAAAACCTAAACACTGGGTGAAGTCTTAGAGGCACTAATCAGCCTCTCATTACTACGCTATCTCAGCGCACGACGACGCCAGCAAGGTGCAATCCAGCGCCACAACCTGACCGGCCAGGACACAGCCTGGCCGAGAAGACGCCCGGGTTAGCCTCCGCAGATAAGGAGCAGAAGATCCGTGTCTACAAGGATACCATGGCGGTACCAGCGGTGACCATTTTCCATCCCCTTGTCTCTATTTTGATACTGATTGACAAACACTTTCCGTAGGGTTGTTTACTCGCCTTATCACTAGTAATATTGATTTATATAATATATACAAATACCGTGTTACTATTTCATAACTATTTTCCTCACTTGCTAATTGTCAATTATTTCATAAATTTATTTCGGACATTAACTGTTGAGATCCCAGTTAACGATCGATTTGGCATCAGAACCGATAGGAAACTAATTTTTCCGCTACATTACCCCTTCAAGCATTTTATAGCTATATCTATTGTCCATGTTTTATTTATAGATTGTTTGTTTGAAATAGCAAGGACATAACGTTTCCCGGGTACAATTTCTGGCAAGTTATTAATTTATATGAACAGGCACAATGTGTAGGAAAGTTGTCTGTTTGTCATCCGCAGCTAATGGGTCGTTTAGCGAACTTTAGTCCGCCATTGTTGCTTTATATTTGTGAGTAACTCGGTCGAATGGTGCTTAGTATAATTTTATTGATGATTCCTTTTAAAAAGTTGGACGCTTGGGGTGAACTTTTTAAGTGACTGTCGTGTTTGCCTTGGTTCCATTCACTATGGAATGGAATGGGTCTTCAAATCAAGAGTGAATAGGTATCTTCTAGGCACGCATGCTACATCTTCGACCTCATCGTTGCTTTCCATCAGGTGAGTTGAGGTCAAATGCAAGCCTATTATTAATAAACAAAAAAAAACTATGATATTTTTGATAAAAGAAATAAGACAGTATTATAAGGTGTGCTTAATTTATGCTGTTTTATCAATAAATTAATACATTTTTGACGAAGAAACTTAAGTATTGTATGTACTTGCAACTTACTTAAGCCTTATTTATTAACTTTTAACTCTTAATTTCATTAGTAACTATTTTAAATGCTACTAACACCCGTATTCAGAAATGTTACTATGAGGTCTCACAGTACGCGTGATCGCATAGGGTGCAACTGACAATACTATGCGTTTGTCAAAATGGAGTCATAGATCTGTATTGGACGTAATGCGTTCACTTAGCTGACGAGCACTGGAAAAATACTTGAACCAGACTTCACATTTTCGATTTTTAAATTCCAAAATACTTCCACGTTTAATTTCAAAACCCCCCATCTCCGAGTAAGGGTGCTTACTGCTTAGGAACCCAAGAAAATATTGTCCGTAGCCGCCATATTAGGTACTAATTTCTATATCAGTTTACGCACTAGTCGACCGGGTTCTGTTCGAATTTCTATCTTAGGGTTCTGGAATTTTGTGTGTCTTGTATGGAAAACAAAATGCTTGCTTGTAGTCGAAGTCGTAGACAAAGCTGGTAGGTAAATATATTCACTTCGTACCGGGTTAATTTTCGAATTACACCACACTAGCGCCCCACACCGGCGCTAGTTTTTGAACTATTTCATCCACATCATTTGGATGCATGGCTTCCAACTAACGTATTGGCTAGCATTTCTACCGCGCACGTGCAACATGTGGGATGAGCTCTTTCCTGTAGCCGTATTCACAATGGCTCTGACATCGGATTCGGATACGGAATCGATAAAGAACCCCGCAAAAGTTCTTAGGAAAATGTGGTTTCAGTTAATTTTGATGAAATTTTCATATGTTACAGAGAGTAGAGTTTCCGTGGAATCTATCGGGATTCTGAATAAAAGTTTTCGAATCGATCGACACGGATTCGGCGCTCACGAATTTTGTGTCGAATCGTTCGGAAACGGTTTCGAATCATTGTGAATACGGCTACTGCACTTCTTTAAAAGGCATGTTTACAGCTTCGTGAAAGGCCGGCACCGCATCCGCTCCCTTTAGGTCGCAGATATCCTGGACAACAGTGGCCTTTCCATCAGGCCGACCGTGAGCCTCCGTAGACAAAAAAACGGATTAATTTTGATACTAGGAACTGTTTTTCATATTCAGCTGAAACGCCCCAAATTAAACTCCAGACTCCAATGCAGTGCGTCGGCGCTCTTACAAATTTTCATAAAAGCCATTCAACCGATCCGAATAGGGTCTTTTAAAGTAGAACTGAGAGTCTCTGAGGGGATCTGAGGGACAATGTCTCGCAGTCTCAATATAAATACATTGAAAGTAATAAGGCGCAGTGGAAGGCTCACTTCGACAAACCGCTCGAAACAAAGTTGCCTGTTCCTACTTCAATCACTTTGTTTCTAATGATTCTCTAGTGCAGTCAGGCCGGTGAGTATGGGCGAGTTTGACATATTATTATATTATTACGTATTTGTTTAAATTGTGATTTTGATGTTGAATTGTAATAAGGAGGAAATTATTAAAGGAAACGATAAATATTTTCAAGAGACGAACTAAGAACATGGTTTAGTTGTTTTGAATAAATTCTTATTACGGAGTTCTTGAATCTCTGAATCGGTCTGAAAAAGTATATCAGCACGCTTTCATTCATCATTTGAGGTATCTACTCTATTATCGGAGTTTCAAGCCGAATAAGTGGCAACCGACGTGGCTTATGACTACTACTATCAATCGATAGCAAATCTGCCTTCAAAAGCACGGAGGGTAAGGGTTCTACGTAAGAATTAGAAAAGAAATCTCATTGGTACAGGGTTTCGAGTAGGATCGTCACCCGTTCGTTACTCGACTACCTCTCGGCCATTTCAGCATGCTGAAAACTCAAGACTCATGATCACTCTCTTTATCCCACTAGATAGGATCCACACAACATGGCTATCTTTATATTATTATATTATTAACTCTTTATTGCACAAAAAACATTAGAAACTCAATACAAAGTACAAAGGCGAGCTTATCCCTAAAAGAGATCTCTTCCAGCCAACCTCACAATCCGTGAAGAGACCATAATGTCGGGGTGTAATACGTGCAATTGAAATTTGAATTGAAGTAATATGTGTAATATCTTTATATCTACAAACATTTAAGATAAAATAAATACCATTCCCATTTAACTTCATATTTTATTTGGCTCTGACCGGAAAAAAACTGGTAGCGTGACCGAAACGAGCAAAAGGGCTCATCTCTTACACTGTGCAGAAATAATTGCTTTAGATATTTTGAGCCCCTCTCCATTACTGTGTTATTTATTAGTGCTAGCCAGTTTTTAGCGGCGGCAGTGTAGGGTCTGTTATCCACTTTGAAAGTCTGTGATGGAGTTGGAGGCAATAAAGTGGCTTCCGCAGCCCTTGGGAGGCATTTGCATATAACAGACGGCTATAATTGTGTCTATCTGTACATAATGGTGGGTATATTGCGAGATTTGTGAGCCAATGTAAACGGGAACCTTTTAAGACTTAGTGATTAGGTTAGCGTAAGTGGGTAATAATGGGGTTTAAAGGCGGTAATTTGGTTGTGTGAATAAATGTAGGAGTGTTTGTCCTATAGATATTTAAGATGTTAATAGGTAATGAATATATGATGTAACACATGTAATTTTCATTAAATTTGAACCTGAAAATGTTGGATCATCTTGGCGTTTATGACTCGGTTGTGCTCTCGCGCGAGGACCCGGGGTCCGGCGTGACCATGATCCAGGATTTGGCAGATCAGGTAATTACAGAGGAGCTACTGCCACTGGAATCTGATCAAATGGGATAATGGGTTCACATTCCGTCGCCTGAATGTGCAGGTTCCATCACGCTGTTTTCCCTCATTGTAACAGCATCGGTTAGAATTCAATACATCACTTAGAAAAGAGTTATTGGTACATGGCTGTAGTGGGATTAGAACCCGGTACCTCTCGCTTTCGAGTCGGATACCTTAATCACTCGGCCATCGACGCTCTTCCAAATCCTGAAAATATAGTATAATGTGTATAAAGTCGAAATTAACAGAAGTTCATATGAAAATCTAAATGCCCTTGCTTCGTTACTAGAGGAATGTTCAAAAGACCACTGGATCCGGGTACCAAAACTGCGACCGTCGTCGTGTAGTCCTTTACATATGAAAATTGCTGAGATTTTGACAAAACATAAACAGTTTGCTAGTCGCGGCAAGTGGAGGGCTCACGAAATGGACTTTACTTCACTCGTCCTCTAAAATATTGCAGTGACGCCGAATGCAAACTACATGAAAACCTCGAGAGGCACTTACGTCCAGCAGCAGACTTTGAGATTACGACACAATTTCCAATTTAAATAATGAGCAGTTTTCCGATACGTATCTAAAGCATTCCTAACCACTCACTAGATGGCGCCACGACAATTTTGATAATTGATAATCGCTTGAAATAGGTTCTTAGCAAACATTTATAAATATTCTATAAATATTTCTTTTTACATTTCTTTCAACCTTTAACAGTTATGTTTATATTAATAAACATTTTATTTTTAAGTTCAGTATTAGTTGGCTGCATGAAATCACTGCCACCATAATACAGATTAAAAAAAAGATTACCAAAATTGTAGGAGCGCCATCTATCGATGCTTTTTGTAACCAACTGACAATACCTACTGGAAAACTCCTTATTGGCGAGAGTCCATCCGCTACCGTACTCTTTCTAAAGCGAAACACGTTTCAGGTCCTCCCAATGCTCCAACACGAATCACCTCCATCGACAGTCATTCCCTCGAAAGAAATGACGCCTCAATTTCCGAAACTATAACAAAATCGACAAATCCGCCGAAAACTTCATCAATCACGCGTAATCAGAGCACAGCCATTCGTCATTCTGCCCCGACCCGATACAAAGCTCCCACTCATAACCGGAATAATCCGGTACGCCACCGTTGATATTAAAACCGGTGGCATTAGGCGCAGGAAATGGCGGCGTACACATCCCGTATTGTGATCCGAGGAAAAATGATATAATATCATAACATCCTTTCACGGACTGGGCGAGCCCGCCCTTGCCGTAGAGTAGGTGGGGTCGCAACTCGCAGACGCGTCACTTAAGGCGGCTATTCGTACCTACATGTTGGCCGAGCTAACGCGAGCGAAGACGAATAAGGATGACCACTTTGATATGGCCGCGTGCGTGCTTCACCTGGAACATGTTTACGTACAGACACCACGTGTGTTTCATTTTATGGATTAGGACCTATTGGAAATTTCTTCGTTGTTAAAATTTTTAACCTGCCAACTCCATTCGCGCTCTTATTGATGGCTATTGCATTGTTAGAAATTAGGAGTCTCCATGGATGGGCATTTATCACTTACACTACATCCAGGACTACTGCTACATTAGCATTAGCTATGTATGCGGTCAAGCAACCCTTACGATGAACGTTCCAGGTTGAAGGTTCAGGTTAACCCCGTGTTAACATGGTCACAGAGGTCATTATGGCAATCGCTCCATTGTAATTACCTGACCTGACAAATCCTAGATCATGGCAGCACCACAGGATTATTATTTTTATTATTCCAGGATGAAGGATAGGGTAGCCTCATGATCATGAGAACACAACGGTGCTGCATTTTTATTACAATCATGGATGTTATGGGTGAGCAGCTCTGTAAACTCAACTTTTATGTTTGAATATGTTATTAATCTTGTTCTAGTAATCCTTCGGAAAATACCTTCTGTGTCATTTGTTTACTCTTTGCCCTCACCGCCCTACGCGAGACAAATCGCCCGGCTGGCCATTTGTCAAAAAACCTGCATCCGCCCACGAAAAGCGGTCATTGTCGACGTTTTTACACTCTTTCCTCCCTTATTTTCATATCCATATGGTTCAAAATCGCAATGTGTAGGTGCATCACGAATGTTGCTAGGATATAATGGTGACTAAACATACAATAGGTCTTTTTTCGAATCCGGTTAAAAATGTGACCGGGTGTGTCTTGGGGCCATTTTGCCTATGGCTTTGTGCTATTATTTATGATGAAAAACCTTTTATGGCTTTCACGACATTCTTTGTCGGAATCTTGATGTTGTAATGAAGGGAAAAGCGGAATGGAAAACTGTACACATGGATAAAGGCTACAGCTTACGTATCTGGCAACTAATTATATTATCATTAAATATTCTAAACCTAAGCCAGTCTAGGTCAAACTAATATAAAGGATGAATGGATGAATTTAATAACGAATAATAGCGTCTCAACTAAATTGAAAATATTTTTACCCTCAAAGGCTAAATACAGCAGCACCCATGTGAACCACCAATGCAACACCTACAGCTTTTATAAGAATTACATGTTGCGTGAATTGCTCTAAAACTATGATCAGGCGTTTTCCTCAACCTTCACTACACATATTATATTGTTTGTTACCACGGTTAATATTGTTTTTGTGTAGTGATTAACCACGAAAGTCTTAAAACCTATACTTTCACTTTATCTTAGCCCGATCTCACGCTCTGTCTCCAGTTTCCTGTGTTATGTAAGTAAACGAATACTAGGCATTCCGTTAGCAGGGTAAATATCCAGTGGCGACCCTCCGGCACTTCCTCCGCCGCAAATGGCCGAGCCCGTCATAATACCCACTTAGGGGAACATATTTTTGTCACAGCTAATAAACTTGTATGAATCATTCATCTGGCCATTTGATTTACCGTTTACCTTCATATTTAGGGAGACTTTCTGGAAGTTAGTAAGTAATTATTTATTAGAGAGTATTACGCTACAACACATACATCCGCTGCTGGACTTGCGTCTTCTTTAAATTAACCCACCACCCCATAACCCATTGTTGGACTTAGGCCTTTTAACTATATCCACTGCTGGACATTAACAATCCACTGTTGGACTTGAGCACTCTCTACATCAGTGTAGTGTTTCAACATACTTAACCCGGCAACTTGGGGGAGAGGTCATAATGATCCCGCGTGTTTTAGATTTTTTATAACATTATTTATAACTAGTGGATCCGGCGCGACTTCGTTCGCGTGGCATCCTATCCCTACCCCTAACCTACCCCTACCTTACAACTATCATAAATCTACCCTGTTTTTCCTGCTTATAAACCTTCCTCTTGAACCACTCTATCTACTGCTGAATACCGCATTAAAATCCATTGCGTAGTTTGCAGCGTCGCTAGATAGACACCCACAAAACCCGGAGAGACGCAAATGCTTTGTCAGTCTTTAAGATAGGTATAAGCTCGTTTCTTAAAGGTTTCAATGTCGTAACGGTCTGGAAACACCACTGCAGGAAGCTGGTTCAATAGCGTAGTCGTACAAGGCAGGAAGTTTCGTGAAAATTGAACGGTGGTCGACCGCCGCTAATCCATGTAGCATGGATGGAATTTGAATTTGCGGCAGGTTGCACGTACTACGGTGAAGTTCTGCTGCTGGTATCCCGAATAATTCTTTAGAGCACTCCCTATGATACCGAGAGTTTAACGCACGAATACTCGAATGTCTCTTTCTTTAAAGGGATCATTAGATACCATGCTATTCCTTTTGAATTTCAAAGATTTGAAAGTGACATTATTTTTAAGGAGCCTTTAAAGTTTTGAAGCGCTGCAGTATTCGGGTGTGAGATGCAAAATTAAGCAGCCTCCCTCCACAAAGCCAAAGGGTCGAGCCGGCAGCTGAGACTCTCGTCGTCGACAAATACTACTCTTTAACTCTTCTGTGGTGGCATTACATACTTAAATTGCATTTCAATTTTCACAGTTCCATAGTGAGACTTCAAACGAAGCAAGCAGAGTCCCCCATATGTACACTGTAAACCCTATTTAATCGGAATGGTAAAATACCGCCCTCTTGCGCCTCCGCGACCATAATAATTATTCCACGGGCAAACTCCGCTTATCTTGACATGACGTCACACCGTTTCGATCCAGCCAGCATTTTCATTCCACACTTCGGCTTCCGTTCCCTGTCTTTTTCCGTCACAGCTATTTTTACGTCGATTAAAACGAGATAAAAGATGAGGAATAAATTGAAAGTTTTTCATTGTGACTGTATGACGTTTGTTACTTTTATCTACGGCATTGTCTGTTGTGGATAGCGTTTGTGAATAGTATAATAAAGCCTTTTGAGTAAGCTATGTTTTTTCTACCCATGTAATACACAGGTAAAACGCAGGTAATAACATTTTCGTTTTTAAGTATTTGGAGTATCTTCATTTAAACTAAATTATCTAAGCTTGCTTTGAGAGCGTCGGTGGCCGAGCGGTCAGAGTATCCGACTCGTAAACCAGAGGTCCTGGGTTCGAATCCCGCTCCGGCCATGTACCAATGACTGTTTTCTGAGTTATGTACATTCGTTGAATACTAACCGATGCTCTTACGGTGAGGGAAAACATCGTGATGAAACCTGCACATTCAGACGACTGGATGTGTAACCATGATCCAATCTGGTCAGGTTCCCCTGGTAGCAGGGTCATGGAGGTCAGATGGCAGTCGCTCCACTGTAATAACCTGACCTGCCAAATCCTGGATCATGGTCAAGGCGGACCCCGGGCCCTCGTGCGCGAGAGCACAACCGGGACATAAACGCCAAGATGATGATGATGATGATCTAAGCTAGTTTTACTATCTACTACGTTTTACTACCATCATCATCATCATCATGATCATCCGAACGGTCAATCCTAGCTTCTAGATTATCGTGTTGAGGTGTATCTATGTACCGACTTACAACTATTATCCTACTGAACTGACGTGTAACTTAGTTATCAATAAATAATTTTGTATTTGGTGTCTGTGTGTAATAAATGTTTTCTTCCTTTCTTTCCTCTGCCAGGGTCCGCTTTGTTGTTCATTCTCCTCCACTTTGCCTGTTCTTGGACATCTTCGAGTCGTCTCTCGTCATTTCTACTTTTAAACAAATGGCAAATTTTCATATTTTATCTCATATGAAACTTGGGTTTATCGTAAATTACAGTACAACCATAATGCAATTATGTACATTTAATTAAGAAAGAGCGGAGTCTTCGACTTATGCTCAAAAAGAAGTTCTTGCCAAAAAAGACAAAAGTTGTTCAAGAAAACAAAGCATTATTTATATTATGTATTATCTTAAAAGTTCGTGTTAAGGTTCAATAAAATATATCTATTTTTACTACTGAACTAACTAGTTACTATTTATAATGTTATAAATAGGTACTACAGAGGTTCAGTTCAGTTATTCACACCACAAAGTCGAGACCGTCTCGTTTACAACCCCTAATTACACCCCATTTTCAAACAAAACCTATAAAAATAACACCAAAGAACTCACCATCGTTGCGCCACTCAAAATCACTTCACTAGTTTAAAAAAAATAGTTTAATGAAATACTGGCCGTAAAAGAAAACAATTGGGATACGAATTTGGAATGGAGGGAAAACAAAAAAATGGCGCGATTACATCTTGAAGCTTGGAGTGGCCGCGGTTTCTCATGGGGTGTTGTTTTGGTACCAGCTCTGGAGGGAGCCATTAAATGTAGGGTGACCATGTCACTAGAGTAATTGAGTTATCAGTCTTTATCTCTACGCTGTAGTTTTGCAATTGTAAGTTTAGAAAAGCGGGATTTGTTTACTATATTGTGGCGGTGGTGTTTTGTTGCAAACTTAGGTGTACCTTCATTCCAATTGGATTGAGGGTGCTCCTGCTTGCGATTAGTCTCGGGTTCTAGCAGAGTCCGATTTCCTGCCTTCTTTCCTGTATAATCATCATACCATAATCCGGCCACGGCAGGTCACCGGGCATAGATATATAGTATGCCACTTAGATCAGTGGTTTAACGCATCCTTAGGGTAATCCCGACTTTTGTCAGAGTCCACTTTCCTATCCATTCTCCTCCACTTTGCCCGGTCTTCACCCTCGCGTCGAAAGCCGTTAGCTCTCGGACCCGACTCAGCTAGGTCAATCGCTTCGTCTGCCTTCCGAGTATTCATCATCATATCACTCGTAGGACGTCCTGCGAAAGGCCACACCAACACCTTCCACACCGATTGGCTCTGTTCTTGCAACTATAGGCATCCTCCGACGACCATGACGAGGTCCTCCATCCCTCCCGTGTATTGTCAGGCTCTTCCTCCACGGATAGTGGCGACTACGTCCGGAGCTCTTTTTTTTATTGCTTAGGGTGGTACACGGACGGACGGTCTACCTAATGGAAAGTGGTCACCGCCGCCTAGGAGATTTGCAACCTGAGGGGAGCGGATGCGGTGCAGGCCTTTGAGGTGTATTCCACATCCTGCTCCTGCATGGTAAAAGGCTCGTGAGACCCGTACGTTAGTTGGATGAACACTAACCCATCGTAATTTATATTATTTGCTCAATTGACCATATGATCCAAGACAATGTCAAACCCAGGCGTTGTTAAAATGTTCAGTTTGAAATTAGAAATAATAACTAGCCAATAATGGCCACCCTACCAAGTGGCCGGTCGGCTCCCACGGGGCGCCGAATTAGCGCTCAATTTGGCGCGTGATCCGATTTGCACCCCGACGCCGGTTGACCGTGAGTGCGGCGCCTTATACTAACAGGAGCCTGGGATTTCTTAGCTTCCTTATACGTTTTTCTTCGATATAGGAAAAAAATAATTGGAATGGCAGCTTATGTAGCTAGCAGTTTTAGCAACGCAACTTGCCATTCCTTAGTCTTATTGGATTTGGATACTTTTTCCCAGTAGGTAACATGTACTAGGCCGTATGGTGCCGGCAGAGTAGAATAGCATTAACGCCCTACACTCGTGGGTGTCGTACAATGCGACTAATATCTAGAATTAGAGGCAAAATATCTAGACTCTCCGTAGAGACTAGGAAATGGGCAGCAGCGTTTTCTATTGTTAAATTCCTATAACACCGCGATCTCCAACCCGCCTGCCAAGCGTGGACATTATGGCATTAACCTCCCCTTCCATGGAAGAGTCCTGCAGTGGATTGTTATGGGCTGTGATGATGATACCTAGCGGTTTTACCCCAGCAACTTGCAATTCCTTAATCTTATTGGATTTGGGTTTTTTATTCCAGTAGGCAACATCAGTCAATAGCATTCATTATTTTTTATAGAAGTTCTACGACTACCCAACTCATTAAATTAGTAATTCATTAAGGAAACTCCAACACTAGAGGTGTTGCTCACACAATGAAGAAGAAAAATTTAAGAACTGAAATCATGTCGCAGACACGATTAAATGCTAAGAAGATGATGACAGTATCATTACCAGAGAATAAACTTTTAAATGTGGTGAGATCGTGGGCGTGTATGAGAGAAGGTATGAGGCGCTGTCCTAATTAGCGACGGTGGCCCGACCTCAAAACCGCCCGTCGCACGACCGTTGCCAATCAGGACAGCGTCTGAATGTGGAAAAGGCAAAACAGATGTATCAGGAGTGTGGATTATGCCAGTCTATAGCGACTACCTACTTTTATGGAAAGTGTGAAGGCGTGAGTTCGTATATATAAGAATCGTTCGGCGGAAAAGCTCTACCGACTACTCCTAGGCACGGAGGGGCCCTCACAACAGGGGCAAGGGGGTCTGATGATGTGGCTGATTTAGGAGGAATCATTTTTGGCAGAAGTCATGTTCAGCAGCGATTTTCCGGTTCATTCTAGATTACTACACACTGCACATCACATACATCTACTTGAACAATTGTAGTAGAAATGAAAGCAGCAGATATTCTTACGCCTGTACGCTGTACCTGTTCATTCGGCATAACTAGTAAGTTATCTTTTAAGACGGTCTATATATCAGAAATGTTTCATCATCAGCCTATGCTTGCCCATAGGCTTGCTAAACCTATGTCCATATCGTACCTCTAGGTCTGTACCTCGACTTTGTGTTTTCTTATGAATATACGTTTCATTCATTTATTTCCCTTGTTTGCAATGCGCCCAGTACACTTACTCTTGGCTTACTCCTGTTATTAATTTGATTACACAAGTTTCACAAAGGCACCGTATGAGAGAACAACTAATACCACGGTCAATACTTAAAAATTATATATCAAAGTAAAAAAAAAAATCCTCATTCCTCAGTTCAACCGCCGAGAATTTTTTCTCTTTCACCGCGTCGAATTATTTCTTCTCACAAAATAATTTCATAACAATCATAAATATCAATTACAAGAACGCAGGTACTTACAACCACTTGGCTTTGGAGTATTGAGAAGTACTTCCCCTTGCCATGAGAACTACTAGCCACTCGACTATAGCTTTGTTTCCGATAACCATTGTCGACATCATAGCGATATCGATGGATACGATAACGTACAATGTGTATTCTTCATTCAAATTTTTGTACGTTCAATTTCACGCAATGTAAACATTGTGTTTGTTTTCGAGTTTTCGAGTCTAAGGAGTAGTTGGCTCGAGCACCTTTTTGTGTAAACAATTTAATTGTAGCTATTGATATGCGTATGAGTAAGCCAAAATAAAACGTCTTAACTAACTGTGTCTGAATAACTAACTGTGTAACTAACTGTGTATAGAATGACTCTGAAAACAAAACCGGGCCCAAAAAACAAAGCCAGGACCAGAATTAAAAATTTTTGAATTTTGTATTTCGGACCTGGCCCCTTTTTGTTAAAAGAATTTAATTGTAGCTATTGATATGCGTATGAGTAAACCAAAACACAACATCTTAACAAACTGTGAATAGAAAGAGTATGTAAACAAAACTGTAAAACTCCCGGGCACACTCCTAATTACAACATTTCCCAACACATTACAATGGCAGCAGTTGAACGACAAACTTCCGTAACCCGACACTGCGCATTACCTCACCACAGACCATAGTTTGCACGAAACGTGTCAGAATAAACTGCCCAATTTAGGGGATTTGGGGGCGTCGTTGCAAATATGCGGGGGTGTAGCGACAACAATTGTCATAATTGTTGGCAACATTATTTCAATGTTATATTTCCAACAGGAACTAACTGTTAATGTAAAACCTAGCGAGCACATTTCTTAAATCTCCATTTATTCTTTCTGTGATTATAAATCAGGCATTTGTCGGTTCTTAGCTCATGACGATCCGGCGAAGGTAGAGCAAGCCTGCCTAGAGTTGTTCATATTTTGTGTCATTTCAGTTATTTATTTTGAGTTACTTCAATTAAGTTAGTTAAGTGATTCATATAGCATTAACAATGGAGTCACCAATCTTAACCTATGAACTAATATAAACACACAATATCTAAATATTTTACTCATTTTCTAAGCTATACACATTTGTGTTCAGAGAGAGGCTTTTAAGTTTAGAATTTCCGATACCCAATATCTCCAACGGTTTAAAAATTACTGATTACCGAAATCTTGAAAATCGCAACCCGGATTATTTTCCAATATGCCAACCACACCTGAACATCCATATGTCGTAGATCTTCCAGCTATTCAAACAACTGTTTTATGCGCATAGATAGCTATGGAATGGAACATGTTGCCTGCCAATGTGTTCCCTGATAATTATAATCTGGACGCCTTCTAGGCTAGAGTACATAGTCACGCCGTGCAGTCATCTGCGCAGGAAATATTTAAGTGCACAAATGATCGCGCTAGCACAGATGCACTCTCTCGTCTTCCCTTGCCTATACCTGATGGAACGGTGGACCGTTATGATCAGAGGCAAGGTTAGATGCAGTGTCTGGCCGACAGTTTCTAATTAACGCTACTGCCGCACTAGGCCCTCCACATGGCTTTGCTGCCTTGCCGTGTCCGCCAAAACTCCTTTGCATATCTGCGGTAAGTTGCCTTCCACGCCAAGACAGACTTTCCACACAATGCGAGAGATATTCGCAGTTCCGCTTATCAGAGTACATAGAATCACTTTCCGTCAGGTATACCTACCCTTGCTACCCTTTATCACCTATAAAAATGTGTCTGCGGTCTTACAATTGTCACAACATGCCAAAATTACATAATGGTTGCACTGTTTACACATGTTTTACTTATTAGGGTAAAAAAAGCACGAGGGTGGCAAAGTTCCCGCGATTAACTGTCGTTTGCCAACGTACCAATTTGAGCCGCAAGTTCGCAACGCCCACTGCGTGCGCACAGTATAATGTGGGTGGTTTCAGTTAAGCTTTGGAGTGAGATCGACCACAGTTCTAGTATAACTTGTCTTCAAGGCTAGAGTGAATAGGTTGTTCCTAGATAGGCATGCTCCATCTTCGGCCGCATCGTCAGTTACCACCAGGTGAGATGGCAGTCAAATGTCTGGATACTATAAGAGCTCAAGTGTTTTTCCGCGAAGTCACCAAGAGACGTTTCGCGGAACAAAATGCTCCCTGCTCCGTGCTCCGCAACCTGCGGGTGATGAAGCAGTTGTGTGGTCGATCAATAAAATTTACTGCCGAGTCGTACATATTTACTAATGTGTACCTCATTATCACAGCCCACAACAGTTCACTGCAGGACTCAGGGCCTCTCCCACGAAAGGGGAGGCTATCGCCATAATCTCCACGCTTGGCAGGCGGGTTGGAGATCGCAGTGTAAATACAACAACGGAAAACGCTGCTGCCCATTTTCCAGCCTTTCGGAGGATCTAGATCTTCTGCCTTGAAAACATTAGTCGCCTTATACGACACCCACGAGTATAAGGGGTTGGTGCTATTCTGCTCTGCCGGACACCACACGGCCAACCTGTGTACCTAATTAAAAAAATTTTTACAAGCATTACATAGTTTTAAAGGAGGGTAGAGATCATCTTAGGGAAATGCAATAAAAGAGATACGATGATATATAGATTACAGTCATGTACCTATGTACAATTTTGAACAGCAGGTCGTATTGATAATGCTACACGTTTCAAACTACTGAGCCCAATCGTCAGTAGATAATAAAAAAGGTTGTATGTCTGTGGAATTTCTATACCAGATATTTAGACGAGTTTCACAAATATCTGTTGTTTTCTACACGTTATGAAACGTTGGTCTAAGTAAAGCTACACAAAGATATCTTGACTCGAATGTGCAACGACAAGCCTACAAAACCCCAGACAGAACAGCAGCGAAGCGACACCATACTAGTCTAGTTCCGATGCCAGTCTCCCGAATATCCAAACCACAATCCTCGTTAGGGGCTCAGATTTATGCCTCACTAATCAGAATTTGGCTACATACTAAATTTTCGCCTAAACTCCAAACACAGTGCATCTGTACTAAGTTGATCCAGTTTGCGCTAGTTTCCGCCGGCTGCGACAGCTTCGGAGCGGATTTTCGTCCGGATTTCAGGCGGGAGATACCGTGTGACGTCGCGACGCGGTCAAGCGAACTCTGCTTGCGGTAGCGTGTATGTAATACAAATTCGTATTTCGTAGAACAGTATTTCATATGTGTTGTTGTGTGAGGAGAGGTATGTAGGGACCTAAGAATATAAAAAAGGGGTGTGGAAAAAGAGTATTTTGTCATTCACGCATTTCATTAGATGTGTTTTCCTCTGTCTCTAAAGTTGTGGACAAGTGAGCAATTCATTCTTTTGCTAATTACTTGTCTACTACAATTAATTTTCATGGTTAGCAAGCAGGTTGGTTTATAGGCATAATCAGGTAACTCGTTTTTTTGTCTCATAATTATAGTAGGAAGAAATTGGCGGATTTTCTATAGACTTTATAGTCTCTTATGAGTCGAAAGTCAAATTGTTACTTTAATAATTTAATTTATGTTTATTAGGCAACTTATCATCGATTGTTGGAATCTATTATAATATCAGCCGAAAGACTTAGTGACTAGCAGGAACTGCTGCTTCCCCCAAAGATTTTCACAAAGGCCGGTCGGCATCCAGCTGGTAACTGCGTCCTTTACTAGGTTTGCGATCGACTTTGTTCGCGTTCGGCCTACCCTCACTACGTCTTCCGGTATGTGGTCGACATTTGAGTATTTTACTTACCTTAAGCCTGACAATTCTTCCGACTATGCCGGTGACGTTGGTTCACCTATGGATCTCGTCACATTTAATTCGATTGCAATGAAACTCCGAGCATAGCTCTTTGCATTGCCCTATATGTGACAGTGAGCTTTCTTATAAAACCCAAAGTAAGCGATCACGACTCACTTCATAAGTCATCACTGGGCTTCGATTCTGGTACGGAAATGGTCTCAGTTGCAGTAACATTACAATTGCATCGCATGTCAAACGTGTGATTGTTATTCAAATGACAGATGTTGAGTTGCAACTTTCATGAGTTCGAACTTTTCCACAATTCGTTTTCTGGTACTTTAGTTGCATTATGGTTTTATATGGCTGTTGGTACTCCAATAAACCAATAATTTACTAAGTTGCATCTTTCTTAGTTGTCAAACTGCCTTCAATTCTGTCAACGAAAACGTGTCAAAGGTCGAACAACGATTTAACTGCAATTTAACTGGGACTGACTCGATACCTCGACGTACTTATAGTAACATCACAGTTACATTGCAACATAATAACAACTGCAATGCCCACCAGAATCGGTACCCTGGCAACACCCAATCTTCGACTTGAGACACTGCGGTAGTTGAGATGGAAACGATAATCAGTTCATATTCGTGACTGTACTAATTATGGAATGTGGCAGCGGGTCCAGTTGACCCCTTCAAAATGAGCCCTCGTAGACTCGTCCCAATGGAAAATTTCGAGCTGGCCGAGTTGAATCTGTAGCTATAAAGTCTATAGGCACCCACCCCAGCCCTAAGGCCCGCAGGCTTACAATAATTGTCTAAGTGCATAATGAACTTATTTGAGACAACCCTAAAAGAATCGCTACTCAGTTTGATTGTAAACTCTGTGGTGGTAAAATTAGGGTTGATATTGGAATGTCATGTAATTTGTTTGCATAGTCAAGCCATATCATATTACGGTCTTTTTAAGTAATTAATATATTGGCAATACGGATAAATTGAAAGTATTTAGAAAAGGAAATGGACGAAATCGTTTTTTTTTATGCCGGGGTCATTGATGTTTCTTGTACTTACACTCATGTAAGTAAATGTTCCAGGTGTTATCACTACCTGTCTTTTGGACTGATGTAAGTATTTTTTCACTTGACTAGAGCGGGTGGGACCTAGTCCAATCCACAATCTGTTTCTTCTAGGAAAAGAACGGTACTTGAAAAATTTTAATAAGTTCTTAAAAAATCTAAAGTCAGTGTTATTTGTTTATGTTTGTTTGGTTTTCGAGCCAGTTAGGACTATACAAGCACTTTGTGAAGATTTTATTGCGGTTATCAAGTTTTAAAGTTTGAAGTTTGAATATGGAACCGTTAATGTCTTTATAACACTGTTTTTGTTTGCTATTGTCGTTTTACTGGTTTTCGTAATGTCTAAGGTCGACAGTTTGTGAACAATTTCGATACTGCAGTTATTCCGGAACAAATTCATTTCACAGCAATTTTAAGTAAACGTTTGTTGGTGCCGACTTATTTTGAGTTTAGACAAAAATCATCGTTATATTTTGCTATACGCACAAATAACGTTCGTTTATGACAATAAGAAAATTGTATAACGCAGTTTTAATTTTCTTCTATCTCTCGATAAACTTAGCGACATACGAACTGGCAATCTACTTCTTGAAAAATAGCTACTATTACCCAAGCATTTTTCGGAGAACCGCAATTTTTTTTTGTAAAAGTGTAGTGCCGTCGTACTGCCAAATCAATGTACAACTTTAAACAAATTATGCACCACCAACATTGATTTGTTACTAACCGTAGATAGCACATGAACGCCTGAAAAGTGGGCCGGTGAAGGACTGCTTAATCGCTAGTCAAGCAGTCCTTTTCCGTAGTCCGTCATTAGCCGTCGCACGTAAGCATGCCCAAGTGCGCGTTCAAAAATTGTCGAAACAATGGCCTTAATCGACGAAAAAAGGATGAAATTTCATATTTTGCGTGAATAAACACATTATACATCTTATCATGCATAAATATAGCGATTTACACATAAAAAACCATCAAAAATAATTATTTTAATCATAGACATATTGTCAGTGTCAGACATCACGTCAGTTGTCTCAATCATGCGCATGCATTAAAGCGAAAACAATGATTGCTCACTAAAAGAAATGGAGTCGCAGCATTATCCACAGCGCGAAAAGCAATTTTGAGCTTTATAAGTATGAAAAAAAGTTGATAATTGGTAAATACGATACTGTACGTAATGGCATTTTGATTCGGGCGTGCGTATTTAGCTAATAAATTGCTACGTACAAATGTATAGTCAATTAGGCGACAGATTTCAAGCGCATTTTTGTATGAAGTGCTTTATGTACGGTTGGTAGTAAATCAATGACCACCAACCACACGTATATTATAAATTATGTATTCGAACGAAAACTATCACATCGAAACAAAACGGTCCGACACTCATTTGTTTTCGCGCGTCCCCCCGCGCTTCGAAATTCAAAAGCGCCTCATTGTCGCCACGTGGGGCGGGAAAAAAGCCACCAGCCAGGACTATATTTTTAATTTTCCATTAAAAACAATAAACGCATTATGAGGATTGGCGCGGTGTGGGGCGGGGGCATAATGGCGGCATTATCATCGGTGGCCATTAACTGGTGCATTGCCGCTGAAAAATAATGGCGTATCCAGTTAGTTGGGTCGCGTATAGGACGCGGGCGTCGGGGCCGGTGGCACCACTGGCGGTTGAGCTCGGATTAGTGGAGATAAAGGATTAAATCCGTCGGATTCACTAACCTTATTTTTTATGGCAAGCAGTTACCGTAGCCTATGGACGTTTGCGATATCAGGGGTATCTCTCACGTGCGTGCTGCCGACCCCGTAAATCCTTAATATACTTTTATAAAGTGCTAGGACTCTTTCAAGCCTGAGGAGTCCACCTGGGAGAGGCTGTAGTTGGTTAGGCTCTAAAATGTCGTCTTATACGACAGCCATACGTGTTAGGGGTTAGTGCAATATTTAATCAGGTGGTAGGGCTCTGTCAAGCCTGCGTACCAACGACTTATTGATTTCTGCCACCAAGGAATAACGCCTGCATTGTTGTGTTTCCAGGTAGAGGCAATAGTTAGAGTCCTCACAGTGATAATGCACTTGCGGTTCTGCATTTTTGTTACATGATACCTTAGTGAATCGACTATGTTATAAACAACTTACCTACATTAGGAGGCTGTCAGCTCGTTTGCCACAGTGTAGCTTAAAAAAAATTCTGACGCTCTATATAATACAGGACTTATTTTCTTCCTAAAGGGTCCTAAACTGACACTGACTAGATTAGAGTGGGAGAATGCAAAAATTAATCATAATCTTCCCATTGTTTTTACTTTTTTAATAGGGCTGATAATATATTATTATACTTTATTTTCTCTATTGAAAAGTGGTTGATTTTCATTAATGCAATTTATCAGTATTTTCACACGTATGGCGCACTTTGTTCGCATGAAATTAACATTTGTTTCAATAGATAAGTGATCAATTTAACCCCGCAAATCGAAGTAACTCGAAGTAACCACTGGTATACGTTGAAGTTTGCTTCACGCTTGGTTGTGCAACCAGCCCTCACTGAAGTCAATACAAGACTGCGCCGGGTGAGGTGTCATGGGAAATTTGACTAAATTAAAATAGGATGATGGGCGAATAGGCATTAAAGCCAGACCTCACGCATTGTCTCACTCAGGGACAGATTGAGTATTTTTTCCTTTTTAACCCCGACGAAAAAAGAGGGTTTATAAGTTTGATGTGTGTATTTGTGGAGGTATGTGTTTGTCTGAGGCATCGTAGCTCCCGAACGGATAGACCGATGTCGATGCGGTTTACTTTATTTGAAACCCAGTTTAATCACGATGGTTCATAGATTTGTTTTATTAAAATCGGTTCAGTAGTTAAAAAGATATTTAAGTAGGTATCTGTAAACTTGGTCGGGGGTGTTCCGACTTTTTCTGTGAATTAGGTTATTATTATACCTATGTATAACGTAAGTGACCAACGTTACATTTAATGGAAAGCCCTATGTGTCGATATCGATATTTCGGTTTATGTGGTCGGGCCCTACGTCATCAGACAGTCTGTGTCTCGGATGGAATCTCGGACATTTCGGCAAGAGGTATATTAGAGGTCTCTTCAGAGGCGGGCAACGCATTGGTGACTCCCCTGGTGTGGCTGATGTCCATAGGCGGCAGTGACCACTTTCCATCAGGTGGCCCGCTTGCCTGTTTGTCTGCCGTATAACATAAAAAAAAAAAAAAAAAATTCGGCGAGATCGAGACAGATTTCTATCGGTCCTTACATAATGGCGGAATAATAATAAAACACGTGTTTTAACAATATGAGATATTCGCAGTTTAAACACTAACTATATTAAACTTACAATAGACACAAAAACTACACTTCCACCTTATCAAAATAGCTAAGTAAACAATCTTGAAATAAAACCATCTGGACTCCGACCCTGACTGGTCCCCAATGGAGACTGGAAAAACTAACTAGCTACCCCTCTCTGTCTCCCCACATAAGTACAAAAGAGAGAGGTGGTGTCACAGGTCGCATTATTATCGTCTGGATGACTGCAGGCGTCTGCTATTGAGGATTGTGGCTGGTGGCTGCATAAGTAATTAGTTGGCTGATGGTTTATTTAAATAGTAGCTAGTGCTTTTCCCGTGGTCCCACTGGATATTTTTTTCTTCATGGTGACAAAAACGCGGCCCATCTGATAAAAAAAAATAATCACGAATCATTTATGTCCCGGTTGTGACCTCGCGCACGAGGACCCGGTGTCCGCCTTGTTCATGGTCCAGGATTTGGCAGGTCAGGTAATTACAGTGGGGCGACTGCTATCTGACCTCCATGACCCTGCTACCAGGGGAACCTGGCCAGCGCGGCCCATCTGATGGTAAGCGGTAATTGTTGCCAATATTTCATGGTTCATGCGTTTAGGTTGCAGGCAAGAAAAGTGCAGAATCGCAGGTGCGCTGTCACTGTGAGGCATAAGATAAAATGCCTTATTCCTGTAATTGCGCTGGCTAGCTTATCCTTCAAATCGGAACTATTATTATTGTGTTCCGGTTTATAGGTAAACACCCCGGCGGACCACCACTTGACTCTATGCGAAGAGAATTTACAGGTTTTCTGAAGGATGAGTAAACTCTAATTTAAATGGTTATGTAAATAAACTCCAATTTAAATGGTTATATTCCTTAGAATTTGAATTGTATAATTTTAACTCAAATATTGTGACCAGTTTCGAAAAAGTCATTACAATTAATCAGTTTGCCTGATAAAGATTTTATTTAAACCGGTTGCAATATTTTGAGTTAAAATTAATTATAGTGGAACTAGTGATAAAAATGTTTTTTAATTTATATTATTCCCGTCCGCGTGGAGTACACTTTATATCGTGGTCACCGTCATATGGAATTTATGATGACGTGTGACGTAGCCCATGTACAGGAGAATTCTCTTTCCAAGTTTGGTTTAAATCGGTTCAGTAGACTACCCGTGAAAAGGTAACATTCGCATATATCAGTAAAAAAATATTTATATCAGGTTATAAAATTCTTTACATAATAGAGTAAGTTACCTGTCAAGTAAATTACAAAAAAATAAATATGTCGACTTAAAATTGACAAATTCAAATATTATTCGTCATTATAATTATTAGTTAGGATAGGTTATAATTATAATACTTAACTTTAAGTCATCCCCAGTACCCATAAGTAGGTACTAATAATAAGCCAACTACTTCGAGAACATACAGACAAACTTACAACAAAATATTGCATGCAACGAGCCGCAAAGGCACAAGTGCGCATAAAATATAACTACCCACATTAGGTGTTAATTAATTATTACACCCCGAGTGTTGGTGTCGGGGCGCCCAAGGGGATGTGTTTACGCGTAAAGGGTAGTCTTGTGAAATCCTCGCGAAGAGTACCTTAGTTACATTTCGCTGATAAAATATGTGTGGAATAAATTTTAATATCACCGTAGGCGAGCTTTTCTTCACTCTACCGAGAGCGAATAATCTTTTAAAGGCACAAAAGAGGAGGACGAAAAAAGAGGGGTGCTGCAAGTTACACGTGTGGCTCTGGAAATGTGGAGGTGTGATCTGTCTGTGGCCTTGGAATCCGAATGGATGGACTAATTTGGATGCGGGTGGTTCTATTTCCAAACCAGTTCAATCGATATGGTTCTAAGCCTTGTTTCATTGAAATCGGTCCAGTAGTTTAGAAAAAAGTTAATGTAATTACCTGACCTGCCAAATCCTGGATCATGGTCAAGGCGGACCCCGAACCCTCGTGCGCGAGAGCACAACCGGGACATTAACGCCAAGATGTGTTTAGAAAAAAGGTGAGTCCCTACCTATATATAAACGTGGTAAAGAGGTCCCGCGGGAGACCCAAGAAGCGACGGATTGACATTGCTAAGTCGGCAGCGAGACCCAACGGCTTACATAGACATCAATTTTATTTGGCAAATGAACAAGTTGTAACATCAAGAACATACAACAAAATGAAAATATTTAAGATTAGCTACAACTACGACACTTACTAGTCGTAAGCGTAAGTTACGAAGTGAGAATGCTGAAGATCGGGCGAAATGAAGAAGAAAGAGTAGGAAGAAGCCTAGCAGAAGCCGTGATTGACCGTTCAGATGACGATGGTGACAGGTACCTATACAAGGGTCCTGCCATAAATCATCTTTCACTTAAACCAAAATTTGCACTATAGACCTTATTCACCGACAATTACTTGTTTACTCATTTCTTTTCAATTTTGAATCAGCAGCCGTTAGTTTTTGTGCTACTTTTTTTTGTTTCGTACATACGAACTTGGACATACCAGGGAAACTTATCATCCAGTCTAAACTAAACTGTTTGCTTTGTACCTTTGTTTCGTTTAAACAAACCTAACTGTGAAATATTAATGTTAGGATGTTCCGCAAAGTGCGTGTTGTCTCAGAAGTCGGCAAACGTCAAAGATGCCTTAAGCCTCACCTTTTGGGAGTCGCATTGTCAGTTTGTTTGTCAGTAATTCCTCCATTGTCAGACGATTGTTCAACGTAATAGGCCAAATAGGATTTTACTGGTGTTTTGTGTTATTGGCCGCTATGTAAATTGAGGGTTGTAATTTGTAATTTAACTGCACTTTGTATAAAGGAAGCATATTAGTGAAAGAATAGCCATCTGCATTACAAGGCAGAAAATAATGCAATAGTTTTGGTTTCGTTTTTAGGCACTTTTTTTTTATTATTTTGACTAGTCAGGTATTTGACCAGCTCACCTGGTGGTAAATGACGATGCAGCCGATGATAAATAAATAAATATGCTTGGACAAAGATAACTATGATAACTGATAAACTTCTTATATACATCTTTAAATACATTTTTATATACATAGTATATCCAGACCCGTAACTGAAATTAAAATTCATCATTTCCATTTCTAGTCGGCCGGAAATCGAACCCGGCCTGCGTGGCAGACCGAGGCATGTAAACCAACTGAACCACTCAGGTCGCGAAATGATGGAGCATGTATGTCTAGGAACATGTGAGGATATCGCAATTACTCTTTTCTTAATTATGTATTTCTTATATATTTCTAAACTATATATTAAACGGTGAGGAAAAACATCGTGATGAAACCTGCACATTATTAACCTACACTACACATGGCCTACACAGAAGGCCCTAAGTCCTGCAGTGGACTGTTATGGGCTCTGATGATGATGCATTAGCGAGATAAGTTTTCTGTTAAGGCTGGTGTTGGTGCGGTTATTCGACTATATAGAATTAACTCACTGAATTAAATAATACAAGGTGGCATCCTCACATTCTTTGGGCACATCGGGAATTGAGAGGCCAGGCCATGACTCTTGCGTCTTGCAATGCAGGGCCTCAGCTGCCCTAGGAGGGGCCTCGGTCCTGGAAGATAACCGGATCCATGCAATTACCTGACTACCAGAAATCTGCTGCAGGCGGGCTCGGATTAACGGTTCCATGCAATATGGAGACATGATTTTTTAGTGCCTTGCCCTGACCCTGCTGTAGATACAGTTTTAAAATTGTCTTGCCTATTTATGAGGTTAACAACTTGTCTTATTTGGGTTAGCAACTCAAAAAAAGCAATGTATAATATAATTTATCGAAGTCAACTCGTTAAAACGTGACGATGAAAGAAAATTTGATTATTACACAATATGTAATCAGGTTAATAACTAAAGCATTAAATTTTTAATTCTATAGAATCTAGATAACACAAGGATATCGCTTACACTAAGTATTTAAAAAAAAACGTATTGCTCGGGCAAGGTGTTCTAACTAGATAAGTTCTACAAATCGCCGATAGATGGCGTTAGTATATACGTTTCAGGTAGTTGCGTCAACCGTGGTCGCCCGTGGTCGAGGTTCGAAGATTTCTGTTTGTCAACAAACTTAGGCATTTTCTGTTATTTATTAGTCACTCGCTATACTTTTACAATTTCTGTATTTTATAATATGTTATTCTCGTCCCCGTCAGTTCCCGAGTCTGTTTAACCTGTAAGTTAGGTATACGAGTAGGTAGTATCTACCTACTAGAACCATTATTATTATTTTTATTTGTTGTCTACATTAATACTTGGACATTGTAGATACATAAAGCATAAATTTTTAAACATGTTAAATATTAAATTAAATTTAATAATATTTAAGTAACATGAAATTAGAAACCATGACATTACTATGTCGTAGAATAAAAATAAATACTTATCTAAGTATAGAATCGAATCCGGCTAGACTAAGGAAAAAGTCCAACAGAAAAAGAAAAAACCAGAGCACAACACCGGCAGGTACGAGTAATTATTATTCACAAAAATCTAAAGAAGAGTCTATCTATGTAGATATATTTAAATAAGTCAGTTGTATATTATGTGATGAATCCCACGGCGGCCATGTACCAATGACTCTTTTCTGAGTTATGAACATTAGTTGAATGCTAACCGATGCTCTTACGGCGAGGGAAAACATCTTGATGAAACCTGCACATTCAGGCGACTGAATGTGTAACTATGATCTAAACTGGTCAAGTTCCTCTGGTAACAGGGTCACGGAGGTCAGATAGCAGTCGCATCACTGTAATTATCTGAATCCTGGATCATGGTCAAGGTAGGCCCCGGGCTCTCATGCGTTAGAGCACAAACGTGACATTAACGACTAGTTGATTATTGTAGATTTAAATTTTGAGTAAGTAAATTGAATGAGTTTCTTATTATAGTTTTTCGGTAATTATTTATGTATCTAGGTCTCGTGTATAACCCGAACACATAGTGGGTACACACACATACAAGGAAGGAAGTGATCCGAATTCGAAACGAACTCATATTTTTAAGTGTGAAAGAAATTATACCTTAAAAACTTATAAAATATTAGGTAGAACTTAAGTAATGTCAATTTAGTAAATAAAAAAATTTAAATTTAAACTAAGTACCCATATTATACAATACAACAACAATAGGTACATAATTTATTTTTCAGACAGTGCATAATATAAATTACATAGGTACATTGTCCATATCTATTTAGTACAATTTAACACTACGGGTTAGTACTTAACATAATTTTCTCAATTTCCCCTTTTTGTAATCCAAGTGGTATTCTGGAATACTGTGAGCTTGGCGAAGGTAATGCTTATATTAAAAGTACTTTGTATTTTAACTGGTAGGTAGGTAGGTACTTTTTCTATGTTTGCTTAACATTGACCATTACCTACTCTACCTATATACAGTCAAAATTCAAAAATTCAAAATTCAAAATTTCTTTATTGATTAGGACATTAAATATCTCTTTCAATCGTCAAAAAGGAGGGGGGTAAGAAAGTAGGAAGGAAACACACAGTGACACGCTGACCGCCCTATGGCCGTAGATAAACGTATCCCTCGCCAACCACGACCGAACCGTGCTCGACAATGCCAGGCAGAGTCGGAACGCTATATTATATAATATAAGTATGTCTACCTACTTACAGTCCTGTTACTGTAATCTTATTTTTTATGCGGTAACCAGTGTAAACATTACAATTTACAACTCGTAAAGTTACTTCTCGAACACGCCTTTCCCCGCAATTGTGACACCATAATAATATAATAAGGAGAATTTTACGATGGTCTTGTGTTTTTATGAGGGCCGGCCCGCTGCATTGCATTGACCATTGTTTTGTTTTCCGCAAAACGTTTTTCTATAGAAAATGTTATAAAGAGGAAACAATGGACCGCCGGAGACATAATATTGTTTGAAAACAAGGCAATTTATTAGCAGTTATGACGGCCGTAAAGCTGTTACCGTTTATGATTAGGAATGTAACGGATCAACGACAACAAGGTGTAGGCAGAGGCCCAGAGTTTTGGTTCTTCCTTGCCTTACTTTACGGTTGATTTTCCTAATTTTTGTTCGCAAAAGTTCAGTAAGAATTTGAAATTTTTAAAATGTAGGTAATACTGAAAATGTAAAAGTTTTTATAGGAAACAATATCTTAGAAAGTAAGTAAGATCAGTGGCAGTAGTTTAAATGTAAATATATAGTTCAATCTGCATCTTCATTTAAATTACATACGCTCAACGTTAGTGAAATGTAAGCAACACTCCTTCTATTACGCTGGTTACATCATGCATAGAGTCGCATTAAGCTCGCGACATGCCTCTAAACAGCTGTACGAATGTTCCGCGCCGCGGCACGGGGTGCTTTTGTTCCGAGGGAGACGCACGATTCAGTGGGCATTGTGGGCGAGAGCGAGACGTCTGCGGCGTGCGAAGGGGCGGCGCGGCTCGCGATTGGCCGCGCGTCGCCGCCCCCGGCCCGCCCCGCGCGCTCCTAGCCCAGGCCGCGCGCCGCCACGACTCGCCAGTCTCTCGCTCGACACCGACGCGACATAACCGTCTCAACTGTGCTCATTCACCGCTTTGTGCCATACAACTGTACACAGCTAATGCTGTAGCAGAACTCACAATAAGTTTACAAAATCCATTCACCATGTCTACACTGAGTCACCACCCTTACGCGTTCTCGATGCATCACGGCATCCTCCCGGAGTACCCGAGCGCGCCACAGCCGCTGCCGGCCTCCTCGCCGCAGTCCGACGGCCACATCAAGCGGCCGATGAACGCCTTCATGGTCTGGTCGCGTCTCCAGCGGCGGCAGATCGCCAAGGATAACCCCAAGATGCACAACTCGGAGATCTCCAAGCGCCTCGGGGCCGAATGGAAGTTGCTCTCCGAGATGCAGAAGCGACCCTTTATCGACGAAGCAAAAAGGTTGAGGGCGCTGCACATGAAGGAGCATCCGGACTACAAGTACCGGCCACGGAGGAAGCCGAAACCGCCGACGCAAGGCGGAATGCCTGGTGCCGGTGCGTTCCCGAGCTTCCCGTTGCCTTACTTCGCAGGCCCACAAGGAGTGAGCCCGTTGGACGCGCTGCAGTACCAAGCCGTACCGTCGTACTTCCCGCACCAGCTGGACCACTTGCAGTTCTCGAAGCTGATGTCGCCGGCGGAAAAGATGCCGACGGCGTCGTCGGCTGCGGCCGTGGTGTCGTCGTTCTACTCCTCGCTGTACACATCGCCGACGGCGCCGCCGAAGCCTTTCCCGGCGCAGCTCTTCCCGCAGTACGGCATGGCGCCCGGCTCGCCCGTGTCGCCTGCCACAGCGCCGCATAGCCCCCACGACGACCAGCTGCGGAGGCCCGTCTCCGTCATATATTGAAGACCGACCTGCCTGCCTTGAAGGGTTGCCCTTCGAGGTTCGGCGTCGGCGACCGTGCTCGTCAGCATTTAAGTGTTATGAACAGTGAAGCTGTTGAACTCGTATGAACTTTATTTATTGATCCTAGAGTTATAGTTGAAAATTGTAAATCGAGTGCGTCTCATATCAAGTGACTTGTAAATATGTTGAAAGATTAAGGTAGGCCCGGCGGGGTTGCTGATTGATTGAGTTGAAACTGTGATTTTTGTTTTCGATGCATCTTTAAATATTTAAGGTAAAGTAGCACCGGTTCGTTAGCTAGCTTTGTAAAGTGAGATTGGTACCAAAAAGAGATTATTTTCTATAGTGTCCCCACGTTTAGCTGGGTAGTTAATAGTTTGTATTAATTCCTCAATTTGTTTTTCTTGTCTCTGTGTATGGCAGTTTGTTGAGTTTGATTGTTTCGTACCTTGAACCCTTGAAGGGGTTCTCTCTCGCTTTGCTCTTAGGATACTGTGTAATTTATTTATTGAACCAACTTTAGAAGTAACTGTATTTGTAAATTAGTTGTCTACATAAGTTATTAGTGCATCTCAATTGTAAATATACTAGCTATTAATTCGGAATCGATGTCAGTACCAACGATGTAATAAATTATATGAAAAAGAAACTTTGTTAATGCCATAAAATAAACACTAAATTGTTTTTATTACATTTTTCGTTTTCTTGCACTCCAACAGCCGATTTTTGTTGCACAAATAATTTTAAAATAAATTCTACAGAAGTTGTAGTGATATTAGATAAAAAGCATTAAAATAAATTTCATTATTGAACTAAAAAACTTTAAACAATAAAATAATTTATATTATGAAATATATTCGTCCTTTTTAAATTCTCCATTCTCAAGTAATGATCAGTATCATATTTTACATATATTTTCTTTCTATTGGACATTTAAAAATATGTTAGTGGATCAGTATCTTTTACCGAAAGTAATAACGGTTCACTGATTGCCATTGTAAATGCATAAAAATACCGGTTAAAATTACAACAATAGGAAAATTGGATTTACTTTACCTTTGATAAAGAAAAGTCAAGTATACAATAGCATCAAAATGTATACTCAGTAATTCAGAAAGTAATACAGTTCAAGAGAGCTACGAAATTAAGAATTTTATGATAGAGAAATACATTTTTAATACATTCCTCACCTATTTTACACCACGTAGACTGAGAAGTTTTGCGTGTTGTATTAAATTGTGAGTCCTAAATTTTCGAATAAGGAAGATTAAGTTAGGGACGTACTCGAGTACACACCCGAAGATAAGCATCTACTAGCCAGAGCACGTTTTCGAACTATCCATTCCAAAATCAAAGTACAAGTACATTTAAAGATTTTTTTTTACTACTTGACTAGCCAGGCATTTGACCGTCACTGGTGGTAAGTGACGATGTGGCCGATGATGCTTTATACGTTGCATCCAAATTGTAGAACCCATTTTTTATAGGTAGGTACTGCTGTCAATCAACCAAAATTATTTGCATCTATGTAAGTACAGGTCTATGTCATTTCGCATCATCACCTCAACCACAGACATACGAGTAGCCCCATTGTGACACCTTCCACACAGATCGACTTTGAGCTTCTTGTATTCACCGGCCACGAGAATATGTTAATTTGATTAGCGCTGGTTATTTAAAGTGTTAAACCGTAACAGTCCAATGCAGGACCTAGGGCCTATCCCACGAAAGGCTAGGTTATTGCCATAATCTCCACGCTTGGCAGGCGGGTTGGAGATCGCAGTGTTTAAATATAACAATGGAAAATGCTGCTGTCCATTTTCCAGACTACGGAGACTCTTGATCTTTTGCCTCGAAAACATTAGTCGCCTTGTACGACACCCATGAGTGTAAGGGGTTGGTGCTATTCTACTCTGACGGACACCACACGGCCAACTTTGCCGTTATAATTATATTGAGCTACAATTTTCAGAGTGAGTTTTGGTGTGCAACCTGTTCAAGGGGTAGGTATTTAGGCTGATTAATGGTCATTTTCACTAAACTTAAGAATCGGCTAAGTTCTTTCTTACCTTAATTTGGATATTGCTGATTAGCTAAAAACTAGTTAAGACGGAACTTAGGTGATTCCAAAGAAGTTTAGTGAAAACGGCCATAAGTCATTGTCGACTGGTTTTTTTTTTTTTTTATGTCATACGGTAGGCAAACAGGCAAGCGGGCCACCTGATGGAAAGTGTTCACCACTGCCTATAGACATTAGCAACACCAAGAGTATCGCTAATGCGTTGCCCACCTCTATAACACGTGGATGAAGGTTTAGTGCCTCTTCTATACTCCTATTCTAATAGGCAGGTATATAATCCATCCTTGACTGATTCGTATCAAATACATGGTTATCAACTACTTACATATAATACATACCATCTACAGCTACTTAATAAAAAACACTACAGCAAAGCATTTGTCTGCCATCCCAGCTGGTGGTTAGTCACGATGCGGATTATGTTGTACCTATTACACCTTACTTAGAGGTTGTACAACGTTTTGTATTTAGTGTAATGGTAGATTGTGGGCTCAGTTACCATCAGCTTCCTTATTTTTTTAAATATGATCGACAAAGTGAAACATTAGGCCAAAGCAGCAACTAATACCCACATACTCGAAATACTATGACATATAACATTACCAATGTCCATTTATTAAGTTGAAGATGATCCCTTTTTAAATTTATTATTTTTGGGACTTATGGGACAATGTAGCTTCAGGAGTTACATACAAACCCAAGCAAATACCGACCTACACCAAATAGGTATTATATTGCTTTCAAGAGTTCATAAAATTTAATCTTTAAAAAACTGTAAATTACAATTTTATTGAAAATTATGCAATAGGAATTATTAATCATAATTACAGAACGTTAACAATATTAAGTCAAATCATTTCGCTTCTAGAAAAAAATATTCTTGTCTCTCATTTACAATTTCAAAAGTTTGTTAGACATAGACCTATACATATTTAAAGATAAAATTATTTATATTTCAAAGTAATCCATTCAAATTAACCATAGTAATCCAATAATAATCAAAAATATAATCAAAAATAAAAATAGTTATAGCAAGCCATCAATAATATAATTAATAATAATAATAAACATGTCTCTACCTATCAGATACCTTATGTACCTACTTACTTAATTAAACAGTTTTATCTTAAATAAAACATTATCATGCTCATCATTGTAGGACTTTCTGTTGTTATATTCATAACACTACGATCTCCATCCTGCCTGCCATGTGTGGAGATTATGGCAATAACCTCACCTGTCGTGGCAGAGCATCACAGTAATAAATGTAACAACGAAAAACGCTGCTGCCCATTATCCAGCCTACGGAGACTCTAGATAAAACATCTCCTCAAAAACATTACCCCTTGAACGACACCCACGAATGTAAGGGGTTGGTACTATTCTACTTTGCCGGACACCGCATGACCAAATAAATTGTGGAAGAATAATTTTGTAAAATAATTTCATGCAACAAAGTATTCTGTGTTCGGTGAAGTGTTTGCAAGTTGCCCGATATGACATAAAACCATCCCAGGTGGAAGCGTCCGCTGCCGCTAGATGGCGGTAGTGGGAACAGAGGCATGAAAATAATTTTCGTTGGCGGAATGTAGGTATGGTTATAGTTCATATTTATAGGTTTAGTTGGATATTGTGTTTAATAAATTAATTTAAATTATATAATATATAAAAAAAGGGTTTGTCTGATAGATGTTAGGTAGGTTCATATTTATAATAATAATCTATTAAGTACTTCAAGCCACTAGCCGATTTTACCTCCTTGCAGTCATTATGACAAAATCAATCAATATCGTCCACTACTGGACTTGAGCGCCATCCAAATGACTGGAGAGTTTTGCCATAAGTTTCCGCTTGGCAATCGGGTTGGAGATCGCAGTGCTTCCTATAGCTAGATAGCCCTACTAATACCAACACAGCTTATAACATTTATATTAGCGTTAATATCCCAGTTATGCACTCGCGTGCGAGGGTTCGGGGTCCGCTTTGAGCATGATCCAGGATTTGGCAGAACATGAACAGATTAGATCATAGTTACACATTCAGAGGCCTGAAGCTGTAGGTTTCTTTGCGATGTTTTAACTCAGGTAATTTACGTACATTGCCACACTGGGGATCAAACGCGGTACTGCTCGCTTATTGTAATTTTCTAAATATATTTATTATATTACACAAGTCAGGCATTTGACCGTCATGTCACCTGTTGGTAAGTGACGATGCGGCCGAACATAGAACATGCCCGTCTTGGAACAGCCTATTCACTCTAGCCTTGAAGGCCTCTAGACTAAGTGGTGAGTTGTTTTAATAAATATTTAAAATCCTCAAAACCCACCTAATCGAATTCTGGTATAGGTACGTATATACTTTCTAGAAAAGGAAAAGCATAAAAATAAATATCCCATCCGTTGCTCATGCCTAATAGAGCCACTAAAGCCACTAAAGAATTCAGATTAGGCCTTCAGACACAAGGTATTATTTTGAGAAAGTTTCTTTTATAGGCATATCGACATAGTTTTATTTGGAAACCCCTGTACAATAAGTCATATATTTACATTATTTAATTGAATAGTAGAGTACTAGACTGTACGAAATACCTCCTATAATTGTCCTATTTGGTTCAGGAAATTATGTTTTTAAATGGATAATGTGCAGCAGTATTAGTTGAAATTCACATTCTATGTATTTCTTGTATAATTCAAGACAGTTGTACACAACATACGTAGCGTGATTGATACGGCAAGTCGTGATTTTGGGCATTGTTTGTTCACCAAATAATACAAGTCAGTATAAACAGATCATAGAAAAGATATGCAACAAAAATGATTATCCATATCTATCCATTGCTCAAAGACGCATAATAAAGCCACTACCGACTCCAGCCCCATTGCAGGTCTTGCTTCAGCCTCAATATTTAATAACTAGCTTTGCGCCCGTGGCTTCGTGCGCTTGGACTATTGTACAGTCTACGACAAATTTCAGACACTAAACTGTTTTCACACCGAATTTAATCAAAGAGAGTTACTTTTGCATTTGTAATATTAGTAGGGAAGTAGGCACTTGCTAAGGTTTCCTCGATACAGTTATTAGAGACATTAAACAAAAGACCCTAATGCAGTAAGTCCCTTGTACAATGGAGGACATGTTCGAGGCCAGCCCAAACGCTATGCATCGCTGAATACTGGGCAAATAAAGTGTAAATCAGAGTCTATCGACTCGATAAGAAGAAGAAGTAAGTCACACTAGTCGAACCGAGTCTACCTTCTAGAAAAGGAATGCAAAACAAACGAACCCATCCAATGCTCATAGACGCATAATAGGGCCACTACCGACCCCAGTTACTCGCAACTCGTACTCGCCTCAGGGCGGAGGGCAACCCTGGCGATTGTTACCAGAAACACGGTTTTCAATTTAATAATTACGAGACCCTCGGCGGACGTTTTTCAATTTCGATTGTTTTATTCCACTTCGTCGTCGGCTTTCCGTTTGGGGCCCGCGAACCCGCGATTGGGGGCGACAGGGGCTCTCAAGCCCTAAAAGAAAGTATTCGCTACTGCACGAGCAGTGTCATCGACCATACAACGACCATAGATAATAACCTAACCATCAGAAAAAGGCGGATAACCCCCTGACCAAGTTTATTTAAACTCAAATATTTTGTAAACTACAAAACATTGATGAAACATAGCTAAGAACCCTTTCGATGAAACTAGCTTTCAAAAAGAGAAAACCACATCCAAATCCGTCCATCCATTTGGGAGCTACAATAACACAGATGGATACACACGTTTTTGGTTGGAAATTTAATAGGGCGTAGGCAAAGATGAAAGGAATTGCACTACATATGATAAAGGAACTGACAAATTCGTATGAAACATAAACAAATTATGATTGGGTTAAGTGTACATGCGAAACTAAAATCGTCATCATATCAGCTGGAAGACGCCCACTGCTGAGAATAAGCCTCCCCAAAAATCTCAACAAAGGCCGGTCTGTGTCTTCTGCATCCAGCTGGTATCCTGGTCCACCTAGTGGGAGCCACTTTATTTGGCCAGTAGAGGTCGCCACTCGAGAACAGAAAAACAGGAATTACTATTTCAATACAAATTTTAACTTTGAAACGATATATTTTAACGAAAATCTGACAATCCACAGACAGATATTGGTTTTAAATCGCGTTTATTAAATTTCATTGGCTTTGATTGGTTAATATGGAAATTCCGATCAAAATTCGTTTCGGAGTGGCCCCAGCTTTCGGTAATCGACCTATATTGGCTAAATGGAAACTTCACCTACTGTCAGTACACATAGGTATGTAACCAGAATATTAGCACTGTAATACCAAATTTCCTACTAGGCGATTGGGTATAGGCGCCTGGATCACAAGCCCTCAAACTTCGTGGCCACCACTTTAAAGGAATCCAAAGACTTCTGAATTAATCATTAGATCGGTGGGTCATTGTCTAGAGTTACGATCCTTAAAGGATTTCTGTGCGGCCTTTGTGCGAATTATAAAGTGGATTTATCTGTTGGAAAGTCGATTCATTTGTCAATCAAATTAAAAGTAAACTTCTTGATGTAGCCATTGTTGTACCCACTCGGAATTAACGATGGCTTTGAAAAAACATCCAGTGTTTGATCGTTTGTTATACTGGGAGTGGTTTTCGATTAAACTTTAATAGATATCACAACCGATTTCAGGATTTTTCTAGTCAGGCATATAATAAAATAAATAAATCGTTTATTACGCCAAAAACAAAGATAATACAGAGCTACTGATCTCGCCAAACTGCATCGCAGTTTGTCCGCGGAGAAAACACAAGCTCTTGTAACAAAGTGATTTTATCTTTCTCTTGTGTACAGTTAGCTATTTGGGCTTAATAACTAAGTATAATGTAATTACTAAACGCCAACATATCTAGGCCTCAGATTGCGTAGGTAACGAAAATACTGTTTATGAAATCTAAATGTTACGGATTGTTTCTATTTAAATTCATACTATTCATCATATTCAGCTGAAAAGCAACAAATAACGTTGTTTGTCCTTCCAGAATCCTCCGTAGCAACACCCGGCAAGGCTTACAGGGAACCGCCACAATACACCGGGTAAATTATTCAAATTTAATAAAAGCACGTTCGAATTAAGCGCGGGTGTTGGCAGCACATTCGAGCATTTTCTCCCGGCGGAGTGTGCCCCATTTTTCCATTCCGTACGTCGGCATTGTCGTGGAAAATATATTTTGTATGGGAGACGGCGGCACAATGAGAAGTCCGTGTTATTTATTTAGATGTATATTGTGGGGCTCGATGGCTTGCAGGCCAGACGGGAGGCAATCGGAGCTAGTACTCGCAGGTAACGGATTGGCAAATAATTGAAACTCCGCTCTAGGGCTACTTATTATTGAAAAGTTTTGCGGGCAATATTCTTTGCGAGACGGGGTAACAACGCGTTACTACGGACGGATCGACAATATTTTAAATTCCAATTTTGTTGAATCACTAGATACTTGTCGACGTGTCTTGACGTGATTTAGTAGGACATTAGTGTTACTGTTACTCAACATTGAATACTACATTTTTTCGCATACGGTAAGTATCTCTTTTTTTACCGGGGAAGAGCCATATACGGATAGATTAACGGAGAAGAATCGCAATTCGACAAGCAATTAATAATAATAATTAAAACAATATTTTTTCAAAATAAATTAAACAAAAATTACAAGTTAATTACAAATTACAACATAGGTACCTACTTATAACAAATGGGTACAAATAAAATCAAGGTTACATAATTACAACTCTAGCACAAATTACACCTGTGATCTTCATAATTTCGATCCATTACTCACGTAAGTACTAAAGTCACTTGTATGTTGGCCAAGACCAACTCATTTCACACGAAATCGTCAATAGTCTCGCTAATTTCTTCCATACGCGTGTATCAAAGCTTACACAAAAGTGGTAAGTCTCAGGTTCTCAGTAAAGTCCCTCCAGCTCCATCCACAAAGAAGCCGCGTGCCCTCACCCAGAGGTCGAGTCTCAAAATTTCCGGCTCCAACACTTCGGACTTTTGAAATTGATAAATGATATCCCAATACCGAACAAAGGCTGTGTCAAGATTAATTAAAGGCATTAAAGCCAAACTGTTGCTTAAATAGTTAGTTAGGCAATACAGCGTTAGGTAGCTTTTTGTGTTCCTTTTCTTTGGTTCAGTTGCATTTTTACCTTGTCTCCTTTGTGCTGGCGGCCTTGTAATTTCTGTTTATTTAAATCCGATTATTGTTCATGCCGCAGTTATGTGGCATGTGTTGGCAGATTTTGAAAGTAATTTTTACATAACACTTGAGTCTTCTATTAAAATCATAACTTATGATTGGTAGGAAAATAGCGAATGACAGATATTTGCCGTGGGGTGTCTTGCAGAGTCGAATATTGCGACAACCTCTTTGACATTAAAGGCGTCTGATATCTTAGTAATAAGCAGAGGCTAACCGTTTATGTTATAGCTAGTGTCAAATAAGAAGAGACTTGGCGGGTCCATTACCTGCGCGAAATCCCCTCCACTGCCATTTGACAAGTCTCTTCTTTCGTGACGCGGGTAGCTTTTGCGATAGCTTTATGACACGAGCAAGAAGACAAGTAATAAGCGATAACATTAAAGGTAGGCAGTCGGGCTCCAGCTGAGACCCCGTGACCACAAAATGGGCATCAACGTTTTCTGTTGGTAATTCAAAACACTGTGATATCTATCCCGACTGCCAAGCTTGGAGTGTGGCGAAGCCCTCTAGTCCTGTGAAGGAACCTCATGTCAGGCTGTTGATATTTAAAAAATCTGATAACGTATTAGTTAATTACTAGGTAAATGTACCTAATAGTTGTTAGTCGGAGGCCATGACATATTTTGGCTCACTGAGCCAGTATAGTAAGAACTTACATTACATGTTACTTTTTATTCGTATGGCATACGTGAGAAAACACTTACAAACTAGCTTTTGCCCGCGTTACTACTTTTGGGATTTCAAGCTGTATCTCTGATTCTACTTATCTAAAATAGATGAAACGTGGCTTCGATTGTACCTTGGATTTCGAGTTACATTCAGTAGATTTTGCGTGATGCGCGAACAGACAAACAGCCAGAAAAACGTGTTATAGAGGTGGGCAACGCATTGGCGATACTCTTGGTGTTGCTAATGTATATAGGCAGTGGGGACCACTTTCCATCAGGTGGTCCGCTTGCCGGGTTGCCTACCATATGATATAATCAATTACTTTTTGAAAAGTATACCTCAGTTTGGAGAACGGTTCTTCATTTTAGGTATTTATAAGCAGTTTTATGCGTAACATTAATCAACATTATTTTATTATCATGTTCAGGAAATAGGAATATAAATATATCTTTAACTCGAGAAACTACAAGAAGTAGGTACAATAAAAATCCTAATGCACGTCCAGCAACTATTAAAATGCGGCACAATACATATCTAATGCATTCAGAGTGACAAAAACTTTTACGATCCCGATTAAACTGTCTCCAATCGCATTAGTCCTGGCTATGGCCGCTGTAATAAAACGGCAATACTGACATTAGTAAAAAGTCTGCATTTACTATGACAGACACCAACAATGCCAAGCGAATTTGAATTCTCTGCTTCCGCATCAAAAGTCATATCCGCTTCTCATATTTTCGCAACCAAATCGTCACAACGAATATTAACCCTATCAAAATCTATATTCGGTTTGACTTTGCTTGCTGAACTATTCTTTCGGGTAGTGACCTCAGTGCTATGAATACGTTAATTTGTAATTCGGTCCATTATTCTATAGTTTCTATTATTGGGTTTGGCGTTAATAGTTAAAGTTTCTGACAGTTACATGCCAGCTTAATGGTGTTCTGTGGTGTTTCAATGGTTATTTAGTCTATTGTTGGGACGCTTTGGGATGAAAGGTTGCTTTGGGTCTAGCATTTCATGGGCTTCATTTGGGAGTTGGGACTGGAGTTCTTGACATATGTTAATGTGACTGACCCAATGGTCGTTGTTCTATATTTGATTGTACGTTTCCTTGCGTAAGTGAACTGTTTGGAGTTACTATGGTCATTTCGGAGTTTACAATCTTGTTACGAGCCGTCTTTTGTAATTGTTTCATTTACTACGTTACGTATTATAGTAGGAAATTTTTAAACGGAACTCAAAGTTCAAAATTCAAAATTTTATTTATTGATTAGGACATTAAATATCTATTTCAATCGTCAAAAAAGAGGGGGGTAGGAAAGTAGGAATTAAGCACACATTGACATGCTGGCCGCCCCATGGCAGCAGCAAACTTACCCCACGCCAGTCACGACCGGACCGTGCCCAGCAATGCCAGGCAAAGCCGGACCGCGGTCACTCTTAAGATTGATCAACTAACTAATATCACTTTTGATGTTAATTCTTCTGCTCTCTAAAAAAAACAATTGAGGGAAACTAACAATTACTGAGATAAAAACTTATGAATTAAGCTTGTATCACTAACACATTTGTATTATGCACTAGCGATTACACCAAATAAATCCACCCAATTATGATGCATAGTGACAGAATTATGTCATTCATAAATCGCTCCAACAATACGAGTACCAGCATCTGCTTTGTTGGTGTTTGGACAAAAAAACACACACGTGGCCAAGCGATGCGACCATAAAACGTCATACGCTGTGTCTTGTGTAATTTATCTTTTCAACAATAATTTTTACAACGCTTTCCCCGCATCCACCCTCGGCTGTGATTAATGATGGATGGATTCCTGAATAATTACCAAGACTTTTAATATTCAAGTGATTTCGTACCTCGCTGCTTTGCAAACAAATCTCGACCCTATATTTCTGTTGCGTATAAACGATATTGTCTTGCTATAGGGAGATGACCCTTCAGTGGTACCTCAGTACCATAACAGTCTATACGCCCGATGTTATTGTATTCAATTTGAGATCTTATTTTTGGTGAAATACGGTTTTCATTGGGACGCTGTGGTTTTAAACAAGCTACAAAAGCGAGAATACCATTGAATGCAAATCTCCACTCGAGTTTTAAGGGTAGTGTGCGTTATTAATTTGTTATAATTGTCCCCTCACTTCCCTTACACGTTCGCATGTGGCATTTTTATTGCGAATTAGTCGCAATCATTAATTTTGTTTTTCTTTTCAACGTTTTCAAAGTTAATGTGTTTCGAGTGTCCGTATTATGCGATTGCGGTCGAATAATAATATAATTGGGAGAGATTTCTGCGATTGCTCGCTGTTGGGAACCTTTATTGAGTTCCCAAGTGCCATACATATCGGTTACAATGACTTTTATTAATATTTGCTTAAGAGTTTCATATGGCGGTATATATTCCAATATATTGTTGTGTATTGGTCCTAGTGATTGTTGATTTATTTAGTCCTTTAATTCCAACAGGTATTGTGTTGGTAAAGTAGGGCTAGGTATTTACATTTACAGATTTGTATGTCCTTTGTTCTTGATTCATATTTCCATCGTACAAAACTTCATAGTTGATTTTAATCTAAAGCTAAGTGAAATGTATAATTGTAATGCATTGATTATTAAGATAATAAGCCAATCGGACAAGAACCAAGGTTTACATTTTACAGGACCATGTATAGATTTCCTCACAGTGACACTTCGCCACACATCACATTGGATTCGGAAGTGAGAGAAACGCAGGAATATCCTGATTTCTTTTTCAAATCACCACCATGGCTATTAATCTTCCGTGAGATCGCATCATTAATGTTATTGCAGTTTTCACACTGTGGCCGCACCCTCTGTTTGAAGTATTAATTTGAATATTCTATTAGCGAACGCTCCCTCTCTCAGCTTCCATATGCTAATGTGTTTATTCGTGTTTATTCGCTGGATTGTATTCGGCACTCGCCTACTGCGGTGCGTTTGTTTGAATCAATCCAGATTTGAGATAATGTAGATTTGCCTCTTCATTGATTCGTGTGGACGTGGCTGAGATGGATGCAGGTGTCGTGTTGTGTAAGTTATGTAGGTATATAAGTTGTACACAAACCGAAATATTGTAAGGAAACCTGCAAATTCAGGGGACTGAATATGTAACCGTGATCTAATAGTTAGATACCTCAGTAAACAGGTTTACGGAGGTCGGTCGGCAGTCGCTCTACCGTAATTAACTGATCTACCAAATTCTGGATTATGGTCATGGCGGACCCCAAGTCTACGCACGCTAGAGCACCGGGATTTTAACGCCAAGCTGAATATTAGTCTATTATCTAACGCTACACTAACTATGATCGTACACTCCGACGCTGTTACGGCGAGGAAAAATATTGTTAGGAAATCTGCACGTTCCGGCGACTGAATGTGATCTAATAGTCCTTACGTCTATTAACAGAGTCATGGAGGTCGGACGGCAGTTGTCTACTGTAATTTACTGATCTGCCAAATCCTGGACCATGGTCAAGGCAGACCGGAACAGGTGCGACAGCACAACCGAGATATTGACGCCAATATGATTATTTATTTATTTGATTTATTTATTTATTGGAGTACCAACAGGTATATAAAATCAATAAGCCAATTACAGGTCCTCGCTTGTAGCAAGCAGTCAATTTATCCATATTGCAATTTAACGTGTAGCATGTAAAACTCTTCACTAGCGGGCGAGATTTAAATCTCATATTGGACTGGATTATTGGACTGGCTTTATTGGACAGAATCGTTGTCGAACACGATGAATAACTACACTAACCTATATTATGAATGTGAGTATATATTTTTGGCATTTTATATTTGGCAACGCACACTGGAGTCAATTGCATGCGACGGGTCCCAGCAACACCGCAAATTGTTCCGAACGACTTGCGCCCAAGAGCACTCGTGGTACCTCAAAATAATAATGAGGCCTACACTGAACAGCCTAGGCTTATATGGCATTGCTAACGAATGATTGAGGTAAAAATATAATCGACTTACAGTTTCTTGCATACATTTTCTGCATTGATTGGCGACCAGGCAAATATATTTGGCAGATTGTATGAGGTTACTTACGTGAGATCTAAAGCTGCTTGTACGATATTTATGATTAATGGAACAAATATAATCTAAAAAACGACAATACGAAGTTTTGTTACACCGAAGTAATTTTCATGCTATGCAACGTTTCATCTAATTACATTAAAACTTAAGCTGTTTCAGTAGATACCCATCAAACCATCAAGTATAGTAATACTTGATGGGCATCCATGAGTAGGCTACTATGCTGGGCAGCACACGGCCATCAACCGATATTTATTAAGCAAGCAACAGCTGTTGAAGTCACATATATTTTAACCCTTACCACTAGAAGACACCTGAGCGAAGACAATAATGACTGTTATAAATAACTTCTACTATTTTATTATACCAACCCCAATGCTTATGTTTCACGTGGCTGGCAACACTGCTACATATACCCACTTGAGAACCCCTCCGAAAATGTTCAAGTGCCTCCACATAAACGTTATTCTACCTCATTGTTCCAAAGGGTATCACTCTCGTATTTAATAAATTGTATTATAATGCTATCAAAAAGATATACCTTGTATGTTAGGAGTGATTCGGAATCAGCCATGCGGCAAAACTGACAGAACTTTCCGGTTTTCGAGTGGATCCGTTCGGTTCGTTCATTCTTTGGAGCCATTCGGTCCTTTGTTGCGACCAACAATGATACTTGTGCTAATACATGTGCGATTAGATGGAAGAGCTCTCTGTGGAATTACGGTCGCGTTTCGCACAATGAATTATTCAGGTTATGAGTTTATGCGTCTATATATTTTTTGTTTACATCCGTTTTGATCATGTTCGGAGGTTGCGCAATGATTACCTTTGCGTTCAACCTTTCTATCCCTAGAAACGTTATTAGAGATTGTTTTTGTACTTACCTCTAGACTGGTTTCCTAATCAGATCGTTGAGCAAGCGAATAAATAAGAAACGTTTATAGAGTGTGTGAGCAGGAATATATGCGAATTCAACAGGAACTCGTTCAGGGTTCTTAAGGTGGGTCCAAATCTTACGAACACCCTACGAATTGCAGTAACGGTTCGCGCGCCACGCGCGAGGTGTTGCTGCAACATATCGTGAGCAGCGAAGTGCATTTACCGTATGACGCACGCGCGGCGAGCTATTGCAGTCACTGTGCATTCGCGGCGCACCGAAATGATCCTCTTAAGGTGTGTCCAAACATAGAGCGGCAAGTGTGCGCGGCTGCCGCGCGCGGCGTGCCGCGCTTTGTTTGGACAACAGCCGCGCGCGAACGTTGCGTTGAGCGGCAAGTGCGCGCGGCTGCCGCGCGCGGCGTGCCGCGCTGTGTTTGTACAGGCAGTTATCGTTCGTCCGTAATCCTGCATGGACGTGTTTGCACTTCTCAAAAATGGACAATGAAACATCAATTAGATTGATTGAAATATATGGCTCATATAATGAGTTGGGGGATCCTCAACAGAAATGATAAGCAAATTCGAATAATAAGCAGAGCTAAAACACTGACCGCCATCATTGTAGTTTTGGTTCAGACTGAATTCAAATGCGCGGCGTGTCTCGCAAGTGCCGCGCAATATTGCCGCGCAAACATTCATCAATAGTCCTAACTAGAGCGCGGCAGAATTGTTTCCTGGACATGCCGCGTGTTGCTGCCGCGCACGTGCCGCTCTATGTTTGGACACGCCTTTACAGGTTGCAGATGCCCATGTCAATAGGTGGCGGTGGTCACTTACCATCAGATGACTCGATCGCTCGTTTGCCTCCCTTTATTTTGAAATCTGCAATGTCTGGAAGTGTAGTGGTTGCAAGCATCTGCCATGTGGATTAGACAAGTTCTCTTCCTACCGGACGGCGTCTGTATTAATACATTTTTTTACACACGCGCATTTAAGCTGAAGAAAATCATTGCCAGAGAACTTTTTAGAGTTCAATGACGCTAACACTGTATATCAGGCTTCCTTCCTTGGCCTTTCAATGATATGGAATAGCACACGTCATTGTAACTAAAACGGTAAGTTCGTAACCCTATACGATCCTAATCGACGTTTCTCTATAACAATCTCGAACTATGCATTAAACGGTTCCGAGGAATCTCTAGGGGCTGGACGCGTGACTCGTGGATTTATCCCTTAGGCTAGACGCCTTCGGGGGATTTCACACGAGGTGACAGAATAATTCTCGCTGTTCCTGATTTTATTATTTTGAAGCCACAACTTCTTTCTTCATCAGGCAACATCACTCTTAGTCTTCGTGTTGTATGCGTCACCGAATACTGGAAGAACAAAGTTTAAGTACAACGGGAGTTAAGTTCATCGACTCGGTGAGAAGAAGAAATCCTCACAGTGGCAACGCACCGTCATCGTTATATGAAAGTATACTATAATCGCTGTGCAGACTACATATATTCAAAAACTACTGTTTGCTTTGATCTTGGTTGGTGTATCACTTAGGTTTTGAAATATTATGAAAACCTTTCGTGTTGATTTATAATTTATATTTAACATATTGATAAAACTATAATAAAAATATTTAAGAACGGTTCGTAGGTAAGAGCGTCACTTGAGAACGGTACGGGAACGGAAGAAATTTCTCGGAATAGGTATTCTCTGATTCGCGAAAATTTATAGACTTTTTGTTTATGAGATTTTGACATGAACTGGATAGGACAACGTCTGTCACGGCTGCTAGTACGTTAATAAACGCAGTCTGCATAATCTGCATTGTCCCTAAAATGGAAGATACAATATAAATAATAAATATAATAATAATAAATAAATATATATTCGTGGACAAATTCACACAGCGCCATCTAGACCCAAACTAAGCAAAGCTTGTGTTATGGGTGCTAGATAAGTGATAAATACTTAAATACTTTTTAAATACATACTTATTATACATAGAACACCCAGACCCGTAACAGAAATTAAAATTCATCATTTCAATTTCTGCCCGGCCGGGAATCGAACCCGGGACCTCTTGCGTGGCAGACCATTGAACCACTCAGGTCGTCATATATAACTTTACATTAAATTACTTAGTACAAAACACTCTCTTCTAACAACAGAATTATCCTCGTCTATAGAGAGCATTAGAGCTTTATGCAAAAAGGGTCACGCGCAAGATTGATTGTCTACGGTCGTTTGAATGCGATGAACGGTATTCAATGTGCGATTACAATGGGCAAATTTCTTAAAAGCGTTCACTGGTCAGCAATACTCAAGGTGCTTAAATCGAATGTTTATGGTTTTCTGTTTGCATTGCGGGCCCGTTGCTGCAACACAGTGATGAAACACATCGACATAGAGATGTATAGAGAAAGGTTAAAATTTTCTCGTAGACTTATGCCTATTAAAGATGATTAAATTTAATGCAAACTAGGACACATACTCAGTTTGGAACCGTTGGATAAATTTAAGAATCAATGTAAGGAAAGCGGGAGAGGCAACGGAAGAGTTAGAAGGGGAAGACCTAGACGTACGGGTAAGTTTAATCGAGGATATTTTAAAGGAGTGATGTATGAAAAATTTGATGAATGTAGAAGAATCGACGTAGGTATCGTAAGTCATCATAGTAAATGGAACGATGTGGTTCCTACCAATCCCTTCGGGTAGACTTTATATCACGTCTTTATGTATGTTGTGTGTACCGCGCATGTATGTTGCAGAAATATTGCCTAAAGCTTTATTAATATATTATACCATCCTACCGATCATCGAACCATCATCAGTATGAGCAATAACAGTCCACGGCTAGAGTAGAAACTCCTACACATCAGTGGAGGGCTAAGCAATAATCCTTAAACTCGGGTGGCGGGTTAGATACCGCAAAACACAAGACAAAAGCGATGCTATGTTTTCGTGTATAGAGTTCTTACCTGGTTAGCATTTTTTTATTAAGTTGTAATACTTGTAAATGACGATGCGGTCGAAGATGGAGCATGCCTCTAACATTAGTCACCTTGTGACACCCATAAATTCAAGGGTTTCTTATTTACCCCTCGGCTCATATTGAAATGGTAATTTATCCGAAGAAACTAAGACTACACCTTGAAAACAAAATTGTTTAGATAATTTTCGGAAGTTGCCCAATATTACGAGCTCAAATTAAAGCTCCACGACGAAAATCATTGAATCTGTATTGAATATTATTAAAATACATACTTAGTTGTGAACAAGTTGACACAAGTTGCTCGTGTCACACACGTTAGCGGACTAATGAGGGAAAATCAACTTGACAATGTTTATTTTGCCGTCAAAGATATTGAAGGAACTATTAATGCTTCGGAACAAGGCTCAAATTCCGATGACAACATTCACCCTAATGGTGCTATCGAACAAGTTTACAAAAGCGTAAACGACAATTTGTGTGTGTCAAAAAATACGCACATTATTAATGTTGTTATTAGCAGCTAACAGACACATGGACATGGATTGATCTTCTATCCATTGTGTGACTTTAACAAGTATGGACAATTACTGGAAAATATTAAGTCCAACTTTGTCAATACTCCGTCTAATATACATATTTTGCTAAATGAGCCCTTATTTTTTAGTTAACTTTTTAATGAGCTTGTTCAGTTCGTGTTCACAATAATGTATGTAAAAATAATTCCTAAATACATGCCTAAACGGTTGTCTGTTTATTTATCGCTCTGCTTAACTAAACGATACGGATATGGTAGTTTAAAGTCGTTATGAAATTTAACTAAAATATTAGAATACCCTTTCTTTTAATGTGTGAATGGTTGGTTCGTTTCAGATGAGATCTCCATATACGTTTGTTCTTACAAACAAGAAAGGTCCTTTCGATGCAGCCAACGAAAAACTGCAAAATATCGCCAAACAAATTAGGCAAACAGGAAAGCGCTAAATTCCTAGCTTATGTCGTGTGTTTGTCACCTTCACAATATGTGGTTTCTGAACGTGGCGCTAGACTTAATATTGTAATGACAAGTATCAACATCCTAGTATTAGAGGCGATTTGGCCATTGACGTCTATTCCTTAGCCAGTACCGTCTCTGGTGCGATTATCATCATTGTGATCTTCAACTATTAGTAGCTCGGTAATATGTGACAGTCAGATAGATTTTTTAGCGTCCTTTGTTAATGAAGCACGAAGAGTAAACTTACGACAATTCTCATTTTTGTACTAACTATTCTCATGTCACCAAGTCTTGAGCTTGCAGCGATTGCTTGTGGAATATTAGAATTTATACTTGTGAATGAAACAATATTATATTTTCAACGTTTCTTTAGGGACCATTGGTTATCTATTGCAATATATTGGAGCGCTAATTGTTTTGGTTATTTTTCGGTTTTCCCTTTAGAGGTACCTACGAATTATGCAATAAGGAGAACAGTTTTTTTTACAACGGAGCAAGGCAAATGAGTTTGCGAGTCACCTGATGGAAAACGATCGCTATTTCCTACTGTTATTTAAATATTTAGTTATTTAAGATATGTACCGCTGTCCATTAGGCTCGTTTGTCACTTAGCCTGGCTTGCACCTAATTCTTAAACACATTTAATAAGAATGACGTTTGACGTCATTTTGTACGTAATGTTGTGTTTATCTTAATCTTAAATGCGATTAAGAACTTGGTGCAAGCCGTCCTTAATGCGCTTTTTATTATGATTTTTACAGCATACAACATCTCTGGTTTGTCTATACTAATATTATAAAGAGGAAAGGTTTGATTTTTTGTTTGTTTGTTTGTTTGTATTGAATAGGCTTCGAAACTACTGAACCGATTTCAAAAATTATTTCACCGTTGTGAAGCTACACTATCCCCGGGTGACATAGGCTATATACCCGTGTTCCCGTAGTGGTACCCGTGCGAAGTCGGGGCGGCTGCTAGTTATATATAATACGAGTATGTCCGCCCATCGCTGGCTCCCGTGCCTCGCTCGCCTCCCCACATCATTAGTCGTGTCGATCGGAGCCTCTGGCATTATACGTCGATTTGCGCATGCCGCCACAATGGGGTTGTTTGCCACAAAAGCCAACACTGCGACAAAGTCATTTAGCACCGCGTTCGTAACGTGATTGTCGATGTTTTGTGTAATTCTGGCACACTGTTATGCAAGAAGAAATATAGTAAAAATAGTCAGGCGTTTTTTGGGAGAAGTGTAGTGTTAGTTTGTTGCGCTTGATGTTTATAATTATTTGATAAAAGGATTTTGAAACAATTATCATCATCATCATCATCGTCCTAGCGTTCATCTCGGCTTTTGCCAGGGTCCGCTTTCTTTCCTCATTCTTCTCCACTTAGCCCGGTCTCCGGCATTCTCCCGTCGTAAGCCTTCGTAAAAAAAGTATCCTGGGGCTTAAGCATCACGTGACCATAATAGCGCAGCCTCCTAGACCGATAAGGTTGTCACGGATGTACTCGTTACGTACTCGGCCGAGTAGCGTAACTCCGAATATCCACCACATGACGTGGAGTTCGCGGACGTGTTTCGTCAGCCATCGCATGAGCATCACATGTCTAATAATACTTTTGTATATGTCGCAGCCGGATGGTTAAATTAACTTAACGGCTAGCTTTTTGAGCAATTATTTAGTTAAAAATTTGCTAGTTTCATAAGATTTTAAAGTGATGTTAAAAGAACGATATTGCCTCGAGTTTACGCAGCTCTTCCACACATTGTTCCAATGCTAACCTACCCACAATAACTTCAAAGTATAATAATAGTTTGCGTTAGGTTTCTATTCGGTTAGTTTAGGTTAGCATTATGACAATGAATGGAAGAGCTCCGTAAACTCGAGGCAATATCGTTCATTTCACTTTACTTTCAAAGTTCATGAATTTGGCCAATTTTCAATTAAATAACTGCTTAAATAGCTAGCCGTTTAATTAACCGGCTAATTTAAGCATTTGGCTGCGACATATATAAGCCCCTTGAGCTTGACAGGGATTTTAGGGTCACAGATGACTGCCGTGAGTTCTCGCAATTTGGCCCAAGCAGCAAAGATTTGGGGATATACCTACTAATAGGTAGGTACTTTACTTTATAATGATGTGTCTATAACTATGTGTTATTTTATTAGTTTTATTAGTAGCGTCATCAATTGCTCATGTATGTCTAATTCAACTTACCTAATATAAGTGAATGCGAAGGCTCAAGTTTGCGTAAAGACTGCTACGGGGAGGGCTATGCTACAGGTATTTCTAAGAGATCGTATCAGAAACACCGAGATACGTATACAGACCGGTGTTACGGATATAGGGAATCTTGTTGCCAGATTGAAGTGGCAGTGGGCTGTTCAAGTCATGAGGTGCTTGAATGGACACAGGAGTCAAAAATTAACCTTGTGGCAGCTTAGATCGACTACAAGAAGTCCTGGTAAACCAAAGGCAAGATGGTCCGCCGATATCACCAAAGTAGCCGAGACGATTTGGATGAGTAAGACTTGTCGAAGCTGGGGAAGGTATATTTCCAAAGTTGGACGGAAAATGAAGATGAAGAAGACTATAAATGAAGTTTCAGAGTTGGTAGGTCATTTATTTTTTTAGGCTTTCGGTAATTTTTTATTGTAAGAACTAGTCATGCATTTCACCGCCATCTCACCTTGTGATATAACCGAAAAGCTCATGGTTCAATTACAATTACTCAATATAATTATCAAGAATTTTTTTATCTCTTTAAAATCATTTTTTTACTGAAATATCATTCTATAAAAAAAATTATGACAGCTAAATATCCCCACCCACCTCCACCCAGGGTTCTATCGACCTCTCGATCATACGGAGCGCGTCAGCACTAATCACGGGTGATGCCAAATATATCGATTGATAGTTATCTTGCAAAGGAAATTCGTAAACACACGAAGCGGCTGGATGCGTCGAAGTCCGGTCCCCCATGCAATTTCCCTGGCCATTGTGCCGAATCGAGCGTATGGTGTTTTGATAGGAATAATAAGTTTCTATTTAAAGTAGACGGCCATTGATAGAGCACAATGGAGGACAGTCTGCCTCTGACAACAAAGCGAGGGTGTGGGTTCAGTGCGCGGAGGGAGTTTTTAAAGTTTAAAGAAAATATCTTGGAGATCGATAGTTATTTTTAATTGTCTTCCGTAGTTGCTGCTTGCTTGGGTTGTGACTTTTAAAATGTACTATATAAGGCTCAAATTCAACCTTGTTTGGAACACTGTTTTCTAGTATGGGACGGATCTGCTAAAATCTATTTTAGGGCGCTAAACGCGGTAGATAAACCCGCTAGAAAACTGATCTGTAGTGCCACGCTACTGAAAAAGAAGCTGCATTGTTTGGATCACCATTATAAAGTTACTTTTCTGGTGATTTCATACAGGTGTAGCCTAAAGTATTGTGCGTCAGATTTCTATTTTCTGGTGCTAAGGGAACGTCTCAAATGCTTCACAAGTGCAACCACGGGAAACAGCTACTCTTGAATATAGATCGATCATGTCCACCGATCGACAAAAATACAAAAAGAGTGTAGACGCTCCTTAAGAGTTCTTCATCAAGATTATCACGACGAGTTCAGTTTTCGATTTATTTTCAACAATATCTAAACGACTCTTCTGTTAGGCTAGTTTTCTCATGTTTGAGACGTATGAATTACATTTTTGTAGAACCGTTTTTTTATACTACTAAGGTGGCAAACAGTAATTCTGACGACCTGAGTGGTTCAGTGGTTAACTACCACGCAGACGTTCCGGGTTCGATTCCCGGCCGGGAAGAAATTGCAGTTTATATCACGTACAAACTTTTAGTATTTGTTTTTACTATAAGCTTTAGCGATACCCAAAAAAACCGTTACTACCATATTGATTTCAAAACTTAAACATATCTGCTATCGATATCGCGTTCGTCATGTGACGAGTAAATTGTCATTATTGACATATGACAGTCATTATTGTCTGCGGAGTATTATCCTAATGACATTCTCACTGATCTGATAAGGCTGTGTTTTATCTCCTTACCGCCCTTTCTGAGCACAATGGACCATAAGGTGGTTTTATTGTGCTGGGAGACGCAATGAGTAATGCCATACCTGTGATTTACGTTATGTTCTGTCGATTTTATTATTATTGTCCCCACCACTTAGCTTTTACGTCTGTGATAATATTATGTGGTGAGAATTATGGTTCGGTTTAAAATGCTATTTGTTTCTGTAAGGTACGCTTTTGATTTGTTGGGTTTTCTTTTTAGTGTCTATTGCCTAGTGCCTTTAAAAATAGAAAGAAAAACTTAGATAAAGATTTCCTTTATAAATGTAGGCATATTAAAATCAGTCCTATTAAGTCTAGATTTGTATAGTCTCCGGCTTCAACTATCTCTCGAGAACCTACGACTTTTTACTATACTGCACTGTTTCGGCACTGGTTTAGTGGTAGCGTGGAACTGGATGAGTGACTGTGTCGTATTTTGAGGATAGGTTGAACTTCAGCATCACAACGAGCTCGTCATTAGCTGTACCACCTAATACTGCTGGCGAAGAGAGGTTGACCAAGGTCTTCTGCCGGGAATCCGGAGACTGGTTAAACGGTTTCCAGCCCCGTGTCGATATATTATCCATTAGATTGCACCGCATCGATTTTTTCCGAAGACATTTTGGATACAATTACGAAAAATATTATATTAGAGAGATTTTATTGCTGTGTACACTGAAGCATTGTTTGCAAACCTTTATTAACCCTTAACAGAGCATCGCACCGAAATCGTCCGAACGCATTTTGGACATAACCGAATAGACATAAGACCGCATATGGTCTAATTCTGCCTTGTAGCCAGATTGTACCGTATAATGGACGTCGTTAATATTACGTGCAAACAAACTGTTAAATATTTTTATGTGTTATCGCTCGTAAAAGTTGATTGAAGCCTGGTTTAGTGCGAGCTCACAATGCTACAAGTGATTGGCTCATAGAGGGGTGGATGGGATAGTTTATTAGGTTCGTTAATGCAGGTGTACGCCGTTGATCTTGTAGTTTAGCCACATAGTTTTTATCTAATTGTTATGAGAAAACTTAAGGGTTTGGAAACACTCTACTTACTATACGGTACTTCATTAGATGTTTTTTTAAATAAACCCCAGATGTTTTCGGTTTAATGTGTGTGGGCATGTCTGTGAATCCTGTGTATCAGTGACCAGTGTCTGGCTCTTTTATTTGAAAGTCAGATTAATCGAGATGGTTTTGAGCTTCGTTTAATTTAAATCGGTTCTATTTTAAATTTGAATGATTGATTTTTGACATAGATTTGATTGTCTAAGAAGATTTTAGCGTATTCCGAAGCCAATTTTTTGTTTGGTTGTGCTAGTTCAAACAGCACAATACCTATTCTTAGAATAGATATAGTATAAATACTTTTAGTTTAAATTCTGTAATTGTAATGACAAAGCCTAAAAGGTAATATTACTATTATATATATAGATACTTATTTAAGTAATTCAATTATATTATGTATTTGGGTGCACGTCATATCTGCCTCTCTATTCTAGCCCTCTCTCTTCGGTAGGTCTCTGCTGTAAGACATTTCTTTTTAGAAATAAGCTGTACCTTTTGTGATTGTTATCTTTATGTTCATATTATTGTAACTTTCTTTGTGCACAATAAATGGTTAAATAAATAAATAAATGAAGCCTTGAAGAGTTCGGCGAAGATTCAACGTGCTCACGGAAAGAAGAATATTATGAATCAGCAAAATTGTACATTACTACGACACAGTTTGGTGTCGATAATTTCTCTTGCCTGTAGATATTTCACCGGTATCTCTTTGGATCACCTTTGCACCTAAGGAAGAAGGTGACCCAAAGAATGAGAAGCTTAGATACTAAAAGTGATCCTTTTGTCAAATCTTTCCCGTCGAAGGACAACGTCCAGCAACCTCGCGCCCGTCCCGCGGGGCCGCGCCCGTCCCGCGGGGCTGTCACTCAGAAATAACAAAACCCGACGTATGCCCGTCAAAAGTTGTCCCAAATCGCATCGGACACCGATGACCCGAACTAACGACTCAGACCAAAATCCCAAGCAATTTGTTTTGTCCCACTCCTAGCGTACCAACACCCGCTTGTCACAAAGAATTTGACGGACATCAAAGGGTTAGCCATCAACGGACAAAGCATCGAAATGTTTTCTAAGACGTCACAGAACAACAATGTCCAAAATAAACTATCATATAATATCAATAATGTATTCACGGACGCACGGACACATGTATTTTAAATGCGTATTATGTGGAAACCAGTTCATAAATTTCCTTCGAGGGGTGAGGGTATTCAGGTGGCCATTGTTGGACCACTGTTTCTGTAAGGAGCTTGATTGAAATTCCCATGCTTCCACGTTTTAGGGGCAACAATAGGAAATGTGTATCGATTTTGTTCGTGCCAACCGAAATGTAGTTACGGGGATTCGTTGTGACTTGTATCCTTAGTTATGACATGACCATGACAGAAATGTGTTTTAAAAGTCGTTCGAATTAACGATGGCCGTGATTGACGGATCGGTCACAATGAGGTGACTGGTTATGCATAATGGTGACTGTTAATTTAGATGGATCATGAATCACATAAGATTAATAATAAAATTCCTTTTTCCAGTACTCAATCAGTTCACGAAATATCGTGAACTACGTATTATTTAATGATTTTTTTATAGGTACATACATTACTGAATTCAACAACTATTTAAAAAGATGCAAAAGAAAACGGATTGTAGGTTATAGTCAACTTTTCATTACTTTTCTCGTATGACCCCTGTCATGGGTCCATATGTCTTTGTAGAATACATTTTTCTTTCCCATTAGTATCGTTCTTATCATTCTTATCACGGCAAAACCGGGTCGTCAAGATTATTATTATTGTTATATGTGGTTCTTGGTTCATCTGGACTTCGATGTTCGTTCTTATTCATGCGATTTATTCGAATTTGGCTGCCTTAGCTATCAGGAAAGCTTTTGAAAGATAAGCTCGTTTCTTAAAGGTTTCAATGTCATAGATAACTATTTGGAAACACCGATACCAAGAGCAGCTACGTTTGCTTTCATACGTCAAAGTAATGTTGCTGGCATATGGAGAGTTTGGGAGCTAGCCTTTTTACTTTTTCTACCATTTTTCTGATTCATTACACTGCCAAAACAGTCAATCTGCCTAAATTCTAATACTTCTACACCAAACACTGCTAATCACACAACACATGCTTTCATGTTATTGGTGCTGCCAACAATGCAGCCAGCACCCACTTTTACTGACACTAATGGATTGCTTCCCATGATTATCACCACTCAGCCACTTCCCAGAAAACAATACACCAACAAAAGCTACCAATCTTACACACAAAACGAGATCCAATTTCTTATTTGCCTGTCAATTTGAGCCGTGATGTAAAGGCATTATAAGGTAAACACAGCTCCTGCTAGTGATGTTAAGCGTCGGTTGTTAAAGGAAATATTAATATTTAGGGAGGCATCGATAAATAAGGTAAGGATAGACTCAAATTTACTGACATGTATGCTACATCTGCGTGAACGAGTCAGGGGTCAGCGCAAGTAATTGCTCTTGTAGCAAACCGCTGATTTTCAGCCATTACCCATAGGATAGCTGATATGATATTTCTTGGGAGCCCCTGACATCGGAGCAAAGGCTATTTCAGTTGTTTTATTGAGTTGTTCCCTTTATGTCGAGCTTGCGACCTGCACATTTTGCGTATTGTGCAGCAATGTATACGACAAAATTCATTAAATCAATAGGTAACAAAAAGGTAGACAAATATCCAAAACAAAAAAGCAAATCAAATCCTTAATCGAAACTTATACAGGTATAATATAAGACACCTGCGATATCGTAGCTAAAAGTATTCCTATTAATAGTATCTAAAGACACTGACTCAAAACAAAGCCACTATCGACACAAAACCATGCCCATCACTCAGAGCAAACTGGGCTGCAGCGTCTTGTTTCTGGACGTGCTAATTCGCTGGACAAAGAACAGAATTAGATCTGTGGGGATTTAACGCTCGTTACCAGCGAGGCACAATGCTTGTTTGCTTTGGTACTTTCGCGGCGTCTCAGTATGTGGGACAGGCGATTTGACAAGGATTTGATGGTGGGATTTTGAAATCTGTGATTTTTGTGCTACTATGTAGGTTCCGGCACTGGACAACCAAGGTTACGCAATGTTCGCAATGTCTGGGAATTGGATGGGTGACCGATTTGTACTTTGGGGCTAATCGAACTTCAGCACCGCAACGAGCTCAACACTCGTAAGGTGTGCTTTCTAATACAGTTGGCGAAGCGACGTTGACTAAGGTCTTGCGCTGGAGATCCGTATACTGTTGAATAGTTTAAAGCCCCGTGGCGGTATAATTTTTTTTATTTATGCCGGTTCTAGATGGTGTCAGTTAAGTTATTCGGGTGAAAGCAGATTAAATAGGAGGCAATTTCTTCATCAGAAGTACCCGCCGTGGGCTGGGTACTCATCACTACGTAGACCCTCTGTTGGTATCCACGCGTAGGTTCGAAAGAACGTTTCTCACTCGTACTATTGAATGAGCTCCCAGCCACAGTGTTTCCTTTGGACTATGACATGGGGTCGTTCAAGAGGTATAAGGAGGTATCTTTAAAGATGGACCACGCATTGGTGATACTCCTTGTGTTGCTGATGTCCATAAGCGGCGGCGACTACTTCCCATCAGCTGGCCCTAACCCGGTTGCCCTTTGTCTACCGATTAACATAAAAATCCACCTCATTTACAGTACCATAACATATTGTATTATTTGTATTTGTTCCCGAAACCGTCACATCTTTCTTCCCTTTAGGTCTAAGTCGTCTTCACATTTAATACAGCCATAATAGATCGCCGTATTAACAGCACCACAATACTTACAAACGACATCGTGTGTTGCAATAATAGCCGAATTAGACGCCTTTTGTTGATTTAATTCAATAAACTGTCACAGCCATTGTGCTTTGCTGCAGCTAATCGCGGCTCATTAATCGTGGCAGACAATTGACGATCAGCATTCGGTCTCGGAGGTGGTTGGATGGCGTTTTTACAAGCTTTTGTTTAGTTTCACATGTCTCCGGGTTTGGTCGTAATAAAATCTTGGAAGATGACACATTTGCCGTTCTTCGATTGAGCTGAAATTTGCCTATGCCGGACATAACACGGCTACAAATTGTTAAAATCTCACCTAATTAATGAAAAGGTATAAAATACTTCTTCTTCTTTTTAAAATATGGGTTAGGTTATAAACGATTTTTAATACTGTAAGGCCAGTGGTACATAGTGGAGGTGGGCATACAGAATGGTGCCAAGAAAAAATGTTAGGAATTGTGTACTCATCAGCTTTATGGTCCAAAATAAACGATATCCTTTGTTTGCGTCTTAATAAGATTTCACAAATAGAACACCTAATACCTGTGTGACGAATATAATTTCGAGGGTTTTCAGATTTCGTAGTTATTGTCTAAAATATCATTGTCATGTTTACATTATTTACATATCAACGAGTAAAGTACGCGATTCAAACAAAGAGATACCGAAACAATGAAATCCCACGTCCTCCACACCAACATTTGTTTCCTGAACGACGTCCTTAGATAAAAAACAATGTCAAAACCCAAAGGAATTTCAGGGGCCAGAGAGGACCCTGGTTAAAAGTGTTAATTTGGTCAAATAATCATCATAGACTCACTTAGTGGACGCGTGACGCTTCCCAGAAGGACACTGTGGGTAGTTTGTGAAAATAAAAGAGGACTTCTGTAGTACGCGCCGCGGAGGGAACAGGGAGTGACGTGGAGTGAAATATCTGTGGAACCCTGCCTACCTTCCTTTTCCTACCCTTTTCAAACTCAATTTTTCCCGGGTAGCTGGTATAGATCAGCCTTTTCAGCTTTAAAAAAATACGTACTTATGCAAGTCCGTAGATATGCTAGCTCACCGCTCTTAGATATACCTACTGGTTTTGAGCAGTACAATGTGCTGCCCTGTAGGCCTAGCACAAGTTGCTCTCGCGCGCGATAAGCGAGAAAAAGCGCGACATAGGTATTGCTATCTCTTTCGTCTTAGTATTGAAAAAAGAGACAAACGCTTTCTCGCGGCGCGAGCTTTGTCGCGGACACACTTGTGCTAGGGCCACTGTACCATTTTGTTAGTTGGTTGGTAGGTATGTAACACACACATACCTACCTCCTAGGTAGGAGCTTGAACCCTTATGTCGAAATGATTGAATGTTGTAGTTGTAGCTTACGATGAGATAATATGAGTACGTACATGTGCAGCAAAACTATATTGAACCCGGGCTATATAAATAGTTCCCACAGGAGCACGCTTTAACCGAAGTTTGACGCCACACGAACGAAGTCGCGCCGGGTCCACTAGTATGATATGGCCAAGTCACTATTTGAACCAGTGAAAAGTGTCGTCAAAAACGACCTCCAAAAGTGCCTCCATCCGTCTCCATATATTCGTAACAGGCTATGCTCCTGGCATAGTCCATTACTTAAACAAACGGCGCTGTGCTACCACTTTACACCCACGTGGGGAAGTTTGTCTGTCTGCCCCCTTGGCTTTTATGTGTACGGCTAACTCGGCATTGTGGCGTAAATACGAAAATCTGTTTGTTTGTTTGAGTATAAGATAATAATGTCGCCTTGCGCGACACCCCTGAGTGGAAGGGCTACGGGATACTAGATATCAACGTAGCAACAGTTTTGCCAATGATGGGCCATTTCTATTATAGATAATATGCTGAAAATTTAATTGTTCGATGAGATTATTAGATTTTCGCGAAGAATATTTAATAGGAAACTCAAAACTAAAAACTCAACATTTCTTTTTTGAGTTGAATATTAATTATCTTTTTCAATCGTCAAAAAGGAGGGGGTACGAAAGTACGAAGGAAACACACAGTGACAAGTTTTAGTTTTAGCTTAAAATATGAGGCCAACGTCGGGAAAACCCCGGCCAAGGTTACATATACTCAAATATTTTCTAAACTACTGAACCAATTTGAATGAATATAGTCAACCAAACCATCCCAAACCAACTCGATTATACGGCTTTTCAAGTAAAGAAAACCACATCGAAATCGGTCCATCTGTTAGGAAGCTAAGATGCCACATATACAGAGCCACACCTACACATGTCAAACTTCTAAATCCCTCTGTTTTCGTTGGCGGCTAAAAATATTTCAAATAACCACGCTTCGACATTTATTTGCCACCCTATTTGGATCACCATCATAAAGGTATTTCGGCTAGAACAATGCCAACAAACGCTGAATCGTTCGCAGCATTGGAGTGCTCAAATGCGGCGAGCACATTGTTCGAATTAATGATTCCGATCGATGTGAGCTATTTACCCGTTGTTTTCGCCATTATAGCTATTTGGCAGTATTTGGTGCTATTTATGTTCTCTGATCACGTTTAAATTTTTATTAAATGTTATACGGCAGACAGGCAAGCGGGCCACCTGATGGAAAGTAGTCACCGTCGCTTATGGGCATCAGCAACATCTGACGAGTTTCCAATGCGTTGCCCGCCTCTGATGATGCCTCTAATATACCTCTTAAACGATCCCATGTCAAAGTCCAAGAACACTGTGGTTGGGCGCTCATTACACAATCGAATCGTACGAGCCTACTATGATAAACTCTCTGTCGTCACTCCAAAATTGCATAAGCATTTGTTAAAACACGCGACCAGTGCGACCACGCACACTCTACGCAGGAAATGCTTGTAGGGGCTCTTTCGCAAAACGTGACGAGTGACGTTGAAGTTTGACGTCAGCCTTTGTTACTCTATGACGTCGTGGTTCACGAACAGATCGACCGATGGATTTGTAACGCGACGATATTGTCGTAGACGTCCACGGTGCGATGATGACATAGGGAAGTAAATTGTGCAGAAATATCAAGTTCACGATTACGTTACAACGTGCTCGTCGACGACATGATGCTATTTTGGTTCGACAGCTTTTTTAAGAAACCGTCTCGATATTTTTGCGATGTAGTGCGTAGCTACAAGGATAATTTTTGTATGTGTGAGTTGGTCCACGTGCTCGCGCTCCTCCGTCGGGACACGGAATCCACAGATTTAAAAAGAGTTGCGTGAAAAAATTTACACCATCACGTCCACGGCTGAGAATGATAACAACGCATTTAACAATAACGTGGACGTCCACGATATATCGTGAAAGTCTACGCGTACAGAATTATAAAAGCATTACCACGTTAAACACATAAAAACTTAAAAATTAATTAATTTGTAAATAGATAAATAAAGCTTAATTTTTAAAGACATTCACCATTAAACTAGCCACCCTACTTTCAACCTTATTAACTAACACCTCCCGCTATCCGGATTATGTCCAGAAAGTGGGCTGCGTTGGTTGGATTTCAATTTTGATTTCCGGCATTAAAAATTTAATATTTTTAAATCACATTGGCAATACCGAAGGAGTCCGGTTCAAGAATATGGAAAATCAGCATCATGCATCAAAATATCGAATTTTTCATTACGAAAATCAAAATTAAAAACCGTTCGAATCGAGCGCTGTGACAGTTTATTGAATTCAAAAATAGGGCCCAGCCGCCAGTGCTTATGCTTTGCCTGAGGACCGAGCCAGTTCTTCGGTCACATGGTAGAGAATCGGCAAATCAGTTGTGTAGACTGAAAAATGGGCTGCACTGGTCTACCTGTCAAACGTTAACGCTATGACAATCCCGTAAGTGGGTGTTAGTGCTTCATTCTATCTCACCGTAATTTTATAGGTACTATTTTTTCAACGCTTTATTATGAACAACAACCCCAGCTAACTACCGCTAACCTTCTCATGCCGCAAGTCTCATAAATTATTGAAACTAAATTTTGCCCCTGGTTCGAACCAAATCGATTCTGGATTAGTGGAAAATATAAACACGTTGGGATATACAATATACGAGGTATATCTTAGCCGGATTAGCCTCGAGATTTAGTGGCCGTTCGTAGTCATTTGCGTCGATCTCGACAGAAGTTATACTGTTTTGGGTCCGGTTATTTTATTTGTACGGGTTTCGAGTTGGTTGGGTGCAAGTGTGTGTTGTCTTGAGAGAAATGGAGGCTTCGTTTTGAGAATTGCATGTCACATTAGACTCTCATAAATGTGTATTTCATTAATAAATAATTCGTTATGCCAAACTGGCAAAGAGTTTAAACCAACAGACAGAAGGATAACTCACAATTTTCTACGAATTTATACAATAACAACATCGTCTCATTAACCCATTTTATCAGTTTCGTTCCAGCATTGTTATTCCATAGAGAAATAGGTGGAGGTATCAACAGACTCGGGCGTATTTCTCATGTGTGTGTTATATTACAAAAGACTGAATAAGATATAAAAGCCAGCGTCTCGAGATTGTCTCACGCAGGCCGAGCTTCAGAGCATTCCGATGCACTGCGGTTTCGTGCGGTGTTCCACTGTGTGCGGATGAGGAGTGAAGCAATTTCCAGTTTCTCAGGAAAGAATAAAAGACATAAACATCTTCTCGACCATTTTCTGGTTGTGTGGAGTCCGCCTAGACCATGATACAGGATTAGGCAGATCAGGTAATTACGTTAGAACGACTGCTGCCTAACCTCCGTGGCCCTGTTAACAGGGGAATCTGATCAAATTAGATCATGGTCACACGTTCAGTCCCCTGAATGTGCAGGTTTCATAACTATGTTTTCCCTCACCGTGAGAGCATCGGTTAGTCTTCAACTAATTTATTTATTTATTTATTTCATACACATACTTATTGCTAACAGAGTTTCCAATCGCAATAGTGTTTATCTCCATCTCTACAATACCTAATCATAAATATACTCTATACATGATCTAGAATAAAATAAATAAAACATGTCAACAATATTTAAAAAAGGAATGTCAAAATACAATAGGCAGCTATTTCTAAACGGGATTTCATAACAAATACCTACATAAACATTTATTAGCACCAATACCAATATAATGTCAAATTAAAATAAATGTCAGATTTAAAATTAATAATTTGTAGAAGGTTTTGGTCAACGTTTCAAAATAATGACCCGCTATTATCTCCACAGTACCTAATCATAAATACACATTTCAAACGTTATCAATAGACTAGTGTAAAATAAAACATGTCAACAAAATTTTAAAAAGAAATGTCAACATACAATAGGCACCCATTCTATGGGGAGTTCATAGCAAATACCCATACAAACATTTATTGGCATCAATATAATAATATAATGTCAAATTAAAATAAATGTTAGTTTAAAAATTAATAATTTATAGAAGATTTTGGTGTCAAAGTTTCGAAATAACGACCCGCTACTATGTTGAAATTGCCTTCGGTACATGTAAACATGTCTAAACTAGAGTCATAAGCAAGAATACAATTCATGTAGCGAAGGCCCCGAACTAGCGGCGCGTCCCTACCCAGGTTAGAGCGTGCTGCGGACTCTACAAACAGCTTCTGTCTGTGGGCTCGCACCACATGAGACCTGGGAACCGCAAAAGTAACCGATGATAGCATGGGTCCATCACATATAATTCCACGGACTAATCGGAACACGTAAATGACCAGTGACACATTTCGTCTAAGTTCGAGTGTGCGGTACTCTACCATTCCTAGGATAAAATTAGTAGGATACATGTAGGGGTAAAACCCATAAATTTTCCTATATAGACATCTGAGAAAGGCTTTTTGTACTTTCTCAATCATTAAATTATGACTTACGCTCGTAGGATTCCACACCACCGCATTGGTTTCTAGTTTGCTCCTGACAAAAGCATTAAATAGTAAACACAATGTGTGTCTACCATTGAATAGTCTTGTTTGTCTTAATACAAAGCCAAGAGCCTTTCGTGCTGAGTCACATAGCTTCGTGTAATGGTCATGAAAAGTTAGCTTTGTATCAAACCAGGTACCCAGATCCTTCATTGATGTCGTTCGCGTTAGATTTGTTTCGCCTATTTTGTAATTTGACTCAATGGGGACGCGTGCCCGTGTATACGACATTACTGCACATTTTTCACTATTGAGCCTTAAACTGTTACTGTTTCCCCATTCATGGACCCGCTCAATATCCTCCTGTAGACGGTCACAATCAGCAGGGGTTTCTATAGTCAGGGCCAACTTAACGTCGTCAGCGTATATAAGGCACAAACTATGTTGAACGACTGAAGGCAAGCCATTGATTATTATCAGAAAAAGTAGAGGGCCCAGACAACTTCCCTGACCAACCCCGGAATTGACTATATATTGGTCTGATACCATATTCTGAAACTGGACGAACTGCTTTCGATCATTCAGATAGTCGGAGAAGAATAACAGCATTTGTTCGGTAAAACCAGCCATTGCTAGTTTACTCAAAATAACATCAGCACTTATTCGATCGAAAGCTTTCTGGAAATCAAAATAGACCACATCCACCTGCTTTTTTGAGTCCAACTTTTCCGCAATCAGGCTGGTAATATGAAGGAGATTCGAAGCGGTCGAATGATTCGGCAAAAAACCATGCTGTTCCTCGCAGAACCATGTTCTTAACTGGCTTTGAATGGATCTATGTACTAATACCGACGCTCCGTAAATATTTGCTATTTATTGCTTAACTAGCTGTTTCTCGTCCGTTTGCATAGACCGGTACTTTATATTTTCCTGGCGACTTTTTTTGCAATACTCACCGTCGCTTCAGATATTTTCCGTTTAAATTTGCAATATCTCAGTTGTCACTTGCATTATTTAGAAATCCTTGTTCATTGTAGACTTGCAAGAGTGGTCCTTTAAACAAAAATTAAAAAATATACCATGTATTTTAGTCTGGTCTAGTGGTATCGTGCTTACCAAAGTTAGGCAACGTTCGCAGAATCTGTCAATCAAGCTTGCACTCTTTAGGATAGCGAAGCGATGTTGACCCAAGTCTTTTGCTGGTGATCCTTAGATTGGTTTGACAGTCTCGAGAGTTGACTGGCCCGTAGTAGCATACCTATATTATTATTTCAATAATGTTAAACAAGCCCTCCAGTCGTACCCAATGGGAAACCACATCTAACCTCGTAAGTATATTGAAATATTGTCTCGTAAAAGTCGACTCGGAGCCAGCTTGTTCAGGTTAACCGACCGGCGCGAGATTGACACGGATGACGTATGACTTCATTTGTCTGGCTTCGATATTGCTGTGCCAATATGATTTTGCCGACTTACACGGAGTAGGAGGACCTTAGGGCCTTGGAGGAGAGATGGGATTCTAGGGCTTCCAATATTGGGGAGATTTAAAGGGTTTCTGCGAAACCAACTTTCGTGGGCACGGGTTTGACCGCAGCGCTATAAGATCTCTCTACATTTAAGAAAACAAAGATGCATTCAGATGGAGCGGTGTGATTTAGTGAATAGCGTTATCGGTTCTGAGTTTGTTCAACTGCATTATTTCTTTTTCGAGGCGCTCTCAACACGATATTATCGCGTTCTTCCAGGCTACTTCTCTCAAAACATGTAGTTTCAGAGGTAAAAGTATCGGATCTAATGTAATTAAACTAGATTTTGAGCTACTTTGTTTACGTGTTATGGTATTTAAGGCCTTGCCACATACAAAGCTCGGCGCGAGCGCGGCGTGAGCGCGGTGCGATATTTGCTAGGCAACCATCGCGCGGCGCGATAGTTGCTAGGCAACCATCGCGCGGCGCGTTATTTGCTAGGCAACCATCGCGCCGCGCGATGGTTGTCTAGCAAATAACGCGCCGCGCTCGCGCCGAGCTTTGTATGTGGCAAGGCCTTTATCAGTTAGTGTTTTGACTTTTCCTTATCAATACCTTTTTAAATCCCGACGGAAAAGTTTGAACGATGTGTATCTGTGTATCCGTGGCTTTGTGTGACCGATTTAGATGCGGTTTCCTCTATTTGGTAAGCTTTGCAGCGCTCCATGGGGTGGGGATTTGGGGAACCGTGGCTTTGGCATTGAAGAGGCATTTGCCTTTTTGCTGTCAGAGTTACGTGTTATAGAGGTGGGCAACGCATTAGCGATACTCTTGGTTTTGCTAGTGTCTATAGGCAGTGGTGACCACTTTCCATCAGATGGCCCGCTTGCCTGTTTGCCTACCGTAGGACATAAAAAAAAATTTGGAAGACAGTTTAATCTAGATGGTTCTTAGATTTTTCTGGCAGTTAGGTTATTTTATACCATTAAGGGTACTATCAAAGTAAGCAGTTACTGTACCGTATGGATGTTTCCAATATTGAGAATATCAGTTGGAACCACTGGCAAACCGAAGGGACTTTGGCTCCCTGTGTGTTCTATCGGCTGTACAATGGGGAGTGTTCCGAGGAACTTTTCGATCTGGTGCCCACAGCGCAATTCCGCCATCGCACCACCCGCCGTGGGCTGGGTACTCATCCTCACTACGTAGACCCTCTGTTGGTCACGACGCGAAGGTTCGAAAGAACGTTTCTCGCTCGTACGATTCGGATGTGGAATGAGCTCCCAGCCACAGTGTTTCCTTTGGACTATGACATGGGATCGTTCAAGAGGTATATTAGAGGTCTCTTCAGAGGCGGGCAACGCATCAGTGACTCCCCTGGTGTTGCTGATGTCCATAGGCGGCGGTGACCACTTTTCATCAGCATAGCGTCTGCCGTATAACATAAAAAAAAAATCACTAGCATACTACCCATCTCGTAACAACCTTTTCACATTCTTCTTGGAGAACTCTACGTGGAACATTATCATCATCAGTGTGGAAAAATATCTTCTGACACTTCAATTGTCAAAATTGTGGCTACGTACTAAATTTAAATTTAGCTATGCCAAATTTTAAACGTAAAATCCATGGAAGTATCACACACTCAAATAAGACACTGAATTATCTTTAAAGCACAAATAATTATGCAAGTTTATTGGACAGCTCATTTGTTACACACCAAGTAAGCTAACCTACACTAGACTTGTTCAATAATTACTCGTGAAACTGGAAACAAATGCCCGCAGGCACATGCCAGAAACACCATGAAGTTCTGAAACATGCTCCAAGCATACGCTTCAAAATCCATCACGGTTACAACATCATTTAACATCAGCCGAACAATTTGTTCCTTAATTAATGTCCTGTGCCGCACTAAAATACACTTGTTTCCGAACAATGGACAGACAAAAATGCAATTCCGTGTCTTGTCATTATAAATCCAGAGAAAAATACTAACTTTGTGCTTTTATAGTCTTGAGGACCGACTTTTAAAAGCAACAACTTTATCCGAGAAGCCAAACGAATTTGTTCTCAAAATCGAACACTAAAGAGCTTAAAATAAGACAACACCAAATTTTATTGTCGATTGTTGCGGCTAAAGTTTTAATAAATGCGCAATTAATCAAAATAACGAGGTACGAAGCCTGAAAGGGTATTATTTTCTTTATGTTAATCGTTGATGACAAATATTCTGCTTAGACATTTAAAGTATAGGTAGACATTTTTAACAAAACTAAGTACGTTTCAAGAATGATTGTAGTAAATAGTGATACATTTAAAGGAGAACATTAGACAATTTATAAGGCCACGACGTGGCATGCGTGTCCAGGCCCACTATTTCTGCCAAATGCAAATTTTGAGCTGGCGGCGATCACGTGAGGTTTCTCGTAAATCGGAACCCTGTCGCTTATCGGTCGACAGTCCCGCTGGGAGGTTTGGTATCTAACATGCTTCTGGAACAACTGGTACAGATTTAGAGACCAGGACTTCGTGCGCGGTAGTTGATGCGAATACCAGTGCAGACTTTAATGTTAATTCTATGTATCTAGAGAATCTAGTAGCAGCAACTTTGGACTAACATAAGTATGCACATAATCCAAGTTCAACTGTTAAAATACTACTTAAAAATGTAAATGAAGATAAATGGCTTCATGAAGTGGTGTCGCATTATGAAGACGTGAAAAAGTTTTTAAATCGAGCAGGTTGTAAGAGTGTTGGTCTCATCAATTATGTTAATATTGAGTTATACGACTATTAAACGGCTATTACAACGATGGACTGCCATCCTTTACTATACAGATGCAAATTCATTCGCGGACATAATTGGCCAAAATTCATTGTATGACCCGCGGCTTTCTAGATTTGACCCTCGAGAAATTATTAACACTTTCACAACAATCGATTGTGTGGAATGCCCCCACAATGAGACGAATTCACCCCACACGACACTGCAGAACAAAATCTACAAATAGATATTTTGCCATAACCGGGCTTATTAAAACTTTTAGACCACTGGGGTGATCCCACCAACTTAAAAAGACCTGACGAAAGTGACGACCCAAGCTATTTCGTAGTAAATTTTGTTCATATAGGGGCCACTACTGTAACTGAGATGGGTCTCGTAGAACTGGTTGATATATGTACCCCTACATGAGGATTGTTTCATTGTATAAATAATACAATAAACACAATCGTTTTGTAAGCGCCCGCGCAGGGTTTTGGTGAATTTAATTTTGCACAGAGCAGTGAACACGCACTGTGAGGTGTTTGCATTTTACAAATACAATACAAAACAGTTGAAGTAAAAATACATTCGCTTTTACTTCAATAAATTTTGTATCACTTACTCCACTAATACACACACAAACTAATAACCGGAAAACCTAAAATTTAAATAAACAAATTGAAACAAGTAACTCAAAAGAAAGCCTGTATTACAAATATTACATACAGTCATACTTAAGAACAGTAGACGGCGTTGCGCCAACCTGGATCGGCATTAAACATCTGATTGACATTATACCATGCAGGGTTTTAATCGGCCAAACTAAGTTGACCCCCATATAAAAGGTGACTACTTCTCGCACTACTGTATCCCACCAACAAAGCAGAGACCGGGAGACCTACGTATTTTGGCAGTGTTTAATGCGTTCCCAACAATTGAAGCTGTCGGGTCGAGTCAGTGTCTCGTAAGGTTTTAATTTTATATTCATTACGTCACTTCTGTGTATAGGCTTACTAATCCTCTTCCCATAGCATTTACGGTACAGTTGGCAAAATAGTTGCGGTTTTTTAATACTCTGTTATTAGAAAAACTGTAATAATTTATTTATTTTTAGAATTTGATATAATCAATTTTGTAGTTCAAACGACGCTACCAAGCTACGTTAGTTCTACTTCAAGAAAGCAGTTATATGCAACGCGTTATTATTATGTTATAAAGTATTAAAACAGATAAAAATACTTTCTCATATTTAAAAGTTATATCAAAACTTCATACTCCACCAAAAATTACGCCAACATTTTTCCTCAAAGCCCCACTTTTGCTGTCCGTACGAGACAGTTGCAATCGCGCATACCCTTATCTCTCCACCTCTATTCAGCACTATTCATACGGCATTGTTGCAAAACAGAAACTCAGGCGCATCCCCATTGTTCGCTCTAACTTTGAGTGACAGCGAAACACAAGTCCCATTGTAAACAGAGCCGCGCGCTCTCAGATACTCAGATGGCATTCGGATGGGTTATTTGGCTGTCGAAGACCGTAATAAAAGCAGATGTTTGCGAATCAAATTTGATTGTCACGCGAGATGGCACAAGATTCTGGGATCTATCTTGCACATTGTCTGGTGTTTGATTGGTCTCTGATATTTGCAAAAGTGTTTTGAGTCTTCACTTTTTTACTTTGGGGCGAGTATACAGCTTGGTACGTAATAGGATAAGATCGATATTATTAAATAATTCCTACGAATTGAATTGCGTAACTTTATCAGCTACCTTGCTTAACATTATGTGAGTTGAGATTGATTAGTATTACGACTGGCATAATTAGATAGATACTTAGATATATCATGTAAATTGTATTATGTAATTATTGCAAAAGGCGATATTGAACAAATCATAAGGAAAATCAGGTAAACTCAGCGAACATCAAGAGAAACTCTCGGACAGTCGCCACAAAGCTTTGATATATTGACAGTGACACAAGCGGCAGCGTTCTCAGAGACAATGACATCTGCATTTACAACAAACAAGTGGTACAGAACTACAGAATTGAGACGTCGACTCACATAGTCGCTCATTAATTTTCAAAGTCAGTAACAAGTATGGCGTTACTAACATTGGTAGCTGCTGAGACAAAAGCCGAGATTCCAAAGGCTGACCAAAGTGATTGTAATGACAAAAGGATTGTACGTGTTACACGCTCACCGTGTTTTGTTATTGAGATAGTATCGACATGCTCTGTGAATGCTAATTAAGATGGTACTCCAACAATTGAGGAAGATGCGTGAAAGCCTTTTCAGTGTTTCGCTTGGATTATCTATTGTCGAGGGCCTTGGGGCTTGGCTTAACTGATGCTCTGATGCTCTTATAATTTTATTTAGATACGTCGAGTGTCTAGTAAAATTTCCTTATAGTCGTAAATATTCGGATATAGTATGTACCTTTTTAGTTATAATTATGTCATTTTGGAATAATAAGAAACATGCACAGATATCTATATAAAGTAAGTCGATTTTGTGTGTGTTGAACTAAAAAATGTATAGAAATTTTTTGTGAGGTTTAGAGGGACCTGTATAAAATAAAATGCGTTGCTTCGAGTGCAAAAACATGAAAATAAAAATAAAATATAAATCGAACTCAAAATCTTTAATAAACCATACGTAGGAATGCATAAGTCTTGTGTATGTGTAAAGGCGATTTTTTTTCAAAAAATACCATTTGAATTTAGGTCTTTTGAACCTTTTCTTAATTTCCTTGAATTCAGGACCTTACTTAAACAAAATCTTGCAGAAACGTCGAAAGTAATTTCGGAGGCACCAGAGTAAATGGAGCCACCTAGACAAAGCGCGTATTTACGAGGCACCATTATTCACTGCTACTCTAAAGAAACAATGTCTGTCAAACTACTGCCACGGTAGTTGCCCTAATCAGTACGTACGGTAGTTGGAGGTGTAACTACTACTCGTATTGTGGGGACAGCCAGCCACAAAGAGAGCCAGGGAAGCGACCACATTTGTCAAAGGTATTGTTTAAGAGGCTTACGATGAAGATTGCAGCCATGTGTTTAAAGGTAATGGTGTCTACTTATTTGGAAATATCGCTTTGACAGTATATGTTTGTGTGTACGAGGTGGGGAATTATACAGATTGGATCAAAATGATTACATACGATAAGATGCCTTAAGATACTAATTTTGTTAGTGTACGTCTTGTGATGGTTGTCCTAAATAAATAAAATAAAACAAAAATAAATTTCAATACATGTAGGTGGAAATTAAAATTGATTATATTATTTACCTTTAATAATTTGTGATCATAATTTTGATTGAGTCCAAAATTTAAATTAATTTTGGGTTATTATTCAGATTTTACCAAAGACCCGGGCCAAAGCTCGGCCGCCCAGACACTTAGTTTCAAAATTACAATATTACCATAAGTTGCCATTCCGAATACATTGCCAAAATTATCAACAATTACGACTAATACCAGCAAGCAACAATAGACCCTACTCGAACTAAATATTACTTAGTTAAACAACAATCTCGCCAGTTTATCCAAACAAGGGTGTGGAGTAGCAGAAAAATCTTTGGAGGGCCATCGAAATCAGTTCCAATTGAGTTTTCGCCCCAAAACGGATTACGGAGCTCCCACAGGGCCAAGCCCTCGGCCTCGTAGGGCTTAGCCACCGCCGCGTTAGGGTGATTTCGGATCATTACTGACGGTTTACAATTTAAAATAACGATTTAAATAACACAATAAAAAGGAACAGTCAGCACAACGATTTTATGACCAAAATCCGGTATCTAGTGAAAGTGGAAAATATACGTACTAATGCTTAAAAACACACACTTAGCCAACTTAGCGACCGTAGAGATATTAGACAAGTAGATAGTCAAGTCAAATGTAGATAGTTGATTATATAAGTTTAGGATTTATTGATTAAAAGTGCGAATGTGTCTGTTGTACATTGACAACATTTATCAAGATGGCACGGCTTTAGTCCCAGCAGTAAATACTGTCAAACAAAGCCCAGATTACTGATTTATAAATCTTAACGAAAATAATACCAAATCTACCCAGAGAGGAGAAGATGAAACCGAAATCCAAACTCTAAACTGTACCGCATATCAATCAAATCATAGAACACACGAGTACCAAGTCCCTCTCACTCAACAAGCCAGTTTATTTGCCACCAGCGTAACAGCCGCGCACAATTAATTCGGCAATAAAACTAAACATGGCTATGAGGGGGTGGATTATCCCGTTTGCCATACAACATGTTACTGTGATACGGTTCCAATTGCGTTTGTAAATAGTTCATAGGGAGATTTTGTTACGTAGTCACTGTTACCGCACCTAATGATTGTTTGTATGTAGATAATTTAGAATTCTATATTTTGAAGCTGTATGTGATTTGTTCAGGCATGTTGTAGATGGCTAGTTTCTATAGGTATAACAACATTCTTGCCAATACTACCTATATCTTTTCTAAGATAGCGGTTCTGCGTCTCACATAAATTTTCATATTCTGGCGAGCTAAAGGAAATCGGGGATTCTTAAAGCATTAGCTTCCACAGAGTTACAATAAAATTTTAAAAATTCGCCCTTTATACATTTCAGAACCTTGTCAAACTCCGCATCACTATCCGTTACCCCGCGACAGACACCCCATGGTGATTTTTACTCTCAAACCTAACGAACCCTGTAGCATATTGTTTGTGTGACCATAGTTTAAGTTGCCATTAATAATGGGAGTCGGATCTATCCGTACGTATAGTAACCCCTCTGCATGGAGCGTATGTTTTATTGAATTGTGAACTGTTGCAAATTTATTGGGTAGCGGTTCTGTGTTTTATGTCATTTATTGGTATATGTTCGTGTCTGGCTTTGTTTAAAATTCATTGTTGTTCGCGCTCGTCTCCGTTTGTTTAGTTCTTTAATTGCTTACATTGTAGTTGTCGCTGCATGCAGATTTATTGATTTATTTTTTGTGATTGGTTTTTACTGATATTTAAAAACGATGAAAATAATGGTGATCTTAAGAGGCCTACATTAAGCAGTCGCCGGCAATAGGCTGATTAATCAAACGAAATCTGTGTTTTCTTTGTAATAATATTCGATCATGTTCATTATATCGATGAAGGTATGCAATTGAAAATAAATGGAAAATATTTTCATTACTATTCGTTTAAAGTCGCAGTTGAAACCTACTTCATTATAGGCCTTTAATCATTCATGATTAAAATTACACTAGGGTCATAAAATAACGTGGTAAATTATTACTAAAAAACGCTTCAACAAGCAGAAAGCGAACGCAAAAGTTCACAGTGCACCATAAAAACTAGATTACGTGTAAATGTGTTCACACAAAAACTAATCTAGTCCCAAATACGAAATGGGATGACAACACATAACCGCCGGTCCAACAATACTTCGTTAACTTCCCTCCACGTATCGCGAAGACGGACGCACTGTCTCACGAATCATGTTTACATATATAAATCTCTGGGCAAGTACAATGGGTAACAAAGTGGGATCTTGACGTTGGTAATAATATGTTAATTTATATTTAATGTAATAAATTCAGGTATGAATAGTGGAATGGCCAAGGCGTCGCGCGTTCCCGTAGTGAGGGCGCATCAATTGTGCTGATCCGTTTTATAGCGTGTCACGAGTGGAGTTTTTCGAGATACTATGCATTTTGGTGTTTCATCAGAGATAGCATAGATGCTTTCCACCATGCTTTGAAACCATAGATGGTATCTAGTGACTTTTATTTCGTAAAATATTGCATTGGATTTGGGTGTTGAAAATTACGTTGTGTAAGTTGTGTGTACAAGGCAAGTGTCTGAGTATAGAGCTAAAATAAAATAGATAAGACGAGAATAAGCTTGAAAAAAGTGTATTTGGTGTAGGTTGTTTACGCTACACCAAAGAAACTCCGATACCATAGGTTGACACCTCACACGACAATTAATGAATGATTGGGTTACAAAAAGGAACGTAAATTATGAGAACTTGAATTGAAGTGTTTGACGATATCATTTCTGCTCTGAAATCTACCAATTTATGAGCAACTTTTTAATATGTATATCTTTAAAATTCAGCTGGATCTTGAAATGTACTCATTATTATGCCTAGAGAAAGTCCCTTTTTCTAAATTTCAAATTATCCCGAATTTGAAGCGACTGTAAAAACTTGTCGAAATATCAATCTACTTCAAAATACGAGGTAGCAATACGGTACCTACTCTATACATAATCCGGTAAATAATGCTAACCATATATACATTTTAATTTTATTTTTTAAAAGACACTCGCTATGTCGCCTCTCCAAAATGGGTCACTCTAAAATAGAATAGTCATCTCACACCACCACACATACCGGTCCCCTTAAATCACTCGTGAGTAAAAAAGACCCTGTCTATGTAAATGGATGAATGGCCTAGACGAGATTAGTGTAACATGAATTGTAGTAATTAGGAGATTTATATGCAAAGCCCTTTCTGCGGTGCACAATTATTAACTAATAAAAGCAACGGGTACACGGTTTAATGGAACTTTGAGTGGACCTTTGTGGGGCACGGGATGCAAATCTGTGGGTCACTCCCATTGCTTTGGATTTATGACGCGTAGAATAACTATATGTGTGATAAAGGGCGTTATTTATTGCTGGGAAAAGAGGAATAGGGAAATGGGCAACGGTCATCTCATTAATACTGTATGACGATGCTGCATCTGCGGTCAACGCCTTGGGTTCAAAAGAAGAGCCAAGGCGTGCTGTAAAAGTGTGATGCTCTTCTCTAGTAGTTTTTATTTGTTATAAATTTATGCCATTGTTTAATTACTATCAGTTTTTGTTGAAATATATAATAGAACCTTCATCTTAGTCTACCCATGTCTCGGGTCACAGGATATCGATGTATCGACATAGGAATAAAATTAAACGCCGCGATTGAGACTTAAAGTTATTTCAATTATAATTATCTAACCTTGTTGACTTTTGTCATACCATATCCCCCAAATAATGTTCTATTATCATGTGGCACAAGCTGTTTGGTAACGGTCAAAATGTCATGCCACCAATACGACGCTGATTTAAAGTCACGTTTTATGAAAAGTATTTACAACTTTTCAGTTCTCGGGGTCACGGGATCGATAAAATGATAAACACCTATATAAAACCGCAATTTAGACGTAAGAAGTTCTTGCTGATTGATGTTGTTGACGTTTGTCATACCATATCCCCCATAACATGTTTTATTGTCGTATGGGACAAGCTGTTTGATAACGGTCAAAATGTCATGTCGCCAATTGAACTCCGATTTGAAGTCAAGTTTCAAGAAAAGTGTTTCCGAAAAAACTGCAACGGCCACGTTGCTAAATATAACAATAGCTTAATTAAAATTTACCCCACAATCAACATATCAGAACCCCTATTTGACTTCTCTATTTTATTTTTTATTTTTTCTAGACCCCATCTAATTCTCATCACAATACCATTGTCTCAAACATGTCAAGTAAATACTGTATCAGACGTTCATGCGACCTTTGTACGTTACACTTTTGTTTCCTTTCTTCGTACCTTTGAACAGGACACTTCCTTATTGTCGACAACAAAGAAAGGTCGCCCAAACAGTACCGACCTATGAACTTGCATTGTTTGCCCGACACAAGTTTTCATTGAAAGATTCCTCTCCTGTCAATCAAATGTTGTCCCAGGAATTCTTGTCGCATTCTTTCTTGGACGGATGAATGTTTGATATGAGATGTGTAATCTAAGGGTGTGCTGGGAACTGTTTTTTTTCGAAAAAGAAGGAACCGTTGCGCAGTGACCTCTTGTTTTTGAACGTATATGCTGTCCAAATGTAATTGTATTTGAATAATGGCAGTGAATGTGTTTAAATTATTGTCGAACAATTGCCAAATTAAAAATAGCCGTTTCTATTTGACCTACGAAAAGATGAAAACCATTGAATGTAATTTCCAACCCCTGAATTAATATAACGAATTGTTTATTTCCTTTATAAGACTACAAAGCATTATGTTTTACTCGGGTACTCACCTGGCATTGAAACAAAATAAAATAAGTCGAGACTCAAACTTTCTGCGTCCAATCGGAAGTTTTGGAATTGGAACCACAGAAACTGGCTGGCAGAATGGAAAGTTAGCAGACAAAAGCCAGAAACCACGCAAGACTTCAGTAAAAAACTCATTGAGAAGTTTCGGAACGCGATTTTTAATCTTAAGGTTTCCTCCTTGTTTTGATTCGAAATACCTTTCGGGCTAGCAATGGTTTAAAAACACTTTTTTTAAGTTTAAAATTTTGTTAGTTTTCTTGTTTACTGGTCACATTTCAGATATCGATTTTGTTGATTCAGAAGAGTATTTTAGCTACATTTTTACACCAGTTGCGGACTTTTTCAATACAGTTGCGAGGAAAATTTTTAAAGTCATCACAAAACACGACTAATTAACTGATTTTGGCCTTGCTTTATTGTGTGCTTTTTATAACCCGATTGCCAATGAACGGTTATGTTTTTCGCGTATCTTCCAAACGGCTGGATGGATTTCAACTGTTAATGTATCGTTATATTCATTTAACAAACCTAAGTGTCCTTAAATATATGTCTAAAATAAATTAAAATGGCGAATATTTTTTACATTTTTCTAGCTGTCTTTCTTGCTAATATCGAGAACTCAAATTAAATTAGGCAGATTGGAAACAAGCGATAAACCAGACACTTACATTACCATTATATGCCTATACATCAACGGCAGCGTCGGTGGCCGAGCGGTTAGAGTATACCACTCGTAAGCCAGAGGTCCGAGTTCGAATCCCGCGCCGGCCATGTACCAATGACTGTTTTCTGAGTTATGTACATTAGTTGAATACTAACCGTTGCTCTTACGGTGAGGGAAAACATCGTAATGAAACCTGCACATTCAGGCGACTGGATGTGTAACCATGCTCCATTCTGGTCAAGTTCCCCTGGTAGCAGGGTCATGGAGGTCAGATGGCAGTCGCTCCACTGTAATTACCTGACCTGCCAAATCCTGGATCATGGTCAAGGCGGACCCCGAGCCCTCGTGCGCGAGAGCACAACCGGGACATTAACGCCAAGATGATTATTTTATTTATTTTACAACAAAAGACTGACTAAAACCAAACATATCATTCGATTAAAGATATAATCTCTAGCACAGAGCCCTAGCACTGTCTATGCGAGCCGCAGCTCATGCAAACCCGTGACGAGATTGAAAGATATCCCCACGTCGCAGCGATGTGAGAAACTGCATTCAAAGGCAACTTGATCGACGTCCGTCAAACAGGAACATACATCGGCGTCCAGTTTTCATGCTTCCTTCGTCACCGCCCTAGAACTGTTTAGTTTACATGTCCATTATAACTGGAACTTTGCTACTGTATGCTATGCCTCCCGAGTGACGTATTAGCGCCGAGAACGAGGGGCTACAGGGGTCTCTTTAGCGTGGTCACCGCACATACATTTGTCTCTAGGCTTAGACCAGCGCACGGCTATAGGTATCTGAGACAGGAAATTAGGTTTCGATGTTTGAACGTGGCTCATGGTATCTGTGGGATGGTGTTATGTAACCTACGGTGGAATATATGTGATATTGAACAATGAGTTTTATAACATAATCACTGAATTCATTTTAAGTGCCGCTTTACTATTTGTAAACATACGATGGATATTTGGATTTCTGTGTATGGGACATTTTAGAACTTACGAGTACGATGATGTGATATTATGTATTATAAGGTATAGTAGTATCTGAACGGAAAATCCATAAATGTAAATTAATATAACCTAGTATATAATATAATCTCTGTCTAAGAAAACTTTGCTATTTATCTTATTTATAACTAGCTTTCCGCCCGAGACTCCACTCACGTGGACTACGTTATATTCGTGAAAGTAGGAGTAGAGGAAATAAAAAGTAGCCTATGTGTTATTCCAGACCCAAATCTAGCTAACTACTAAATTTCATCCAAATCCATTCTCCGTTTAGGCATGAAGAGGTAACAAACACACAGAAAAACACTCAAAACGCTCAAATTTAAAAATGTTTTTTTGTTGGTGTTAAAGATGAGGTCAACAACGAGCTTACTCAGAAAACCCCCATTCACTCGCGCTTAAACATCGATAGAACAACAGTGACAAACATTCTCATGCCCATTCTCGCATACCGCCATCCAGTTGAAACCATCCGCCACCGTCTTTCGGCCGGTCGAATTGGCCGCACACAATGTTTTCCGAGATACGATACCGCTTCGCAGATTACGCCGACAAACACCGGACCGGCCATTGTCGGACGGTTTGCGTGCGTTGCCGTCGGTGCGGGGTTCAGCGGAATAGGCAGTCAATGGAGTCAATGATATTAGATTAGTAAGGGGTAGGTTCAAAAACTGACGGACTAAAAAAATTAGGCCGTGTTGTTGACTGGCAGAGTCGCACCAACATTTTAAACTCGTGGGTGTCGTACAAGGCGACTAATGTTTTCGAGACAAAAGATCTAGAGTCTTCGTAGGCTGGAAAATGGGCAGCAGCTTTTTCCATTGTTATGATGATGAAGTTCAAAAACGAATCTTCTTCTTTATCCTAGCGATAAATCCCGTTTTAACGGCTTGCAGTCGATCTACCTGTAGGTTCCGTTCTTCTTACCATAATCTACTAGAAAAGAGCTTTAAGATTTACTAAAAGCGGTTACCTAGAATGATTTGAAAAGTTCTGGTGTTTGGTTTTTTACGTGAGGTGACTGCCATCTGACATGCACAACGTGTTAGGGAAAAGTCGGTTCGTCAGAGCCTCGTCTTTTTTTCAGCAGGCCGCGTGATAAGTTAAGGTTGGTCCCAGTTGGATGATGGTAGAGCCCCACAAAGTTCAAAAACTAATACCTGACTACAAAACCATCTGTTATAACCTAAGAACGAAACACGTTTAGGTGGAGTTGTGGGAACGCCGATAGATGGCTCTAGCAGTATTCATAAATGCTGAAATGTGGAAATATTATTTTTCTATCGCTTGATATATTTAATATTGTACTACCTATATTATTTACAATTATGGACTTAAGTTCGTTTCATCCCCTTTTGTCCGATATCACTATAAAAGGTGCTTCTTTTGAATTTCATACTCTGATATACCTAACAACACAGAACTGAAACAATCTGTGCCTAGATTTTAAAGTTTCAAATAAAATCATGTATTTTACCAAATTTGAATATCATAATTCGCAAAATTACTACCCACGTTTTATACATACGTCCCATCCAGTTGCCCCAAATGTAACAAAATCCTGAAAAAATTAACAACGTGCCATTAAAAAAGTAAAACACAAATGAACTTGTAACATTAAGAACCTAATAACCTTGATAAGGCGAAACAAAAATTAATTTAGTTTTTTTACCAAAAAGTCTTTGTCTGCTACCGCTCTCCTTTCGTAGGCCGCATGACTTGCATTCTAACCTCCATCCATTGTTCTGACATGTTACTTTAAAGTAATTAGTAGGTGTTAACAATGAGTATTATAATTTCACGCGAATTATATCACGATTAAGAAAGGCTCAGGTTGTAGATACATTTTTTTCTTAATTGTATTTCGCGATAAAATATTAATTGCAAAATTAATTTTCAATCAGGTACCGGTGAATAGACTTATTACGAAAATAAAACGCATTGTTTTTTTTACAGGTTTGAATTATGCTGTAGGTGGTGGGCCGACGACCTGGTAAAGATTGCAGGTACCAGCTGGATGCGAAAGGCACAGGCCTTTGTGGAGATCTCTGTAGGAGGCCTATGCCCAGCAGTAGTCGTCTTTCGGCTGATATGATGATACTGGAGGTAGATAGGTTCATTGCGCGATCGATTCGGTAATGAGGATATCCGCAAGCGAACTAAGATCACCGACATAGCCCGAAGGATTGCCAAGCTTAAGTGGCAGTGGTCAGGGCATATAGCCCGTAGAACAGATTGCCGATGGGGCAGTAAGTTCTCGAGCGGCAACCACGTATCGGAAGACGCAGCGTGGGTAGGCCTCCCACTAAGTCAAGGCTGCTGTACAGAGACTTGCCGTTCGAATTGTCGACGATCCCATACAAACAAGCAAGTTAAAACCACTGGCTAACCGAAGGGACTTTGGCTCCCTGTGTGTGTTCTACCGGCTGTACAATGGGGAGTGTTCCGAGGAACTTTTCGATCTGGTGCCAACAGCATAATTCCGCCATCGCACCACCCGCCGTGGGCTGGGTACTCATCCCGTAGACCCTCTGTTAAACACCACGCGAAGGTTTGAAAGAACGTTTCTCGCTCGTACGATTCGGATGTGGAATGAGCTCCCAGCCGCAGTGTTTCCTTTGGACTATGACATGGGATCGTTCATGAGGTATATTAGAGGTCTCTTCAGAGGCGTGCAACGCATTGGTGACTCCCCTGGTGTTGCTGATGTCCATAGGCGGCGGTGACCCGCATGCCTGTTTGTCTGCCGGATAAAAAAAAAAAAAAGGCGACTGACGACATGTTCATGATTGAAGGTACTATCTGGATGCGAAATGCACAAGTCCGGGCTTTGTGGAGATGTTTGGAGAGGCCTCTGCTCAGCAGTGGGCGTCTTACGGCTGATATAATGATGATTATACAGTAGGTATGTACTATGTAAATTAGTACCAGGAGGTATGCACAATACTACACTATCAGATCCGTGAAGGTATTTTATCTATACCTACGGTAGGCAAACAGGCAAGCAGACCACCTGATCGATAATGGTCACCGCCGCTTATGAACATCAGCGAGACCAGGAGCGTCACCAGTGAGTTACTCACCTCTAATGCGACCTCTAGAAAGGTCCCATACCCAGGAGATATATTTATGGCCTTTTATGCATCATCCTGCGACGTCATAGGTAGACCTGTGTCGCTTGCGCTTGCAGGTGGCAGTCAGGTGCCTTATCGGATGGGCTGTTTGCTCGTTCGGTACTGCATAGAATAAAAATAACAACCAATATACAAAACATAACCAAAATTTCGAAACTATATATTGTTGGTGAGCATCTAATTATATACCTTCACAATTGAAGCGATCTCTTCCAATCCCAAAATCGTGTCATATTTTCCTCAACGTAAGCATCAAGCCATATTAATGCGTAACGCGTGTGCGCAAGCGGCGATCAGGGCCGCCGCGGGGGGCCGCTACCGGACGCGCCGGAGCGAGAGACGCAGGGCCGGATTCGGGGGCCCTGGGGGGTCGAATCTATACTAAGGTTGAAATCTTGATTATTCAGGTGAGATGGCGGTCAAATGCCTGGATAGTCTTAAATAAAAAAAATGATTCAAGAAAGCTTTTATTGATTGAAGCAAACAGGGCGCTGATAATTTATAAAAAATTTTTTTTAATATGCTTAGTAGGTATGACTTAAAAAGTGTGAAGTAAGTACTCGTATCGATTAACCTCAATACGGCATTCTTACTACAATCCAAAGTCCCAAATAATCTGTATGTCTTCTTAGTTTCGAATCAATGCCTATAGCTAGCTCAATGATGAAAGTATTTTGGTCATTACCGTAAGTACCGCAGGTATCAGCGTCCATCCTAAAAAGTCAGGTGGCTTTGACCTAAGGACTGTAATGTTCGGGGTAACTTTAATTTACTGCGTATCATCTTTTCACCCCAACTTAACTTCCAAAAATAGAGGCCACAATTTCTCTGAATCCGGCCCTTTGCCATCCCCAAAACGGCGTATGTTATAATCACTATGGACTCCAAACGATTATGCGAAACAACGGTCCCGGATAATAGACGAGTGCATGAATTTTCTGCTAATTATGACACCAATATGGGCTTCGTATCTCCCGCTGTGAGAGATTCAATATAGAGTGGGACCGTCTTGCTCTGATTTAATGCTATTGAGACCTATTTATATGGGAATTGTGGGGATGTACGAAGTATCGATGACTTTGACGATGATAAAACCTGCATATTCAGGCGACTGAATGCGTAACCAAGGTCCAATTTGGCCAGGTTCCCTTGTTAACCGGGTCACGGGGATCAGATGGCTGTCGCTCCACTGTCATTATCTGGATCCTGGGCAAAATCCTTGCGCGTGAGAGCATAGCCGGGATTTGGACGCCAAAATTATTACTTTATTACTATCAATGCAAAATTTATGTTAGAGAGTATAGAATCTGCTGCAGCATCCACCACCTTATAGGTACGTATCTGCCACCAAGTAAATAAACTATTTCATCAGATATAAAGAAAATATACCTCCATCAATGAGCGTCCTGCACCCTGTCCACGGCCGCATCCAGCATCCACTTGCAGCTGCGTGGAGGTCGTCACTCCATCTGGCCCACACTACTACAAAAGAGAGACTTGGGTCGTGCCGTTTTTTACTTTATGACACTACGCTCGCCGAGTCGAGTCTCCACCTTCAGTAGATATGGCCACTGCCATTTCAGCTTACTAATTCTGTGTGCTATGTCGGTGACTTTGGTTTACTGCCTGATTACTGCTTTAAGAAATTTGCTTACGAGAGACTCCATGCATTCCATCGCACGCTGAGCGGTCTTGGTGAACTAACCGTACTTACTCTACCTACTAAATCGTGAAAACGTAGGTCATGATAGGTAGCACGCACTGGTAGAACAATTAAACCGTTTGAACAATAAAATACCTTATATTAAATTAGCGACGGCACAGCGACAACGCACCTGCGGTTTTGCATTTTTATTGCAAATGATGACACTCAAAAATATTAGCTTAGTAGCGCGTGTTGTGCCGTTTATTACTTTGCCTGTTATTCACTATGTATTTCCTGTGCACAATAAACTGTTAAATAAATGAATAAATAAAATATTACGCAGATGTTGTTTGGCTATTGTCACTTCTTGTCTCCTGGTTCACTAATGTTCCATTGTGTAATATATTAAAAAGTCAATCATTATTTCAAATTAACGATACTTAGACTAACCTTGAACAAAAAACCAGATTAGTTAAAACCCCTCAACATATTAAAGTGATATAATACTTAATATATTTTTTCCAACAATAGAAATACAATAGAATTCTCTTAATTGTTAATTATAAGTAGCGTGTTTGAGCCTTTTGTGTTCCGTATGAAAGGCGCGCTAAATTCTGCAAGTAACGCACCTAATAAACTAACTGATTACTATTTTCCTCCCAATAATAGGGCGAACAATATAAAATAATCTTTCAGAATGGAGGGGCGCACTACAATCTATTCAAGTCTATTCATCGTACAATACAGCTAGCTCGGGACTGACGATTCGTCAGAAGCAATGCTGATAATTCTCATTACACACATTTCACTATTCGATGTTGTCGGTCGATTTTAAAACACCATTATAAGTGCCAGCAGGAGGTCTCGAACGCGGCAATCGGCGCCTTTGTTGCACATCACTGGCCACTACCGATTGAAACGGATCCCGCCAAAATTCAAATGTCATCGTTCCAATTCGAAATTCAATTAGGTGTAATTAATGCGGCCCGCTGGCGGAACTGGCTGTTACCGATTTGAAAACAATCGCCGAGTCGGAGGCTGGACGCGGCCTCACGCCTTTGCCTTTCTTTTTTCTTTTTTTTTTCTGTGAGCATATTAATTTTTAGCCCGAACTGTGAAGTCGATGATCGATAAAAGTGTAATAATGATAAATCGTTCAGAACCCAAAACGTTTTGCAACTTTTTACTGTCTCTTTTTGCAGGAGAGATCTTAATTTCGAGTTGGATTGTGTCTGATAGAAACTCACTTGAAACGCTGCCGGTAGCAAGTAAAAGTAATTATGCAACGCGTGACAATGCTCGGAGGGTATTATTCAACAGAAGTTCCATACAAACGAGACAATGTATCATTGTACGGAACAGGTATTAGAGACGACATGTAGCATAGAAAAATATGGCAGCTGGAGTCGGCAAGGACGTACTCTTTTCATTCAGTAATGCTCATAAATTCTAAGTAAAAGCGGGGGTTGACTACAACCAAGAAACCTTATTATATTTTGTACCTTAGAGGACAGATGAAAGTTTGAAGGACTCGAGAAAACTTACAACGGAGTAAGTCAAATTATCCTGTTTAATACACATTAAGTTCATTAGAAATAATCAAAGAGGCCTCCATACAGTATGGAGTATATAAACGATCAGAGGGCCTATCGGCTATCTCAGTGGACAACTGAATTTGACATAAAAAAATCTGACACTACTCTAATTTGGTAGACGCTATTGCCAGTTTTCAACGTAGAAGACGTGGTGTAGAATTATCTAGTGTCAAATACAGTTGTCAACTGAGTTAGCCAATAGCCCGCTGGTCCGCATAACATCTACTGGCTAGCCAAAGACTGAAGTAAGAGCAGGTTAGTAGGATCCTGGCCCTTGAAGGTAACTTAACCGAGAACGGTAAAGAATTTAATTTTCCCCTTGTGTTCATGTACCGCATGTAAGCGTGTAGTTTTATAACTTTACCAGTTCTCTTGAAGACTGTGTATATGTTTTGGACTACAGTTTTTGGTTAATCATCAAGGTATCTATGTGTGGACCTGTGTAAGTCAGAAAAGAGGTTAAAAGATAACCTTGACCCAAAATATAACGTGATTTAACTAATAGTAAAATAGGTGTTTGTACAAGTATGTCCGCAAGCGAGGAATTTTTTGTAAGTTCTTTTCTAATAAGTTCTGAAAGATGTTTAGACTAGTATCTAAAACATATAGATTATATTTTATGTCTACTAGATATGTTCGCGTGCTCCGCGTATACAAAATTTTGCATATTCTTACCTTTTCATCATGATGGTGCACCTGTTCGTGCGAATTTTCAAAAATCTTTTTCATCGGATGCATAGCTACGAGTATATCATAATCGCTCAGCCCCGGCCAACGAGCGATGAGGACCACAGTCACCTTCCCCTATATAATTAGACTCACCAAAACGTTGGAGCCAAATTTGTCTCCTTATTTCCTTAAGTCCAATCTAAAACAGGCTCCCCTAAACCATTTCTAACGCCACATCCTTCCTTAGGATGCTCTAGTAGCCAGAGCAGAGGTAAGTTCATAATTAGAGTGCCGTGGGCGGAATACTAGGTCTTTTTTAACGTAACTGGTATCACTGCGCCCGTAACAATGAGCGGAGGTGTGACCAGCATCCGTCCCACAAATGTGAAGTGTTAAAACTATTGTTCGGAGGCTTTTTTGTCACCAGCTCTCGGGCTTTTGGTGAGATGAGTCGTGATTTATTTACCATTTGTTTTAACTGTTGACTTGAATGCTGGGTAAGGTCTGAGATTTGGTTCGGTGCGTGTTTTAGCTGTCGTGTTTGTTGCTTACACTTTGTTGCTTGCACCCGTATTTATAAACAATACGTGTGTAAGTAACATAGTGTTACTATGCGTTCTCATAGTGCTCGTTTGCTAAGTGAACGCACTGCGTTCAATACGGCTCTATAATTGGTCAATTTCGTTACCAGTGACGGATAAATCTAATCGGAATCTAATATTATTGTAATGACACATTTCTGTAACACAATGTGACATCTGTAGTATTTGACATTGAAATGATTATTTACCAATAAATATGGTAATTTAAATTGACAATACTTGAGTGGCGATCGCCACTATGCGTCCGTAAAAATGAACGACATTGACCAATCATAAAATGTATGAATGCAGTGCGTTAATTAAGCAGATGAGCACTGTTAAAACGCATAGTACAGTTACTTTACAAGTATTGTTTGTGAATACGGGTTACAACGTAGTTTTACGATTCCACTACAGCACACACGGCTCTCGCCCGAGGGCCCGGGGTACGCCTTGACCATGATCCAGGATTTGGCAGATCAGCCGGTCTAGCCATCTTTGACAGCTCCGCTTGCGTGATGCGTGTATGGTAGAAAATTGACAGGTCGAAGTTCGACTATTTCTACTAACATCTACATTGACTCTGATTGTGTAGGATCATCCGCTAATCCGCATCCTTTGTACACTGAAAGAACGTGAATTGTCTATGGACCAAGAATATCTACCACAAACAGCTTATGTCAGATAACGTTAGCTTATGTCAGATAACGTTAGCTTATGTCAAATCCCATACATTTTTTCTACCACAAACGATTGTAGATTAACGAAACCTCTTGGCTAAGGCCGCAGGTAATTACAGTGAAGCGACTCCCATCTTACCTCCCTTGTTAGTGACCGTGTCAACAGGGGAACCTGACCAATTGCCTGCGGAGCTTTCATCACGAAGTTTTCCCTCACCGTAAGAGCAGACAAGAGTCATGTCTACATGGCGGCAGCGGAAATATTGCCTACCTAAAACAAATATTTTTCAACAACCGTCTTACCACACCTAACGACCGATCATTACCTTTACAATAAGCTTGGAACCTTATAAATCTAATCCCGCACCAAGCAAAAGACGCACTCAAACAAATTAGTTTTTCACTCAAACAAATTAGTTTTACAAACGCGAAAGGGCGGAATGCGCACTTTTCATACTACCCTCAGCGTCGCTGAAAAGTCTCTAAACACCTCAAAAGAAAACCCTCATACAGCCGCTATAATGCGACACACTCATCATTTCACCGCGTCACACCTGTGTTGTGCACCTTATGGTAATAAGGCACTTGTCGCTGGGCTTATCAAGGCAGAAGGCAGTCGGGACATCAAAGGGAAATGCGGTCTGTTGGGGTTTCGCCTTTTTTCAATGGCAATTAGTTAGCGTTTTCGCCGACGCCCGCTCTCGCGCCTTTGCAATTATGGCTTTGAGTTGCTGCTGGGATGTACGAAGGGCTTCGGATGCGTGGTGTACCTCCAAGAGAAGAGATCGCGTGTAGCGGTAAGGCCGCCTTTGCCCATAATGTTTGAAAAGACCTGTTAATTTTTTTGTAATTTTGTGTGCAATAAAGAGTATATCTAATCTATCTATGCAATAGGAAAGTGTTAGGATGAGAGCTAAATAACATGACGTCCATCCAGTACAATGTTAAATGCCGAATAACCCGCATTTGGGTCTAATTATATAAGAAAAATATCCTTCTCTTTACATCACAGAAAGGAAGACAAAAAATACAATAGTAAATAATTTTGCGTTTTTGGCCTTCAAAAACCAACAGCCCACAACCAGTCACAGTCCACTGCTGAACTAGAAATTCCTCCACATTAGTGGATTGAAGATTATCTCTGATATTCTTATAGCCTAATGGTAACTTCTAGTTTCAATTTTTCTCCCAAACATTATAACCTGACGACCTGAGTGGCTCAATGGTCAACATTGACCATTGAGCCACTCGCGTCATTGCGTCTGCCACGCAAGAGGTCCCGGGTTCGATTCCCGGCCGGGCAGAAATTGAAATGATGAATTTAAATTTCTATTACGGGTCTGGGTGTTCTATGAATAATAAGTATGTACAAGTACAAGCTTTGCTTAGTTTGGGGCATCTAGATGGCGCTGTGTGAATTTGTCCACGAATATTTATTTTTATTTATTTATAATTTATCCATATATTATGTTATTTTTATTGCTTAGGGAGCCTCGCGGTCAAACAGTCCACCTGATGGTAAGCCCCCGTCGTTTAGGACATCAGTAGCAGATGGATATTGTATGAGGTGCTCTGTTTATAAATATTGCCAAAAGGTTTTCCGTTTCGATTTGTTTAGGAATATTTAAATAAGTTTTTTTTAAACTTTGTTGTACTGCTCCCACACTGTATGTTACTAAACATTTACAAAAGTCTTTCAACACCGGTGTAGGAGCACCTTTAATCGAAAAAATATTTAAAGTCAACGAAGGTAATGAAGTTATAAGTTTTTCAATACCTCATCCACTGATAGTACTCAACTATTTTACGTGATCCGTGACGCTAAAGAGGGTGTCTCAAAACTAAAAAAAATATTGATAAAAACGCGGCTGCGTTAATTAAGGCTTTTACTCGTTTAATTTTTCAGTCGGTTTGATTCGGCTTTGCGGTTAAAGCTAATTAATTACGAATTGTTTTTTAATTACTTAAAAGTTATATGATCGACAAGACGGTTTGGTATGGAGTAAGTATATATAACGCTAGCAATTGTTATGGTGAGGCAAAACATAGCGACGAAACCTGCATATTCGGGCGACTGCATGTATAACCATGATCCAATCCATGGTCAGGTTCCTCTGTTAACAGGGCCGCGGAGGTCAGATGGCAGTCGCTCCACTGTACTTACGTGATATGCCATACCCTGGATCATGGTCAAGGCGGACCCCGGACCCTCGCGCGCGAGAGCACAACCCCGCAAGATGATGACGATGAGTTGTTATGCCATACTTTCTTGAAGTCCCACTCTGGCTACCAAATTAAAATTTTGCTGACAAGTACTTGTACTATGTACTATACTTTCTCTAAGTACTACTCCTGCTACCAAATTAAAATATGCCAAAAAAAGTACCAACTTCACATTGCGTTTTATGTTCTTTCTCACAATCCTGGCGAGATATCAAAGAAATGTCATTAAAAATTAACAAAACTTCACAAACAGTCGTTAATTGGAGTATTATCCTTAACGAAGTACGCTGGTGTCTCTTAGATCACGGATAGATGAATATTGTCTGAATGAAAGACTTGAGTATTCCGTGTTCCTTTTTACATCCGCGCAAAATCTTGTAAGTGTGTGTCTATTATTTATAAGTATAAGTTTTAATGTATACTGGCGATCCTCCACGGCTTCGCACGGGTAACCTTAAAAAATTGTACAGCAAAACCTTTCTTAGAATAGAATACAAGAACTTTATACAAGAACAAGAACTTGACGACCTGAGTGGTTCAGTGGTCAACATGCCAGTCAGCCACGCAAGAGGTCCCGGGTTCGATTCCCGGCCGGGCAGAAATTTAAATGGTGAATTTTTATTTCTGTTACGGGTCTGGGTGTTCTATGTATAATAAGTATGTATTTAAAAAAAAAGTATATATGTAGTATACCAGTTAGCTAGGACCCATAGCACAAGCTTTGCTTAGTTTGGGGCTAGATGGCGCTGTGTGAATTTGTCCACGATTATTTATTTATTTATTGTTGAACTGTGTAGGTACATTTAGATATTACAGATTATATTTGTGAGGCTCAACAGTTTGCCCATTTCGGACATACAATATGTAAAGTAGCAGTAATTAAAAAGTAAAATTCACATCAATTTAAAACAATAAACAATAAAACTTGGAAATAAATCAAAATATGCAATGTCAAAATACATAATAAATCAAAAATGCTTAAGTATTAATAAATTGAATAAAATAAATTTCTCATCTATCTGTCTATTGATGGCTAGTCTACAATAAGTTGCCCGATGACGTAATAGCGATGCACCTTCTATCGCGTCGTTTAAGTGCCGGTTAAAAAGTGGCTAATTAAAATGTTTTTTTTTTCTTCGAAGGATTTAATCCCGTAGTTTTATATTTTTTATTTATTATTATGATCATATTATTTTTAAACAAGTCTTTCTTTTGACATAAGTACGATTATATTGACATAATGTTATGTAATGGATGACAATAATGAGGAAGTTTGCGGTATTGTGTATCATTGTAATTTTTTTAAATGTATCTAACAATGCAGTATTTAAGCAAGCAATCATAGCACTAAAATAAAATAAAAATAAGGATTCGTGCGTGCGTGCGTGCGTACGTGCGTGCGAGCGTGCGTGCGTGTGTGTGTGTGTATGTGCACGCGCACGAGTGCGTAGCTGAAAAGCTGAACAAGTATATTTAGACACCATACGTGTATTAGAAGCTTGACAACAAAATTTAAGGCTAACAAAATAAAAAGTTTGATACTGACGCAACTCAAACTTCTGACGCAAGGAATAAGTAATATTCCCCATTACCTAACAAACCTTATTACCTAACACAGTATGGATTTCAGATTTTCTCGGAAACGGTAATAAGTTACCAACAAAACGAATAAAAAGGTCGCAAAGAAAATTTACAAGAGAAACAAAAGATTTCGCACAATAACGCCGAACAAAAAACTCAGTCCACAATGTAATGAAAACGACATTTTTGTGTCCTCTCGTGAAAATGTTACGTGGCGGCTGAATTGCGTAACCTTCCCCCGAGAAACAAGTCAAATCAAGTTTTAATTTCCCATTGTACACTCCTGCCGTAGGTGTGATTCTCTCAGAGTTGGTTACTCAATGTTGCCACGACTATTACATAACTCCGTAATTCTCCCTCTGTTATACTTAACAAACTTTTCAACTTGTAAGTACTTTTTTCCGATGAAAACTGTTAAATTTCTTCAAAAGTTCAGCCGTTGATTAGTCACAGCAAATGTTTTGCGGTGTTGTAATGGCCGTTTGAAGTCGCCGTTGACAACAGAGTTTCGCGAATTGATCTACAATAACAAGATTTGTGTTGCACACGTTTGTGATTGGTCGATGACTCGTGGTCGTGATGCCTAAACAAGAAATCGTTTAGGACGATTCGGTAAAAAGCAAATACCACGAAAATTACAATTTTTTCCCCAATAGGTTTTCCCAGAAGTCGGCAATACTGTGATGGGACAGAATGATAAATTTTTTCAATCTAATCTTTTCTTCAAAGTTTCTGACCATTAGATTTTTTAATCAAACTGAAATCGTTATCCTTCCACAATATAGGCTATCCTATTTCTTACTACTTAGTAACGGTTTCCGCGATATTTAGCTTTTGTATATTTTCGCGTTTCGACTTAATAAGAAAATCCTTCGTTAGTCTACCTTACGTAACTTGTGATACTTTTACATGCTTCTATATCCATCGGTTTTAGATTCTCGTTAATCAGACAATTCAGTTTCTTAGACTGTACCGTTATTAAAGAAACGGTCAATTAAGTCCTACTATTCAATGTCAAAGTAATGACAGGCATTGCACAGGTTTTGACAATACATACCTCGGTCAAGCTGAATGCTCACCTGTATATGAATGCCATCATTACACGCGTAACCATGTGATTATTTACGATTATACACTGTTTCGGCATCCGAAAGCTGAGTGATGCCATGAATAGTCAATTTACCGCCTGCCTTCGAAAAACATCTTCATACTGCTAAATAAACCATTCCAATCAATGATTATAATATGCTTTTAAAAGGCACCACTCGGTTTTGCACGACTGTGTATTACAAAGACTTGAATGATAGTATACAAAAATAAATTTGCTATAATGCGAAATTGTGATAGCACTTACATACTGGACGTAGAGGTCAAAGTTTCAGTCAGGCAATTCAGCAAAGAAATATAATGGGGATTCGTTAATATGAGATGCACGGAACAATTATACATAAGTGTCTGACAATCGAAAAATATCAAGTCCACGTCTTACATGAATAGAAACGTCAATACGGAAAAGCATAATTTAGTTTGCGCAAAGTACTCGGGGACCAATTTAAAAACATCTCCGTGGTTTGTCCAAAAACCTCTATAGAGTTAGAGATAAGGTCCAAAATGGTAATTTTGGACTATGCAACAAATGTAAAGGCTCATCCATCCGCCTATAGAGACTGATTTATGATGTGGTTCGGACACCCAGACAGCAAAAACGTGTATCAATAGAACGAGAAACATAAAATGAATGCCTGGTACAATAGACTCTGTAATTGTTTAGACAAAAGAATTAGTTCCTACTCTGTCGCACTTAACTAACAAACTGGTGACAGAACAATCTGAACCTTATAATAACATTAGGGTAGAGTCGAAACTATGGAATGTGAAGGATATACTTGAAGCTGTTTAGAAGGTGACGCGAACGCAATATCTTTTACCATCAAAAGCTTTCGCCGGTGGTTCTGAAGTTAATTTTTATGACATTCTAACAACAAAAGAGAGGCATTATAAAAGAAAAGAGACATTCCGTAGTTTCTATTTAAACCATTATGTCCATAACTGTTGTTTTAAGGTCCTCAGGGGATCCATTGTGAGATAATATCTTACGGTCACGCCTGACTGTGAAATTTCGGACTGTACTGCAATGAGCATTGTCTACGAACAAAAGTGTTTGTGGACATTTGTTTTCATGTCCTTTAGTCATTGTATTATCCGCAATGTTCGAAGTAAATCGAACAAAATTGTGACTGCAACCATAAGAATGCGTAACTGCAACTTGAAAATTATCTACCTTGTATTTTGGACCCTTGTCGCCTGTGATTAAAGGGTACTTTTAAATGACATGATAGAATTATGGCGTGCTGTTTCGGAACCACACTAATGAGCATTGTATGATGATAGTTAATACAAAGGCGGTGTTCAGAGGAGCCCTTCAATATAAACAAAACAGATAATTAGGAACTGTCAGAACTGTAAAATTTTATGGTGCTTTGTGCTTCGACCGTTGAAAATAAACAGAAAGGACTTCGGTCGGGCCAATTTGTTCCTGCAGAGTTACATTGTTTTGTCGATCTGTTTGATGTTAAATAGCACCTCTTGGGAAGTTTAGGAACTCTGTCCAATTTGGTTATAAAATTATTACCTAATCGATAACTCACATTTATCTCTACATTGGGTTTTCGTTCATTGGAATATTTGGAGTTATGCGTACGAAAGCAAAGCAAACTAAAAGAATATTATTTATAGAAAGTTTAAAAGCCATTTTCAAAATGGAAGCCCAACAATAATTAGCATTAACATTTCCGAGGCGTTTTCAATTCGAACTCGAACACCCAATCAAAAGTTAAACGAAGTTCGATTTTTAAATTTCCCGCTAAGAAACTCTGACCGACGGAAATGGGGATAGAAAAAAAAACAATCAATTAGGCGAACTGCCATCGGCAGTGGCAAAGGGAGAATACAAGTCCCAGTTTGACAGAGAGCTGGGATTCTCCGATCATTGATTATTGATTTTCTTATAACATTTGATTTTATCATTTTCGATGACGTTTTTCGAATGAAAAACTTATTTAATACTTACAGAAAAAGTTACAGGATAAAAATTAAATTGATTTTAAATTATTGAAAATACATACCTATAACTTGGCACTACTTACGCTTACGCAGGTTACATTTATCTTCTCCCTAGAAGATATACGCAAGCACGCTAATCATCGTTGCTTCCCGTCAGCATACTAAAAACAGAGATTTTTCATTATCCCCACCTAACAGTATCTTATAGCAAGACTCCAATAACCTCGGAGTTTCTATTTAATCTGCGATAGTCCATAGGTACCTTACTCTATACAAAATAACATTGTAACCAGAATAGTAACAGATCGAAATATTCACCGCCTTTGGTTGTATCACTAACGCTGCCGGTCTTATCTGAGAGAGAAATCAATTTGACAAATCCTCAACGTCCAAACATTGGCTCCAACAATCCGAATTCACACCCCAATCCTGACGAACGCTAATTGCACAAAAACATCCCCCAGAAAGCAACAAAACAAACGAGTACACACAAAAGACAGATTAGAGAAGATCCAGATCGTATTTAAGATAAATAAGTATTTTCGCTAAAGTGTGCGATCGGCTTTAGATCCTGGAACCGATAAAGGGCAGCTGTGTGCTTCAGCCCTTATGCTGTGACGTCATAGGTAATTCCGGATGTCCTTTATGTTTTTTGTGGTTGCGACATAATAGGTTTGAAGGAGATTTTCTTGTCCGATAGTCTGTGTTGCTGTAAGTGAAGTGCTTGTTTATTTAGGGATTCAATTACTTTGTTTGGTGATTGGATTCTGATATCAATGTTAACTCTTCTGTATCGTTGGTATTTCATAGTCCTATTGCAATTTTAGTGTTGGTATATCAGAGGCAGAACTAACAACGTTAGGCAGATGGAACTCAGTGAAGCAAAAGTGAATTGCCGTGAATGAAGAGGGAACAAAGATCAAAAGCAAACCCGAAACGATATAAAGTGGTTCACAAAACCAGCCAATAGGATTAAACTTCTATCGCTACGATACACCTAAATTGGTAACAATGGACAGCCATTTTGGTACAGATCAGATTCTGATTTTGAAATTCGAATATCGAGATACTTATTTTATTTTATGTTGTCTCTATATAACACAAAGAAGTGCTGCCCATTTATTGTCCAGAGATCAGAGGTGGTCAGTTTTACAGAGTTGTTTTGTGGCCACACTTTGAACAAACTGTCTTTATTATCATCATCCGAGCGGTCAATCCCGGCTTCTGCCAGGGTCCGCTTTCCTACTTTGTTTTCTTCACTTTGCTCGATCTTCGTGTCTTTTGAAAATACATCATTTGTACGTAATATGGATAAAATAAATAACATTTACCACAATCGACCGAAAAAATGCACTTCAAAGTATAAAAGTTGGCAAGTAAAATAATTTTCTCCATGAATCATGAAAAGCCGTGGCCAAACAAATTATCGAGTCAAAAGTTGGACACTATCGCGCTTGTAGCCGTCCTAGTCTCACACATCGCTGCGTCCCTCTCCAATACAATCGCGCACACATTAAGGGTACACGTATAAGCTGCTTATTGTACTTTTATAGTTATTTTGATCGGCGCACACACACGGTTTATTGTGTGGATTATCCTACATGAATACTGAATGGGGTATTACGTTTTTGTGCTCGGATGTACACAGCTGATGTCCGGGGAAACAATGCCGATTGGATGTTTGCCAATCGCGAGGTAAATGCGTTTTGTTACGTTTTTATTTTTTAATAACGCAAGTATGGCCGCTCGCGCGCCCTGGTGAATGTTAATTTTGAGTCTGTTGAATTTTTTTTTTTTTTGCGAAATGAAGGTGTGCTTACAAAGTAACTTTGTAGCGGCGTTTATTTCGCGCAAACCCCGCTTTATGGCTGCATCGCTTAACGCTAAAATGTGTAATTTTAAATGGGTGTTTATATACTGTTCATAAAATTCACCACTGAACTTGTAAGGAGTGGCGGTTTACTTGATATTCCTTTTTGTTGTGCAGATAATCTACGTGTCGGTAGTCTGTGGCCGAATGGTTATGGAGTTCGTCTCGTACGCCGAGGTACCGGGTTCGAACCCCAGTGCCGGCATGTAGGTACTAATGATTCTTTTCCGAGTTATGTACATCAGTGGAACAGTAACCGATGCACTTACGGTGAATGAAAACATCGTGATGAAATCTGCACATTCAGGTAACTGAATGTGTAACCATGATCTAATCTACTCAGGTTCGCCTGTTAATACGTCACGGTGACGGTGGTCAGATGGCAATCTCTCCACTGTATTTAGCTGATCTATCAAATCAGCGGACCCCGGACCTTCGCGCGCGAGAGCACTTCTGATTATTGGGTAATTAAAAATGAGTTGGTGCTATACTTTTCAGTTATAAGAAAGATATTTATATTTGTAAGAGAATACTGAGAACGAAACTATAGTATAGGTCGATTACCGAAAGCTGGCGCGTTCCATACAAATGAAGTTTTATCATAATTTCCATATTATCCAATCAAAGCCAATGCAAATAGGTTACCCCGCTATGGCCTACATCTCTTAGAGTAAGGTAGTTTGAACATTGGCACTCTATCTTGCTCTATCATAGGGAACAGTTCCGCAGCCAAAGAGGTTCTAACTCCTAGGCCATTCGCATAATAAAATGTAGAAGGGAAGATTCTTATAACGAATCACGAGAATAACCAGGAGGCTACGTGTGTGAAGATGACTCTTAGAGGTTTTATTTGAAATAAATGCGATGACATGTAGAAATAGAAATAAAGTGTGCACTACAGATACAAAATGCTTCTAAACACAGAAAATACAAGCACGTCCATTTTAGGCACATAAATCTAAGCCCATAAATGCCATACACAACAATGCCAAATTAAATGTGTACCCGCACATAAAAAAGTTAAAAAACTACAAAACGCGCTCCGTACGATACAAATGAAAATATTCTCTTTACACGCATTGAACTATAGACAATTGAACGATATAAATCATAGAGACGACAAGAAAATACGCTGGCACAAACATTAATGTGCAGTTAGAGGATTTGGAAGCAAACAATTCTGTACCCAACTGTACTTATCAGAGATGCCATAGTAAACTCAACTCTTTAAAAAAGAGTTGGCTCTGTGCATCGTGCATTTGCCGCCCCATCGTTTAAAAACAACTCCAATCGGGTTTGGTGCGTAAGTTATGGGGCAACCCTACCCTAGACAATGGGTGTAAAAAACTCCATTCGCTAATGGATTTTGTTCTCAAAAATTAATTTGGGGTACTCGACAAAACTGCACTGTGTACGCACCCAATCAGTATCAACCCTATCTTAGGGCTGTGTCGTTCTCTTGCAAATTAGGTTACAAAATAATAGGCATTGCATCTTAAGAGTAGGTTATTATTAGGTTATCTAAGTGTGATAAAAACTAACAAAAACAAAACCCATCCAACCATCAAGAGTAATGGAGAGCAATTTTACGTAAATTAAATACAACAAATGTTAACATTTTGGTGAAAAGAAAAACTGTACACCTAGAAGTATTTTCACTACGTTGTCATGGTTAATAGAAAACCTATTTAGACCTACTTTAAAATCGAATACGACAGCGACTATCAAAACACAAACGGAGTACCTAAAACATACCTAAGGAAAAAGTATAGTAGAGGTATCTATGTGAACAAACTTACAGTAAAAATAAGGGGCCCATTTTCATTTGCGTCCCATTCGCTAGCAGTAGCGCCCCTAGAGAGTTTTCCTATTAGCCATGGGCGCCAATCGGATCACCGTCTCCGGGTTACGGGTGAAGTGGCATTGTTTCTCGACCCTAGCTCACAGCTAACTTTTTAATTTATTAGCGCGAAGGGTTGCCAGTCGTAAAAATTACTTTTATTGTCTGTAACGACGTCTCAGCCTACGTGATAACAATAATGGCGTGTTATAAATTCCATTTTCAAAAAGGTGCGGTGCATTACACCAGTTTAAGATGATCCCTGGTTGTTAACGTGAATATGCGATATGACGGTTCTATTTTATTGGTATAGGGATTCCACATGTATTCTATGAGGATTCGAAGTCAAGTGCGTTTTGTTAGTGTAGTTTATGTCCCACCAGAGGTTGAGACAACTGACTTATAGTTCTAATGTGAAACCTGTTCTATTATGTTATGATTTAATGCAATGGGAATGCTTTCTAGTGACATTTAAATGTGATTCTTAGACAATGATAGGGTGATAAATTTTGTCTATGATTATTGAGTGTGATTGCATTGTATTTAAGTTTGTGCAGGCCAGACATGATATGTTTAATTACAATGAACTGTATATTTATCGGGTAAAATACATAACTTTCACAATCATTCTAATTTATGGACGAATATTGCAAATTCATATATAAACTCTCGTGTCTGTATCCTACGTTTAGCTGCATTATACCATATTGTAATTTTGCAATACACGTATTTGTGAATTGGAATTTTGGCACCGCTTTCGATAGTGAATTTAATTTTAACATGTTGGTATAGGAATTTTGCTGTTCTAAGTATGCAGTAATTGTTACACTACTCTTTACAATACTCAGATCACGATGATGATGATACCGACTTACTTTATAGGTACCTATTACAAAAAGTCACGACAAACTGAATATTGAATATCAAAATCGCGGACAATATCTAGTTGTGAAAGACTAATTACTAGATTTTGCCCGCGACTTTTATCTATATCATCATCATATCAGTCGAAAGACGCCTACTGCTGGATATATTCGCAGAGATTTCCACAAAGGCCGGTCTTGTGCCTTCCGCATCCAGCTAGTACTTGCGATCTTTACCAGATCGTCGGCCCACCTAATGGAATGGACTATCCACGCTGCGTTTTATCTAGATACTTTATTGCAAAATTAATATTTTATTAACCTTTATAAGGTAGAACTTTGTGTTCTGTAACTCTTTAAAATGTTCATAAATCTGTAAGGTACCAAACTATTGAATTAGCTTGAAAATACGAAATAAAATGAAACCTCCGCCTTAAAATAACAAACCTTACTTGATTCCGAGATATAGATCCGTGTAGAATATAACTCAAGAACATCAACAGACCCTACCCCTTCAGAGAATAACAATATATAACTTTTCCGCTCCTCAATGGAATCGGGAACTTAGGCAAACTGAATTTTACTTTGCATTCGGCCGCAGAGTGGGGAAACATTATAGAAATCCCAACTACACTTTTCGGGTTCAGTGTTGATTCTATCAGAAATCTACTTGGGATTGAAGTTGGGTTAAGGACTCTGCGTTTGGTGTTGAAATTGGGAATTCAATTTTTTATACAAATTAGGAAATGAGATATGGATCGTTACTCTTGATGTTCGTCTGCGGTTTCAGTGAGATGAATTAGGGGGAGCCAAAACACGTAACATATCTGCAATATATTGGTACCATTTAACGTTTTTTCCCATAGATTAAGAGCCTATTTTGATTTGAAGTGCACCCCAATATTTTTACAAACTTTATTTCTACAATTAATAGTTTTGGAGTGCCGACTACGTCTAGACAAGCGTCAGTAGTGTGGGACGTTGGTAAGGATGGATGTGGATTGTATATTATATGGGGCCGGGATGAAAGGCGCTCTTTGGGGGATCCTAAGTTCAGCAGTGCACTTAACGATTTCCTATTCCTTAACACGTCAAAATACTATCTCGATGATACTGAATTTTGAATGTAAAAAACAATTTTAGAGCGTCAAATCCAAAGACAGCAATGCGAGGGCAATTCTCGGAGGTCCCAAAGCAAAGGTCTATTTGAAATAGGTCAGAGGGGTTTTGTTGATATTTTTATGCAGATATTGGTGAAGAATTGTCGCCGACAAATGTTAGTATTCCACAATGGACAGTGAGCACACATCTATGTCAAATGCAGATAAAATACTGTAGTAAAACTACCTTGGAAATAAATAAGATGACACTAAAAACGCGATAAAAACACATCAAACACATATCAGACAGTTTCATCAGTGACAGACTCTATTAGACGATCTGGGACTTCAACTTCATACATGTAAGTGGAGAGTTATGCCATTACCTTTACTCTGGTTTACTAATACTTTGGTTTTCTTTTTTAACTGCAGAGCTCGGTGCTAATATGCTAGTCCACTATAAAATTAATAAATTAAAAAAGGTATAAAATATAAATCATTTAATAAACATGCTTGGCCAATTCACACAGCGCCATCTAGCCCCAAAGTAAGCAAAGTTTATGTTATGGATGCCAGATAACTTATAAACTACTCTCTAGCAAAAATGTTAAAAAAAGTGTTTGTGTATTTGTAAAAATAATATATTTTAAAAGAAACAATTTATTTCGACAATAAGATCTGGTTTTCAATAGCTACATTTATATCGGCCACAAGTTTTCCCGAGGGCCCTCCCATATTTTCAATTCGATTCGACCGCTCTCGATTATAAGAAAACCGTAGATGTAAATAACAGACCTGACACCGGCCGGAATTGCTTGACCCCTGCGTGCTTTGGCGGGGGGTGTTGGCTCGCTTTTAAACAGAATAGGGTTTATAGGAGCTGTGGCAGTACGAAGGTCATCGTTAACTGGCCGGCCAGTAATGCCGACCGTTCAATGTCGATATTTTATTCGTGCTTGTTAAACCTCATTGTCGTTTGAGGATTTCACTTGTTATTCCTTGTGGGAATAAGGTTATTTTTTATTTAAATGAAACGAACCCCTTTTGAGGTGTGAATGGACGCATTTATTTTGCTCTTATTGTGTCGTGGGAGGTGGACTCTGAAACCTGTTTCGCTACCGAAAGAACGTTCGAGTTGGATAATTTTTACTGCTTGAATAACTTGATTATTTCCATTGCGAAACTTATAAAGGAAGAAGCTGAGACACATATTACTCGCTACTCCTCTTTCCACATATTGACACATATTGTAAGCACTGACCCATGTCTTCCCAATAAACATTTCAATGCACAAATTGGGCACTCGTCCTAATAAAGGGAAGACATTAAAAGAAGTAATAACACAATCGCACTGCGTGGGCCGACAAAATGTGTTCCCATACAAATTTCTTAACAAATCCCTATTTCCGTAACACCAATAATGAAGGAATAGGAAATCGACATTCACCGAGATATATTGCGGCATAATGCACCGAAATACAAAAGTGAAACTTAACATTATTGCGTAGCGCATTAAATTGGTCAATTGTCAATACAAATGGCGGATCAGACGCACCTTGATTCTGCGCACACGCAGCCATTGTCGCGCTAATTGTTGTAGATTTATTGAGGGGACTAAATAGTTCACTATAAATCCTTACTAGACCTTCCTGTCCCCTCTCTTTTATTCCCAACTCGAGCAGTTTAAGGGAGTTCAGTGGATTAAAAGAGATCAATTTACGTTGGCTGCATTACACCTGCCTTGTACGAACACAATAGGAACGTTGAAACAAATTCATGACAGATATAGGACATAATTTACGCATTACGTCTGACATTAAAGTTTAATTTGTTATGAGATTAATATTCTTAAAAAATAAGTATAGTTTTGTTATTCAACAAAAGTTTCATTGGGGGACCTATGTTTTATACAACTATTCAGTCACGTACTGGTAATTTGCTGCTAAATGTCATATCTGAGGATAAGCGTCACTTAAGAGTTTTAGCTAATTTTAAAATTATATTCTTTTGTATTTTAACAGTTATTATTTTTCTTTATAGATCAACTAGTACTTACCGTCATGTCAAAAAAAAACTCCATAAAAGCTATAAATTATCTAATAAAGGCGCCATGATCTCGAGTGTCTTATAATTCAGACCATAGCGGTTAAAAACGTAAGTAACTTTTATATTAACCATATGACAACAGAAAATGACAATGCATAATTTTATTTAATTACAAAGCAAAAGTAACAACAAATGAAGAAGTTATCAAGATACTAAGGGACATTATTCGAGAAATTGGACACATAAATATTATCATTGTCTGCATTCAACAACAGAGGCCCAAGTAGTGCTCCCTGCAGGACACCGGCCATTATACGCTTCTGAAAATTCCTCTGCCGGCCGCAAAAGCCACTGTAGCACAAAAATAGCTGACAACAATACTTGCCCTTATTCATACAGGCCATTCTTAGTGAATTTCCCGCTAAATTCGCTCCAAAAACGCCCGCAGTGTCACCAAACGCGTGAAATTATCCAACAATGCATGGTAATGATCCTTTACGAGTGAAAAAATAAAAATAAATCCTTAAACTTATATTTTGCTGATGAAATGAAGAGTGCTTCAGGGTTTTAGACTCTATTTACAATGCGATAAGAATTTTAAACTTGGCCTGGAATATTTTGATAGTTTGTATTAAAAGATACTTCCCGCCATCTATTTTGTACCATAAAGAAAGGCCATAGGTTTCAGAATATAAAATTCCTGCCTCAGAAGTGCGTCACAGACTATCCTTGCTGCACCTTCGGTTGTCATTACGAATTGTGATCGGCAGGGGGCTTCAGAACGATTGTTTTCATCAGTTTTGGGACACGCTTGATTCTACAGATTGTATTGAACATAAATAAAAATGTACAATCTATTGAATTCGTACAAAGGGGTGGCTTCTGCGTAGTTATAGTCTTTAGTTTTGCGGTGAAAGCCATTTTAGATGCGGGTGTCACCGTTTTTGCTATTCCTCGCAGGTCCAGCATTATTCTTTGTCAACTTTTATAGCTTTTTTGTACTTTTACTGTGTCTCACTGTGATTTCTGCCAATTGTATTGAGCAAAAGGTAAATATCATAAATAGTACCAATATTAACGTTATATTCCAGCATTACTAAAGTAATAGCATCTTGTCCCAGTAGTGCTTTCGGACAATTATCTAGCAAATCAGGTAACTACAGAGGAGCGACTGCCATCTGACCCTGGCCCGTGAACCTATTCTCTGACCAGATTGGATCATGGTTACATATTCAGTCGCCTGAAAGTGCAGGTTTCATTACGATGTTTTCCCTGACCTTAAGATCACAGCTAGTGTTGAACTAATGTGCATAACTCAGAAAAGAGTCTTTGGTACATGACAGCAGTGGGATTCGAACCCTATACCTCTCGCTTGCAAGTCGGATACCTTCACCAGTAGGCCACCGACGCTGCCACCATTACTAAAATAATATTTATGCTAGTGTAATTCCGCCATCAATATCTTTCTATTTATCGTCTGTAAATTCCTGCTCTCCTCAAGTATTGAAGACACTAATATAAATTTTATTAAACACGTTTCTTCTTTTATTTATGCTCAATGAGGCTTTGCGCTTTATCGTAATGCATATATTCCTTTAGAGTTTGCTCTTCGGTCTTGGAATTAACCGTGTAAATGCATATTTATGCTCGTTGCGTAGGCGTCGTCGTTGCCTCGAATCTCTGTGCAACGCCTATTGTCGGAGACATTATGTTCTTTTTTAACATTGATCACCGTGTCTGCGATACGGAATGTGTTAAAGAACGTTGCCTAAGATATTGTTATGATAATATCTAATCGTAGGTTATATTCATACAATTTTGATGGACTTCCTGTTTTCATTGTAGGTGTAAAACATACTCTTATTACTGTTGACTATTAAATAAATGAATTGAAATGAAAAAGTGGTGAATCTACTAAGGGAAAATTAAGTCTGAATGAATATCAAAGGCCTTTCTTAAGAAAGAAAGGAATATACTGTTTTTGTACAAAAAGTATGACTTACAATTATACATACATATACCATATATTACAATGTATATATGTGGATTTATGTATGTATAATTGTTATAGGCGAGCTTATGTATCCCCAAAAAAATAACTTCCACCCAACCTCATATTCCTCAAGCCTTAATGGCTACACCAATTGTGTTTATGTATTCAAAACACCTCTATCAAGTTCTCACCAGAATGCAATTAATACAGCCTCACAACCATCTATACTGCTACACTTTCCAACAAACGAACGGCATAAGGGCTACATGAACACAGCCTCATAACCATCTGATGCTACACTTTCCAACAAACGAAGAGTATAAGGGCTAAATGAGCTCGTGTGCGTGCGCGTGCGTCGACGAGGCGACGCCGCGTCTGCTGCGCTCCGGAATGCGGTCCGGGGCGGGGAAGGGCGCGGTTCCAACATGTCTACCGGCATGAATCGGACCGATTGGATTCAGATAACGAAAACGATTTTTTGGCCGTTTATGGCTTTGTTGGCGGGAGATTGATTTCGGTGCTGCTCGGTTTGGAGGGGCAAGGGAAGTCTATGTTTATGGAGGTTTTAATTATTTTTTTCTGTTGTACCGAGTTATGTTAACAGTTTCTGCTCTCGTCTATTTGTTAGCTTCTTTCTTCTGCAACAGGTACATAAATGATTTAATCGCGGTCTTCGAAAATGAATTGAGTGAGCTATAAACATATCCTGTCCTTAAATACAAATTATTATATTTTTACTTTGTTATATTACAGGAACTTGAAGAAATCAACACGAACATATTCAAACCCAATACGACAAAGTTGCAAAGTGTTCAGATAAATATCTGTAGATACTTTGTAAATGCTCCAGTTATGATCAACTACACTTCAATACCACGATACTCTAACGTCGTGTGGGCGGCTTGATCACCTGTGTCTGTTTCCACAGCAGGTGTCAGGTTAAAGATAAATATTGCTTTGTTTTGATGACTATGAAGAAATGTTCCCAAGTGTAAAGTTGAGATAGAAACTTTGAAGGGTGTGCACTAGTGTTTGGGTTTAGCAGGTGGTTGGTTAGAGAAATATTGTTTTGTTTGGATGATATAGGGGTTTTAACGAGGTGAACTATTTTGTTGTAAGTCGTAGGGATGGTGTGATGTGGATTAGCAACAGTTTTTTTTTTTTAAGAATAATTTTTTTTTAGTTTTACCGTTACAGGTGGGTGAAAACTGGACAGTTCTAATTGTAACCATCGTTACAGGAGAGTGGACAGTTCTGGTTGGAATCAGGTACTCTGGAGAGTACCAGGGAAGGAGTATTCAAGTTTCATTTATTATTTTTTAAGTTTCTAATAAATCTTTATATATATAATTCTTCTGTGAGTGTGTATGTCACTGAACTACTCTCAAACGACTGGACCGATTTTGATGAAATTTTTTGTGTGTGTTCAAGGGGATCTGGGAATGGTTTAGATTCACACCTAAGGTGTAGGGTAGGTGTAGGGTAGGTGTAGGGTAGGTGTAGGGTAGGTGTAGGGTAGGTGTAGGGTAGGTGTAGGGTAGGTGTAAGGTAGGTGTAGGGTAGGTGTAGGGTAAGTGTAGGGTAGGTGTAGGGTAGGTGTAGGGTAAGTGTAAGGTAGGTGTAGGGTAGGTGTAGGGTAGATGTAGGGTAGGTGTAAGGTAGATGTAGGGTAGGTGTACGGTAGGTGTAGGGCAGGTGTAGGGTTAGAACGCTACGCGAACGAAGTCGCGCCGGGTCCACTAGTATATATATAATTCTTCTGTGAGTGTGTATGTCACTGAACTTCTCTCAAACGACTGGACCGATTTTGATGAAATTTTTTGTGTGTGTTCAAGGGGATCTGGGAATGGTTTAGATTCACAATTTTGTAAAAAAAGTTTGAAATTTTCAAATTAAAGACGTGTAGACAGGACAACGTCTGTCGGGTCCGCTAGTAAAATATAAAATGTTGTAAAACCAAATATACCTAAATCGTAAAAAATACCTAGATAAATACCTACTATAACATTCATTTATCCATAAAATGACTAAGAGACATTGAGTAAGTAGTGTCACAATAATCCTATGTTACAACTTAAATCTCTGTTCGAAAAACCACAAACTTTTGTGGGTGTCAGAACTCAAGAATCCATATTAGGGTCACGTTTTCGAATTAAGTTATTCAAATGTTAAATTCAATTCTTTAATAGTGCGTAAGATGAACTGTGTTTCATGGTAATCATCTCAAATGATTTTTTCATTCATTTGAAAATACGTATAATGTTGGATCCAAGACATAAGATTAGTTATTCCGTTCAACTCAGACATTATAAATCAATATTTGCGCATGTGAAATAAATTGTCTTCGTATGTATGTATATAAACTTAAGCAAAGTCGAGCTTATCCCACAACGTTGTCGTCGTATACGTAAACGTCCTCTCCTCATCGACTTCCACATTTAAATTTCAGGAACAAAATGAATAAGAATTAAGTTCTTATTATTATTTAGTTTCAGTTATTAATTACCCAATAAAAGCCGTATTTATAAATAGTTATCCAAAATAGTTTTCTGGTCTTTCCTTACAAAAAAGAGAAAAATTATTTTAAGTACCTACCCAAACCCTCCACTGCCACTGACAACTGTCACACTTGACCACTTGCGAGTCAACAATAACTACTTTATGCTTACTTCTTCACACAGAATGGGCTATGATCATCATCCCACACGTTTGAAAGAGTCACATAATAACATTATTATAGAGGAGTGTACTTTCATAAACCAATTCTGTACTTGGTAATGGATCATTCGTTCAAATTACAACCTTAGAGCTTACTGCATAAGAATTAGAAATGAAAAGTTCAGCGGCAAACAAAGGTTTGTATATCAGAATACACTTTTAAACGTCTTTGTCGCTTGATCACCATCTAAAGAGGCACAATGCGTACTATAGGAGCATAGAGCCTTTTGGTAACAGAATTTGGATTAAAATGATCGTCGTATTATGATAATAAAATGTAAGGACGGCTACAGGAAATATTAATACACTTCTTCCCACATTTTCAATGACATACTTAAGTAACAAAACGTAATATAAATGATTTGTGGTATACCACTGTACAATAAACTAAAATATCAAATTTTAACTCTTATTACTAAAGAAGGAAGAGATGAGGAAAAAGGCTTTCGATAAAACGTTTTTATGTAATCTCATTTTATAAAGGGTATTTAATATTCAATAGTTCCAATTATGCTCCTATATAATAATAAGTATTTAATTTCAAGGATAGGGCTGCATGCTATGTGATACATACATACGCGAAGGAACGTACGAATAATGGACTATATGGACTATATGCTTTCTTTCATCAGAGAGTATGTCTGCCCGTTTGTCTCCAGAGATGTGTAACCAAAGTTTCTTCATCATTCTGCTTGCATTAACTTTTTTCTTTCATTCTGTTTCCTAACTAAAGCATTACTTATTCGAATATTCTCGAAGCATTGTTTCCCCAACAAATTCCAATTGTCATTGCATTGCAGGGTATATCTACGATTCCATCTCACGATTTATGACAATCTCTGTATGGATATCGGCGCAAAATATTTACGAAAACATCACAAAGGCGTTGGAGCCGTCTGTTTCAATGTTGCGGTTAACTGTTTGATCTTGTTAGCGTGCGAGTTCATGGATGCGACTAAAAGTCGTATGTTGTAAAACTTTGCTGGAGGTCGCCTGTGAAAACTATATTAATAACGAAGATATAAGTATTATCGTTTAGCACACATTCGCGCAAATTGTTATAAAGAATGTTTAAGTATTAAATATGCTAGGTTATTTTGGGTGGATGAGTCGCATTGTCAAAGTTACGAGATGTTGATGGGTATTTTAAGTTATTGGGTTTTAGTTACTACTCAATTGGCATTTTTATCTATTAGAAAATAATATGTACCTATGAATAGATTTTTAACTTTATGTAATCTCGTAATCGAACTTGAATTTGATCCTTTCAATGCCAAAAAAATCAACTTAAAAAGGGAATTTAACATTTACCCAATAAGAAGCGTTTGTCGTTGCGACTTTAAATCGTGGCGATGAAGCCGTGGCTTGAACCATCCGCGATATCGCTGATAAGACAAACGTTTAAGATTCACTTATTGTTCCCGAGCCAGCTTTTAAGATGGCTGCGATAACCCGCACCGATGTTGACAAAAGATCCAGTGTCAGAGAGCTTTGTCATATTTAGGGGCCAGTAATGGCGTTTGATTGGACATCGATACTGTTCGGAACAAAAAACAGTATTGGCTAGGCGGTGCTGTTAGAAAAGAAGTCGAGGATGGACTTAAAATTGTGAATGTTAAAGTTTGTGTAAACTATATTTATGGGTTTACTTATTTATTAGAACTTTATGCACAAAAAGTAGTCAACCGGGATATTCTAAGCCTGAGAAAGGTGAGATGCAGGAAAGAAACTATTAAATACACATAAAAACTAAAAATTAAGTAGGAAATAATGGACGAGGATGTAAATATCGATAAAATTGCGTCAATGACGCAAAATACTGTATGGTTACAGGTGCTGGAGTCTCGCAATAATTTATGAAATACAATAAAACTTTAACTATTTTGCTCGAGAGTTTGTGAAAAAAGGCATTGATTTAAAACCAACTAGCAACACAATTGAATTTCTTTCTCTATCAAATCCCATTTATCGTAAAATGTCATCTACATCTTACAGAACCCTTCCGACACCATATCTTTTGTCTTAGTCACTATACCTCGGGTATCATAATAATTTAGCGGGCGTCATGTTTTTGAGTGATCACCATGGAATTGTGTAATTTATCCATTGTTGCTCGCCGCCTGTTATGCTTGTCTTCTTTATTTGTTTTGTTGGTCATTTCGTTTAGTTGGATTTCAATTTTTGTCTTGAGTTTTATTGTTAATGCTATTAATTTCTTTTCTTTACTATTTCTTGTTATTCACTCGGAGTATAGTTATCTGCGTTGTGTTTTTCGTCAACTCATAAGGGACCTGATTCCAGCTTGGGGCTGCAACTAGCCATGCCATTTTAAAGCCTAATCCTTAATTTTCTCTTTTCTGTAAACGCAAATAAATTAATCGAATCATTTTTCAAAACACCTGTTTTGGTCCGAGATCAATATTCAAATGTGATACCGAACAAATAAGAGGTATCCGCTACAAAAGCATTCCATTATGCCCCATCAAAACGACAACCCTTTTCACGCTTTTTCAACATAATCCGCTAAAAAACAAACCGCAGAGCGTCCTTGGCCACTAATAACCAATTTCGCATATTCAAATATCGGACAGAATTTAGGATGTCATAAAATTTATGAGCGGTATCCATATCAATTTTTATGATAGCTGTTCTTATTAGGAGCATCCTATATTGCGGTGATGAGATTCGAGACTTTGCTAAAATGTCTTAAGCATTTATAATTAATGATGATATCGCGATCGTTTGAAACGGTATCGATAGTCTAGTGTTAAGCAGCAGAAGTTAAGCAACGTACGTTCATGCTAGTAAAAAAGTGGGTGACCGTTTCGTACTTTGAAGCTAATCAAACTTCGGTCATCAGGAGCCTATTTACCGCGCACGTGGAAGATGTGGAATAAATTCCGAAGTCTTTCCTTTGCACTATAATATGGGGTTTCTCAAAAGGCATGACTACAGGTACCTCAAAGGCCGGCACCGCATCCGCTGCCCATTGGTTGCAGATGTTCTGGACGACGGTGGTCGCTATCCGTTAGGTGGACCGTCCGTGTGACTCCCTAGGTAATAACAAAGTACCCCAGCGAGCTCGGCACTCGATAGGTGTGTCTCCTAATACTGTAAGCGAAGCAAGGTTGACCAAGGTTTTCCGCACAACTAACACACTCACGCTTACATTCCACATGGCTTCCCCTTATTCTGTAAACAAGAAATTCATTCATTAATAATTCTGTTCAATCATTTAATAGTTAAGTTTTTTCATCTGAGAGACAACTGAATAATTCTTCTAATAAATAAGTCTTTTTTCATTAAAGCTTTTATCGTCTAAATATCATTACTACTAATTAATAACTACTTATAATAGGTATCAAAATATCATACATGTCAGAATAGCTGTCTCAAATTCTCGGTATGGTCACTAATAACAAAAGGTGTCATGTAGGAATGTAAGGAATGTCCGACCAGTTTTAGACAATTAATTTTATACGGATGTATTTATTGAGCAACAGGCCTGATTTTGTGGTTTTGGGTCAACCGTGCCATCTGTTACAAGGCTTCGGGAATCTGGATAAGGAAATTGGTGAAGCCGTAAACAGTTTTGTTATTTATGAAACTAATTTGTTTCCGATTGGAGCTTGACCATGCCAATCAAAAGTGTTTGGCGTTGACTGATTCACACGTGCCAGAATAAAAAAGTTTTAATTTGTTTGTAATATAGTATACAAACTGGCCGTGTGGTGTCCGGCAGAGTAGAATAGCACCAACCCCTTACGCTCATGGGTGTCGTACAAGGCGACTAATGTTTTCGAGGCAAAAGATCAAGAGTCTCCGTATTCTTGAAAATGGGCAGCAGCATTTTCCATTGTTATATTTAAACACTGCGATCTCCAACCCGCCTGCCAAGCGTGGAGATTATGGCAAAGACCTCCCCTTTCGTGGGAGAGGCCCTAAGTCCTGCAGTGGACTGTTACGGGCTGTGATGATGATGATGATAGTATACAACGTATAAGAGAGTACAACATGGTGTAAGAAAGGGATGAAAAGGTTTTTACGGGGTCAGCAACTCTAGGGTGCCCCTGATATTTAAATCGTCCATGGGCTGCGGTGACTGCTTACCATCAGGCAGGCCGTAAGCTTGTTTGCCTCCGAAGTGGTATAAAAACATACCAGCCAAAAATTATTTTGTAATTAAGTCAGTAAGGTTAGCGACACCATGTTGGTACAGTAATGTTCTATTCTGTAAGTGGGCATGATAACTCGCTTATAAAAGAGCAGACCGACTACCGTGTAACAAACAGGAATGCAGAATCGCAGGCGCGTTACGTCGACTAACTTATCGTTTCCTTTAAATAGGATTATATCGCAATGCAGCATTATTGGTAAAATAAGTACCTATTTAAAAAACAAAAAAGAAATATTGTTATTGTCTCACCTGGTGGCAAGCGCCGATCCAGTCACAGCAGCGTCATCAACAAGTCATTCATAAAAAGTATGGCGTACTTGCTCTCTTGCTTCTTGGCTTCAAGTCCCGGTTGCCCTTAGAAAGTTATTCCGGGCGACAGATAAGGCTACAGTAGCCAGTACTAGTAGAGGGCTATTAGAATCTAATTAGAACAAAACATGTGCAGGTTACCTGTGATTGTGCTATTCCTAGCCAAACCCTACCATACAATGCATGTAATGAAATAACTTTTAATTACTAATAACACATTATCTCAGAAGTTTTATATAACGCTATCATTTTGAATTTAGATGGCCATAAATTTGCTTTTAATTGATATCGCCAAGGTTAATATTAAAGGTTGAAATTCATTTTATTGCTTGTTACATAATAGACGACTCGCTACTAGTGTTACACAACATAAAATTAAATTGGCCTCACATAACATGTATTCAGATCGGTATTTTACATAAACATAAAGAAACATAGATTTAATATAGAAATAGAGCGATATCGTAGCACGTTATTTTTTTTTTATAACACGACATGGATGTATTTTTGTAAACTGTTGTAAATGAAAAAATAACTGTAACAATTAAAAACGATTTGACAAGTATTAAAGCACCGAAATATAGTCGACACTTAAATAAAACCCACTCGTACAGAGTGACGGTAGGTTCCAATACAATCCTGCAAGTAAACGGAGCAAAAGACAGAGAAGCATAATAAAGAAAAAATTAAGGAGAGACTGAGATAGAAACATCCAGGTGTGCTAATTGGCCCTACTCGGGATATCGTAAACATTCGGCGTGTGATTCGGGTCCTTAATTAAAAACCGTTTATGGTGCTGTAAATGTGTCTTAAAGATTCATAGAGCTATGGAACCATGGGGGTTGTAGAATGCATACAGCGTAGTATATTTATAGAACATTTATTGTTTTCGGCGTATTGAGTTAGCTACAGATGAATCAGCGATCTCGTATCTGGCAAAGTAGAATAGTACTAACCAGGGCTTCGATTCTGGTACGGAAATCGTCTCAGTTGCAGTAACATTAATATTGCATCGCATGTCAAACGTGTGATTGTTATTCAAATGACATATGTTGAGTTGCAACTGTCATGAGTTCGAACTTTTCCACACTTCGTTTTCTGTACTTTAGTTGCATTATGGTTTTATATGGCTGTTGGTACTCCAAATTCCAATCAACTGCCTTCAATCCTGTCAACGAAAACGTGTCAAAGGTCGAACAATGATTTAACTGCAATTTAACTGGGATGATGCTGGGACTGACTCGATACCTCGACGTAGTTATAATAACATCACAGTTACATTGCAACATAATAACAACTGCATTGCACACCAGAATCGGTACCCAGTAACCATTTCATTACGTATGTCGTAATTTTTTTTATTTTTATCTTATCTGCCAGACAAACCGGCATGCGGGCCACATGATGGAAAGTGGTCACCGCCGCCTATATTAAAGGTGGGGGTGTAAAGTGCTAAAACATCGGTATCCAATAGGGAAAATGAAATGGTAAATAAGGCGACAATTTTAGAAGCAGGATATTGTAGTACCGTTATATTTGCCTCGAATTCAAGGCTCACACCACTTCAACGTTTAACATCCTGTATAGATTACTACTACCTATATAATGTTTGACAAATGGTTTACTGACATTAAAACCATACGGATATTTGAACACTAGACTCTGTCTAAAAAGTCAAGCGACTTAGGAAATTATAAGATTGATCGAAATAAGCAAGTGAGCAAAAGTGGTTGAATAATGGAGATGTCCGTCTGTATACAAGTACAAAAAGTTAGTAGCTAAAAGATGTACGTCATTTATGAAAATCAGGTTGACCAAAATATTTTACTGACTGATGCTCTTACGGTGAGGGACAACATCGTGAGGAAACCTGCACATTCGGGTGACTGAATGTATAACCGCGTTCCAGCCTCGTCAGGTAGGCCCCTATTAACAGGGCTACGTAGGACAGATGCCAGTCATACTCATCTCTCATCTCACCCTGTAATTACCTAGATCATGGTCAATGCGGACCCCGGGCCATCGCGCGAGACAGCACAAGCGAGATATTGACGCTAAGATGAGATCGTTTTGGCTCGACCTTTATAAAGCGTACGGCTATGGAATGGAACGCGTTGCCTGCGAGTGTGTTCCCTGATCAATATAATCTGGATGCCTTTAAGGCTAGAGTGAATAGGCTGTTCCAAGACGGGCATGCTTCATCTTCGGCCGCATCGTCACTTGTCAAAATGTAAAAAAAAAGAGATGATGACATTTCTGTGAGATTCCAAACCCTGCACCAAACCGCCGGTAGCACGTCATTAGTAGCGGCAAACTTACGACAACAGTTCAATTGGCCCCATATATCATTTGGGCCGTCCGTCTGTCCATCCACAACAGTTTATTGTCCCCCACAGTAGCCGCAATAAAGTTGTGAAACTAGACGCTGCCCCGTCTAAATGTTATAAAGTCATTGTTAAATGTTTCATGTGTGTATGTTGTATTTTTAAGTGGATTTATAGTTACTTTTACTAGCACATTTCGAGCTTTGTCTCGTTGTGGTCATATGTTAAATATTTTTCATGTCATATCGTAGACCCTCTGTTCATGGTCACCAGCGAAGGTTCGAAAGAACGTTTCTCGCTCGTACGATCCGGATGTGGAAAGAGCTCCACAGTGTTCCCTATGGACTATGACATGGGATCGTTCAAGAGGTATATTAGAGGTCGCTTCAGAGGCGGGCAACGCATTGGTAACTCTGGTGTTGCTGATGTTTATAGGCGGCGGTGACCACTTTCCATCAGGTGGTCCGCTTGCCTGTTTGTCTACCGTATACCATTAAATGTCAAGCATCACAATGAGTCGGGCTACGTCTTCAATAACTGTCTCACAGTACCTAATCAATTCATCCCAACGTATAATTGAATAATACATATCCACACATCAGTTATTGTTTCATGTAGTCCGCTGTACGGTAATGTAGCCTCCTTGTGACACAATGACTTATTACGCGATACGATCTTGTTCAATTAACATTCCAAGATGGCTTCCGGATTGAAGCAAATGCCAAAATGCCGTTTTTGTATCAGCGACAGACGTTCTGGCATTCGTGTGTGGTTGTAGGTACTGTATTGGATGATGTGAAGTGTGGGAATAATTTTAAATTTAATTTGGTGACTTGACTCTCGTGTCTATCACCATCATCTCAGCTGTAAGATGTTTGCTAATCTCTATACTATACCAATCGACTTTGTGCCACCAGTATCCACCAGTATGATTCCGACGATTTATACCAGGTCATCTGTACAGTCTCAATTTATTTATGAAAATGTTTGCAATGTTCTTTTACGCTTTAAAAAGAATAATGTACGCCATCAAAAATCCCGTTTGGAGTGCCGTGAACGTATACAGTAGCAAAATACAGTAAATTTACAGACATTTTCATTCCTATGGACTTTATAAAACACAAATGACCGTTAGTATTGCTATCCTGTGCTAATGGAGCTAAATATGTAGTTACCGGTTTATTATCCTAAAATTTATTATCTGACCAAGTTATAAAGTTATTCATACCGATGTTTAGTTTCAAATCCAGGTTTGTGGTCAAATCAGATAAATTTACAGCCAATATGAAATAGCAACGATACCAGCGTTTATTAGCCACGTTTTATAGGCTAAAGGACTTGACTCCAAAACAAGAATTATGTTTCAACACAAATTACTGGAATCATAAATTCGTGAATTGGCACGGAATTGGATATTAAAGGAGCTATTCGAAAAATGTCGCTTCGGTTTCCTTTATTAATCAAAATAATCGTACAAATTAAATTAAGGCAAGAATCGAGGAATACTGAGCCACTGGTTAAAATAACAATTTGCTTATGAACTACCATACATTAAACCTTAAATCTTAGCAATAAGGTCGCAATAATGTTTAGAAAACAGCATCTGCCCTTTGCTAAAATTAGAGATGTCAACAGAAGTAGATTTTTTGTTTTGAAAATGTAATAAGAGATTTATGTCCTGCTGTGTAGCGTGGCGCAGATTAAGCCCCGGACGTGTGCGAAGATGATATTAATGCCTTTATTTATTATTAAAGTATTGATTTGATACTGGTTTTATCACGTAAGGATGTAGGGAATTCAATTTGACTATTAAAAGCACTTTTGTGGTCGCTCGTATAGGTTTATGTACTTTGAATCTATTAACAGTGATAGGATTGATTTTGAATATGGAGTCAAATATGTTACCATTTCGTTTCACAAATCACTATTCATTGGTGCTGATTCTTTACACAAAGTAGATAGAAAGGTTAATTCCACAAGTATTGTCTCAATTGTGAATACCTACAATGGTAATTTGTATCTTCTAGGTATTAATTTGATTCTTTTTAATTATATATTTCTTTGTTTTAAATTCTAGTGATTGATTTTCTTTTATCACATATGCACTTTACGGCTATGTCGCGTTAAGGCTCCCAGGATGGCTACCGTTTCCGAAACACGGCATGCTCTAAAAGAAAAAGCAAATATGTCCTTGTCCTTTATAATAAATGCTTGGGCCGGTCAGATATGAGCACCGTGAGATAAAATACGTTTGATACCATGTTTTAAAGATACTGACACATTGATGTCATTAGTGTTGTAGTTGGTTTACTTTATAGTGTAAATTAAATGTGAATATAAGGTGAACGCTGTTTTTACAACTGAATAAATAAGATCATGTATAATGAGCTATTTATAGTAATGTAGATACTGGAAATTACTAACGAGTGAATTCATGTTTTGATCAACTCATAAACACGCTTTATATATTTCATTGCTAGTGTAGTTTTGATTGTAATACATATTTAGGATTCATCATCATCATCATCATCTTCACAGCCCGTAAAAGTCCACTGCAGAATTTTAGGGCTCTCCCACGAAAGGGTTATTGCTGTAATCTCTAGGTTGGAGATTGCATTGTTATAAATATAACGATGGAAAAAGCTGCTGCCCATTTTCCAGCCTACGGAGCTAGATCTTTTGCCTAGAAAATATTAGTCGCCTTGTATGTATGTATGTGTATGTAACTACATAAAGAACAATAACAAACCTTGTATGACACCCCTATAAATGGGAGGATATTTAGGATTGCATTGATTTTACTAATACCAATTTCATAAGGCCATCGTTTCCATATTGGGTCCATAGCCTACGCCGACCATTTCAAATATCCAAAGGATAATCCTGGCTAATAAATAAACGGTGTGTATTTTTTATTTATTAACACTAAAGGTCAATATGCATCGGACTTGAGGTAAAGCCGCGGGCACACGCACAGCGGGGTAGCCAGAGCCACCACAACCGCATAAATTCGACATTTGTCACGGTATTAACACTCGAGAAAAGGGTTTTTATCATGTCACCGTTGTATCCGGTAATCGAGCGGGATTCGTTTGGACGCAGCCCCCTTTTGCATTGTTGTCGCCAGGGAGTGTTAGCCTCGCTTGTTTTGTTACAATTTGGTTCAGGCTTTATTCGAACTTCATGTGCTGGATTCTTAGGTATAATGGTGTTTTGTGGCACAGTCATTGGGAAGGAGGACTTGGGATGTGGGTGCTTTATGGATGGTTGTATTGCTGAAGACAGTATGGAATAGGACGTGCACCTTGTTGTGAGTATGACGATGATTGAACTCACTTCGATGGTTGATTTTTCAAATATCTTGCAACCCTCACAGAGCAAAGACATGAGTGGTGAAACCTATGATAACGTAGCAAATCTCTTTGATTATTATAATAATAACAATGACTTACCCACAAGAGTACTCAATGGAATACTAGATATTGATTTATGATTGTACGAGTAAATTGCACCATTAAGACCCATCTGCACACAAAACTGATCGAATTTCCACACCGACAAACACAAAGCACTCGCATTATGTCTGTTCAACAATACGATGAATGCGTTAAAAATCGGGCGAAAAAACGCCGAATCAAGTAAAGAACTCGATTGTCGAGCGTTGTGTGCAAACTTGCGATTTGATATGGTTAATGGGCCGTCATGAGCGAATCGCCATTTATTAGTTCATGTGTACCATGCTTAATGATGCGGAAGTAACTTATGAAACTCACGACTGTTAGAAACAAGCAAAAACGACGTTTATTACAAGGTGATGAAGGCTATTTTGGGTAGCCAAATCGGAAGACAGTTTCTGCGTCGCAGATGAATTATTAGAAAAATAATAATTTATTATTTGTACTAGATAGTAATCGGCCATTTACCTTATTTTCTTTGTGGATGTTGAAAAGAAAAAAGTATTGATGCTGTTATAATTCTGTCGGCACCTTTTGCGCAAATCCACTCACGCGCACACAAGTGACGTAAGTAGGGTACTTTTTCAATGTTTATAATAGTTTCAGGATATGATATGGTATTTCCGTTTCTGTGAGAATTATGAGTGTCGGTACCTTTTACCATTTATGATTGGGTACTTCCTCTTTTTGGTTTAGTTTGAAATGCAACGTTTGCTCTGCTTCAGTGATTCTATTGACTACCGATGTTTAGTTTTATATTCTGTTATTTTCTAACTAGCTTTTGCTTGCGACTTTGCTTGTGTGGACAAATTTCATAGTCCTAGCTTGAGAAATTGTAAGTTTCCCATACAAACATTCCACCTTTATTTTCACCGCCTCCATATTTATTTTTGGAGATAAAAAGTACCTAGCCTCTCCTCCTCCAGTTTACACGTGGCAACGTAACTTACTTTCATATTTCTAATATCACAGTTCGGATTTATCATGATAATATATGTACATCACTTATTCCTGCAGATATTATAATATGTTATTTTCATTCTCTGATTAATTCCGCTTGATATTGCGAAATATATTAATCTTAATATTAATATAAATGCCGCCAGACCTTAGTCTCTTAGTAAGAATACCTAAAAATATTTGAATGAATACCGAAGGCGAACACATTTAATTACCATTAGAGACAAAAAACACAAAACAACACAATTAAAGCCTTCTATTAAGAAATTTCAAAACACCCATTTTATTGAGATACGATCGATCTAACTGCAGATAGTATATTAATCAAACGGAATGCGGCATCGCTATAGAAAAAAAAACATATGTATCTAACAAATAAAAACAAAATAGCTTTAAGTAGACAGCAAAAAGTTCATTGAGTAAGCCTCAGTTTGGACAACCATAATGATATTGAAAAAGTCCAAGCACTTCTAAAAGCTAATCCAAATTAAACTTTCCTCCACTCTCAGTTGATCTAAAATGCCGTAACAAAGGGCCGTGAGATACGATCGATTTCGATCGGCAGAAAACAAGAAGCGGCAACACTAAGAAACGTACACCTGTTATAGAAATGACTGCTTTAAATCCTTTACATATTTTTGTAACGCATTCTTTTCCAGATGCGTTCTTTATTTATTTTAAAAATGAATCTGAACTGGCTGTTAGGGAGGCCAACTTTTCTGGGGCAGTGATAATGATAAATAACGTTCAGAAATTTGATTAAAATGACGCAGCAAGATTTCGCGCTCGACAATGGATCGACTCGAGGAGAGCTTCCGAACGCACTCAAGTTTCAACAATGAGTCTGATCATTTATTTCTTCACTGATTCATGTATTGAAACATGGATGAAACGGCAGTTGTTCAGGTGATCATGGCCTATTATTATATGATTACCCGCATTCAACAATTGTGTGTTGGAAAGAAACTGAAGAGTTACTAAATTTTTCTCACGTGTTACTCAAACTGTTAATTACATTATTCAAGCACCAGAACCTATAAATTTTATTCGACGAACAAAAACATAGATCAATTTTAGTAGTAACAATAATAACATCGATATGACTAAAGCTAATTTATAATTGAATTTGTATGTGTACGAGGAAACCGCACTAGAAATAAAACGCTTTGTCGCTTTGTCAGACTTTGCCGAACTTTTATGAAGTTGGCCATTATCATGATCATCATTTCATTAAAAGACAGATTAAACGGTCCCGTTCGATCTATTCCTAGTATAACAGTGCACTTAACTCTGCAACGTTTGTGAATGAGCATTGTGTATTCAAACTCACATGGGACTACTCAATGAATTTGTCAGCCACCTTTGTAGCTGACGGAAGCAGAAGCGATTTTCCAAACACTAGATTCTTTATCCATCTGTTCCGAGAAGCCTTCGGGATTAGCTGCTTGTTCAATCTGTGTTAATCTCGGTGTGCTTTGAGGCAAAATTCGAACCGTAGACGGCGGCGTCGGCATGTCTAGCGGAGCCGGATTAAACTGGTTATGCCACAAAGCTATGCAGCAGCGGGTCTATTGATGTTCTTTTTTGTTATTGACTAGAGTGCCGTCCCAAGAAAGCAGGCGAACGCGGCGCGGCTTTCGGCGTCCGGTATTATGGCCAATGGCTTAGAAATATGACAAGAGGATAATTTAGATGAAATGAGATGTTTGTTGTAGTCCATAATTTTAATTTATCAATGTACGTCCGCTTCGGTGGGTGTAATGGTGTTTTCTGGCATGAGATTTTTTATAATATTATTGTAGTTTAAGTTTCATAACTATTTATACTTTATATTACTGATTTACTGAAATGTGGATTGGTATAAAAATTCTTTCTTTAAGACTTAAAGAAAGCAAATGAAATGAATGAAGCTCATGAGCATGCAAACACAAATTACACGTTAATTTCAATTTTCATACGCGCGACAATTACGACCGTAACCTGCACGAAAGTGAAGAAGAAACCCTGTCACATTATCTACTTGAGACCTGACGAAATCCCAAATTAAAATGCCATCCAAACAAACAGCAGTAGTAATTACGGGGAGTGAATCCGAACAACCGATTTCGAGGTCGACGATTCATCTGACACTTTAACCGTCGAATTTAAATAACGAATCTTTCATCATTCATCTTACAAAGTTAACCCTTTCTCTCAAAATAGCTTTAGCAGCGAAGACATAAAGGTGAATTTCGAAGTAGAAGGTGAAGTACACGAGGTGGCTACTGCCACTGTAAACGTCAAGTTTCTTTTTGAAATGTAAGACCATTAAATAGTAATGAGTGGGCCAAGAAGTGGTCCTTTTGTCCAACCACGTGCCACTCACCAAATGTGGGCTACAAAGAAACTAACTACCGTTCGTTCTAATACAAAAGGCTAAAAATAATTGTACAATTAATGTCTTAACTCGCAAGTTAAGTGTGCTTTAATGACACTTGAAACAGTATTTGAGTGATTGGTAGACAAAATGTTGTACCAAAAAGTTTTGATTGCAGTCACTGGTTGATTTGGCTGTTGCGTTTCAATAAATTTGTAAATGTAGAGGCGCACTTTTAACTTTGCTAAATATAGTTTGTCTTAATTTTGTTCTCTTAGCCTGTTGTAACTTTTTTGTAAGAATATTTAGAGATTTGAAATGAGAAAGATTTAACTTGTTATAAAGTTTTTATACAACGTTTAGGTATATACTTTTTGCACTTTTTTTAATTGCAAATGTTATATTCTTGATAATTTATTTAACACTAGCGACCCGCCCCGGGTTTCGCACGGGTATAATCTTAATCTTAATTGGTACAAATTATACACCTAATGGCTAAATACGAATGAACTTACAATTTATTTAATTATAATTACCTATGGCATCACTCTGTCTATGGGTGATGCTTGAAAATGATTGTTAAATTAAAAATGATGCTTGAAAATAATCAATGCATGGAAAACGCGTTTAGTAATTTTTGGGTTTATCGTGAACAGATAGACAGACAGACAGGCGCGGCGTGGAATATTGTTTTATAAATGTACCTAGTGAACATAAATCTAACTGAACTTTGATCCTTTTCTACGGCTCGTACAGAGCTGATGTATTTCACCGTACGAAACAAGGAGCAGGTTTCCAATAGGTACTGCCAGATGGTATCAACAATGATCAAGAGATGGCGCCCTCAGTAACTTGGTAAGACAAAAATTATGAAAACCCTTATTTTATTTTAAAATAGGTACTGTTGTTTAGTAAAACGGATTAAAATGAACGGCGTAAAATGACTGGGGCTCTGTTTTTAAATCGCTCGCTTCGATTCGGACGGTTTTTAATGTTTATTTACGGCATACATTTTTTTATATTTTATAAATCACATGGGTATCATGGAAATAGTAACTACAGGTCAAAAATAGGAATACTTAATCGGCATTATGCATCAAAATATCGAAACTATCATACCGAAAATCAAAATTGAAAACAGTTTCAATCGAGGCGAGCGTTTCAAAAATAGGGCCCCTGGTGTTTATTGTCTTTATTTTTGTGATACAAATGTCTTCTAAAAGAAAAAAATAGGCAGATTTTCTCATACAATTATTACCAAAACGATCGACTGCGCCATCTAGTGAGAGCTTAGGATTGCTATGAATAGCTCTTGGAAAACAGCTCATTGAAGGTGTAAAACTTGTGCAAGCGGCCCGCCCGCGAGCCGTTGCAGTAACGATGCATTCGTTGCGCGCTCGCGAAATTTGGGCGCAGCCTTACGATTTTCGAGAAATTCAAGTTACAGAAGAGCAAGAACTTCGGCCCTGTATAAGTCCGAGTAATTTATATTTAGGTCTTGTTAAATATCTAGTAAAAATAGTAGATCTAGTTAAGAATCTGAAAAGTACTAACGAATATGTTGCTTATAAACTTATTCTTGTAGCAAATGCTTGAATCCCGAACTGGTATTATGGGTCAAACTAAAATAGAACGAATTAAACGAATGGTAGACGTATAACAAAAGCACATTGACACAACCAAAACGAAATCCCTATTCCTTATTTTCTTTTATTATCTGACCACAATCGCGTAAGACAAGAGAGGTTAATACTATAAAAGCAAAGGGTGACATACAATAGATAAATATTATTATGTGACAATTGTATTCAGCTCAACAGTAAACGAAAATAGACTTTAATTGCTTCAATTCAAAGTTCATATTCGTCAATGTGTAAACGATCCTTGTTAGTAGGTAATATGAATTCCATACGATTCCAAGCAAGATAGAACTGATACCGCATCAGTAAATTTTTCCAGTCTAATGCCTTTACTGTATAGCGTCATAGTTTCAATTTTAGGGTGTCAGATTTGAAATGTGGTTCTCACGAGGAATTAACTGCCTTCCCTTAGATCTACAACTATTCCATTAAACGTGAACATGACGGAATTATATCCTTACTAGCTACCCCTCCCGGCTTTGCACGGGGTTTCTCGGATTTTCTTTACTATAAAATACATGTATTATACGTAAAAACTTACCGGAATAAATTTTCTCACCGATGACGAAAACGGCATTAAAATCTTATACGTGGTTTAGAAGGAGTTAACGGAAATACATCAGCCAGACAGATAAACGCGGAAAGAAATGATTTGCTCTGAAATGATACATTTTTAATGCGAAAAACCGCAATGAAATTAGATGAGTAATTTTCGTGAAAAATTGTAACAGATATACACCATACATAAAACGCACAAACAACATCGAACTCCAAACGCATATACCGCCTTCGTAGCGTTCTGGCTGGTGTAGGTAAAAAGTAAATTGATCAACATGTGTTCGTCGTTCTTCTCCTACCGGGCCCCAGCTTGATATTTCGATGATTCCTTGTTCTTTTGGGTCACCTAGATAATTCTTATCTACTGGTGACAATTCTTAGCTACTGTTCAAACCTGTAGGTAGCACAGTTATCCAGATGCATAACATCTCAAACTAAATGAGGATGTAATTAGCTAGTTGTTATTAAAAATAATCGTCCCGTTACGTAAATGACTGTATGTTTGTTATAGTTCTTTTAAACTTTACAATAGTCTTTCGTACAGTTTCGTTGACATGAATCACGGACAACAACGCAAATCAGAAAACCAATAAAATATTCTACGGCTGTACTAAACCCGAACGAAGCCTAGAAAAGAAAACGCTTTAATAGTATCCATTTTAGGGTAAAAAAGTATTTTGTAACTTTTTGGATGAAATATATTCATTGTCATTGTATGTTGGTAATAACCTTATCCGAGTGTGTACTCGTCTATGTCGTAAAAGGGAAGGAACAGTAAGCAAACACGGCCGCATAAAGCCCGTTTTAGAACTCCGCCAACACCACCATAATTGGTAATATTTGTACACCAGAAGCTATTCACCAACTTACGGGAGCCGAAAGGAGATTTTGAATAAACAAACCCAAGAATTCCTTGGACGTCCACAATGGGTATGTCGCTCAAGTGACCAAACCGACTAGATACGACAAAAGGTGGGCCAGGTTGTGAGGAAACCAAATATTATCACGCACAGCGTGACTCTGCCGCGAGCGAGCAAACAATGGTCATACGTATGAATGGACTAGCCAGATGGATATTGCTGACAATGATCCTTCTTTTGTTCACGACGCAACAGTCGATGTAGGTCTTAATTACCCATTAGTGTTGTAGCACTTACGTAGCTACGCGTGTTCTCGCATTGTCTCTGGAGCTAAAAATAACAGCTGCGAGTCCGTGACGCCTCGGATATTACCCACGGAAGACGACGCGTACGCAGAAAGGGGCGGTTATTACCGAGGCCCCGGGCGACGTTCGTTAGCACACGAATTTTGAGACAATTCCAGTTTCGCGAATTCCAATGGCACAATAACCATCCAACACAATTCGGTCCGATAACAAAAGAGTTATTGTCATAAAATAGCCAATAGGTACGAAAATGACGGGTTGCAAGCGGCTTTGTACGAGCCGAACTTTCAGCCTTTATGAGGGATTCTTTGTTCACCGTATCCTCAGGGAGACGCGAGACAACGTCCACAATGCCACCGTGAAACGTATTTATAAACGTTATGATATGAATGGATAATATGCGAGTCGCTTTGTGCCGGTCCGGGTCGGACAATGCGGACAAATCGAGGCCCCGAGATTGTACAATTAAAAGATTAGGCTGGCACCAACTTGATTGGTGAGGATGTAGATTGGGTTAGTCCGCGACAAAGGCTCCTTTCATGAACGCTCACATTATGGAGGAATTTAATAAAAACCCTCGCAAATGACCTTGTCATCTCACGCGCCTGTCATAACTGTACATGTTCAAAAAACACGGACGTATTCAGTTGTTCGTTTTATTGCGCGCTGTTAAAAGTGCAAGAACGATTGTCTCTCGATATTGGAAACCATAAAGCCATTATGGAGGGACAGTGTACAATAAAGGTATTGATGACGCCATTATCCACGGTGGTGTTAGATTTACTGGCACAACTGTGGCACCCGCCAAAGACAAAGATCGGAGATCGAAACACGGGCAAGCAACGCGGCGCGGGCGCAGCGTGCCGCCATTGTCCTCCGCTCACCAAACAGAATAAAAGAGAAAAAGACAGCACAAAGATAAAAAAGATAGTGTCGTTTCTGTTTGAACAATGCGGCGTGTCACCTAGCGGCCATCTTGGCTGCGCCTCCAATTGGTGGAGGCTGCCTCAAGGCGATGACTTTGGAAATATTCAATTTATATTGTGTTTTTCTTTTACACTCCATCAGCAAAGTTGTCAAGTTTTCGTATTCAACTTCGTAATTGCGTCGGTATATTAAAGTTTAGGCTAACTTTGTAGACGCCATTGTAAATGGATGTACGTGTTTTTAATTAATGTCACATCTTTAATATATTTTTGTTATGAAAATTCCAGATTACAGAACGGAATATATTTTTGTGTAATGATTAGAATGAATAAAGTTGTATTTCTGTTTAGATTAGGCCAGATGTGGTTCATTTCAAAGAAAATGCGTGCAGTTTTTAACGTTGTAGTTTTTATTGGACCAAAAGATTTGGCAATAACCAACCATTACCATTAGACTCGTATTGTAATCGAATAATCACGGTCTTTTTCCGTTTCCACATAATTCGATCGGTTCGCGAACGCCATTGTACTGAAATCACGATTGGACACTCCATTTTTAGGAATTGTGACTGTTTGTTTCTGTTACTACGAGCATTGTTCGATTTTAGAGCGGGTTGCCGACCTTACAATGATTTTTTACTTGAGCAAAAAAATGAATAATTTTCTTGCGTCCAAGAATCGTAATTATTATCGTAATATCCCCGTATTTCACAAATAAAAATAAATGAAATGAACGATAACTAAAGGGAGTCCGTTTCATCATCATCGGCATTTAACTTTTCAGGCAGTTTTAGCAGATTATTTAGATTTGTGATGTGCTGACATTTTGTTTTCTGTACGTACTTAATCCACGTGTAGTAGTATTCTCGTAATAAAAGGTAAACTCCTTCCACGACGCATCACCGAACAATTCGCGAACAGACACCTCCATCTTTATTATTTTAAGAATCGACGGCTGGCAGATTTGACTGCACAATGAATGTAAAATTAAATTCCTCAGTAGCTTTCAACCTAAAATAACAACTGTCTATTGTACCAAGATATTGGATTCTTGGATTGCGTGAGCGTCTTTTGTGTCATTTTTTCTTGTTGATTTTTTTCCTTCGCGATGTGATTTGATACGTTGACGGATTCTATGTGAATGGGTTTTATTTTAGGGTTTTTGACACCTGAATCTGTCGCTATGGGGTGGAGCGGCCGATCATTTTGATTCTGCATTCTTCTATTGTCGCTCTTCATTGTTCGTGTGTTGGGATTGCCCGGATGTGAGGGTTCGGTGTCTTTCTACCTACGCTCGAAGTGTTTAAGTTTTGTGATGCCATATTCTGTGATTATTTACATTTTGAGCACAGGCGATTGTTGAGATTTCTAATTTTGTTTCATGTTTTTGATAACGTCACCTATTTCAGACTTTATCTCACCATCACTTAAATAGGTGAATGACTAAATAGTCATTCATTCATACTTTGTTGTTATATAATACAAAGTTTAAATCAATTGAAGACGCAAAGGTTCGAAAGAACGTTTCTCGCTCGTACGATTCGGATGTGGAATGAGCTCCCAGCCACAGTGTTTCATTTGGACTATGACATGGGATCGTTCAAGAGGTATATTAGAGGTCTCTTCAGAGGCGGGCAACGCATTAGTGACTCCCCCTGGTGTTGCTGATGTCCATAGGCCGCGGTGACCACTTTCCATCAGGTGGCCAGCATGCCTGTTTGTCTGCCGTAGGTATTACATAAAAATAATTAGGCATTCACACAAGCCAACACACGGATTATAAAAACTAATCAACATAATACTAATCATGAATAAAATACAAAATAGTATTAACAATAATACATTATAACGTCTAAAGTTCTCACAATATTAGCAATAGGAACTTAACACTTTACTCTTTGGGTTCGACTATGAGCTACGCCTACTTTTCTCGTGCGACTTACTTATTGCTTAGTATTTAACTTTTACCATGCCCTTAATCTTCACAGCATGCTTGGACAGCCCACTAGACACTGTATGAATCGACCCGTGTAAAAATGACCCCAAAATTTAAAAAGGGACTTGAATCCCATAAGGGTAGAAGACACCCCGCTGCTTAAAACGTAAGAAATATTTTGCCACGATATTGTAAGAATTAAAGTATAATTCAATGTTATGAGTGACGGATTGGATTATGTTCATTTAATTTGCTTTTAAAAGGGTTGTGGAGACTTCGCTTACAAACATATTGTTATGAATCACTTCATAGGATAAAGTAGACAGCGAGTTTCTAGCTTAATTTATGTTGTAACATTCAGGTTATAGAGGTTTTGGAGGTCCTCAAAAATAGTTTAACTTCTTCAACGACGTCTACCGTTTTGTTTTTCATAACTAGTACCACAAAATAGATAACTATTTACTTACTGTGCTAGTTAGGAAATGTACCTGAAGAAATTACCAACTACTTGTAACCGACGTTATGGCCTCCGCCATCTTGGATGCGTCGTAAATTTCAGTCAGCAATAGTATTGCAATAGCTACCTTTCGTGTGACGTCATTGCGACACTCTTGTTTGAAGATGGCGACGTTCAATTCGTGATAGACTGTCGCATACGTGGTCTGACTCTAATATATTAGTGCCATCAAAACAGAATAGGTTGACGCGTTATTTTATTTTCACATCACACGCACGATCCATTTGTTGTTAGAATAATAATACCTATAGACAATAAAGTCACAACGTTCAAGAGCCACTGGCAAGTACTGCACGCACCTCCCGTGATTCCGTCTGATGCGATGCGACCGAGAGGTCGGTATGACCATCGGTGGTGGTGGGCCATATTATACTGTAGCGTCAGAGGGTGCCGAATGGCTTCCGAGAATGCTCAACCAATCTCAGAGTGCCCAGAGAAAGGCCTTAGGCTCTACCGCAGTGCCACTGGTATTAGGAATTCACCTAAAGACTGGCGAGCTCATTGCGTTACTTTAAGTTCTACTAGATTCAAAGTAAGAAACGGATCCAGTCCTCGGCTACGAAAGCATGCTGCCACTAGACCAGGGGGTCTAAAAAGGTAACATTAGCGTTTCATAATATTATTCATATTAATTTTTCTCAAACTTCTCTGCAGCGTCGCTGTTATTGACATTGACATGAATATTCAAAATGATGTCACTTAGTTCCAGTATTGGCCACTGGATCACATAAGTTTGTGTCACTCGAAGATTAATCATAATATTATGTATTTGTAATGGTATTTTAGTATAAAACTACGAAATTCGTACTGAATACTTCTCAAGAACACAGTGTTTCTTTTCTACCCTATACACCCCGCGCCCCGCAGCGCCGCCCCGCCCCCGCCCCCCGCTGCGCACCCGCCTCTCCTCACGCCCATACTAGAAGCTCTCGATAGCTACGGAATTCGCACGGTTAGTGGGAAACAAATGAGGAGAAGTTTCTAGGAAGTTGTGCTCCGTCTAAGTATTGACTGAAGTATGCAGTTAGATAGTACACCTGGTGGAATGTGACCATCGGTATCCAGGACATCAGTAATGTCAGGGGAGAGGACGCGGTTCCAGCCTATGAGGTACTTATAAGTCGAACACAGAAAGAAGAAAGAAAGAAAGAAAGAAAGAATACATTTATTACACGTAGACACCACGACACGCAGAAGGCGGCCTCCATACAAACGAAGTTCGTTTTAAAGTTGCACGGGAATCAATATTTTACTACAAATCTTAAATCCCGTTTAACTTTAAAACGATATTTTAACGAAAGTCTGACCACAGACATCGTTTCACCACGATCCATTGGCACCGATCATCGATCTTCGCTTCATAGATCGGGCATCGATTGGTCTCTAAATCGCGTTTACGACATTTTATAAAGTGAATATGGAAATTATAATCAAATTTCGTTTGTATGGAGCCCGCCTTCTTAACGTAGGTATACGACTTTCCTTTTTTTTTCTTCGCAGATTTAGGTACTAGCTTCGCCTATCAGATATTATGGCAGTATCTTGCTCTAGCTCTAGAAGCTTGGGAAGCCTTCAGTCCAGCAGTGGGTGGTTTGTTATGGGCTGTTGTGTTGATGTGTAATGATCCAACCAGTCATCTAATGATAAGTAACGTCCGATGACGATGGATGTATATTATTGCTTTATTATAAACGAATTTATTACATTCCATTCTAATACACGGTTACTCAGTTATCTATGAACTTAATCACCCTAATCCCAAAAATATATCGACGTATTCTTAAGAAACCTGACTCAAAGAATGGTGCAAGTCCACTATGGCGAGTGAGGTTCACCATCATCATCACAGCCCGTAGCAGTCCATTGCAGGACTTAGGGCCTCTCCCACGAAAGGGGAGGTTATTGCGATAATCTCCACGCTTGGCAGACGGGTTGGAGATCGCAGTGTTTAAATGTAAAAAGGTTTTTACGGGGTCGGCAACGCATGGGTGATGTTTCTGGCATTGCAAATGTCTATAGGCTGCGGTGACTGCTTACCATCAGGCAGGCCGAAAGCTTGCTTGCCACCATAGTGGTATAAAAAAATACACAAAGCAGATACGTTAAACATATAACACCCTTTTTTTTCGTCAGGGTTAAAAATATATACTCATTTCCTACCACCGGAAAAATTTACCTTACCATTTCAGGAATAAATATAACTATCTAAACTGCTATTAAACATAAATAATATGATTTTTGTATGTTTGTAACGGCTAAACTCAAAAACTACTCCAATTATTTTAAAAATAATTGTAAAATTGTTAAGATTTACGATCGCCACTTTTAATTTACCTTAATACTTACCTACAAATAACAATAAAGATTAACATACACACCGCAAAACTTTATGGGCCACTACCTTCTATATCCAAGAAATTCACAAGGGACATTTATATCTCCACTACGACACTCCCTTGCAATAACTACTACTTTAATCCCTATAAACTGCGCATAATCCTAATAATTTCTAAATTTAACACGTATGATATTAAAGTGACATAATTTCTTATCAAAAAGCTCTAATCCGACTAGTAATGCCATCACTCTGACAGTTTCCAACATTAAAATTCCCATACAGAGACTACCACGTGTACTCGACATAGAAATTATACACCCCAATATAATGAAAAGACATTTGTGTCATAAAATTAGCATAAAGCATAATTAGGTCTATTATATCGTAGTTTGCACAGTGGGTTCTAGACAAAATGCAATAGACATAGAGAGGCCCTGGCTAGGTTCGGACAATGAATCATGTTTACATTGCATAAGAATGTATAATTAATTTAATAAAGAAATATTACGGTGGTCATGAGAAAAAGCGCACGGTCAAGAATACGTTATGAGGGACTCATACTTATTCTAATTTCTGTGGGTTTCCTTGTTACGTGTTGAATTGATGTTGGTACAACGTGTAGCAACACCCTTTGTGGCCCTTGACTTGGGCACTCTGCATATCATTTTGATGAGAATCCGGAGCGTATTTTGGATTTCGCCTGCTTGTTTATGTTTGGCGGTTTTCTATAGACTACACTTTGGAGAATGTGCGACGGAATTACACGACTTAGTTCCACCAGCGTCATTCCATCTTCGGGGCTCCAGATGTAGGTCAGCGTACCACCCGGGCACCCCTATGTTGTCGACAATCCACCTATGCGAAATCAGCGTTTCTGTTGCGAACGGCAAGCGACTGGGTCTCGCTGCCTGCACATGTTTCTTTAAGTCAAGAGTGAATAGATATCTAATGTATAGGAATGCGCCATCGTAGATTGTATCTACACTTAACATTAGGTGAGCAGTCGCTATTTGGTAAAAAAAATATTGAAGCGTTACTTCGTTGAAAGCATTAGGAAAAGAAAGTCCTAGCGAACCACTCCCAGTGACGAAGTGCCGAGACTGTTGTGGGGCTCGTTTTTCCGTGAGACAACTACTGTCAAGATATACCTATTGAAACTGTGCTGCGGCGTTGCGCAGAACGTCAAGCTAAATCGGTATAGGTAGTCCGATTACAGCAATGTGTTTCCAATTGGCCAGTAAACCACTTGTAAGTAATATTCAATTGCTGTATCTCTGAGAAAACCCGCTTGTGTGATGCCGCCTGATGAAGGGTGCCCCACGATAATTTGCTTTCTGAATGCTCGTATCTTTAAATAGTTTTTTTACCTACCCTACATATAATTAATATCTGCATTATATTTAGTTTTCATGTAACACAAACACAAAGTATATGGTACAAAGTAATGGTGTCGTGGCAGGTAGTATAAAATCTCTGCTATATCTGTCTGTCCGAAAGCGAATAATATAGATTTTACTATACAGGATCTACTTCTAGATTAGACAAAGATTTATATTTTATAAGATATAAAGACAATAAACGTATAATAGATTTTGCAAATGTGTTTTGCAAGTATAGTACAATTAGCAATTATACATTCCACGAATTCGTTCTCAATTGAAACTCTGCCGTAACAGAGCGGCTGAAATAAATACATGGCACTTCATCGGGTTGTAAATCGAAGAGGTCTCATTTTTTTCTTTATTCTAACTGACTAACTTCTTATCGCAAGTATATATAAGTACCGGATCTTAGAGGATCTTAGTCTTCAGAGAAATATTAAATATGAATACAATGACGACCTGAGTGGTTCAATGGTCAACATGCCGTCTGCTACGGAGAGGTCCCGGGTTCGATTCCCGGCCGGGCAGAAATTGAAATGATAAATTTTAATTTCTGTTACGGGTCTGGGTGTTCTATGTATAATAAGTATGTATTTAAAAAGTATTTAAGTAGTATATCAGTGATCTAGCACCCATAGCACAAGCTTTGCTTAGTTTAGGGCTAGATGGCGCTGTGTGAATTTGTCTACGAATATTTATATTTATATTTATTTTAATGAAGCCGAGGACAGGGTACATTGGCCTATATCCAGCAGTGGACTATAAACTGATGGTAGTGAAGATGATGAAATATGAAAAGTAGATTGTCAGCGAGTCACTATCCTTAGTCTCTTACCGACTCTATCATTATCAAAGGCCAGCTTATAAAAAAGTCATTACAAAAAATCTTATAGTTTCGACATCAATCAAAGATAACTGAAATCCGGCTGTTCATCGCTTAGCATGGCTCTGAAAGCGTGAATACACATACGGATCAATATACCCACAACATAATAATATTCAAATTACAAAAAATAGCTTGTGATATTGCTACAAAAATTCGCAAAATTCCAGATACAAAATCGATGAAACTTTACACTGCGAAATTCCAACATATTATTTTGGGCCTTATCACACAATTTTTAAAATGTAATACGGCAGATAAACAGGCAAGCGAGCCTCCATATTGAACGATTCCATGGAAAAATTGTGGCTTGGAGCTCATTCCACATTTGACACATTCCACATTTAGTATATCTATGTTTTTAGCCCACCAGCCAATCACATCTCAACCATTTTGCTATTAGGATGGTGAGGCTGCCTGGTCGTTGGATCTCGACTCAAAGCCATAGCTTCACGGTCGGCGCGCGAGTCCAAACAGCGAGCGAAATCCTGAGTTATACCCTCTCAGTGTTGTGAGTGGACAAAGGACAATCAATAACAATTTCAGGACATGACGCGCAATTGATTTGTGCACCAGCTTCGAGCATCGATGGAATTCAAAGGGATAAAACGTAAGGTATGTGTTTGTGATCGCGTGGTTTTATTGGTGACGATTTACGGGTATATATGACCATTATAGGCGGAGAGGTGGAGAGAGCTTGTTCCTGGACTGAGCTTTTTACAAGCTTTTCTTTAACTTATAATGTTTTTGTTTGTGAGGGGCAAGTCTTGCAAGCGTAATTTGGCCTGCTTCTCGGCGTTCAATTGAGCTGAAATTTGGTTTGTAAGTTATGTGACTTGGATGAGAATGCATTAGTATGGTACCATGGAGCTGGTCTGTTGATGAAGGTTTACTGAAGTTCACTGACAGGTGAAGTAGACATAGACAAGACAACACGACAACCACGACGATATGTAAAAGACGACTAGTGTTTTCGTTAATAGTGGTATAGTAATTCCGCCGTACACGTTATTGTTTGTGTCTAGAATTAACTTAATCCTCACAGGGACACACCTGCGGCTCTGCATAACGTTACAGATCGTAAAATTTAATAAATGTTATAGGTACCTATATCTATGATGCTATGATACAAGTACGTAAATTTGCCGCGTGATGTACGGCAGATTAGAATTGCTTGCATCAAAACCAGTAGAAGCACTGGGTGTCGCAAAACGCGACCAATGTTTTGGCATGACCATTGCCCATCAGGTGACCCGCTTAACTGTTTGTCTGCCGTATAAGATAAAAAAAAACAAAAGGGCACTAGCGTTTTCTGCTGTGTACTTTAAATATTGCAATCTCGCACATCCTTAATTATGGCACTACGCATAAGTGACATCGAGAAGGCTCAAAAAGTTATGGGCTGTTACAAGTAGGTAATAACCCATAATAATAGTCAAGTAAATTGCGATATAAATAATTTTTCTTTGTTAGGACTGTCTGCATAATTTATTAATCGTTATGTATTTTTATACCGCTGAGGTATGGGTACAGATAGGCAGATGATCAATTTCAAATTCTTAAAACGCGATTTAAGTTAGCTGTAATATTTGGCTTCAACCAACCGTTTGAATTATTCCAGATGAATCCTGACACACACCTACAGTCGCCCTCTAGTAAGGCATTCATGAAAAACTTAAATTCAATAGATGCAGACTGCATTTGTTATCAAAGGAAGAGGGAGAGAAAGAGTGGATTTCATTATTCCACAATAACCCCATAACTATTATAAAAATAAACTTCTATCACTTTTATAAAAATAAAACCTTCAATATCAGTAGTAGCTTAGAGATACAGAATACAGACCAACAGTAAAACCTAACCGACAGATAAAGTCGGACAAACCCCGACCAAGTTAACATATAAACAAATATTTTCTAAGCTACTGATCCAATTATAATGAAACTATGCTGAGAACCGTTGATTTCAATTAAAATGGCTTTCAAATCGGTCCATCCGTTCGGGAGCTACGATACCACAGAAAGACATACAGATACACAGAGTGACAGAGCCACACAAACACACATCAAACATATAACACATATTTCTTCATCGAGTTTAAAAATACCTTAAAGTATCCTTTAACACCAACCGTACAAAAACGTGTCGTGATTTCCATCAGAGCGGCCCCTTTAAGATCACAAGCCAGCAAGATCTGCGTCAGTATGCGATCTCTGCGCCACTGTAAATCAGGATTAGTAGCTGGCCAACGAGGCTCGTTTAGGAGTTATTTATAAAGCAAAGCCGACTTGCAGCGCCCAGTCGCGGATGCGCCAGCGCAGGTTTGTTGAATCATAAAATCTGTAGCGAACTCGAAGGGAAAAGGTAAACAAATATGGCGTCGGAGGCAGAATAGACAGAGGTTATTGAATTAAGATTTTTCTATGACGATCTGAGTGGTTCAGTGATTACGCGGAGGTACTGGGTACAATTCCGGTTGGACAGTTAATTTATGGGTATGGCTGTCACTATGTATAAGTCACTGGGCTTCGATTCTGGTGCGGAAATCGTCTCAGTTGCTGTAACATTACAATTGCATCGCATGTCAAACGTGTGATTGTTATTCAAATGACAGATGTTGAGTTGCAACTTTCATGACATCTAACTTTTCCACAATTCGTTTTCTGGTACTTTAGTTGCATTATGGTTTTATATGGCTGTTGGTACTCCTATAAATAAATAAATTACTAAGTTGCATCTTTCTTTGTTGTCAAACTGCCTTAAATTCTGTAAACGAAAACGTGTCAAAGGTCGAACAAATATTTAACTGGGATAATGCTGGGACTGACTCGATACCTCGACGTAGTTATAGTAACATTACAGTTACATTGCAACATAATAACAACTGCATTGCACACCAGAATCGGTACCCTGTACATATGGTGTCACTAAGTTATCTAATACCCAAAGAGATTGGAAAATACTCTTATCGCCCACAGAACAAGTTTTGCTTAGTTAGGGACTAGATGGCGCTATGTGTATTTGTCTAAGATTTGTAATAGGTTTAGGGTGAACGATTAATAGAAAAGGAAAAATTGTTCATGTTACACTGACGGCAGTGTAACCTAAATTCGGCGCAGCAGAGAGAAATGGTTGAGGGAGGGCCGCTTTTATTTTGTGGATATGGATTTACATTTAAGTTATTACTAAGAACACTCAATCAGTCAACCATTTGATAACACATTCATTTAGATTATAAAATTTACTAAACAAAACATTTGATCTTTCTTGGTTATTTCATTCGAAGTCCTGTCGAAAATTGCTCAAAATTTTGCGAAGTTTTGATTTTCTGATTACGTAACCGTGTGTTTTTGTAAGTTACTCACAACACAACACATGTCGCTATAGTGGCGGGCAACGCATTGGTCTTGCCGATGTTCATAGGCAGCGGTGACCACTTTCCATCAGGTGGCCCGCTTCCTTGTCTGCTGTATAACATAAAAAACAGAGAATCCCTAAGGCTATCAGTGTGGAATGTTACTTATATATGAAAGAAACACGCTTCTTCTTTAGTACAAAAGTAAAGAACAAAGCGGTCATTCTCAACACAGATAATGTGAATTCCGTTATTCCACTCACAATAATCACGTTTATTCGTCGGACGACTCGCAAAAACACGAGAGCCCTAAGCGAAAATTAACGAAACAAGGAAACACATATGGCTCAAAGTTTCGACAATGCATCCATTGTTTATTATGTTTGCAAATTGCTGTGAAACTATTGTCCGCTTTTTCGAATCCTGGCGTGTGGTCCGAGTCATGAAATCTTTGTTAAGGATTATGTTCCTGTAGCTTGAAATTACTGTGAAAAACTTCTGCCTGCAGTACTTAGGTTACACCAACAGGAACACAGTTTTATTGTGTGTACTTAGTAGACTTTGTGTACTTACAATATACTTCACTCGTTAGAACACAGAAATAGGGCGCAAAACACAAGGGAAAGGAGTAATAAAACTAGGAAAACACATTTGTAGATGTTATGGGCGTCAGTTACCGCTTACCATCAGGGATGTCTGCTCGTTTATCACTGCGTGGAATAAAAAAAAGCTAAGTACTATGTAAAAGCGTGTATCGCGAACAAGCCAGAGCGGTGTGACAAAGCGACGTGAATCCGGCGTCGAGATGAGATTTCGACTGGGATAATATTTTATTTGTTGTCACCACGTTTTACAGCAATTTGATGGACTCATGATTGATATATCGTTTAGCTCTCTCGTTTAGGTTAGTCAAGAAGTATATTAGTTGAACATCAAATTATTTTATACCACTTGAAGTATTATTTCAGACACTGAACAAACTGTAACTTGTACCACACAATAAATTATGCCCGTAAGCGCTACACATGCTGTTTTCTCTAGCTGATAAACGTGTTTGTTTTATCAACTCTATATGAAAGAATAGTTTGATGAGGCTGAATGAGGCGGAATGAATGAGGCTAGGCATGTGGAACGAAACGATTTTTAAATGGGCTATCGGAAAACACATATTAAATACAAAAGCCTTTTTCCATCTTTCTCATTCGCTTTATGTACGGATGTCCCTCTCTAACTTTTCTGATGGGTGTGTATATTTTACACAATCACAACAAAAGTACGATATTCCTTAACGCTAAACCTAAACACTACATTAGCTAATAATAAACCTCCTCCAGGGCATCCTCACGAGATATGATGCCTTAAAGGCACTATTTCTTGGTGGCTGGCAACATTTATTTTTTCTAATTTATCAGTTAGAGTTGGATAGCTTCATCATCACCACAGCACATAACAATCCACTGCAGGACTTCGGGCCTCTCCCACGAAAGGGGATGTCATTGCCATAATCTCCACGCTTGGCAGGCGGGTTGGAGATCGCAGTGCAGTTGATGTAAATTTACCCAGAAAGATGCTGCTGCCCATCTTTCGGATTTGTCCCTTAGTCGCTTCTTACGACACCCACAAGAAGAGATGGGGTGGTGCTATTCTTTGAGGTGGCGGTACCACACACCACCTTGGATAGTTTGCTCCACACATATTATTTGTCAAAAACTCCTTAATATTATTTAATCCAGCTCAACAAACATTTTAATTCTTAATTTAAAATATATACAATATTACAAGCCGCCACGTTGTAATAGGTATTTGATCGCAACCAAGATTTAACGCCAAGATGATGATAATGGTAATTATAATATAGGTACTGGGTACCGATTCTGGTGGGCAATGCAGTTGTTATTATGTTGCAATGTAACTGTGATGTTACTATAACTACGTCGAGGTATCGAGTCAGTCCCGGCATCATCCCAGTTAAATTGCAAATGAAACATTGTTCGACCTTTGACACGTTTTTGTCCTTTGACACAGAATTGAAGGCAGTTTGACAACTAAAAAAGATGCAACTTAGTAATTTATTTATTTATTGGAGTACCAACAGCCATATAAATGCAAAAAGTGGAAAAGTTCGAACTCATGAAAGTTGCAACTCAACATCTGTCATTTGAATAACAATCACACGTTTGACATGCGATGCAATGAGGAGTTTTCCAGTAGGTATTGATAGTTTGTTTCAAAAAGCATCAATAGATGGCGCTCCTACAATTTTGGTAATCTTCTTTAAATCTGTATGATGGTGGCAGTGATTTTATGCAGCCAGTAATACTAAACATGAAAATAAAGTGGTTATTTATATAAACATAACTGTTAAAGGTTGAACGAAGTGTAAAAAGAAATATTTGTATAAGTTGGCACTATGTTCCATTATTATTACAACCTCTAAAATGGTTGAAAACTATTGACAAATATAATATTATCCAATACAACGTACCTAGTGTTTATATCCTGTTTGCTAAGAACCTATTTCAAGCGATTATCAATTACCAAAATTGTCGGGGCGCCATCTAGTGAGTGGTTAGGAATGCCTTAAATACCTATTGGAAAACTCCTCATTGTAATGTTACTGCAACTGAGACAATTTCCGTACCAGGATCGAAGCCCTGTCACAGGGTGCCAATCGGCTTCCTAAACTGTTCAACCAATAAAAATATTGGACTAGATATTAGGATGCTATTCCAACGGGTGCAATGCAAAGCAATTATTCTGCATACACCCTTCCTACATTAAATGCACGAATAGGCAGGTCGCGAATAAGTCGCTAACAAGAAATTACTTTCATTCACCAAAAAGGAATCGAATGCGTTCAATGAATTCCTCCGAAATGTGCGCAATGTGCGTGTGTGGCACTATAATGTCGTTTTGTCTGGACCTTTGGGCCATTGTGTAGGTGTGCTGACGATTGGACCCACAGGGCCCACGTTTTGCGCGTGGTGCCCACCAATTGTTGGCCTTCCGCTCCGGCCGGCCCTTTGTAATATGACAAGTGGTCTATGAATGCCGAGCCTGTTTTTAGCTAATTTACACAGAGATGGACTCGGGGATATATAATTTTAATACCTAAAATAAAATAGGTATGGTCTTTTTATGATATAGTTTCTTATATCTATACAACAATATAACCAATATATATAAACTATTATACGTTTCTTACATATATAGGTGTACAAATAAATATTTGACTAGTTTGCTATTGCGGACGATTGCGACATCCACAGTGCTTTTAAATTTACTGGACGCGTTTTCCCATCATAACCTTTAACATTTATAGTGTTTCGGCTTTTTATTTGCGGCGACTAGTCGATCACCACCCGATCTGCACAACGCGTTAGGAAAAACAGAGTCGTAAGGGACTCGTCCGTTTGTTAGCAGGAGAACTACAATGAGTTTGGCATGGGCTAATAACCATCCTCTTAGCCCAAGGCAACCTTATGGTGGTAAGGCCTGATAACCCTCCCGAACCTCGTTTTTTTTGCGCCTACCGCAAAGTGTATATGGCACCCTCCGGAGTCTCGAGGAAGGGAGGCAGAGAACACTCATGTGTTTTTTTTTTTTTTTTTTATGTCATACGGTAGGCAAACAGGCAAGCGGGCCACCTGATGGAAAGTGGTCACCACTGCCTATAGACATTAGCAACACCAAGAGTATCGCTAATGCGTTGCCCACCTCTATAACACGTTGCTCTGGCAGCAAAAAGCAAATGCCACTCCACTGCCAAAGCCACGGTTCCCCAAATCCCCACCCCATGGAGCACTGGAAACCTTACTCACCGGCAGAAACACAATACTATTTAAAAGAGTATTATTTAGCTGCGATATTCTGTAAGGTATGTGTACCAGCGCGGTCGGAGATGCTGAAGAGACACCTAGGCGCCTACCAGCTAAACTCTGCCTTGGGAATACCTCTGGCCGGGAAGGCTTTTTGGTTTCATCAATTGCCGTAGGGATGGAGTGCGCAAGATAGGGATGGGATGTTCACCGAACCTAGCTGTTACGCATGCTTATATTATGTCATATACATTACACCAAGACTTATTCCCAAAGGGGTAGACAGTCAATAATCTATACATTTATTTATAATAATGCCACTTTCCTTGTTGAAAAATATTGGTATCGCTTAGCGTATGGATATCCACTATTGTTAAATTGTTTTGTGCAACTGGTCGAATCAAATCAAAATTTCTTTATTGAGTAGGACATTAAATATTTCTTCTAGTCATCCCCAGAGCCTTGGCATGCTGTAAACATTTTACCTATCCTACCTAGACAGACAAGGCCACGTCGCGAAACTTGTTACTCATGTCAGGGATTCAATATTCTACAAGCTGGACACAATTTCGATATTAAACATTTTATTTTCACGAGTTTGGCATAAAGTTTTCTTGTAAACAAACCCTGCCTCTTGCGTACAAAAAGTCAATCACAAACTAGTCGCAGCTTCAATCCGCCCCTGCCTAACAAGGTGCAACCCGTTGCAAAAACTCTTGGAAATTGTCCAAGAATTCTAAACGTGATCGCCTTTTGTCCCCGAACACCAGTGACAATGGGCACAATGCAGCATCCTCAACACCGCTTCATATCATCACAATGGTATCTTTTCTACACACAAATCTATCCGATCGCCCATTCATCGGCTGCGAGACAAAACTATAACCAAAATTCAGCTTTTCGCCTAAACCACGACTAACATACGATTCCATTTCCTGCAAAACAGATTCTGATAATATAACCTTATAGAGCTGCGTAAGCTCATAGAACTGACGTGTTTGCCATATTGTCATTGTTACCTTGCATTCAGTACACGCATTGTGCTGATTGTTCACCGTTGTTAGTCACAATCATTCGGGAACATATTAATATTGTTAATGTCCGAAAATTTAATCTCTACGTGACTCGAGGTGATTTATGTTAAGGTAGTAAGTAACGCTTATGTATCAAAGTCGATTCTTACAAATTTAACAATGCATAGCCTATATTTTAAAGGCAATTTTTTTGTCATATTCAGTAAAGGTAAAGCTGAATTCGCCGATATGGCCACGGAAGAGTTCCTTAGTTCTCTCATTAGGTTGGTAGTCATGGGAGGTCAACTACGTCCCTCCGGTGATTTAAAACTACTGACTGTTCAAAAATAGCTATAGGTTCTGAAGTAATTCCATTAGCAGAAAAGTATCCGCTAGGTAACAGTAAAAAACAGCAGTTGAATTGGAGGAGGAGACATGGGGAAAGCAGTAGACAGTTTGCAGCAGATAAAGCAAGAACGTGATATGAACTAGGAATGGCCTTTAATCTTAAAGATTTCTACAGAGATGACATACCCACTTCTGGAATTTTCTTATCGGTGATGATGGAATACTTTAATGGAATCTGCCGATTACACACACAAGCAACGCTTGATTGTTAAGTCAATAAAAAGTTTGAATTACTGGTACTCGGCATTCCACTTCTTTTAAGAATTGTTACTAATCGTTAGTCCAGTAATCGATCTTACTTAAGGCCATAATTTCATTACTATAATAAAGTTTTCCATGTCACATAAAACAAAACATTTATGGTATCGACATAGATTTCAAAAAATAATTTGTGAGTTGTAACATTTTATTAATTTGAACGAAGAATTAGGTACATGAAAACTGTCCTCGTTGAACTAGGTACCCAGTAAACATTTTTGGTTGAATTTATTGTAAAATTACCTATTCTATATTATGATATTAGACGGGACTTGCACGCTACGTACCTTTTCGATTTGTTTTCCCGACCGAGCTTTAGGTACACGGCTATGCATCTCGGGATGGCGGTACACAACCGATTTCACTTGCGCAAGCGGACACGGTATTAAATCTGTCGAGCAAAAAGCTGGATGATTACACAGTCTCAGCTCTGGCAAAGGGTACGAATTACGCATTGACACCAAAGACCACCACCTTTTGACAAAATTATTGGGGGTGTTGAATATATTGTGTTGGTATATAATACAAAAACCATTTTCAAAGGTAAGGTGTCTGGGGATCAAACCCACGCCTTGATACCTACCACCGTCTTTTCGATCTCTTGATCCTACATACCGTCAAAACCGCTCCCTCTAGAGGACATCGTATTGAACAAAAAAAATTATGAAAAGGGCATGTACATAAAGATATCAAACAGGCAGCATATTCTTTATTTTCAGTAAAAATTCTGGTAGGTACGGCACCAGGACAGAAGGGACTTGCATACACTTATTATTATTGAATTTGATATTTAATTTTAAACACTGCATCCTCTCTATTATTGTTATTTAATAAATTGTTGCTATTCCCTACCAGGGTTCCATGTCTTGTACTAATGTATATATTAAGGAATTTTTATTTACTAACACATTGAAACGCAATAAACGAATTGAAATTGAAATAGCCTTAAGAGAAGGAAAACATTCTTATCATGTTCGCTGGGTATATATACTAGAACTTTTCTACGCAATATTAGAAACAGTAACAGCTCACTCAAGATGTTAGTTCTGTCCCTTTTGTTCGCCTGCGCCTGCACAACGCTCGCGGCACCTCCAGAGAAGCAGATATTCGACCTGGACGATGAAGAGCAGTTGGTCCAGCTATTTAACGACTTCAAGAAAGAGTTTAAAAAGAACGATTACCCATTAAAGAACTCGGAACGATTTGAAATTTTCGTGAAGAACTTGGCCGAGATCAATGCGATGAACAAACGGGACTCTTCTGCTACTTACGGTATATTTTCATCAATTTATTTCAATCAATTTCTTTTGCTTATCTGAATAATTGTAGTGATTTCGGTGACGTTATTTATGCACACACTAGTTGCAGAGCAAATTTGCATCTTGATTGTTCTGTGGAATTATTTGAGAATATCAGTACCACTGATGCAGATACTGGTCGGCCTCGGGTCTATTGGCCTCTCCAAAAAATAAGTCTGTACCTTTCTCAAAGATAAGCGATGTGATAATTTTCATGTCATCCCTTTTTTTATTTATTCGTATGGCATTTCAAGTCGTATAACAAAAGATTATCAAAACATCATAAAGTAATTCTCCTCCTCAAATTATGTATGTTTTTAAGGGTGAACAGGTCTGCCGGGTTTCCACTATATTTTGTAAGAGGACAGTCCCGAGCAATATGCTCAATATACTGTATGGCAGCTCCACACTCACACAGGCGACTCCCACCATCCACACTTCGACATATAGTTGTTACTCCGTCCGCATCCCGTTCGCACTCGGTTAAGTTGGCACCAATCCCTTCTGGGTGATAAAAACCCATTGGTTTTGTTGTGGGATTGACGATTACTCTCATACTTTTGGCGGGCTAGAACTCCACTCCGTCTTCACACTTCATCCATATCAAAGCCGGCGCCCAGGAGGTCCCGTGCGGTCTGGTTTGATAGGTGTCGGTGGCGGTGATGGGGAGGATTAGTGAATCCAGGTTAGGGTTTCCAGCAATTTTTTAAACCTCGCGGAGCAGTGTTTGCTGTCTTCTAAGATGAGACGGAGCTATATGGCTCAGGACGGGGAGCCACTGAATAGGAGTGGCCCCCAAGGTTCCAGATATGCAGCGCATGGTCTGGTTCAGCTGTACGTCTACACGTGATGCATGTTTACTATTTAACCATGCTGGTGCCACATTACTCAGCTGTTGAGTAGACTAAGCTAAGGCCTGTTGTGCGAAGCACATCATCGTTCACTCCCCATGAGGTGCTCGCTAACTTGTGCAAGATGTTATTCCTTGTTTGTAGCTTTTTGCATAGTTTATGTATGCGGGCACAAGTAAGGCTGCGATCGTGAGTCATCCCAAATACTTCGGTGTAGTGTTGTAATGAAGCATCATGCCATCAAATTCAACCCCGAATTCTCAAACCTATAGGCAAAAACAATACTAACCATGGTAAGGAATCCGATAATATGTCTAGTTTAGTAATCAAGATGGATAGGAATATCTCGTGGATCCGCCTGGGTTTCATGATTCCACTTGGGTTTAACTTGAAACTTCTGATGAACCGTTTGCACTGGCTACAGAGTGTCACAACTAACAAAATTAAATTTATATTTTCATTCAACCTACTTTTAACATTAAGGCATATACTTTTTTTGTATCTGCCAACTCACTCAAAATTATGTAGAACTTTTCTGTTACTATGGTCACATCAGAAAGGAGTACCTATTAATGATATTTATGAGCCATTAGTGTATTGAATATTTTTTTAAGGGTGTAAATTAAGAGAGTTAAAAAAAATGTGTTTAACCTAATATTACCTAACGGTAAGAGGCCCGAAGGAATGACACTCACTCCGTGGAAGCTGGGACGGCCTCTAGTATGGGATGCTACTTGCATCGATACCCTTGCGCCGTCTCATCTTCCAGTGACCGCGTGTCAGGCTGCGATGAGTGCTGCCGCAGCTGAGAACGCCAAGCGGCGCAAATATGCTAGTCTCATTACATATTTTACATATTTGCGCCATTTGGCGTTGAAACTCGTGGGGACCAGGCCCACATTCCTTATTTCGGGAGTTGTCGAAGCGCCTGGTCCAAATTACAAATCACCAGAAGGCTGGCTGGCCTCTTTTTGGGTCAGCGTTTGAGCCTCGCTATTCAGCGGGGCAACGCGGCCAGGCTTGTGGGGACTTTTCCAAATTCGGGGGACCTGAGTCAAGTTTTTATCTTTAGTTTAGTTAGAATTAAGGTTTTTGGTGTTAGAGTAAGACCTTTTGTTTTCTTTTTTTTAATGTTAATAATTGTAATTTAAAATGTAAATAAACCTAATGTTTCATGCTCACATTAATTTCAATTCAGGTATCACCGAATTCGCCGATATGTCTACGGAAGAATTCCTGGCTACGCGAACTGGGCTCGTTTTAGACCCCAGTTTCATTCCGACATCAGTTGTGAACGCCTCTGATGTCCCAGATATTGAGATTCCGAAAGAATTTGACTGGCGTACTCAAAATGTTGTCACGACCGTCAAGAACCAAGGCAGCTGTGGTTGCTGCTGGGCATTCAGCGCCGTAGGTTAGATCTTCACAATTTTTTAACGGGTTTTGTGTCTGTTTAAGTATCATAAGGAAAGTATACAAGACTTCAACTTACACATTAGATGAAAACATATGTTTTAGGCTAAAATTTAATGATAACAAAAGGCCTGATTATGTTTTTACAATCGCCTTCGATTTAACACGTATAGGTGTACTTTCCATGATAAATCACCAGTACTCGAGTACTGATGTTAAATTCGGAACAAATTCAGTTTCTAATTTTTAATGAACGGAATTATTGCATGTTTCTGATTCTCTCATTTATTGGCGAATAATTGTTGCAGGGAACATCGAAGGGCAATACGCGATTAAACATAAACAGTTGGTGGATTTCTCTCCCCAGCAATTGGTTTCTTGTGACAAAAAATCTCTTGCGTGCGGCGGTGGTATTGCGAGCCATGGTTACATGTAAGTTAATACATTATAGGTTTTATTTTAGTATCAATATTAGCAGTCGATAAAGAATCATCAGTAGCCTAAAAGTTAACCCCAATGACTCTTTTCTGAGTTATGTACATTAATGGAACACTAACCGATGCTCTTACGGTCAAAGAAAACATCGTGATGAAACCAGCACATTCAGGCGACTAAATGTGTAACCATGATCCAATCTGGTAAGGTTACTCTGTGAACACGGAGGTTAAATGGGAGTCGCTCCACTGTAATTACCGGACCTGCCAAATCCGTGCGGAATCACAACCGGAACATTAACGCCGAGATAGGCAAATTTACAGTCGGTAACGTACTGCTGATGCATTTTACTGACATGGACAGATGATAAATTTATATTTAATTTTTCTGTGTTTCAGGTCAGTGATAGAGTCAGGAGGTATCGAGACTGAGCAGGACTATCCTTATCAATCCGGATCCGGAGGTGATGTACCTACCTGCCAATTCGACCACGGAAAAGTAAAGGCGGTTGTAACTGGAGTTAAAATACTGGAAGTATTGACAATGAACGAAGATCAGGTGGCACAGCTATTAGTGTCCATTGGGCCGCTTTCCATAGGTACAAGATATCTTATATATATAATATATTAGTTCATGAAATTTTTATAGAGCTATGTGGTGTTCGGTAGTGCAGAATATTGAAAAAACCTCTTCGACTTATGGGTGTCGTTAATGGAGCTATTGGAAATGAACAGTAGCGTTTTCCGTATAGTGTGTACTAGCCGTTCTCAGTGGCTTTCACCTGCGCGAATTTCAAATCTCCGTAAAACAATCAAATTTCCCGCAAGACCCTATTATTTTTCCAGGATAAAGAATAACGTAGTTTCCAACTAGGCAAAGAATTTTCAAAATCGTTCCAGTACAAGTAACTGTAAGTTATAAAAAAAAATACAACCTACTTGCAATGTACTGTAATCTCCAACAGGAATCGATTTCTAGAAAACTTATTGAGGGTAAAAAGAAAATACTTACTTACTTACTTACTTCGCTGGCTCAGCGACCCGAAGTGGATCTTGGCCTCCGACACAAGAATTCGCCATTGGTCCCTAACTTGCGCTACTTGTTCCCAATTCGTTATCTGGAGAAAATATGGTACCTAATTACAATCGTTGAAATAACTGAACAATGTTTGTTTATCCTTAGGTATTGATACCGAACATTTAGCACATTACCAAAGCGGAATAATTACCCAATGCGGATCTAGTACGATAAACCATGAAGTTCTGTTAGTTGGATACGGAGAAGGTAATATAATCTCTATCAACCTTTTTACTATAGATATCTTTATAGCCGTTGGCCGTATGGTGTCCGGCAGAGACGAATAGCAGCACCAGCCCCTTATACTCGTGAGTGTCGTACAAGGCGAAAGGTCTAGTCTCCGTAGGCTGGAAAATGGGCAGCAGCTGTTTCTTTTGTTATATTTATAACACTGCGATCTAATCTGCCGGCCAATCGTGGGCATTATGGCAAAACCTGCAGTAGACTGTTACGGCCTGTGATGATGATGATCTTGTAAACTTTAGTATTAGCAATTACAATCTTGCAGTATGAATATTATAATACATACCGATATAAAGATAAATTATTTGAAAGAATCTAAGCAGACGACTTGCAAGTTTACCTAGGTTTAGTTAAATTTCCTCCTAGGCCAAGTTCTTCAGTCTAGTCGGACACCCAAAAAAATCGCAATTCCTATTTCTCGTTTCATTCATTCAGATGCCTCCGAAGTTTCTTACCATTAAAACCTAAAAGTTCCACACTTTTCTGCCCCTTCTTAGATATTACTGAACTCAATTTCATAATTTGAGCATCATTTTCATGTAATGAATACCCATATCCTATCCAATTCTACAATTTATCTTTCACAATCCTTCTGCTCCTTTTTCCACTTCTCTATTGTATTTCTATGTCTCCTGTCTATACGATAAGCCCCGTCGATCCACTGTACGATACTCGTTGGCTATTCAGTTCCTACTTCTCAATTTTCATACTACAAGACTTTGGAATTCTCTTCTGTATGAAGTGCGTGGTAGCCATATAAGTTACTAAATAGGAAATATCATAGCTTCAAAGACTCAAATATTTAATTATTAAATAAAACATTAATTTGCAGAAAATGGTGAGAAATACTGGTTGGTTAAGAATTCCTGGGGAGTAGAGAGTGGAGAAAAAGGATACTTCAGAATGAAGAGAGGCGTCAATTGCTTGGGTTTCCTGAATGGTGAAGCTTCATCTGCAGAGGTAGAATAAACAACTGAAATTCTATTTTTCTATGTATTTTTGTCAATTTTTTCTTTAATAGTGGTAATAATAATGCTGTATTAAAGTAATTTATTTATTCAACAAGAATAAATAAATTATTTTAATACATGAATTAAATAAGTTACAATTTACATATTTAGTAACTTATTTAATTCATGTAAGTATTAAAGTAATAAAGTAAGTATATATCCATGGGAATCTTTTTGTTGTTTTTATTTCAAATTTTATGCTGACCTATCATTATGCTCCATAACGATGCATCCGACTGCATTGCAATGACACTTTGTCATTGTAAATTTGTATAAAAACTGTTTCTGAAATCGAGCTTTCTGGACATTTTAATAAACAACTGTAGCGTGAACGTAAAAGCTAAAAATAAACGTAATTTTTTAAAATTTTGTTTGGCTTTCATTGTTTTCTTACCCAAGCCTGTTACAAGTAATCTTTAATATACCCGATATGGTATAACAAGTTTTACGTATAAAGTTGATATAGTTGCGATGCTAATATTAGAAATTTTAAGCACGTATGGGTCTGTTACTGATTGATATCGATTTTTATCGATTAATAATAGAAAATACCACCAAAAAGTGATGAAATCATTGTACAAGAGGTTCTAAAGTTAGTGCAAGTGTTACTCGAAAAAATAAACAGCCTAGAATGCAAGATTGATCAGCAAAATACAATAATAAATCATCAAACTCAAAGTATTCGCGAATAGAAGACATAATGTTGGTCCACCGAATAATAGTGCTACTACCTCAAAACAAATCACAAACTTGATACGCCAGCACCAACGCTAACTGAAGCGCCTCCGCGCGAAGAAGCGAAGGTCGGTACGGCAAGCCCGTCTAAAGGCAACCGCTGCATTAAGCGCTGGTAAAAGTGATAAAAAGCGAGTCCTACCTGACGCGACCGTTGATGCAAACCCGTGTACGTCGGACTTAGTTCACCACCTACGATGGGGCAACGAAACGAACAAAACAACCTACAATTGTTCAAGAAACTGTGGATTCTGATAATGAAAATATGACGAAGGATCAATATAGTTCGCAAGAACCAAACTGGCAGGTAGTAAGTAACCGGCGGGAAAGTCGACTGCGAAATTAAAAGGTTGCGGTTCCGCCGATTCTGAACTAAAACTGTCGAGCGTGTCAAGCGAATTCACGCCTGTTTCTTTGCGCCTGAAACGACTAAAGATATGTTGTTACGATACATGATAAAAATGCATAAATCCGAAAAGTACAAGGTCGAATTAATACCCCTAAAATACGAACATTACACGTAATTCTCCATAACTGTTCCAATTTCCAAATTTGACTACTTTATGAATCCCGATTTGGGCCGCCTGGTACGGAAGTTAGTGAATGGGGTCGTCGCAGTAACAGGCAAGCGAAGCGCTTGCCTGCCCCGCCCGCTGCCGTCACGGCCTCACAATAAACAGTCACTTGACAGTTGCCCAGCTATAAAAATACTACATCAGAATGTACAATGTTTAAGAAATAAAATAACTAGTCTGTAATGTTTGCTATTTAATGATAAATTTGACGTAATTGTGTGTACAGAGACATGGTTAAAGCACAGTGAGGTGCCTTGTGTGTGGCTCGATGGACATGTCGTGGCGAATAGTTTTGTCGTAAAAGTAGATTGCATGGAGGTGTTATGATTTTCACCCGTGATAATTTGACCTTCGCCCGAGAGGATATTACGCCTCTCACTGAGGAATTTTACTGTGATTCTACCGCAATATTGTTGACTTCGTTAAATATAATATATTAGGTGTGTATAGAACCGACTATGGAAACTTTGACACATTTCTTGATAACATTTATAATATTTTTATGTACTTAAGAACAAAATGTAATAATGTATTACTTGTGGGTGACTGGAACCTGGATGCACTATCGAATAACTATCACTATCGGAGATGCGATTCACTGTCTTGTTTTCAGATGTGGAATATAATTGACTTTCCGACTCGTGAATGTAATGGGTCTAAAACGTCGAATGACGCTGCTGCTACCAATATACCTAAAGATGTTATAAAAGCAGAATCCGTTGTCAGTGGTATCGGTGGTCATTTTGGCCAATCTATAAGTCTTAATTATAATTATTAAAAACTTATTTAGTGTCAAAAATTGCCCTCCTTCCGTGTCGTGGGTATTTTTATTTTCCTTCTGCACTACTGGTCCGGTAGTGTCGTAGGTATTTATAAATACATATATATACGTTCCCCATTGCACTACCTAATTTATTTTCACAACAAATAAAACAAAATTCATGGGTTTATTATCATCATCATCACGCGAGGCTCCAGGTTCCGCCTTCCTCGGTCTTCGGCTTAGTAGTGTGGTGGAGAAGAAGGGAAAATTTGATAATAAGGATAGCTATACGCCCACTTTACAAATAATATTTACAAAAGAGAACAATTATTTATTTCAACTATCTCTTGAAAATTATAATTGGAATAATTTTATATCAAACAAATCAGATAGTAATACCAAAATAACAAAACTAATAAACATTATTCAAACTTATTACAATATACATGTGGTGAGGCCTGTAATAGGGGCAATAAATTTAAACGCAGACTCCTCAGAGTATCTGAAGTTACCTTGACCTGATCCTAATGCTCCAAAGTGCGTAGTTTACGAAATATTAATATTAATTTAAAGTTACAATCCATAATCAATGAATTTCGTCATCGCGAAATTGTCGTTAGATGTCTTGGTACCGGGCATTCCCTTCATACTGGGGCGACGTAAACGAATGTAATGTCAATGTCAAGTATACCGACTGGACACGACGCATGCAGTATATTGCTGGCTCGATTAATTTTGTTTGAAAATAATAATTCATTTATTTTTCATTTTATAAAATTAAAACCACGTGGATTTAGTTATTGATTAGTTAAAGTTTCAGGCCCCACACTGTATATTTTCCACTTAAGAAACATAATTAGTGACCCAAAAGACACCGTAGTCGCTGGATTATAGATGAAATAGTCGATTGCCATAAAAACATAATTGATCTAACTGAATTATCAAGAGATTATAATTATGAAAATATACTAAAAGATTGCATTATTCATGCCAAAACAAAATTTAAAACTTTAGTAACGGACTTTAAAAGGTCAACAATTTTGGATCGACCAACTAAATAAAAACATGTTAATAAAGAAGTTTGGAATGTTATAAAAGAAGAATGTAATAAAATACCCAAAGAAGAAAATACAATCCAAATAAAACTCAATTAACTAATGAACTCGAGGCACTGAAATACCTTAATGAAAACTATGTGAACTACCAACAAAATATCCAGGACACATAAAATCGATAATAAAGAAAAAGTTAGCTAATGAAAATACTATGGATTTATTTTATATATTTGGTAGTGAAATAGCTAATTATTGTGATATACTCCTACCCATTATAACTTACATTATATATGAAATCTTCAATACCGGAATATATCCAAATATCTAGAAACAATCCTAGGTGTGCCCAAGATACAAAGGGTCTGGAAATAGGTGCGATCCTAGTAATAACCGACCCATAACTATTGTACCCACAATATAAAAGATTCCTGAGTCCATTATAGCGACATATATTACGAAATATCTAGAGGGTAAATTGGTGATATCACCTGTACAATATGCATATAGGAAGGGACATTCGACGACATCTGCTGCAGAAAATGATTGACAAAATTGTGTTTGGGTAAGATGGTAAACTAAAGGGAGCAGGGATATTTTGTGACCTTTCAAACGCTTTTGATTCGGTTAACCACAACTTACTCAAAAAAAATAGCAAAAGATAGGAATTAAAGATAAAGCTTACACTATATCGTCAACCTTTTTGGATGATAGATCACAAGTAGTAGAAATCCAGAATTCAGGTGAAAAAATAAGATCATAGCCCAGAAATATTAGTATTGGTATTCCGCAAGGATCAGCGCTAGGAAATGTGCTGTTCTTGATATTTATAAATAATTTGCCTAATGCCATAGACCAAGGATATGTAGTTTTATTTGTTGATGATACGAGTGTTATAGTTGCAGCAGATAACTACGAATTATTAAATAATAAACTAATTATCGTGATCAAGCAATTGAAAATGTGGTTCAATACAAATGGGTTGAAGTTAAACATAGATTAATCTAAATGTGTATATTTTAGTGGACCATAGAACATCCGATATTAAAATTGGGTAAAGATATCCCAATTGTTAAGATTACTAGATTCCCCGGCTTTGAATTGGATAACACACTCTCATGGAAACCTCATGTTGATAATGTCTGCAAAATATTATCCACAGCGATCTACGCCTTAAGCGAAATGAGCTGAATAGTGCCTAAGAATATTTTGCTAAATGTATACTCGTATTATGCATATTATATTCATTCCATAATCTCATATGGTATTTTGTTGTGAGGTAATTCAACGGACAGTAAAACAGTTCTAATCTTGCAAAAGCGTGCTCTACGTATAATCGAAGGTGTGAATAGAAAAACTTCATGTCGATGTCTCTTTAAGGAAAATCCAATTCTTACGGTATGCTCTCTCTACATCTATGAAATGGTGATGTATACAAAGTTATCTTTGTATAGGTTTATACCTAGGTTCGTCAACACGTGTAACCGATACACGGATGAATACTCGTAACGCTCGCCGGCTTGTGACCGTGCCCATGCGACGTGTGCTGATCGGCAAGGACCCTGTTGTGATGTGACTGAAATTATATAACAAACTCCCCGATGACATTAAAGATATAACGAGTGTGTCCATGTTCCAGTCACAACTCAAAACTATGACAATACTTTCTATAAATTAGATGAATTTTTAAGCCTTAACTTTTAAATATACCTACTGCCCGCGACTTCATCCACGTGGACCACTTTTTATATTTTCTCGTTCATTTCTGCAATACCTAATTACACAACATGGACCAGTTTTAAGCAAATTCCTTCAGTACGTTCATTTGAAATTTTGTACAAATAATCGCCAAAAATATACGAAAAATGTAACTCAACGTTTTTGGAAATATGTCACCTAGGGGATATATGAAATAAGATATGGAAGTTTGGAATTCTGACTTTTCGGAATGCATGCTAAATTACAACGCGAAGCGAAAACCACTAGCCCTAGAAGGTATACATTTTGTACGGTGATATACTGCACAACGTAGGTGCGCACTAAGAAGGGATTTTTGAAAATTCGTCCCTTAAGGTGGTGAAAAAGGGGGTAAAAGTTTGCAATGCGAACACTGCATGCCAACTATCGTGAAACGATGCACACACAGTATTTTTACTTCATTGGCGTAAAGTGAGGTCGTGCTTTTCAGCGCCGGCCAAGTCACACAGCCATTGAGAATCACATACTTATGCTCTTATATATTAGCCCCTTAAGATTGATTTAAAGAATTTATGATCACAGGTAACTGCTGTGAGCTCCCACTATTTGGCTTAAGACGTTGTACAGGCTAACGACAGTACATGCATTTTGCTTATTAATGTTCGCGACCTACGTAAGTCACGTGGTCACCCATCACTTAAATGTTTCTTCAATAACTTAATTACATACTAACATTGTGAAATACACTTCTAGGTTGGTTTGAACAAAGCCCCGCAACAAAACTTAAAGCACATCAACTGTTGGAATCTGAGGGGCAGAAACTCATTTACAAGTTAGCACGATCGAGGGTTAAAGCGGCACAGGATATCTTCACGTGCCACTATGTTAATGATCCTAGCGGTAACCTGTTATGCGATGACCGCGCGGTAAACGAGAGGTGGCGCTCGTATTTCCACGAGCTGCTTAATAAGCAGCACAAAGAGTTGCCGCCACCGGACCTCCCTCGGAATAAAGGACTTGTGTCACCGATAACGAAACCGCAATTAGAGCTTTGTTTGACATTTATCTAAGGGATTTGAACGGGATCGTAGAAAGCAAAGAACTTTGAACAATGTTAAATCAATTTTTAACAAACGCAGTGTGGAACTTTCTATGTCAAGATGTTGCGACAATCTACATAAAACTGCTGGCAGTGACCAGATATCAAAAACCTAGGACCGATCTGAGTACGGCACCTTGGGGATGGCCAATGTCGAACAGTAGCCTGTCATGTGGTATGCTCGTGATGACGATGAAGCGTAAACAAACTGTAACCAAGTTAATGATGCACAACTTATATGACAAAGTTGATAATGTAGTTGAGTATTTAATGTTACTCTACGAATCTTTCAGATTTAATCTGCGCGGCCCTGCGATACTAGTCTTGATCGTTCTGAATTTTAGAGGTAAGGGTTTATTAAGGCTGCACTTAAAAATAAAATATATTTTTAGCTATAAGATTGTTAGGGTCAGAAATATATACAAACCATGTGTTACTTAAATCGGTATATTATTAAAAGTATGGACTTTGGCAAACTTAATGATAATAAACTTATGATAAAACAAATAACGTAAGAAGTAGTAAGGCTAATAAGAGTTGGCTGTCTGGTGATACAATCCCTCGGTTCACTCACAGCTAACGTTCGAATCTCTCTCCCTTGCTTTTCAGCGCAGGGCCGGCCCGCGACCACGTGACTCCTAACGTGAGTCCGTTTCACGAGACAGCGTCATCTGTGTCGTTTGAACCGAACTATGATGGTTTGTTACCATACTGCTAACAAGATGCTATAACTTTGTTAGTGGAAGTGTTGTTGGTTTTCCTAAATAAATAAATATCTATCTACACTGCTGGATGTTATGTTAGTTTCCTCCGTCTCCCATGCTGCTAAATATGGCCAACATTCTGTTGAAGCTTTTTCATTCCACGATCTGATATACCTATCGAATAAAATTCGTGTCCCTAGAGCGAATCACGCTCGGCTATTGGACTGGTTGGGGGTACTGAACGAAGACACAGTTGATGAGCAGGTGTAAACATTCAATTCAATACTGACAGGACATTATGATATATATGCACCGTTAAAGGCTGTTAAGATTAAGCATCACCCAGCGCCCTGGCTCACAGACGATGTAAGGGTGGACATGCGGAGGAGAGACTCGGCTAAACTTTGATATAAGCTCCGACCAACCGATGAAAACAGAGAAAAGTACAGAAGCCACCGAAATATATGTAATAAGATGTGCAGAGATGCGCAGCGCCGTCATATCCATGTCTCGGTATCCAATGGCGATCCTTCCAAAGTGTGGAAATTGGGAATAGGCAAACCCCGCGGTGACACATTACCTAAGGATTTGGAAATTAATTAGCTGAATCGTCAGTTCTGTTCTACTTCTTTTTTACAGAACGTCACTAAAGGCAATACTTGGACCGCATCTCTTGCATTCTTTTGCCTGGTCACCCTCCTTTCGTTTTTGAGAAGTTCACTGATGCGGAGGTTGAGAGGAGTGTTAGGGCCATGACCTCTAATTCTGTTGGTAGTGATGCTGTAAGCCGCAACATGGTTGTGCCCATCATTGATATATTGGCTCCTTATATAGCTCACATATTTAACACTTCCATTAACCCAAAGTGCTACCCACGTCTGTGGAAGGAAGCCTTACTTTATCCGATTCCTAAAAAACGTCTCCTGTCTCCTTCTCTGATCTCCGCCCAATCTCCATAATGTCATTCCTTTCTAAAGTCTTTGAACGCCTTGTCCATTACCAACTCTCAACTTTTCTCGCTTACCATAATTTCCTCAATCCCTTCCAGTCTGGCTTCCGACCGGGACATGGTACTACCACTGCACTTGTCAAGATAACCGATGATGTCAGGATGGGTATGGAGAACAGTAAAGTAACGGTTCTGGCACTTTTAGATTTCAGCAACGCTTTCAATACAGTCTACCATGAGATTCTCTTGGCTATAATTAGATCACTTATTATTTCTGGGGATGCTGTCGAGTGGTTTGGAAGCTACTTAGTGGGTCGTCGTCAGCGGATCCGTGCTGATGATTCTCTCTCAGCGCGGTGCAAGCTAGCTAGGCGCCGGTGTTCCGCCGGTAGGCGCAGGGTGTACTTTCCCCAATTCTCTTCGCTATTTTCATTAATCGTATTACTGCCTACCTTAGCTCAAGCTGCCATCTGTATGCTGACGATTTACAAATTTACTCGCAGTTATCCCCGGAAAATATTGCCAACGCCATTAACGACATCATTTGCGATCTCGGTCGGATCGCGTGTTGGAGTGCTTCACATGGGCTCAAAATCAACGCTCTGAAAACGCAATAGTTATCGGCAGCTCCAGGATGTTGGCGAAAATGGACTTAACGGACCTAGGCGTTGCCTAACGTCTTGGAGTGTGCGTGTCATTCAGTGACTCGGTCAGGAATCTCGGTGTCATAATCTCCGAACCTCTCGCGACCTAACATTGGTAATGCCTAAACATGTCACAAGCTTCTACGACAAGTCGTTCACTAATCAGTCAGTGCGCTTGTGGAATGCTCTGCCCCGCGACGTGAGATGCTCAGAGTCACCGCTCACATTTAAAAGGAAACTGAAAGTACATCTCCTAACAACGAATAACTGAAGTCCATCGCCTGTGTTCATGATATATGGATAGCAATATTTGTGTTTTTTTTTTCTTTTCATAATTTGTATTAAAAACCTTTGTTTGTCATTTAGTGTAGATTGTGTTTAAGTTGACTCTCTGTACATGCTTGCTTTGTCTAAGAACCTTCTACGATGTCCGCAAAAAATGGTTGTCTGGAAGAGATCGCTTTTAGCGATAAGACCGCCTTTGTACTATATTGTCTTACTGTAACTATGTTCTACTATCCTTGTATGTACAATAAAGAGTTATAAATAAAATAAATAAATAAAGGTCACAGAGTAGTGATAAGCCTCGTTTGAGGCGAAAAGGTGTGGTTTCGGCTATCAATCTCAAATGAAACTGGAATGCATTATAATTTTTTTTTATTACTTTACTAGCCAGGCATTTGACCGCCACCTCACCCACAACCCTCACCCTCATGTACGACAGCAATAAGTTATATTCAGGTGATATGTAGGATGATAAATTTCCTTCATTAATGCATTCAATTAAACATATTATAATGGAAAACGCTGTTGCCCATTTTCCAGCCTACGAAGACTTTAGAAGTTTTGCCTCGAAAACTTTAGTCGCCTTAATCGTCCACAATTGTCAGGGGTTGGTGCTACTCTGCCGGACACCACACGGCTAGCCAATACAATACATCATACGAAATGTTAATTAGGCTAATGAAATTGTGATAACAATATGTTGGATTATTTGAACAAAATTATATTTATTTATCATTTGGAAAACAAACAGTAGGCCAATTACACAATCTGTAAACTGAAACAGGTTCAATTCTGAACATTGAAGATATTTTGAAGATATTTGAGGGTACTGTATAAACGATACTTCAGTATTTGGCTTCAGCTAAAACGGTAGTTTTACATTTATGTCTGTCTGTCTGTATTTTGGCCGCCCATCACTCCGAATCTACTTAATGAATTTAAATGAAACTTGCTATGATTTGAGTTCAAATCTAAATTTATTATTAATGCGTAGTCCGATTTCATTCTTTCTAATTTGTTAGAAAGAAGATACTTTAAAGATTGTACGGTAACTAATTTCAAGGTCATCGATGAGGTTCAGACATTACACCTCATGAGTAGGTCCAAATGACTTGAAGTCCAATATACTTACAGGAACACCGACTGTCATAATATCCAGATATTTTTTAATGCCTTAGGAGGCACACGGACGGAAGATCCACTTGATGGAAAGCGGCCACCGTCGTCCAGAACATCTGCAACCTAAGGGGAGCTGAATGGTGCCGACGTTTAGAGGTACCTGTAGACATGCCTTTAAAAGAACCCCATGTTATAGTGAAAAGGAAAAACTTCGGGAAGGAGCTCATTCCACATGCTACACGTGCGCGGTAAAAAGCTCGCGATGTCTGTACGTTGGTTGGATACTACGTACGTACTATTGAATTAATTGTATTTTAACATTGACATTAACTATTAGTAATTGTAGATAGATAGATAGATAGATAGATAAATTCTCTATTGCACACACAAGAATAATTAAAAAGTTCCGACAAAAAACCATAACTAGTTGTGGGCAAAGGCGGCTTTATCGCTGTAAGCGATCTCTACCAGGCAACCTTTGTGTAAAGAATCGCTTGATACACAGGCAAGTCACCAACATGGACTTATAAAGATGGATGGATATGGAAAGTAGAAATATACACTTACATGCGAAAATACACATATAACAAAACTAAAATATATATAGACAATACACCTACATAAACTAAATAAAATAAAATAAATTGTATTCATGAAAGTATTTTCAATGACGATGTCTGATTATTACTATGAATAAATGAATATGAATATGAATATGGTACCAGACATCAAGATGGTGTGGATGAAATCTATCTCTTCGTCGTTAAGTGCGGTATATAGGTAAATATCGTTAATTTGTAGTTGTAATTCATGGGCATCTACGAAACAAACATTAAACTATTTGAGTACTTTAAGATTTAATACCACAATCAAACCAAATAGAGAGCAACGAGGCAACAGGTTTAACAGGGTAAAGCTTACCTTGCTAAAAAAAACTATTAAATCTGGAACACCTCCGCAATTAGTCCGTAGTTTATGCCTGAACTATCTGTTTTTACCGGATACGTTCGCAGACTGCAATGGAACTACCTGACTTGCTGACTTTTGATAAATACAACCTGGGAGTTTTCAAATCCAAATAAAAAGCGCCTTTTCTTATAAGGGTCATATTCAGTAAAGGTAAAGCCGATATGACTACGGAAGAGTTCCTTAGTTCTTCCATGAGGTTGGTAGTCATGAGAGGCCAACTACGTCCCTTCGGAGATTTAACACTACTGACTTTTTAGACATAGCTATAGGTTCTGAAGTAATTCGATTAACAGAAAAGTCTTCGCTAGGAGCAAGAAATAAGTAAAAAGAAACAGCAGTTGAATTGGAAGAGAAGACATATGGAGAGCAGTAGACAGACTGCAGCAGATAAAGCAAGAAATAAATAGGAATTGCTTCTTTAAATTTAAAGGTTTCTACAGGGATTACATTCCCACATCTGGAATTTTCTTATCTGGATTTAAAATTGGATTAGAATTAGGGATTTTTTTATAAATATGTACCGTGCAACGCGTGGTGACCTAGTCAAAACAGTTTGAATTCCAGCTACTCGGCATTTCACTTATTGTAAGAATTGTTACTAGTCGACGTTAGTCCAGTAATAGATTTAACTTCAGGCCATAATTTCATTACTATCCACAATAATGTTTTCCATATCAAATAAAACTAAACATTTATGGTATCGACCTAGATTCCAAAAAAAATAATGGGCTGTAACATTTTATTAATTTGTACAAAGAATTACATGACAACTGGCCTCGTTAGCATAAGTATATATACCAGCATTTTTCTACGAACTGCTACACAGTTACAGCTCACTAAAGATGTTAGTTCTGCCCCTTTTGTTCGTCTGCGCCTGCGCAGCGCTCGCGGCGCCTTCAGAGAAGCAGATATTCGACCTGAATGATGAAGCGCAGCTGGTCAACTTGTTTAACGACTTCAGGCAAGAATACAAAAAGAACTACCATCCATCAGAGTACTCGAAAAGGTTTGAAATGTTCGTGAAGAACTTGGCCGAGATCAATGCGATGAACGAACGGGACACTACTGCTACTTACGGTATGTATTCATTTCCTGAATAATTGTAGTGATTTATGCACACACTAGTCGCCTTCACCATCTGACAATGCAAAGCAAAGGTAATGGCTATAAAAAAAAACCAGAGTCGCCAGAAAATTCATATATGCCGTTATTATATTCATAATATGTACATCAAACATATATAATTTACTGCATAATCGATGTGGTATACTAGATATTTTGTTTGTTTTTTGTTATGTTTTATTTGTTTGATATGTTGTTTATAAATGATACAAATTCCATACAAAAAACAATTGCTCTTCGTTAATCTCGCTATAAATCTAAAAGGCTGGACCGAATTGAATAATTCTTCTTTTATTTTGTTGGTTAGTACGAAAGAAAAAAAGGGTAGATAGGAGTAAAGTAGCCTACAACTTTGCCCCTATATACTCCTTTTTTCTTTGAGTTTAAACGATCCCAACATTACAGCGAACAAAAAAAAAGAATTATTCAAATCGGTCTAGCCGTTTTCCAGTTCTAGCGAGACTAAAAATTCATAAGTAATATCATAAGCAATCAAAATATCAAGTACTCTGTTGAAGTCTCCAAGAGAGAAGCTTGCACCTTTCTCAAAGATCAGCACTGTATCTAAGAGTTTTTGGGTATTTTACTTTTTTACGTCAGCCCTTGAATAACCATCTAGGAACCTTACATCAAGTTACTCAAAGCGAGAACGCAGTTTTTATTTATCTACCCTAATTCATTCAAAAATTACAGAAGTTGAATAAATTGCTTCATAACCTTTGCAAGAATACAGCACACATTTAATAGTAAAGTTAGGTATGTAGACTCACAAAATGTTGGTGGACTATGGAAATACAGAGACCATGGAGATATGGTAACTTATCTTAAATTGTCATTAACAGGTATAAACGAGTTCGCGGATATAACTACGGAAGAGTTTTTGGCTACACACACTGGGTTAGTACCCTTTCCCAGCTTCATCCCGACCGGCATCGTGAACGCCTCCAATATTCCAGACATTGAAATCCCACGGGAATTTGACTGGCGTACGAAGAAAGTCGTTACAAGCGTCAAGAACCAAGGGTACTGTGGCTCATGCTGGGCATTCAGCTCTGTAGGTTAGTAGGTATATTACAATTTACAACCGTTGTAATTTATTAGCATGTTAATTTGTATTATGTATCGATAGCTTGTATTATGAATGAATGATGAAGCGGTCCTTTGCAATAGTCGACCCAGGTATCTTGGAGTTATGGATCAAGTAGCTTCGAGTACTACTGAAATTCATAAAGCGATCCAACCGTTTGTAATGTTTTCGTCAACATGTTTAAGATTACTATGATTAACAATTTTATAATCTTATAGGAAACATCGAAGGGCAATACGCTAAGAAACATGGAAATTTGGTGGATTTCTCTCCGCAAGAGGTGGTTTCCTGTGCAACAGAGGTTAGAGAACCATGTGTTGGTGGATCAATTACAGCAGCTTTTAAGTAAGTGACAAAGTTGTTTAAGGGCAAAAAGTTTGCATTTGACCTCATCTCACCTGATGGGAAGCGATGACGAGATCAAAGATTTAACTTCCCTAAAACACGTATTCACTCTCAAGTTGAAGAACCCTGTATTACATTTTACGGGAAAAAGTGACGCAGACAGAGGGTTCGTAGCAGTAGACGCAAATCGTTGACGACGAGGAGGTGTGATGTCTACCGTTAGGGATGGCGATCTGTGATCGATGCAAGGATTTCAGAACTAGCTTTCAGCCTAGGTTTTGAATGTTTATGGACAGGTGGTAGACTTTCCATTAGATGATCGGCTTCCTCGTTTGCCTCTCTATTATAAAAACGCATGCTCCATCTTCAGCCGTGTCGTTGCTTACCATCAGGTGGTAAATTAATATTAAAAAACACAGAGACATTATAAAAACTAAAGTGTGTTACAGTTATCGTTGAATGCAGTTTAAACAAAACGATACAATAATTCTAATTCAAGTGCAACAGGTCCATTGCGTTTAATATGCCCGTGTTTCAGAGCACTGATTCGATTGGAAGGTATACAGACTGAGCGAGACTACCCTTACACTTCCGGAAAGGGTGATCCTGGCAAATGCATATTTGACAAAAAAAAAGTAAAGGCGACTATAACTGGATATAAAGCTCTCCAGTTATCTACAATGAATGAAGATCAGATAGCACAGCTACTAGTGGACACTGGACCACTTTCCATTGGTAAGACAAAATCATCATTTATTTCACGCTAAAATATACAACGTGAAATATAAGACAATATATGGTAGAGTACGCTTGAACAATTTTCGAAACTTCTTCTAAGCTTAATATTCTTGGAGTAAATTGCATTGGTTAATTGACCAAAGCACTACAACTGTAATTTTTAAATAATTTAGAAAAAAAATTATTGGAGGAAATAATTTGTTTATTTGTTTTGTAGCTCTTCATGCGACACCACTGCCTCGATTCATGAGTGGAATAATTAATGAGCACTGCGGGGATATTAAACCATTAGACTTGCATGCGGTTCTTTTAGTTGGATATGGAGAAGGTAGTATAACCCTGCTTCGACTTTAACTTTTATAAATGTTTATTTATTTTATTTTATTTATTTAACTGTTTATTGTACACAATAATGATATACAGAGAAATATAACAGAACAAAAGACACAACAAGATGTTTGTATGTATTTGGGACAAGCAACACCAAAGCGTTGGCCGTTTCTAATGATAATCATCTTGGCATCAATATCCCGATTGTGCTCTTAGAAGGACCCGGGGTCTTTGACCTTTAACTATGAACCAGGATTTAGCAGATCAGGTGACCTTGTTAACCACTGTCTCGCTTTTTCAAAACAACCTATTTATTGTACGGAAATCATATCGACGCATCATAGCATAACACCTATGAAGTCACAAACAATATGGACAGCCCTTGTCTAACTAACAAATTTGGTTGCACCAGGTTGACCTCAAACCCAAACATATAGATAATGATACGTTATGTAAAATGGTGCCGACATTGAACGAAGGGACAACTTGAAACTGGAATCCTGTATCTCGCTCTGCAGCAGCAATGAGACGAGCTTATTCCAAAACACTCGCCGAAGAATCTACCAAATCTTCTTGATTTTTTTAAAGTGGCTCGTCCTCTAACTGTTTATTAATTTCTAACAATATCTTTCTTGCAGAAAATGGTGTCCCTTACTGGCTGGTTAAGAATTCCTGGGGAATGGTCGGTGAACAAGGATACTTCAAAATGAAGAGAGGCGTCAACTGTTTAGGTTTTAAAAATGATATGGCTGCAACTGCTACAGTAGCATAGAAAATTAACTGAATTTAAAAGTAATTAAGGCTAAATTCACATTTGGCTGGCAGCTATCGGTAGCGCAGCGGTAGCATGGTATTATATCATCTGCCACACCTTTTTAACCCTTATGTCCATTAGGAAATACACAGTATCTCTTGAAAAACGAGGCCTCTAGCCGAGCTGGACGTCTCTCCGATGAGAATTAAGTCTAAGATGTTGTTGAAACACTGGAATGCATGTGAATTCTTTTACTCGTTCGGTTGTAGCTGTTAAATAAAAAAAGCACTCTTCTGTGTAAATGTTTTTCCATTCTTAATTTAATTAATTGTATCCTATATTTTATAAAATTAGAAAAGGTAAATGTAATTATAATAAAAAGAAAATTAAAAGTAATAATATTAATATTATTATATTAGACGGGACTTACACGCGATATACCTTTCTGATTTGTTTTCCCGACGTTTCGGTTGGGTTACACCCACCGTGGTCACGAGACGACTGCCGTGGAGAGGTGACAGCTGCAGTGATGTGCTGGTAGGCTCCTACCCTCACATAGAATTGTCAATTTGTTGTTGATTCGGAACTGCACGGCACACAACACTTAAGATGTCCACGGATACGTCCGACGATAAACGTCTTAAGGTTATTTGTTTTGCACATCACTGGGTTCCAACACCACTGTGCAAAAACCTTACAACCATAAGATGTCAGACTGGATTCTGATCTATTAAACTTAACTTAGGGGTATGATGATTGAAACAAAATATAGGGTGTAAAAAGTATAAAATATATTGTAAAAGCTAAAATGTAAAGAAAAACAAAACAAACAATTTCAGGTCGGATCAAAAGTTAAAACAGAATTTAAATTATAAAAGTGGGTCCCTCTTTACTCTCTCTTTAAAAATCAACATACACAAAATTTGTAATACTTATGACTAAACAAAGCTTATAACTAAAGAAGCAAAAGCAAAAGCAGGTGGGGGATAGCTTTCTGGGATGGTGGAGTTGCAGGTCAAACACAAGAACGGAAAGGCTGGATCTGGCATGGATTTGTTGAACGGGGTTTTGGTGAGGCAGCCTGGGTATCGCCCATGAGACTGCCAGGGCATAAAACTGTGCCCATTTTCAATGTGGTGGTATGCCAAACTTGACAAAAGATGTCAGTAAAAAGTTGGATAAAACTGTGGCAAATTGGTGTTTAAAAACAAACTAGAGTCACACTGAATTTAAATTAGGTTTCAACTGAATTTCCCGGCTCCAGGAAATGGAGCACTCCCTCCACTTCTTCCTATCTGACTTTCGTCAGCAAACAGGTATTAGGACTTTACTTATGTTTTAGTCACCATCACCACACATTTTAAACAGGAAACTTGTAGTGAAAAAAGTTTGTTGTGAAAAGTAAAATAAATGAATCTCCGCGCTCAAAGCGCCTTCAAAAATCGGGTACCTAGCACGTCAAAATTATTACCCCAAAACGGTTTACCAAAATGTGGGAAAATATAAATATAAAAATCAATAAACTAACAAATAAGAGAGATAACATGATATAAAAATTATACCATGTTACCTAGATACATATAAATACTAAATAAATAAATGAAAGTAGTAAATAAAAGAAATATAAATACATAAACTATAGGATAACCAGACATTATGCCGTAAAAATGGCACAATATCTGGCAACAGACAAGAGTGATATCACTGCGCTAGACAGTCATATCCTGACTTGCGCAGTGAGTAGGTGTCCTTTCTGGCGTCTACCGCGAAAATAGCGGATAGAGCGACAGAAAGGGGTAGAAAATACATAAATACATAAGAAAAAGAGAGATAAAAGAATTTTAAATAAATTTTGAATCTGCCAAAGGGACGTGCAAATAAATAAATAAATAAAGGGAACGTTCATAATAATTGCAACGTTACAAAGACTCACGATTTATTCCCGGACATTGCTTAACCTTCGTTATCAGTCTCGCAAGCACACAGCCACAAGACCAGTGCCGCGCACGAAATTATATAATAGTTTAATGAAATTATAGAGAATAAATAATTTATTATCATTCACTGTTTAAAGATAACCTTTGGTTAATTTTGTAACATATTGTGCCTCTGCAACACAACCAGATAATCCTATTTCGGGACGATACCAGTACAGCTTCACTAACTTTGAACTTTGGTAAGGTAGTGCAGGATGACCCTGGGGTCAAAGGGGTTGGGATGACGTCAGTTGTAGGCGGGTATTAACACAATTGCTGGACCAATCTTCGGGTACGGACTCCAATAGACTGAGGGCAGTATCATAGCTGGGCTCTAATGCGTGGATCAACCCGCTACCGTCTCCTCACATGGGCACACTCTTGGATGGTGACTCTTTGCGGGTTGCGATGGCCTTCAGCCTGAGCTGTAACGTATGCGAACCACATAGTTGGGATTTCGCGCCTTCACACGTTTAATAGACTGAATAAAAACTAAAAAAAAGGCTTTCGTTATGTGTCTACAAACACATCGTATTACTTTTTGGTAACAGATGGTTTCTTACTAATTCGTCACCGCTGAATCCGAAAATGCAAATAAGCAACCCCTCTCCTCCCCACTTCACCCCCTTTTCCTCTCCCAAGTGTCCCTTGCCGTGCAACGGGCACTACATTTCTGGAATTTTGTTATAATTTTATGGGATTTAGGCTTATTAGATTTTTTTATAGAGATCTGTCGATTATAGACACAAGTAACACGTGGCTGTCTCGTCAATAAAAGTTATGAATTACTTTATGTAATAGAGTTTATTATGGTATGGAGTATATAAAACAAAATATTTATGGTATCTACCTGGATTCCAAACGTACTACAAAACAATTATTTTTATGAGTTTTAAAATTTTATTAAATTCCACAAGAATTATATGAAAAATGTTCTTTGTTTAACTAGGTATATATACCAGTGTTTTTCTATGAAATGTTATAAACAGTCACAGCTGACCTAGAAATGTTAGTTCTGTCCCTTTTGTTTGCCTGCGCCTGCGCAGCGCTCGCGGCGCCTACAGATAAGCAAATATTCGACCTGGACGATGAAGCTCAGCTGGTCCAGTTGTTTAACGACTTCAAGCAAGAGTACAAAAAGAGCTACCATCCATCAGAGTACTCGAAAAAGTTTGAAATTTTCGTAAAGAACTTAGCCGTGATCAATGAGATGAACGAACGGGACTCTACTGCTACTTATGGTATATATTCTTTATATTTTGTCCGTCTGTATTATTTTAGTAGTTTTGTTGTTATTTATTTAGACTTAATTTATTGTTAACGCATCGAATCCATACCACATTTCACGGTCGTCTGGGCCAAGAAGACAAGACTCTAAGAATATAGATGTCAACACAGATTGAAACAGTACAGTGAAAAAAGTATAATGATACGTTCCTTTTTCAAAGTCAGTAGACATGAACTGTCGACGATGAAATTATGACCAGTCGTCTTGACGATGACCAACTGACAATGCGAAGCGATGTTACATCTTGGCTGTTCGCAGAAATTATTTGAACTGGTACTGATGCAAATCTTAACTTCCGATTTATTCATCCCAAACTAAAATTTCATACCTGTATTCTCCGACGTTTCTTCAAGAAACAAGAAAGAATGGTATTTACCTAAAGACTTTTTGGGTTTTATACTTTTTCACGTCATCGCTTGAACAACTATCTATAGACAATGATTACCTTCATCAGGATTTACTCTTCTTCACTTAACTTCCTTAATTAAATTAAGAACAATGTTCACAGAAGTTAAGCAAATCGCTTCCTAAAAAGCCTTTCTGACATTACAGTAAACTGTTAATGGTAAATGTAGGACAGCCCATAAAATAATGCATGTCCATGAAAATATGCTAACTTAGCTTAAATTATCTTATAACAGGTATAAACGAGTTCACGGATATAACTACGGAAGAGTTCCTGGCTTCACGAACTGGGTTTGTACCCGACCCCAGGTTCATTCCGACCGATGTCGTGAACGCCTCCAATATTCCAGACATTGAGGCCCCACAGCAATTCGACTGGCGTACGAAAAATGTCGTCACAAACGTCAAGGATCAAGGACACTGTCTCTCATGCTGGGCATTCAGTGCTGTAGGTATGCACATCACCAAGATTTTACCATGATTTGAAAGTATTAGTATCCTTACCTATGAAAATGGCGTTTTGTATTTTTCGAAATATAGGAAAATTTAGTTTTTAAAGCAAATCTTTCAATTTCTTGGAAATGGCATCCGATCGCATGGAAACTCTAACTGGTGTATATACTACGTCAGGTTAAAGAGTCAAAACTGATGACAAATAAATGAGGTATTTTCAAAAGCTTAGAATATAGATTTATATAATTATAGGGACTGTCTGGGATGTCTATTGTTTTTTCACGGGCTATAGCCCTAACGGCTCATTGGATTTTAACATTATGAGTAAGGAGCCAATATGTATAATAATGATGGACCGGTCCTTTGCAAAGGTCGAGCCAAAGAGACATAATATATATCACAACAAAGTACCTTGGGGTGATAGGACCTGTGGCCTTATATGAGATATAAATTTATCCAACAATCCTACTGTTCGCAGTATTTTAGCCCACATGCGATGTTATAATTATTTGGATTAATAATTATCAAAATCTTACAGGGAACATTGAAGGACAATACGCCATGAAACATAAGCAGTTGGTAGATTTCTCTCCGCAAGAATTGGTTTCCTGTGTTAGAGAAAATTGGGGCTGTGGGGGCGGGTGGCTCAATAATGCTTTTCAGTAAGTAATTTAAATATATTTATGAGCAATAAACTTGCACATGACCACACCTGAAGCGATGATGAGATCGAACATTTTTCTTGGTTGCCTAAAATATTCACTCTTAAGTTGAATACGACAAGATTCCATTTTTGGGCAACAGTGATACAGATAGAGAATTCCAGCCAAGTGCATGCAAATCTGTCCACCAATTATTTTGGGAATCGTTTCTGGCATATAACATGTCCCTTTCTCATTTCCCTGCCGTAATGGGAAGGATTTAAGACTGCGGTGTAATGATAGTACACTAGCATAAGGAAAGTCACAGGCTTTTTCATAACCCACAAAAGCTAAACAGGATGAAACGCCTTGCCGGCAAATCTTTTCGACGGGAAGTAAAACATGGACTCCTATGAGGCCGTTCATGGAGAGGCAGTGATCAATTTCAATCATTATTGTTTGTCCATAATAAAATGGTCATCTACGGCCATATTATCTCTTACCAACATTTGAGACGTCAGCCAAATGATAAATATAAAAATTGCGGTAATTGTGGAGAGCATTGATACAATTTTACGTAAACCGTCTTTAAATCATGTCCGTAGCTGTACTGTGATGTGGTTATATGAAATCAATTGAAAGTACAGTAATTGGTATAATTATTGTTATACTTGCGAGAGTTCACTACAAAGTATAAGTTAAGAATAATTTGACAAATTCAGTTGTTAAGCGTTTGTTTAACTGTTATTCCATACAACAAAATAATTATAATTTGAGTTTACATTAACAGATCTATACGTTTAACGTGGCTGTTTTTCAGATCACTGATGAAAATAGGTGGTGTAGAGACTGAACGAGACTACCCTTACACGTCCGGTAACAGCCACCAGACCGGTAGTTGCATATTTAACAAAGGAAAAATAACAGCGATTATAACTGGATACAAAACACTTCAATTATCTACAATGACTGAAGATCAGATAGCGCAGCTCCTAGTGGCTACTGGACCACTTTCTATTAGTAAGACAGATATAAATCAATTACATTTAACAAATCACTCGAAGTATTACCTAAATGCTCTATATTGTTGTTAATTTTGATATATTTTGTTCGAAAACATCAGTATAATATTTACAGAATACTAATGCTAGGATATCGAACAACATTTCAAAGTAACAAAGTTGTTCTCTGTAGCCACTTTTGGCACGGATAACAGCATCGAGTCTGTCTAGTGTCTGAATGCGGTCTGATGGTATTTTGTCACATTCTGAAACGAGGACCTGGTACTCTGCTTGAACAATTACCAATGGTTTTAAGCTTCTGTTGGAGTAAATGGGATTGGTTAATTGATAAAAGCACTACAACTCTCCATATTTACAGCATTTACATAATTGCAGAGAATAATGTTCTTAATTTGTTTGTAATGTAGTTGTTCATGCGACACCACTGAATCAATACCGGGGTGGAATTATTAACGACCACTGCCAGGATGGTGATGAAAAAGACTTGCACGCTGTTCTTTTAGTTGGATATGGAGAAGGTAGTATAATAGTATCATATAGGTAATAATTATTGACCTTTATTTTTTTTATGATTGTGTGTGTCAAGGCCGCAACCAAGCCTTTGCCCGCCTCTATTGAGACCTCTAATATACCTCTAGAAGGATCCCATATTATGATATGGGATCGTTCCAAAGGAAAAATTACAAGATAGAGTAGTATTTTAAACAAAAGTTCCCAGGCTCGACAAGGTTATGGTTTTTCGGATTGTTCGATGTACAACACAAACGCAATTCTACCTATTCGCGATTCTACACAATATGGATTCCGTACAACTGACATTCAACACATTATTTATTCCATACAGTCTTCAATTATACACAAACGCGTTTCTTCCTGTTCGCGATTCTACACAATATTAATTCCACACAACTGCAGCCATTTAACAGATTCGCTATTCCACATATTCGTTACATCTTTTAAATCATCTCATCATATTGGCGTTATTGTGTCGGTTGTCCTGTCGCTCATGAGGGCCCGGGGTCTGCATTGACCATGATTAAGGATTGGCAGATCAAGTAATTACAGTGGAGCGACTGCCATCGGACCTGCTATCACAGGAACCTGAACAAATGGCTACCTGGATCATGGCTACCTACACATTCGGTCACCTGAATGAGCAGGTTTCATCATGATGTTTGCTCTCACCCTAAGAGCATCAGTTAGTATACAACTAATGGACATAACTCAGAAAAGAGTCATTGGTACATGGCACCAGTGGGATTCAAACCCGGCCCCTTTCGCTTACGAATCGGATATAATAAACCCTAGGCCATCCATGCTTTTTAGGGTAGTGTATTGTTATTTTCACTGACAGACCAAACTAGAACGCGTTGCTCATAGAAGTCTCATAATAACTCCGATCCAACTAACCTGGTCAACGCTGAGGACCCTGGACTGCCATTCACACATTTGTGAACGCTAGGCACCCTGAGAATGGTTGTATTGTAACTAAGCGTAGAACTTGACCAGGGCCTAAGTTTAGTGGACCTAGTAAAGGTTGACCAAGGTCAACTCTGGTCAACTAACATACCATTGGACCAGGTTTGTGAAATAGGGTTAACTTTGGTAAACCTTTGCTGGTTCCACTAAACTTAGGTTTAAGTCAGCCAGTCCCAGTTTCCCAGCGTTGACGAATATGTGGAATAGCGAATCTGTTAAATGGCTGCAGTTGTGTGGAATTAATATTGTGTAGAATCGCGAACAGGAAGAAACGCGTTTGTGTATAATTAAAGACTGTGTGGAATAAATAATGTGTTGAATGTCAGTTGTGCGGAATCCATATTGTGTAGAATCGCGAAAAGGTAGAATTGCGTTTGTGTTGAACATCGATCAATCCGGTTTTTCATTGCTTGTTCGGTCGTCTGTCACTTAGCCCTTTCTCTGTTTATCGGCTTTGTTTCTACCTCTGAGGCCATCCGTTTTAAATTGGATTACTAATTTAATATTTTGATTCTAAAAATCAAAACACATGGACAAAAGAGAATGAAATGCTGAATTAGTTGGTCTTGTACAGAGTATAAATGAGAGGAGATTTACGAAATAGTTAACGACAGGAGTGAATGGATGCGGTGAAAGATGAAAATAGGTATTATGACATAATCAGAGGTATTTTTTAATTATAATTAGCCAGGCATTTGTGCCGCTGTCGCATCTGGTGGTAAGTGACGATGTGGCTGAAAATGGAGCACGCTTGTCTAGGAATAGCCTATTTACCCTAGCCATGAGATATTCAAAGAAAAATCAGATCAAGAGTAGGTACGCTAAACCCTAGACGAGAACGTATGAAGAGATTGATGAATGTGGGAAAAGCGAGAGAGGTATGTCGAGACAGTACAAAGTGGAAAAATGTGTTCCCCCCCTTCTAACAATATTTTTCTTGCAGAAAATGGTGTACCATACTGGACATACAAGAATTCCTGGGGAACGATGGGTGAACAAGGATACTTCAGAACGAGAAGAGGCGTCAACTGCTTAGGTTTAAGGAATGATTATGCTGCAACTTGTACTGTAGCATAGATAATTTACTGAATATAAAAATAACTAAGGGTCAATTCACACCGAAGTGTGAAACTTTACTGTCATCAGTCAGACCATTATAAACTTTCATCTCTATTAGGGAAGGCATCGTTTTCCTTCAAAACACGTTCTCTTACCGAGATGTGAATGATTTATTCCTTGGTTGTAATAAATGTAACTATTGAATAAAAGAAAGCATTCTACTCTACTTTCCCTGTATTTGTTTTTTTTTTTTTTTTTTTTAATTTGGTGACCCTAACAAATGCACAATATTAGCTTTTAAAATTTTCGTCCGCGCTAAATATGCAGTTACGCATTACAAAATCGAGAGCCTTGGTAGCGTTAGTTTCTTCGATGTGGACTTCAAGCTTAAGATTGGAATCGTGGATGATACCAAGGTCTCAGATATAATATCGAATTTGAAGAATATGCTTGAAGAAAATGGTCAAATGAAATTATATCAATATAGAGTAGGTAATATGATCTTTGTTCAATCTTGTAACATCTTGGGGCACTGCAACACAAGATATATAATTGCAGAGTCTACTGATAACCTGTATACAATTTTTTTTTTTATGGAAATGCATATTTTTGATTATTTTTTTTTATTTATATACATTAAAGAAAACATTGGTTTATATGACATACTAATAACATAAACCAATAATAAAGGCAGAAGCACAGACTATTCACACATTATAGTTTCGGGGTTTATAACGAATTTTTATATATTCTGGTGATTTCAGTTCAAGCTCTATATACTCGAATGTGTTGATATTTGACTGTGTATCCACAAATACCATATCATTATAAATGTGGTAACGGATAGTTGTAAAGTTATCGTCTTCTTAATTGTACATCAGATATTTGTAATATCTGGGAATACTTTACCAAATAATTATGTCACTTACTATGTACCTAAATGCTACTGTTATGGGCATCTTTGCACCGAGAATGTCAAAGAGTGTTTGTGTTGAGTGAATGTTTTATGACGAACTTATACGGATATCTAGTTTTAATTTTAACTATGTAAATTATGTTGATAATATTGAAATTTTTTATAACAAAAGCTATTATGTACAATAAAACAAGGTATTTAAATAACTGTTATAATGAACACGTATAAGCTTAGTATATAAACAAGCTTCACCCCATGAACTTTATTACCTCCGAGAAGTCACGGCAGCCCTGAAGATGTTAATTCTTTATCTTTTGTACACCTGCGCCTGCGCAGCGCTCGCGGCGCCTTCTGATAAGCAGATATTTGACCTGGACGATGAAGCGCAGCTGGTTCAGTTGTTTATCGAATTCAAGCAAGAGTACAAAAAGAACTACCACCCATCAGAGCACTCGAAAAAGTTTGAAATTTTCGTGAAGAACTTGGCCGAGATCAATGCGATGAACGAACGGGATTCTACTGCTACTTATGGTATCTATTCATTGTCTTTGCTGGTTATTTATATACATACCTTTTCTTGTTAACATTGAATCGTACCCCATTTCACGGTCGTCTGGGCTAAAAAGACAATCGTCTAAGAATCTAGATGTCACCATAGACTGAAACGGTATAGGTATTATCTCTGGCAATTCAAAGTATACATTTATTGAAACCTTCCTCTTTCAAAGTCGGGTGACATGCATAATTTTTAGACGATGAAATTATGACCGATCGGCTTGACCATGTCAATCTGACACTGTGGAGCACTTTTGCACCTTGATTGTTCTTAGGAATTATTTGAGCTGGTAATAATGCGGAGATAAACCTACAAATTAAAATTTCATACTTGTGTTCACCGTAAGATCAAAAAGACCGTGGTATTTAAACCCATATTCAAAATATCAGGTACTTGGAGTCTTTAACAAATAAGGCTGCATCGTTCTCAAAGGCAGGCAAAAAATCTAATACTTCTTGAGTTTTATAGGCTTACGGTATCGATTAAACAGCCGTCTAGGAATGGTGTCATGTACACAGAATATGTGTAAATCGGTTTCTAAAGAGCTTTTTCGAAATTATAGCTCACATAAAGGTAAGAAAGTCCACATTTGTGGACGATGCTGTATGGTCTGTAATGAGATATAGTATCTTCGCTTAAATTATCATTAAACAGGTATAAACGAGTTCACGGATGTTCACGGAAGAGTTTCTGGCTTCACGAACTGGGTTGATACCCGATCCCACCTTCATCCCGACCGACGTCGTGAACGCCTTTAATATGCCAGACATTGAAATCCCACGGGAATTTGACTGGCGTTCGAAGAACGTCGTCACAAGTGTCAAGCACCAAGGGTATTGTGGCTCAATCACACACTTCAGTTCAAGACCCAAAGATTATATTTTTCATTCGGAACAGTAACGCAGACTGAGGGTTCCAGTTTGCGCATGGGAAATAATTATAATTTGACTTTAAATTAATAGTTGAGTGTAATGAGTTTCAATGTCTGTGTTTTAGATCACTAATGAAATTAGGAGGTATATAGACTGAGCAAAACTACCCTTACACTTCCGGAAAGAACGGTGATCCTGGTAAATGTATATTTGACAAAAATAAAGTAACAGCGACTGTAACTGGATACAAAGCGCTCCAACTATCTGAAGATCAATGGACTGAAGATCAGGTAGCAAAGCTCCTAGTGGCTACTGGGCCACTTTCCATAGGTAAGATAGAAACCAACAATAATTTATACAAAAATATACAAATTTAAATATGTACAACGTTAGAACGTCTTATAAGTAAGGGTAAGTATGTTAAAATAACTATAACTACCCTCCCTGATTATAGTCTCAGTAAAATTATCGCACCTCTCGCCACCGACAGGGAGTTATCCTCACACCTTGGAGCCTTAAATTGGTCGCGAACTGTGCGGTTCCAAAGGAACTTTCTCCCACGCACACTAAGGTTGTGAAAGTAACTACCTGGAGAGGTTTTCCCTGGAGAGTACAACATTGAGTTCTTCAAGAAAGGAGTTAACATGTTTTTACGGGGTCGGCAACGCGTGGGTGATGCCCCTGGTATTGCAAACGTCTATTGGCTGCGGTGACTGCTTAGAATCAGGCAGGCCGTAAGCTTGTTTGCAACCTTGGTGGTATAAAAAAATATATATGTGTAGTGAAAGTGTAGTGATTAATTACGAGTCTTAAAACCTATGTAACCTTTGATAACTACGCATAAGTGATTTTCCCAATAAGTAACAAATGATTTGGGTAGAATAAATTCCGAAGTATATCTTCGTTTAGCCATAATATTGTTGGTGTTCATGGCGATAGTTAATTGATCAAAGCATTATAGGTAAAAAAAATAACTTAAACTAAAAATAAACTTAAAAAAATTAAAATTTGAGTAAAAAATAGCTAAGGCAAAATTAGTAATAGTAATAAAAGGAGCCAACTTTCAAAACGCAAAAGAAAATATCATTATGCAAAGAATAATTTTCCTATTTATTTGTACTGTAGCTCTACATTCGTCACCACTGCCTTGATTCCAGAGCGGAATAATAAACGAACACTGCAACGATAGTAAACCAAAAGACTTGCATGCTGTGCTATTAGTTGGATATGGACAAGGTAGTATAACGTCGCCTTTCGTTTTTTTATGATTGTATGCCTTACAGACAACTTATTTACAAGCTTATAAGAGTCGGAATATGTATAGGTCACGGAGGTCAGATGGCAGTTGGTCCACTGTAATGACCTAATCTGCCCTCATGTATAATAGTCAAGGCGGACCCCGGGCCCACGAGCACGAGAGCACAACCGGAACATTACCGCCAAGGTAATTTATTTATTTATTCAATATACGAGAAACACATTCAACAACAAATTTAAATCAAGGTGATTATTATTTTATATTAGTTACTAATCATATCTTTCTTGCAGACACAAATGAACCATACTGGATTGTCAAGAATTCCTGGGGAATGGTTGGTGAACAAGGTTACTTTAGGATGAGAAGAGGCGTCAACTGCTTAGGTTTCATGAATGATATTGGTGCGACTTCTACGGTAGCATAGATAAATAATATTATTGAAACACTCTAATGCATGTGAATTCTTCTATTACTTGGTTTTAGCTATTAAATAAATGATAGCACTCTTCTCTCTTTTTATAATTTTTCGTCCTTTCTTAATTTAATTATACCCGAAATTAAACAATATTATGCATTATACGACATCGTATTTATGAGAATGAAATTTTGACAACAATAGGAACGAAATTATAAAAAAGCCATGTCTGTACAATGTAGGTTGATATTTCAGAAAACATTTTCGCAATAGGATTCTAGGACGTAACCATAACCATAATTACGGTAATGGCTACGTCCCCCAAAGAACGAAAAAACTACTGAACGGATTTAAATTCGGTTTTGACTGTTTGATAGCTTAAGAGGGTACAATCTAAGTCATTTTTCATATAATTCGAGTAGATAGAACCACAGATACAGCTTGACCTCCCCGTACTACTAGCATCCATACCATACGGAGATCATTTTAACATGGAAAAGTTAAACTGTCATCAAAACAATTCGTGAGCAAAATCTAGTAATAAAATAAACACCGCCACGAGCCCTAAATAATCCTCTTGGCGCAGAGTGAATAGGCTGATCCTAGACAGGCATGCTCCATCATCGGCCGCGTCGTCACTTAACATCAGGTGAGGCGGCGGTTAAATACCTGAATAGTGAAATTAAAAAAAAAAATTAAATTAAAAATCTTGGCGCAAATAACCCGGTTTGCGCTCGCGTACCTGGGGTCCGCCGTGACCATGATCTAGGATATGGCAGATCAGGTAATTACAGTGGAGCGACTGCCATCTGACATCCGTTACCCTGCTAGCAGGGGAACCTAACTGGAATACCGTCACGGGGCACTAAACTGTTTAAAAAGACTCCGGGTCCCCAGTGGAAGACCTTAGTCAACCTTGTTTCGCCAATGGTAGGTATTATTAGGAGGAACACTGAAGTTTGACTAGCATGAACGTATGAAAGAAAGAAAGAAAGAAAGAAAAGACATTTATTACATATAGCACACCACGACACAATAACAGTTATAGTTACAGACAAAGGAAACATAAATAATTAAACATCTAAGGCAATGCGCAGCCTCCCATGCCACTGCGCGGCGGCCAGCTTAAATGAAACAGTAACCCATCCAGTTCCTTGATATTGCTTAACACTCGGTCTCGCAAGTACGCTGCTATTAGACTAGTGCCGCTTTCGATATTATATAATGGTCGAATAAAAACTTCTATATACAAGCATCAAAGTGCTCAAATGAAATTATTGTATTTCGTATTCAGGCGATAGGTAGAAGACGCCATTAAATAGCCAACAGTATTTATGTGTGCTCGGATAAACTAATTTAGCTATTATCCTGAATTTTGCTTTGTTTGTAAAACTAGATTCTAAATCGGTAAAAATATCAAAATAAAGTGGTCCTGACACATATTTTTCAATCCATTTATTTAAGCACAGCAGTTACACCAAAATCCTCCATAAAATTCAAGCAGTTGACGCCTCTCTGCATTCTGAAGTACCCTTCTTCTCCACTCGCTTTTCCCCAGGAATTCTTAAAAAGCCAATAAGGAAAACCATTTTCTGCAAAATAACCATTGGATTTCTCACAAAACTGTACAAATTAAATCATAATTTCCTTCCTCCACATCGGTAAAGGGGGGTTACAATATATGCGCAGTAGTACCTCATACAGAAAGCACTGCTCGTTTTCTGGTCTATGGTTAGTCTCAGGCATTATTAGCCTTGTACGACATCTTTAAGTCGATCAGGTTAATGTAATATTCCACCTTTATAGAAAAGTTATAAGGAAGTTGTTTAGGAGAACAGTACAGGAGGCGCTCCTGTAATAATTAAAGGATAATCGAAGAATCCCATTTCATAGTTCAAAGGAAACACTAGCTGGGAATTCATTTCACATCCTAATCATTTTGTGGACATCAATAGACAGGGTTTATACTTAGTGTGGATAAGTACCCAGCCCGCGGGGAAGTTACTCAGAGCATTTCCTGTGGTATTGATGGAAGAACATACATAGGGTAGGGATCAGAAACCAAAGTGCTTTCTAACAGCCAGTGGTTCTAACTTGCTTGTTTTTATGGGATATTCGAGCATTTGTATGGAACGCCACCGCGCGCATTCAAGATGTGTGTCGGTTGCTAAGTGGCCATGGCCACATCTGTGCCTTATATAGTAATAGCTTTGAAAGAAGACTCATCTTTCGCATAGTATCTATGTTTTATTACCTTCTCCGTATCCAACTAATAGAACTGCATGGTTAATCTTGCTATCCTTGCAATGTTCCTTGCTCAGTATACCACCTGTGTAAGTCTTCAGATTTTTAGCAGCAAGACCTAGTGATCGAGGAGATCTTATTTCAGCTAAAATCTGTCCAGATTGACTTGTCTTATTTGGTAAATAAATATGGCGTACTAGTGACCAAAGACAATGAGATGGGGTTAAGATATGCATAGATGCATAAGATATGATATGGGAAGAGTTTTTGTTCTTACTTCACTGATAAACCTCTTATTTATTAATTCGTATGGCAAAAATATCATACACGAGAAATCTTTTTATTATAATTACCTACTGCAAAAATATATGTCGAAGAAATCGCTTTATGACTTATGTGATCTAACTTACCTATGGAAAGCGGCCCAGTGGCCACTAATAGCTGTGCCACTTGATCCTCGGTCATATTTGAAAAGTCATATTGTTTATAAGACTCTACAATCACTTTAATTTTGTTTTTGTTAAACTTGCAACGAAATCTTTCACCGCCATCTCCGGAAATGTAAGGATAGTCTTGTTCTGTCTCTAGCCCGCCAACTTCCAACAAATAACTGAAACATAATCGTATACAATGGTTGTGGTTATCTTGGCGTTAATATCTTGGTTGTGCCCTCGTGCGTGAGGGCCCAGGGTCCACCTTGCCTTGCTGGCTCTACAGTTATTCCCTGACACACAGATCAGGGAATTACTGTAGAGCGACTGCCATTTGACCTCCGTGACCCTGTTAACTTCTCGTAACGATGACTGATGCAACTGTGTCTAAATATTGACGCAAAAACAATACCAACTATAGTAACAAACCCGACAATATGTATAGTAAAATAAACACGAAAATATTAAAACCTATGATTTCTTACTCCATAGCACCGCTACCATCTCCACCAAGGCAGCCATAATCGAATCTATGCGTGTCACAATCAACTAACTGTTGCGAAGAGAAATCCAACAGTTCTTTATGTTTTATTGCATATTGACCTTCGATGTTCCCTGTGAGATAAAAAAATGTATCTTCAATATTATATAGATAATAATAGATTAAAAAATTGTCATCAGATTGCAGAACTCTTAAATATAAACTCCGGACCGCTCATTGGGGGCAGTTGGGAGCTTGCGCCTTATGTAGGTACACCTCGAAATTCTCGAGATTAAAAGGTGTTTGCTATAACTAAGTTTTACTCGGATGGAACAATTACTAGATTTTCTTCTAAATAAAAAAAATATTTTAGTTGGATAAATTTTGATGCACAAACCTATAGCACTGAATGCCCAGCCGCAGCCACAGATCCCCTGATACTTCACGCTGGTGACGATATTATGGTCACGCCAGTCGAATTGCTTCGGGATCTCAATGTATGGGATTTCGGTGGAGTTTACGACAACAGCCGGGATGATCCTGGCATCGCGGATGTATCCCGTATGAGCGACCCCGAACTCTTCTGTAGTCATGTCGGTAAACATGTTTATTCCTGTTTTAAACATAATCTAGGTAAGACTTCTGTTTTTGTAACAATAGGCAAAGTTATATTGTAAGGCCGATAACTCGCCTGATCGTAGGCACGCTCTAAGCAGTTATAAATCATCATCACCATCATCAGCCTATACTAGCTAACAGGATAAAGGCCTCCACCAATGAACGCCAATGCTTCATGCCCACCAGTCCATATATAAATATTTATCCTAAAATGTTAACGCGATCATCATATCAATACCAATATTTTTTATTAAATCTATTATTGAGAAAATGTCTGTTTTTAGAACCAGAGCAAGTAGGATCGGCATTACAAAAGAGCAATTATCACACTAAAATAATACTAAAAGAAAAATGAGAATTACAGATACCATAAGTAGCAGTAGGATCCCGTTCGTTCATCGCATTAATCTTGGCCAAGTTCTCAACGAAAGTTTTATACCGTTTCGGGTGTTCTGATGGTTGGTAGATCTTTTTGTACTCCTGCTTGAAGTCGTTAAAAAACTGAAGCAGCTGCGCTTCATCTTCCAGGTCGAATATTTGTTTCTGTGGAGGGGTCGCCAGTCCTGTGCAGGCAAAGACGACTAAACTTACGAACCAAAAAGGACCAAAAACTATCATCTTCAGTTCAGCTGTAACTGCTACTGCTAAAATATTACTAATGTTTTTTTTAATGTGCAAATATCTAAAATAGTGAGTAGATAATGAAAATAGTTTTACGAAATGTTGACGAGTAAAGTCGATAATAATATTATAATTCATTATTTGCATTACATACTTAAAATTTTGGTAGCAGCAAACCCATTATAGCGAGCATACCTGAAGTAATATATCAAATATCAAAGATTAAAAATTAAATAAAGAAAAATTCAATTTACGGGGAGCTGAATATACAAAAACAAAATACCACACGTCTTTTAGTTCATACATAGGAAAGATAATTTAATGGCTAGTTAAGAATGTAGCTACGATTTCATCAGCGAGCTTGGGTTTTTACTTTAAAATATTAGAGGTAGGCAAACAAGCAAGGAGGTCATCTGAAAATAAAAGGTAAAGGTAGTGTCCATCATGAGTATACTGCAGTAGTCTACTGAACCAGAACCCAGTTGTTGCCGTTGCCTTATCAAGGCACGAGACGACTCATATTACGTTTACCCAATCGTGGCCTCCACATGAGTACACACACGTCTACCACAATAATGATCCGTTATACGACATACTTGTGGCTAGCCCATTCTTAATTTAGCCTGCAATTTCTCTGATCGATGTGTATGTCGGAAACATTCGAGCGTCACCGAAGTATGACCACATCTCTACTTTTCAGGCTCAACTCAAATGTCTTCCATTCCAACGTCTACCCAGCCCATTCTATACGAGGTCTATTAAAAATCTTACCGACCTTAACATATTTAATTATTATTATCCATATTTTTTATTTCGGTCTTTGTCCCCTTAAAAGAATTCCTAGCGGTGTTTTCACTTCCTAAAAGTCCTGGTAAGCTTTTTTCGGTATATTCTTCAATGTCTGTATCAAATTTGTTTTAATGTCTAAACAGCGTACTTCTATAACGATTTTTTTAGTCTAGCCTGCCTGCCTAGGAACATTCTATTCACGTTAAGAATGCAACTACCATGAATAGTTTTAAATTTAAACTAAAGAAGTGGTTACTGGATCAATATTTTTACGACTTTGACGAAAAAGGTGTAGCTTTAATTTATTTTTGTTGCCTTAAAATCGGTCTATTTTTATTTCTTGTTATAATTGTAATAAGTAACGACTGTTTAATGTAATAGATAATTTAATTCGTGACTTATTGAAAATGTTATGAAAGTGTAATATTTATAGCATTCATTATCAATTGACTTGTAACACAAATAAAGTATTTGTATTTGTATCCTTGAAGGCGTCCAGATTATAATGATCAAGTAACATACATCGGACACACAATACGCAGGAACATGTTCCATTCTTTTGCCGTACGCATTAAAAAGGTTGAACTAAAGCGGCTCGTGCGGATAGCAGGATCTACGACATAAGGATGAAACATACAACTTGAAGACCAACAGACGCGCAACGCCATTGCTCGAGGCTCTGCAGCTTATTTTTTGGAAGTGAAGTCGGCCTGACCTTCGAGAGGATACCAAGTTTCTTAGCTGCAGTATTTGCTTTGGATTCGATGTACTGACCGAAGTTGAGATTGATAGATCGCTCAACACCAAGGAGCTTTAGGTTGTCGGTAATTTCCACAGGTACATTCCAGAAAGCTGGAGCTAGGTGGAAAAAACTCCGTTACGTAAATTAATTGACACAACAGTAGGCGAACTTATTAACTAAGCTACAACCAACGAACAATAATTTATACTGGTTAAAGTCATAAATCAAATTAAAATTTAATAAAACGTCATTTATTGTCATTTATTTAAGCACAGCAGATACACCGGTATCGTCCATAAAATTTAAGCAGTTGACGCCTCTCTGCAATCTGAAATATCCTTTTTCTCCACTGCCTGTTCCCCACGAATTCTTGAAGAGCCAGTATGGAACACCATTTTCTGCAAAAAAGGCACTTAAATAATTGAAATTCTCATAAAAATAGGTGCTTCATCTCTACAGGACATCAATAAAGGAGAATACCACAAACTTACAGTGCTTTCTTTAGATCTCTTGGACAGAAAACACTAACAGAAAGACTCTCTTCTTCGTCAGCCTCATAGACATCAGTCGCCTTGTATTGCACCTTTAAGTCTACTACTAAGGGCCAATGTTCTACTCTGCTGGATACCATATTCTGCTACTTAAGTTAAAGGCTTAATGAAACAAAGGGCGCGATGACGGCAGAACAATAGCGCACCGCAAAGTTAGATTATCCACTAACAAATACTTACGATAGAAGCTCACGGCTATCAACTCATCATGTCATCCGAAAGACGCCCACTGCTAGGCATAGGCATCCTCTAGACATCTATACAAAGGCCGGTGCTCTGCCTTCCGCATCCAGTTGGTACCTGCGACCTTTACTATGTCATCTGCCCCCTAGTGGGAGGTCTACCTATGCTGCGTCTTCCAGTACGTGGTCGCAACTTGAGAACTTTACTGCCTGAGCCCTAACTGAGCGGTTGTTAGTGGATAATGATTACTATAAAATAAAATACTCTATTTCGTATACGTTACGTTTGTTTTAAAGTATATGTTTAATATTACCTTCACCGTATCCAACTATCAAAACTGCATGGTTGTTGTTGGTATCCTTGCACCGCTTATCACTTAATATTCCACCGTTGTAAGCTTTCAGAGGTGTGCCAGCAAGACCTAAGTAGTGATCAAGCAGATTTGATAATTATATATAGTTATTTTGGTGATAATAAATAGTAGATAAATTAGTTAAGATGTAGTTCTGCATCGCAAAAAAATTAATATAAAGTGATATAACTGACCCACGGTAAGTGGCCCAGTGGAAACTAATAGCTTGGCCACATTATCCTCGGTCATTGCTGCAAAATGAAATTCATTATAACTCTTTAGAGTTACTTTTATTTTCTTTTTGTCGAACTTGCAAATACCACGATCACCACGCCCGGAAGTGTAAGGATAGTCTTTTTCTGTCTCTAAACCGCCAGTATTCACCAAATATCTGAAAAACAAGCATTTAAAATTCTGCATAATAGGTGATACAATACTAATAACAATTACGTTGACGTCTTGGTGAGAATTATTTGTATGTTAAGGATAATTTCCGAAAGTTTTTAACCGATTTCGGAATTTTATTTTTTTAATAGATTGCCGCAATCCAATCATTCAAAATTACAAGATCCAGGGAGATAATAGATTGTTAGCCGAGCATTGAACTACATGCGATGGTGATAACCGCGGGGGACAAACAAGTACGGTGACATTTATTATGACAATAAGAAGTTTGACGATGACATTTAAAAAATAGAGTTTTGCTTATCATAAATAGATGGCGTGATTCAGTACTAATTTGTCAAACATACACACAAGAACCTATATATACACAATGCTTGACTGTTTGGATTTTTATTCGGATTAGTTTTAGTGGGGTGTTGATCGTTCAGCAACATGAACTACCTATATTATATTTACGACGTGACTTGATATCTCCTCCTCTCTGACTCTAAGAAGAAACTTGACCTTTGAACTGTGCTCATGCAAATAATTTTATTATTATTATGATTATGATAATTATAACATAAGAGTTCATTACAGCGCCATAATTATTTACAAGGAGCTTAAAGATTTTTCTTTAATTGTCAAATTGAAAATCTCTCATAACAATGACGGAAGAACCCACCGCCGACTTTAATCCCGATTTATGTTAGTAAAGCTTGCAAGCCCAGTTAACTCGCTTCTGTGCGATTGGTTTATTCACTGTACTGCATCGACTACATGCGTTCCGGAGCAGAACCGAATGGAATTATTTCCGGAAGCCACTGGATCGTACACCGTTTTTCTATCAATGTCTTATTAAGTTGTTTATAGCTGACTACACGAGACTCAGAGAACATTCCGTTCAGGACGATGTAGTCGACTGCACGGTATTTTCCGTTCCGTTCCGATCCGTCCCGTCCCGGATGTCTGTAGTCCGAGACCAAAACGCTTGACCAATAAATGCAAAACGTACTTAACTGCGTGACGATAGTAATATAATGAAAAGACATTTGCTTGGACAAATTCAGACAGCACCACTTAGCTACACTGCTATACTACACAAAGGCATACTATACGGCAAAATGCTCAGTGAGGTCTCTTTTACACATGCATTACACCACTAACACACACCACTTATCTATTACTATACGCATGGACACTGTGCTATCTTTTATTTGCTTCTGCTTTTATGTGCTTTTTCTTCTGTATTACAAAATGTCGTGTTATCAAAATTTTTGTGTTGTGGTGTTTCTGTTTGTGTAAATCAATATTCATCGAAGTTGACTTACTCCATAGCCATACAAGGAATTCCACCGTCACAGCCATTATTATTAGTATCACAGGAAACTAACTGTTGCGGAGAGAAATCCACTAATTCTTTATATTTCATAGCATATTGCCCCTCGATGTTGCCTGCGAGAATTCGTAAGATTAACAAAATTGGAAATATCGGGACAATACGAAAATTCTACATGCTACAAACACAAAAATCAAGTAAGATATTTACTTATTTCATTTTGATTTCTGTGGCCAATTTTAATACCGAAATTTAAAGTTGTTTGCCATAAACAAATTTTGCGTAGAACGCCTACAACAACGCGTTGTGTCAGCTTCATAATTAAAAAAATAATATTGTGATACACTGACCTATAACACTGAATGCCCAGCAGGAGCCACAGCCTGTGGTATTTTTGACGGATTGGGCCTTGACACTGGTGACGACATTTTTGTCACGCCAGTCAAATTGCTTCGGGATCTCTATGTCTGGAACTTCCGTGGAGTTCATGACAACGGGTGGGACGAAGCTGGTATCGCGGAAGTATCCAGTGTGGGAAGCTACGAACTCTTCCGTAGTCATATCAGTGAACTCGTTTATACCTGTTTTAAAAATTACGTAAGTATTACAATTCAGGGTATATTACTGTCTCAATAAGCAATGTTCTAAGGGTATTGACACGCCTGATGAAAGCACTAACCCTAAATTATAATTCAATGGAATTCCCATATTTCTTGATTTTAAAGATGCCTTGAGAAAACGAAAAATAATTTCAAATAAACTAAATATCATACTTATACAGTCCACGCGACAGTCGAGAATTTTGTAATTCGATGTTTAATGAGGTCAAAAGGAAGAAAGCTTATGTTTAGATCAAGTGGTTTCTGCCTACCCCAACGGGAAAAAGGATTGTCTTTATGCATGTACTACAGTAGCGCAGGAAGATAGCACCAATAAATTAATACAAATGGAAAAGGAGTTTAGATACCATAAGTAGCACGAGAATCCTGTTCGTTCATCGCATTGATCTCGGCCAAGTTTTCCACGAAAATTTGGTACCGTTTTGAGTGCTCTAATTTGTGGTATTTCTTTTCGTACTTTTGCTTGAAGTTGTTGAACAACTTTGATAATTGCGGTTTGTTGTCCAGGTCGAACATCAGCTTCTCCGTAGCAGCCGCGAGCGCTGCGCAGGCGCCTAACATTACTAATAAAGCACGACTAAAAACTAACATTTTTAGTTCTGTTGTAACTAATGATACAAAAATAGGAGGATACTTATTTATCCTTGTTCGATGGTATTTTTCAACGTTATCTGTTGATTAACTGTAATTTTTTTATTATGATAGTAAAAAGATATGTGCAACCTATTTCAGAGAATACCATAAATACACAGTGAGTACATGACGAAATAGTTTGACGGAATTTCAGTGCATTAAATTTAGTATTCGAATACCGTACCGTAGATAGCCTCGAGGCTATCTACGGTTATAATTAAACTGTAACAGGTTCAATTCTGTACAATGAAGAAGTTATATTTTGTGTAGGTAAAAATACTTAATTAAATGAGCAATTAATAATTTTTCATTCATTTATTTTCATGAAGTTATTTTGAAAGATTTTCTGGAGGTTACTCTATAAACGATACCGACACAAAACTGTAATTTTTTTCGATTTTATCTTACTATCTGTCTGTATGCTGGCCGCGCATAATACGAGGTAGAACACTGGACAATTTTAATCCCGAAATTCACCACAGTTCCCGGATCGATCGGTTCAGAGGCGATGGAAGTCAAAATGTGTACTTTTTGTAATTCATGAACGCGTGATTTCATTCATTATTTTATAGTTACAAAGGAGCTAATATATAAATGCTCTATAGAAACTCAACAATACTCACATTACGAGTACACGAACACACACACACACACACACACACACGCACACGAGATTAGCAAGCATCCTCACATAGATGGCGCTGACCGTCCTACATCGCGCTAGAGAAATCCGCCAACATCTTCGCATATTCGACTGTTGGAGCCCTGGTCCCCTGGTCACAACACCCGTCCAGGTGGGTAATTACCCTTTTCCACCTTCTCTATCTTCGCTTGCCAACATAAGCGACTGCCTTACACCGCATAAATAATTCAAGATCATCGATGATTGTCTTTGCTTGTAGTTTTCCTGCACCGCATATATTTTTCGATTGTTATCTTTCCTGGCAGACTGGTAGAAAATGCTATTTTAGCTTTAGTCCGCCATTGTACTGTTTGTTCATAAAGTATAAATAAATATATAAATATTGTAGTTCAGAAACTATACCCCATTCATAGATTAGATTAGATTCATTTATTAATCAATGAAAATTACATTATACTACACATTCATATAAGCAATTCACAGAGATTTCGTCATAATATAAATAATAATAATTATAATGAAATTAAATAAGTGATTACATTATTAATAAAAAGAAATGTCAAAAGTTAAATGAAAATAAAATTATATCTAATAAATGTCAACTGCGTGTTTAGGTACTTATTCGTAATGGAATACCTATCAATGGAACATTGTCCAACACAATAAATTACAAAAGAAATTAAAATAAACATGTCCATAGGTAAGTAGTCTAGCCTAAGTAGATATGGTATACATAATAGTATACATGTAAATTAAATATGGTATGTCAATTAAAACAAAATAATATAAAAAAAAATGTCAGGTAGGATATACCTACGTGATACGATATACAAAAATATTTGAAATGTCCAACATAAATAATAAAATTACATATAAATTACAATGGTAGGTGCTCGGGTAATTTAATTAATCAATTGTCATGTCAAAATTAATTCGATAAATTCTTTTATTGAATATATTGGATTTTCCAATAAGAGGTTCTTTAGCCGGCGACTAAATGTTTCGTCACAATATTCATTTTTTATACTTGCGGGTAGTCGCTCGTAGAATGTTGGTCCGACAACGCGCGGGTTTTTATCGAGCAATGCTAACCGCCGCGGTACAGACTTTAGTTGCCCCGTTTGCCGCGTCGCTCGACCCGGAATGTACATTCGCTCGAAGTCGCATATGTTGCGTCGCGTGAACATTATAATATCAAATATGTACTGCGAGTAATGGGACAGTATTCCGTATGTTTTAAACAGTTCCCTACATGAGTGCCTCGGCTTCACGCCTGCTATCGTTCGTATAGCGCGCTTTTGTATGGTAAATATACGATCAGAGTCTGTTGAATTGCCCCATAGGATAATGCCGTATGATAATAAGGAGTGAAAATATGCGTGGTATGTCTGTAATAACGCTTCATTGGACATTATAGGCTTTAGTTTCCTCAATGCAAAAACAGCACTACTAAGCCTATCGCAGAGCACCTCTACGTGTCGTTTCCACGTAAGATTGGAATCCACGTAGAAACCGAGGAATTTGCAATTTAAACTTAGGGGTATTGGGCTGCGTAAGGATAATGCGGTTGGAGAGTTTCTGCAAGAGAATATAATTACATTTGATTTAGCTACATTAAGGATAAGACCATTTGTAGTAAACCATTTCTGCAGCTGGCTACATACAGTGCTTATCTTGCACTCCAGTTACTCATTCGTGCGTGCGCTTACCACAACAGTTGTGTCATCAGCGAATAGAACCATCAGACCTTCGGTGATGTGTGATGGCAGATCATTTATAAATAATAAAAATAATGTATTACCGAGGGCTGATCCCTGCGGTATACCAATCTTAACCTCACCCGCTCCCGACTTTACTTTCTTCCCATCAAGACTGACTTCAACCGTCTGATTCCGATTTTTTAAGAAAGAATTTAAAATATTATGGGCATTTCCTTTTATACCATAGTGACTTAATTTATTCAGTAGTAGGTCGTTATTGATAACGTCGAACGCTTTAGATAAGTCACAAAATATTCCTGCAACTTTGTATTTATCATCCAAAGCGGTAGCAACACAATTATATATTTTATAGGCAGCTGTTGTGGTTGACATATTTTTTCTATAAGCAAATTGATTGTCAGTAAGTAAGTGATTTCTTTCTAAGTGCCGCATAAGATGTTGTGATAAAATCGATTCGAATATTTTTGATATAGTGGGCACTATTGTTATCGGTCTGTAGTTGTCTACTGAGCACCTTTCGCCTTTACCTTTATACACCGGACAAACCCTTGTACTCTTTAGTACGTCGGGATATTCACCACTTGAAATGATACCATTAAACAGTTCGACGAGTAATCCCGATAGGATTGGCCAGATGCTCAGGAGGACCTTGATAGACATATCATAAATATCCAAAGTGTTAAGCTTTTTCATTAAAGATTTTAAAGTACTTGTCAGGTCATTCACTGTAAGTGTTGGTATGCGAAACTCTTCTATTACACTGTCTTTTAAATAGTGATTTACATATTGGACGGATGCTGTTTCATCTACTTTTAAGGTAAGTTTAGACGCAACGGATAAAAAATATTTGTTGAGGTAATCAGCCACTTTATGTGGTGGAACGGCGTTTGACGCGTCATCCTTTAGCGAAATATTTTGAATATTAGGTTTCGCCGATACCTCCTCATTTATAACACGCCACATTTCTTTCGAAGGGTTATTACTCGAGTGTATACGTGTTGCAACATACGATTTACGAGCCGATAATGATTCTGACTTTATGAGTTTAGCATAATGATCAATGTATGCTAAAATATTTTTCTCATCTGGGTATTGCCTTCTAAATTCTGTGAAATCATTATGAATTTGAATGTATTTAGCAAGGTCTTCCGTTAGCCATTTCAGATTTTGATCGCGCTTTCTTACAATATTTCTAATTGGAAAATGAGTGTCAATATAGAATGTTAAGATATCAAATAATTTAGTAAATTTTGTATTAATGTCAATGTTATTGTCAAAAATAAAATTCCAATTATAGTTTGCTATGTCAAAATAAAATAATAATAAACATTCATCCCTAAACATTCGTTTTTCAATTTTTTCCTTGTGTTGTCGGTGGTATGACTGGTCTGTGGTCAGCGTGAACAACTGCGCATCGTGGTCGCTAATGACGGTGTGTATAGGCACCGCCGTACAGTGGCCGCCGTCGCGAGGCACTATCCCGCAATCTATCGAAGTTGAGCTGTCCGTGGACACACGTGTAGGGAACCGAACACAATTTATACACCCATAACAATGCAGAAGTTCATCTACTCGTTTCTTTAATGAATTATCGGACAAGTAATCCACATTTTGATCGCCGACCAAGATAAACCTCTTATTTTCGTCAACTATCTTAGCCAGTAATAATTCTAATTTATTTAAATATATGTCAAAATCACCATAGCCTGTGCGATACATTGCAACAATAATAAAATTTGTATTTAATATTTCGATAGCACAGAATTCAAAATGATACTGAACGGCGAGGCTCTGTAGGTCGGTTCGTTGGCGATACGGAATATCGGCCCGTGTGTACAGGGCAACACCACCATGAGCGATGTTCGTTCGACAGTAGTTATTCGCCAGTTCGTACCCACATAACCTAACTCGCTCAATCTCACCCTTTCTGCACCACGTTTCGCTGCATGCCAGGACATCTGGATTTTCGGTGTTTAATAATAATTCTAATAGTCCGGTTTTACCACAAATTGATCGAACATTTTGATGTATTACTTTAATTGATGTGGATTTTGTGTTTAGTGCGGTTTTAGTTGTGCGCCGTGACTTTTCGAGTTTTTTGTTACAACGTTAAAGCGCCGTATTTGTACGCCATCGGGCCAGTGTTTTAAATTTTTCACTATATGAACTTTGTGGACGGGTCACACGGGACACATCGAGCCTGAACGACGAGTAGCTGCCTCTGGTCACCAATTTCTCACATATGACATCCGTAATCTTCGTTTGGCTCTGGACATGCTGCAATACATTTTCGACGGTAGCATCCTCACTAACATTGAATAAATGTAGGCTAAGGAAGCGTGGCGAGGCAGCTCGGAGTCCCTGGGATGTAGCTAGCGGCTCGCTCGTGGACAAGACACACGGCTGCTGCTTCTTGTTAGGCTTGAGGGCTGCCGTATCGTGCTTGGCATCGCCGGCCATATCACCGGGTGGTGACGGCGGGACAACGGCACGTCGAGATCGGCCGCGGCGCTGTCTGATCAAGGGGCTGGACGGTACGGCTGGTGGAGCCCGCAATGGCTCGGCCGGGGCCGTTAGCGACGGCTCAGCTGGTATCACCGGCATCAACAATCTCACTGGCGGGTCAATGACCTCATTATCACCTTGTTGATGATCGTGCGTCGGTAGTTCTTGCTCTGTGCCTGCCCCATTGAAATAATCCAGGCCATGGGGCCCAGACTCATTTAGTGATACGTGTGTTGGACAGTGAAATTTATGAGGGATTGTTGATATCAGTGGATCATTTATTGGTGAGTCCTTCTTGATCATATTAATTAGGTCGTATATAAGGTGTCTTTGTTGACTTAACTCGTCTTGTTGTTGGTGTATTACATTACAACAATCCGTTAATTTCTCGTTCATGTCGGTAATCATATTTTCAAATTTCAAAATAACGTCAACTAACCTTTTGTCGTTGTCGTCTTTCGTGCCGGTTTTTGTCTTCGATGGCGCCATTTCACTGCTTTATAGTTTAATTTGTCAAATTTAAGGAAATAATTAATAATAAAGTGAATTTGTTGTGTAAATTATGTCAAAATAATAATTAAATTTAATAATATATTAGAGGATGTCCGACCTGTTTGACAGCTGTCAAAACATTATAACATACATGGTTATAATGTTTTGCATTTTGCATTGCAAACATAGGTCCCCATATTATAACATACATGGTTATACATGTTATAACAAACTTTAATAAAGTTATAGTGGACCTACTGTGGGTAGGTAAATAGGAATAAAAGAGAAGAAGAGTTTACATTGACTAAAATAAAAATTTTGTTTTTATGTAATTTTCATTTCAGCTATCTCAGTACAGCAGATACAGCAGGATCTTCTTTAAAATTCAGGCAGTTGATGCCTCTCTGCATTCTGAAGTATCCTTTTTCACCAGTTTCGACCCCCCACGAATTCTCAATCAGCCAGTAAGGAACACAATTTTCTGCAAAAATACATAAATTATTTTATTTATTTATCTAATTTTCATGTTCAAAGACTGACTTAAAGCTACATAGCGTTATCTTTCAGTAAAAGAGAGAGCATAGAGTGATAATTGAATTTATTTCAAAAATAAATATAGTCGATCATCTCTTTCCTCCTCTACATCATTGGAGGGGGTTACTGCAGGGGTATTTGCAGTACCTACTACTATTCTATTATACCTACACAAAAAAAAAACAGTTACCCTTGTTTTCAAGGTTACGCAAAGTTAGCAAAACTACACAAAAGCGGAGACGAGACGAGAGGTGTTTTTAAAAATCAGAAATATTTTTCTATCAAATGTTAGGATTCTGTTAAACCTGAGGAGCCCGCCTAGGGGAGTTCCACCGCCGTATATATTCCTGCTTTCAAGCAACAATGCTTGCATTTTGTATTCCGGTTTGAAGAATAAGATAGCCAGCGCAATTACAGGCATGAAGCATTTTATCTTAGTCCCCACACTGGCATCGCACCTGCGGTTCTGCATTTTTGTTGCTTGCAACCTGAATGCATGAATTCGTAGATGTTATGGACGCCAGTTACCGCTTTGCATTAGTTGTCTGCTCGTTTATTACTGCATGAAATAAAAATTTAGTTCGAGTGGAAGAGTCCTTTTCCCAGCATTGGGATTATTCGGGCTAATATAATATAATAGTCCAGTCTTGAGTCTCCGAAATCAGCATCAATCTTGGAGCAGTTCAGTCACGTAATCTTGAAGACACACTCATGCAGTGCGCTGCGCAGTGCACTGCACGATGTGGCAAAACTTGTTACACGCCGAGCAATTTGTATGCAAGTACATTGACAGACGAGCCGCGCGGCGCACTGCATGATGGGGCAAAACCCGCAATCCAAGCCCGAAATGTCAGTTCTGTATGAATTTTGTCTACGTTTTTCAATTTGGCCCCATCGTGCAGCGTGCGGTGCGATGTCAGTAGATCAACATGAAACGTCACATCTGACTGTTTCTTTTTATCAACAGTTCGAATCTTTCCTCTTTATGTGACACAGTTCACACGCATATATCTGTCTACTTTTTTTAGTACAGATACAACGCGTGTGAATGAAATAGGAAACCGACCTTGTCAAAGAAAGTTTGACCGATGATGCGTAAGCCCCTCCCCTTTTTCTGATTCTTTAATATTATCGTAGTTGTTTCGCTTTCGTGATCCTGTCGTCATTCTTTTCTCAGCTCATCCCGAAATATAAATAAGGCATGTTTGGTTCTAGAACACTAGTTTCTAAATAGAAATGCTGGTTCTCGTAGAAATCTACATTTTGTATGGCACCTGTCAAACTTAAAACTGTAATAACTCTGAAACGATTGGTGCTTGAATACTAGTTCCTAAAGAGAAATGATAGTGCTCGTCGAGATCTACATTTCAGTTGACAGCTGTTAATTTTAAAACTGTAATAACTCTGAAACTATTGGCCTTAAAACGCTTGTTCGAGAACAGCAAATACTTATAGATATCGACGGGCACTATCATTTCTTTTTAGGATCTAGTTTTCTAAGAGCAATGGTTTCCGAGTTATTTAAGTTTATACACTCTCTTTATACTTACTACTGATGTTATACTTTGTAGTTATAATTTTGAATGAGCCACCATGGTATACACTCAGTTTAAGTAAACATTCATAAAGGACAGAAATAACTACGTTTAAAAACATTTTGTCGTAATATTGTCCCAAAATCATGTCTTCAACCAGCTGAGGACAAATTTAAGCAGTGCGGTATATCCCACAACAGAATCAATCAATGTGAATAACAAATTCCCAACATGACCGAATCAATCTTCTGAATTGAAAAATTTTGAAGTTTTTATGTTCTTATATCCTCAAGATAATATATTGAATGTATTATCATAGAGCCTGTAACCATCGGACAATCAATACGCTTTTAACGAAAATCGGCCAAGTAGTTTTTGAGCTAGAATTAACATCCATACAAACATTCATATCCACATACATACATACAAACCCCTTTCTCCCGCAAGAGTAGGTAGAGACGACATTGTTCCACTTGACAAATATCTGTCGATTCTTTCACGTTTATCAACTTTACATACATAGACAGTTAACTTCATTACCCTTTCTTGGCTCCCTCGTAGTCGGGTGAAAACATCAGTTATCATAGTATTCGAGGAAGATCAATCGAGGTGGTCCAATTTCTTCACATGTTTCTTTTGTTATACTTTTTAGTTAAAAAATGCAACATTCGCGTTTCATACATTTTTGGATCAAAAATCTAAATGTCGGCCAGAACATAATTATTAGTTTCCAATAGGAAAAATAGTTCTTTACATTGTTTACACTGACGTCAAATCCGCACGTCCGACGGTCGATTGTTATTGGCTTTTAGAAAAGCGATACTTAGTACCTACTGTACGCCCGGTGGTACATAGTGGTGGTGGTGGGCGTACTGGTTTGGCACCATAGTAAGAAATAATAGAACCTGTGTGCTGTCTCTGAAAATATTTTTCTGGTCGGCTCTTTAGCGTTTTAATCCAAAATGAATGACATCCTTTTCGTACGTTTCTCTTGGTTGCATTTGAGGACAGTCTCTTGGTTGCAAAGTGACTGGAGATAAAAAAATCTCCAGTAACTTTTTACTAAGTTTTTACGCCTGCGTGTGAACAGACAGTCGGAAACATATTTTGGTCAATAATCATGCGAGTCGTTTAAAATAACGCTCGTAAATGCGCTGAAAAAGCTCTCGTGCAAACGTTGCCTAACTCAAAATCTTTCGTAAATCTCTCGTGCGAACGTTGCCTAACTTGAAAAACCAGAATAACACCACCGTTTTCTTTGTTGTCACCGTGACGTGGCACCGTGCGGTGCGCCGCGCAGTGCACTGGTGGAGCCCGGCCCTAACGCGTAGGTAAGTCGAATTATCATGAATATGAAACACAATAAATGGGACAAAATAATCAACTAAGGAATATGTAGAAGTGTAAGTATTATACGACTCGGACAAATAAAATTGTCGTAGGTAAGAGAAGCTTTTTGCAAATTCCCAAACAAATGCGAATGAACTCAGAATTTAGAGGCGCTTTATAACTAAATTATAACAAAAAATATGTAAAGTGGTATAACTGACTAATGGAAAACGGCCCAGTGGCCACAAATAGCTGTGCAATCTGATCCTCGGGCATTTTCGAAAAAGCATATGCTTTATAACTATCCAAGGTCACTTTTATTTTATTTTTATCGAAATTGCAAATGCCCCCTTTCACCGTTTCTTCCGGAAGTGTGATGATAGTCTTGTTCTGTCTCTAAACCGCCAGCTGCCACCAAATATCTAAAATGTAAGTGTTCAATATAATAGTTTAATAGCTAAGTATAGACGCTATTCTATATTACTCATATTTAATGTGATACCAGACCAATGAAATCGAACGAATATTGAATATATTCACCATCCCCTCCCCCTTCCCTTTGATCCACCAGGCATATGATGGTTAAAACGATGATGATAGTATAAAAAAATATCATTTTGGCGTCAATCCTGGTTGTGTTTTCGAGAGCACAACCGGGACTGACGGACTGACTATGATCTAGGATTTGACATCTAGCTCCTCACCAAGCAAAGCCTTTTCAATTAAAATCAATATCTCTGGCATTTGACTTACTTCATAGTCTATTTTTGTCACTACATCATCTTTCATGCTACACCTTTCACGGATCACAGTATTTTTCACTCTATCACTCAATTTCATTCCACATACTTACCACATTATAAGTACCTAACTGAAATTAATAAAATAATATAGAGATACACTAACCTATAGTACTGATTGCCCAGCAGGAGGCACAGTCCCCTTGGTCCTTGACGCTAGTGACGATATTATGGTCACGCCAGTCGAACTGCTTCGGGATCTTTGTGTCTAGTGGTGGTGTTTACGACAACGGTTTTGACGAAGTCGGAATGGCGTACGTAACCAGTTTTAGTAGCCTCGAACTCTTCCGTGGTCATATCGGTGAACTCGTTTATGCCTATATTGAAAATAATAATGGATCCGACTTTTGGGTACATTATATTCTTGTTCCAATAGTTGACACTTTGTGTTGTGCATTCATGATGGAACTTATTTTGTTTGGTTTGTTAGAATATAGCGTTGCCAGTAAGCAACGCTATATTCTAACAAACCGGGGGCATTAGTTCAAAAGTAATTGACCCGCCTGATGGCAAGAACTAACACTGATTTTTAATTTAATAGAATTCCCACATTTTCTAATTTTAATGTTCTCGCTTGATTTCACAAGTCATGAAAAAAATTTCAAATAAAATAAATTATCGATTTTTATGTTTAAACGCTTTTCATCCTAATTTTAATGACTATTAATTTGTTCTTCATCATCCGTCACCTCCCACCGTGGATATTCGGGCTAAGACCGGTTGCGCTTAGTACGGATACCAGGTATCTGTCGTGTACTGTTTCTGGCAATGTCCTTTGTCTTCGCCTGTGTTTTGTTTTTATTTACGTGCGATTATTTTAATTTTAAATGGTATAGAATTCGGAAAAATAGAGCCCACGTATTAAAAATTTAATTTTGTTCCTTTGTGATACAATCTACTCTTTACCTGCCTATATGGTAAGGTGGTGAGTCGCAGGCCCAAAAAATCCTTAATATACGCACACAAATCTTTTCGAGTCATTTCATGTTTAGGTCACTAGGCCCGATTTGTGGATAAGAGATCTCTAATAAAGTAATACTAAAGGGAAAATCGGAATATAGATACCATAAGTAGCAATAGGATCCCGTTCATTCATCGCATTGATCTCGGCCAAGTTCTCGCAATAACCTCCCCTTTCCTGGGAGAGGCCCAAAGTCCTGCAGTGGACTGTTACGGGCTGTGATGATGATGATGATCTATGACTGGGACATCGGAAGCGTTTACGACAATAGTCGGGATGAAGCTGGGTTGACGTTCGTCTATGTATCCAGTTTTAGTTGCGACGAACTCTTCTTTAGTCATATCGGTGAATTCGTTATACCTGTATTGACGATAACTAGGTCAGATACGATATCAGACATCAGGGTATATCTTTGTACCAATAAGCAAAATTATTATTGAAAAACAGTCTACACTATGACTCAACTTTTCATTCCAATGTCAGAATATGGTAAAATCGTAGGTTGAGAATTTTTAGTCCATTCACAAGTACCCTGGCCGAGAGATAGGTTGCATATTGCGGCTATCAAATTGAATACTGCAAGTGAATTGCAGTTATACTCAGATTTATTGATAACAATTGTCTTTGTTGTTTAGGTTACTGGGAAATTGGAACAGGCTCCATATTATGTGGTTGCAAAAATTCAATTTATAGTTTTAAAAAATTCATTTAGTACATTTTCGATGTTATTTTCCACGTGATCGGTCGTTAAAGTTATAATTCTTATTTATCAGGCACATAAAATGCAAAAAGTACCACATACACAATGAATACCTATATAACAAAAATAGTTGACCGTAATGATTGGTGACTGGTATTTGTTAACAAAAATTGGCAATATTTTTAATACATTTTGTTACTGGGCTCAAATACCACGTTTAGTGCTGGAGGCAATAGAAATCACGAAATATAAAAATTTCCAACGTGAAGATGGCCTTAAAATTTAAACCTAAATAATTGCAAAATAAGCGAGTAACAATAATAGTGAAACTGGAAATGAAGGCAATCGGGAAATCCGAAAGAAGGTAGACAGATATATTGTCTATCCTGAACGGAGCCAGTCTACTCGTGACGATGGCGTGCGATCGCTTTGAAACATCGATGTAAAAATATTCACACCAAAAACACTTATGTAAAATCAGGCCAAAATCTCGACCTCTTAAAGTACTTAGATCTAAAATAAGACAAAGTTTTGGCCTTAGGCGTCAATTTTCCACATATCCCTGGGGCTTACAAAACACGACTATTTACTCTGACTAAATCAGAGCAAGCGAGTTTTAACATATAATTCATTTCTAGATATATCTATTTTTCGTTTTGTTCCATATTTCACTAAATTTCTTCTCTTGCAAAATTTAATTTTTAATAGCTATCGATGTGTGTTATTTCGTATAATTTACTTTTGGAAAGCAGTCCTCAGGTCTCTTATGTTTCCTGCCATCTTAGCCATTTTCGAAAAAAAAATTGTAAGAGTCAAGAGTGACATAAAGTGTGGTGGAACAGGTTTATTCAATCACACATTTTATTTAATATTTATTTTACTTGTATTATTGTAAAATAGAAAATAAATATGTTTGTAAGTTTGTATATTGTGGGCCATCTCTGAAATTGGGTACTAAACAGAATTCGATTTTTTTTAATTGAAACTGAGAAACTACAGTCTGGAAAAATAACTGGATCCCGCGTGATAGTCGATGTTGCGAGAGTCCTAAACTGCATGCGGGTAAAACTGGTAGGGTAAACCGCTTTATTATTACATACCTAGTAAAACCAAACACGAGAAGAAACTGCCATTAAGTTTAATTATTATTTCATTTTTGTAACATTGGTTGCCGAAACACCCTGAATGTTCTTAAAATTCAAGCAGTTGACGCCTCGCTGGATCCTGAAGTATCCTTTTTCTCCGTTCGCAGTTCCCCAGGAATTCTTAATCAGCCAGTAAGGAACCCCATTTTCTGCAAAAAACATATTGTTGAATTATTGTCAAAACATACCTAAATCTATTATCGACGGTCATGCTCAACAGTCCATAACAGTCCAGTATAACTCGGGCTAGCGAAAAACGCTGCTGACCATTTTCTGGTCTTATGAGGCTGGTCAGACCCTTAAATATTAGAGGCCTTACATAACAAATTTTTCCGGGAGCCTCTATATAGCCATACTTTTATACATTGTACGTATAGTACCTAAGACGCCATATACCGTGCCTGAGTCGGTTTTAGACCCTTCCTAAAATATTATAACTCACCTTCTCATGGGTCTTCATAAAGTTGTAGGTATATTGTATTTATATTATAAAAAACTGTATATTATTTTTTTAAAGCGTCTAAGATAACTTATTTTATTACTTCCTGTAGAAGTTCGGCATCCGTACCATACGGCCGACTTGCCAAAGTCAGATGTCGCAGTGTAAGAATAATTTAAGTTAAATAAGGTATGTACGCGGAACCTATAAGTATTATTGGTATTTACTTTTATTGAAAACCAGCGCCTTGGTCTCCGCCAGGGCATGAAGCTGAGTGAGGTCCCTTTTACATACCACACCATATCCACATGCAACGGCTCTGTTCTTCATTTTTCTTTTATTCGTGTATGATTGTCTAGTTGTTTCATAATTTCATGTTGTTTGTTTTTATTGGTTTTGTTTGTGCATATTTATGTAACTTTTTTATTTTTGTTTCATGGCTCTGGAATCGAGCCACTGACCTTAAATAATACCTTTATTGTGGGGGGGTCAGTGTTTCGAAGCCGATCTAAGTCAATATGTAATGTGTTTGTGGTGTTATTGTGTGTAAATCAATGTTTTCTATTCTATTCTATTCAATATCGTAACATGCCTATGGGAAATTCTTACCTTCTCCATATCCAACTAAGAGAACTGAGTGGTTGATGTTGCCATCCTTGCAATTTTCCCCGCTAATAATGCCACTTTGGTAAGGTCTCACAGATTTTGTGGCAGCAAGAGCTGGTGACAAAACAGTTTTTATTTATTACAGAGGATTACGTTTGCAATGTTGTTGTTTCTACGAAAATTCTACCGAAATTTAAATATTACGGTATCCAAATCACTCTAGAATTTAAAGTTGTGGTACCTAAACGTCGGCAATTTTTTAAAGAACCGATGACCATTGTTTCAAGGCTACCCCAAGGATCTAGTAGATGTGGCCCGGATTGTGAAAAGGTAAAAGGTAGGAATAGGATACCAATTTTGAGAAGAACGCCTTTGAAGTACCTGCAGACAAGCCTGTTGAGGCTCACTGGAATCGTTTTGTCGCCGAGATCTATAGAGACATTTATTTATGGACTTTATTGTTTTACTGACGATAGGGTTGCATTTGACACCACCTGATAGGGAACGGTCGAAGGATGTGTAGGCTCGAACATGTGGCTAGCCTAGAAACCAACTAACTAGGGTTAGTACCAACTAACTTGGGTTATTTTCAGCAACTCTAGAAGTAGGTAGCCACATTACATAAAACCGTATCAGAAGTGATCAAATGCAGAGATTGTTCTAATTAAAACTGGCCTAATGAAGAAATGGTCGAATCTAGAACTGGTCATATATAGAAAGAGAAATTTTTTTTATGTTATTAATCATTATTTGACTAGTCAGGCATTTGACCGCCACACCACCCGGTGGCAAGTGACGATGAGGCCGATGATGGAGCATGCCTGTCTAGGAACAGCCCATTCACTCTAACCTTGAAGGCATCCAGATTATATTGATCAGGGAACACACTCGCAGGCAACGCATTCCACTCTTTAGCCGTACGCTTTATAATAGTCGAGCCAAAGCGGCTCGTGCGGATAGCTGGAAGATCCACGACATAAGGATGAAGCGCTCGCCCGGATCGCGTTTCCCGATGGCGGAAAGAGGCCGGCGGAATGAGGTCGTGCAACTGCTTCGCACACTCTCCGAAGTGCAACCTGTAGAAGACCGACAAACGCGTAACCCTACGAGGCTCGACGCTCGAGGCTCTGCAGCTTAGCTTCAATCAACTGCGGATCACAAATTAATTTCTTTGCACGTTTTTCCACCGAATCCAAAGCAGCCAGGTTTTTGGCTAATCCATCCCAGAGGTAGCAGCAGTACTCCATACAAGATCAGATTTGTGCTTGATATAACTGAAGCAACTGCCTTGAAGTGAAGTACCGCTTGACCTTCGAGAGGATTCCAAGTTTTTTGGCTGCAGTCTTGGCTTTTGATTCGATGTACTGTCCAAGGTTGAGATTGGTTGACAGCTCAACACCCAAGAGCTGTATACGGAATAAAGTATTCCGTTCCCTGCCGTATAACCGCGGTAACGGCTTGGGCACAACTCGACGGATCGCCCGAAGAGAAGCATGCCTCCCGCCTTGGAAAGGATGAAAAAAAGTGACGCATCTCAATCTGCTGAATTATATCGCCACACCCGTCAGGGGTTGCATGGGCTTTGCTCGGGTGGGGAATAGACGGATACAGATTTCACCAGACAGTGGTCGGATGTACCCAGCGATGCGGAATCCGATACTGAGTGCCTGTCCGGATCAGTCGTCAGCAAAGGTGCATAGTATTTGCTAATTTTCAACGTTTACCAGGTTGTAGAGATGGGCAACGCATTTCAGTTTTCCCTGGTGTTGCTAATGTCCATAGGCAGCGGTGACACTTTCCATCAGGTGGCACGCTTGCCTATTTGTGTCCCGGTTGATTGAAAAGAATATCTTCTACATAAAGTACAGATGTTCGTATATAACTGACCTATGGAAATTGGTCCAGTAGCCACTAAATACTGTGCCACTTTATCCTCGTTCATATCCGGCAACATTGAAAAAGTATATTTGTTAATAATTACTTTTTTTGTATTTGGATCGTACTTGCAAATACCATTGTCACCATTTCCGGAAGTGTAAGGATAGTCTTTTTCCGTTTCTAGTCCGTAGTTAAAATATAAATATCTGTAACACAAACAAATCATATAATTTAATTAGTTTGTCCACGAGATAGAAATATTGGTCTGCCCGTGCGCTACTTGATCTTTGGCATTTTGACTTACTTGGCAAACAATTGATTTTTTGGCATTATTAGTGATTATATATTAAAGTTACTTTTCGTTTTGGTGACTACAATTTGGCTGAAAAGCGAAACTGCCTAGAGGATGTAAGGCATCCCGGTTTTTTACTTGTAGAACTTACACAAGCGGTTCTGTAAGTATAATCGCTATGAAATGTCGAAAGATTGGCTCACAAAAAACAAAACTACTTTTCAAGTTGTGCACGGGCGTCCAATGTTTTGTGGGTCTTCTAAACCTTTACTATTGCTACAAAGTGTAATTTTCCTTCCTAGCAGCCTTTTTTTGATACCGCTAAAGCGGCAGATAAGCGTACGGCCTGCCTGATGATAAACAGTTACTGTTACAATACCAGGGGTATCATTTCCGTGCTACCGACGCTGTTAAAACCTTTTCACCCCTTTCTTGCAGAACTCCATGTTGTACTCTCTAGGGAAAATATATCTAGGGAGCTCATCCCCACAACCTTAGTTTGCGGATAAAAAGGTCCTATGGAATCGCACAGTTCGCGACCAATTTGGTGCCAAGGCGTGAGGATGAACTTCCTGTCGATGGCGAGAGGTCTTATAACTTATATTATTATATAGTCTTCTGACTAATTTGACGGTAGTAAAAGGTATAGCCACACTACAAAAATAATATCTATCGTATGTCACTTACGTGATGGTGTCCAGCGGAGATCCACCATTGCAGTGTTCATCAAAGTCGTCACAGGAAACAACCTGTTGCGTAGAGAAATTAACCAATTCTTTGTATTTAATAGCATATATCCCTTCGATATTCCCTGTAAGAATTTGAAAATAAGAAACTTAATAATGACAAATGTAAATGACTTAGGCACAATATTGTAGAAATATTCTATTTGCATCCTTCTGGCGTATTCGAAAGAATTAATCCCGAATTAAAAAAGAAGAATTGTTTCTTTCCTATAGAGAACTCGTATTTAAAAAAAATTCTTGTGCGTAGATTATTTTAGACAATAGCATAGGCTTAGCCAAGTGGCCATGCTATTAGGGAATTTTACATAGACGGTGACTTGAGCCGAATTATTTTTTACTAAAAACATGTAATATACTAACCTACAGTACTGAAAGCGAAGCTGGCGTTACACTTCCCCTGGTCCTTGACGCTCGTGACGACATTGTGATCACGCCAGTCGAACTGCTTCGGGATCTCTATGTCTGGGACATCGGCGGCCTTCACGACAACAGACGGTATTAAGCTGATGGTCTGATGTACGTGTACGTACCCAGTTTTAGTAGACACGAACTCGTCCTTAGTCATATCGGTGAATTCGTTTATACCTGTATTGACCATAAGTATCATCTTCAGGTTATATTATTGTACCAATAAGCAAAATTGTTATTTAGTTTTTGTGTCAGTGGCCGAGAATCGGTGTCTCTCCCCGACTGTCCCGGTTATGGTCTCGCGCCAGAGGATTTGGGGTCCGCTTTAACCGTGATCCAGGATTTGTCGCTTCAGGTAATTACTATTACAGTCGCTCCACTTTAATTACAGTGGAGCGACTGTAATCTTACCTCCGTGACCCTGCTACCAGGGGAACCTAACCAGATCGGATCATGGGCACCTGCACATGCAAGTTTCATCACGATGTTTTCCTTCACCGTAAGAGTATCGGTCAGTATGCAACTAATGTACATAACTCAGAAAGGAGTCATTGTTACATTACCGCAGCAGGATTGGAAGCCGGTACCTAGCTTACGAGTCGGATACCTTAACCGCTCCGCCATCGATGCTCAAACATGATGTGACATCAGCTATAGTTGGACAATTAGTAAATGATACTTTTTACACCGAGAAAAATAGTCTAGCTGAGAATCCCTACATGTATTATTTGCCTTATACAGGTAAGGAAGGCGTTAGTGTAAGTAAATTGCAGTTATACCCAAATTTATTGATGCCAATTTGTCTTTGTTTTTATGGTTTCTCCGAAAATGGAACAGGCTCGATATCATGTTGTTGTTCTTTAGAATTCAAGTTTGTCGAATCATTCACGTCTATGTGATATTCACATAGACGTGAATGATTCGACAAACATAGCAGTGAGATTACGCTAAAGTAAAAGTAAAGGAAAACGGGAATTATATATACCATAACTAGCACTAGCGTCCTGTTCGTTCATCGCATTGATCTCAGCCAAGTTCTCCACGAAAATTCGAAACCGTTTCGATTGCTCCGATGGGTTGTAAGTCCTTTCATACTCCTGCTTGAAGTCGTTAAATAACTGGGCCAGATGCGTTTCATTGTCCAGATCGAAACTCTGCTTCTCTGAAGGCGTCGCTATCGTTGCGCAGGCGCATACAAATAAAATTACTAACCCAAAATAACCAAATACAAACATCTTCTGTGCGGCTGTGACTACTAATGACATTGTATTGAAAGAGTGCTTATTTATATAGATACTTATTCGATGTTGTTTTCCACGTAATCGGTCGTTAAAGATATATGTATAACTGTTGCTTATTATTCGTATAAAATTGTTTGTCACCACATACTACCACGTAATACTATAAAAGTACATATCTATACAACAAAACTACTTTAACGGAATGTTTGGTGATAAAATATGGAATTCATAGAGAAATATTTACTCATTGGCAAATACATTTGTTACTAGGCTGCTATTGGATACTAACATTTCTGGTAAACATAAGTTTTTAAACTATCACGGTTATTGGCACACATTTTAAAGATATGTTCTGGGCGGACGACAGGAGTGCTGCGAGCGCCAGACGGTGTTGGTTAGCGATAAAGTGGTCGAAGCTGATCTACCCGCTTTCGTAAAAGTTGTCTGCTACTACCGGATCTCGAACTCACTTTTAAGTCACGGCACATTACACTGACCGTGTCACATCAAAATCACGAAATATCCAAATTTCAATCGTGGAGACCGATTTAGCTTCAAGACACAATGATGAAGTGCGCCGCGCGGCGTACTGCACGATGTGGTAAAACTTGTTAAACGCCGAGCAATGTGTATGCAAGTACATTGACAGATGGCGAAATGTCCCACTGTGCAGCGCGCGGCGCGGCGCACTGCATGATGGGACAAAACCCGCAATAAAAGCCCGAAATGTCAGTTCTGTATGAATTCTGTCCACATTTTTTCAATTTGGCCCCATCGTGCAGTGTGCGGCGCGATGTCAGCAGATGTCAACATGAGACGTCACACTTGACTGTTTCTTTCTATGAACAGTTCGAATCTTTCCTCCTTATGTGAAACAGTTTACCTACACACATTTGTCTGTCTTCTTTTTAAGCTATTGCATAGCTTTTCTAGCGGGCTTTGAGCGCGGCGACCGAATCAAGAAATTCCGTAACGAAAAAAAACTAACACCCCCCCACTCCGACCAGCACAGTGGTGCGGCGTTGAATGCCGTGCATCGTCTAACGTCGTTTCAGTTCGGCAGACTTCGGCAGGGTGTTTGTGTGCATGCGACTAGACCTATGCGTGTAGACGAGCAGCTAACTGCTCATAACTTGCTCATAACATGCTCATAACTGCTCATAACTTGTTCAACACTAGCGCTATGTCAGCAAGGCGTTTGTTGAGTAACAAGTTTTTTATTAAGCAATGAGCGTTTTTTATAATTATATCGGAGTTTATAATTGGCAAAAATGTAAAGTTTATTTTATAGATATGGATTATGTACTTATGGAAAGATAGACCGATTTCTGTCATTTTTTGTGTTAATTGAGTGCGCACTTTATTTTTTGTTGTGTTGTATTATCTGTGTTACTTTGATACCTATCTGTGGAGACCTATAATTGGCATACTATTTCTTATATAAAGAACTATTGTATAATGAAGCTGTAGGTCTTCCTAATAAATAAAATAAAATAAAATAATAAATAAATAACTGATTCTATCTCTTTTAGACACAATGCTAGGTGAGACAGCGTGCTTTTTGGCCGCGTCCACGAGTGAGTTAGAGCCCGCGACTAGTTGAACCTTACCGTGTATGTATATGGTACGACTGTACGAAGCTCGCATTAATTAGTTCGAATTAATATCAAAGTAAAAAAAATACTTCATAAATAAAATAAATAAATAATTATAATTGCATGCTATCCTTCGACGCGGGTAGTTTAACGCGTACACAGCAAATCAAAGCTACTCCGCATTTAAAAAATCCAAGTGATGGGATTTTCGTGTCCGAGTGCAAAAGTATTGTGATCTACTTGTCGAGGAAAGTGTCCTGGAGCCATGAGTGAAATCCCCATAAAATCTGTGGAATAGTGTGGGAAATAGAACAAAAAAAATAAAAAAACTAAAAACGTAAAACCTAGCCGAACGATCGGTCATGTCAACAGAGTGATATTGCGCCCCCAACGTACCTAAAACCGAATTAAAATGTCTCAACCTTGTGATAAGTGTAATATAGTAATAAACGAGTTGCTGTGTTTCATTAGTTGCAAGTTGGACGTAATGGACGAAACTTCGTTAAACTTAATTTGCGAGTCAAATTTCTCGGAAAGTGAAGTGGACAGTGCGAAAGTGGTTTTAAATAAATATCTGAAAAACAAGCGTACTCTTCGTAAGGGGGAAGGTCGTGTGAAACGCGCTATTCAAGATATTATCTCGACTTTGAAGGAGACAGAGCCAGATCTACTGCCTACGTTCGTTGCAAAAGATTTGAGGAGGCTTCCTCCTGTGACTTTTGACCACATAGACGTGACGAGCCTTTTAAAGGACCTAGTAACCATAAAACAAGACATTAATAACATCAAATTAAACTACTCCAAAATACAGGTAACCGAAGAATTACATAGAGAAATCATTGGGATTCGTAAGGACTTGGAAGAAAAATCCGACCCGCATAATATCACTATTATCGAAAAAGAAGAAGGTAGGTCGACCCTAAACTCAACGGTTACGGAGCGCGGACCGTCAGCGCGACCGGCGCCGGCGACGCGGCCCGCGCGTACATCCAGTCCCAAGTCGTTCGCGCAGGCAGTGACGTCAGCCGGCCCGCGGCCGCCGCCGACCGCCGCGCGCGCTCCAACGGCCGCGCACCCGCCTCCCGTACCAGTGCAACGTAATCAAACCGAAAGTAGTACTCGAAAGAAGAAAACAGGAAATAAGACGAACAAAAATAACCTGGGAAAATCCACCAAAACATCGGACAAAATTAAAGTAGCGGTCAAGCAATCTTATCTTTTTGTGACGCGATTTGACAAGTGCACAACTGCAGAAAATATAAAAGAATTTATCACCGAATCGTGTGAAATAGCTACTGACGTCGAACTAATTGTTCCATTCAAACCATCACTTTATTCGTCGTTTAAGATAACTGTGCCATCACACAAATATAGTGTATTTGCAAACGACGACTTCTGGCCCGTCGGAATTGAATACAGAGGATTTAGACAAAAAAGGTTTAACCCTAAATACCTACCTAACGGTATATAATTTTCATACCTACCGTCACCGTAGTTTAACCAGTCTCCGGATCTCGAGTCGCTATTCTATTAATATATTTAATTATGGAAAATCAAGAAATTAATAGAATAAAAATGATAACATTTAATTGTAAGTCTATTAAACGAAGTATCGTACACGTGAGAGAGCTATGTGACGAGTATGACATTATAGCACTACAGGAGCTGTGGCTTATTCCGGACGATATAGACTTCTTATCAGAAATACATCCCGATTTGGCATACTACGGAGTGTCAGCGGTGGATACGACAAGCGGGCCGCTGCGGGGCAGACCGTGCGGCGGAGTCGCCGTGCTGTGGCGCAAGGCCATGTTTCCAAAGGTGGCGCCTCTCGACAGTTGCAGTAAACGGATCGCAGCAGTGCGTATTAGCGTCGAAAATCGTGAATTTATAGTCATGTCGGTCTACATGCCGACGGAATGTGCGGAAAATCTACCATTGTTTACCGAGACATTAGGTAAAATAAGTGCAATAGTGCAAGACAGCGACACCGAGAGTATCTTTATGCTCGGCGATTACAACGCCGACGTAAACAGCCGCTTCGGTGAGGAACTGAAGTTATACTGTGTGGACCAGGACTGGGTATGTGCTGACATTTGTTTACTCGGGGAATCGTCGGAGACGTACACGTTCCGACGTGAGGCGCACGGGTCTACTAGTTGGCTTGATCACTGCGTGGCTACGTCGAGTGCGATGGAACTTATTAGTAACGTGTACGTCGTCGATGACGTCTATTGGTCTGACCATTTTCCGGTCGCTTTTATCTGTGACTTAAATATAATTAAGAAAAAATCATGTGATGTGTATAAAAATGTATCTGTAAACAAAGTAATATGGGGTTCTAGGAATCCGGAACAGATCTTACACTACAAAAATCTCTGTAGTGAGTATTTAATACATGTTAACATTCCATATACTCCGTGCGAGGGACTGACATGTAACAGCCACGATCATAAGGACAGCATTGATGTAGTCTATAAAAATATAATTAGTTGTTTAACCAAAGCCGCTATTAACTCTTATAGAGGCAAAAACTGTGTTCGAATAAATCGTCAAATAACTGGGTGGAACCTACATGTAAAACACTTGCATTATACGGCAAGGCTTCACTATCAGATGTGGAAGTTACATGGCAGACCCAAGCAAGGTATTACCTATGAAAAGATGCATAGCTCTAGAAAAGAATTTAAAAATAAAATCAGCTGGTGTCAAAAAAATGAAGAGCAATTAAAAATGGACATTTTAGCAAAACATAGACATGCTAAAAATTTCTGTGACTTTTGGAAATCTACTAAGCGCCTTGACAGGAAACCTGCACTTCCAATAAGTGTTAACGGCTCTCGGGACACTAAAGAGATTGCGAATATGTTTGCGCAACAATTTAATATTAAGACTGACTCGTGTATTGATGACGGGACGTACGCGCAGCGCTCGTCGCAGCCCGCGCCGGAAACCGAGGTGGAGACGAGATTCACTCCGGAACAGGTGTTCATGTGTGTGCGAAACATGAAGCGAGGAAAGTCACCGGGGCATGACCATCTTAGTATTGAACATATTATTAACGCTAGCCCCCTTTTATTTCATAAAATGGCCACTCTATTTAACAAATGTATCGCACACTCTCACTTGCCCGATGCTCTCATGCGCACCAACGTAGTGCCTCTCGTAAAAAACAGAACAGGCGACGTCTCCAACCTGTCAAATTACCGTCCTATATCGCTAGCTACTATATTCTCAAAAGTTTTGGAAAGGCTCCTATTGCCGAACCTCTTATCTAATATAACCCTTAATGACGCTCAGTTTGGTTTCCGTAGTGGTCTTTCGACAGACATGGCGATATTCGCTCTGAAAAATTCCGTGAAAAGTTATTTGAAGAAGAACACAGCAGTACATTCTTGCTTCCTAGACTTAAGCCGCGCTTTTGACACAATTAACTATAATACTCTCTGGAACAAGCTAAGGCGTACGGGAGCAGCGAGAGATATTTCATGTCTGTTGGAATTCTGGTACGGGAACCAGACCAATGTAGTGAGATGGAATAATGTAGAATCCGACAGCTATAAGTTAGAATGCGGGGTCAGGCAGGGTGGACTGACGTCGCCTTTACTGTTCAACCTCTATATGAACGACCTAATCGAGGAGCTCAGCAATATCAAAGTGGGATGCTACGTTAATGGACACTTGATAAATAACCTGAGCTACGCGGACGATATGGTGTTGCTGAGCCCCTCGATCCAGGGTCTCAGAAAATTAATAGTAATCTGTGAACGATACGCTATGATTCATGGCCTTAAATATAATGTGAAAAAGTCAGAAGTTATGACATTTGTGTATAAGAATATGCCAAAAGTTACCCTACCGGTTTACCTATGTGGAACACAGCTAGCGGTTGTAACCAAGTTTAAATACTTGGGCCATGTGGTCACGGATAGGCTGGTGGATGAGGAGGACCTCGAGAGGGCGCGGCGGGCGCTGGCCGCGCGAAGCAACATGCTGGCGAGGCGGTTCGCTCGCTGCTCGAACGACGCCAAGGTGACTCTGTTCAAGGCGTACTGCCAGGGGTTCTACACTAGCCACCTGTGGTACTCCTTCACTAAGTACTCGTATAACACCTTAAGAGTACAATATAACAACGCCTTCAGGGGCATGCTGGGGTTACCGTGGAGGTGTAGTGCGTCTGGTATGTTCGCTGAGCACAGAGTTAACGATTTCTTCGCAGTATTGCGAAATGCTAGGGCCTCCTTCGAAGAGAGAGTGCGTACGTCCGCGAATAGAATAATAGTATCAATATACTATGGTTTCTATCTATTTGATAGCAACTTCAATAGTATTATTTATAATTTATATTAAATATTATTTTTTTAGTCTAATGTGATTTACCATTAGTAATTTAACATTGACATTGTGAATTTTACATCTAGACATTTTAATTACATTTTTGTAATTTTTCTTGGTTGACGTTGCGTGTATGACATTATTATTATTATTGTGTTATATGTGACATTATTAGTTATGTATTTATGGGACCTATGTACCTGAAATAAATGACATTTAATTTAATTTAATTTATGCAATAGCTTTACCGCGGCAGTCCCCGAGTGCCACGCGTGTTTTTTTAGCACAGATTCAACGCGTATGAATGAAATAGGAATTCTACCTTGTCAAATAACGCTGATGCGTAAGCCCCTCCCCTTTTTGTGCTTCTGTAACATTTATCGTAGTTGTTTCGCTTTCGTGATCCTTTCGGCATTTTCTTCTCAGTTCATCCCGAATTATAAATAAAGCATGTTTGGTTCTAGAACACAAGTTTAAAAAAAATGCTTGTACTCGTCGAGTTCTACATTTCGGATGGCAGCTGTCAAACTTAAAACTGTAATAACGCGCAGTGCCACGTCACGGTGACAACATAGAAACGGTGAGAGATTTACGAATGATTGTGAGTTAGGCAACGTTTGCGCGAGAGCTTTTTCGACGCTTTTACGCGCGTTATTTTAAACGACTCGCATGATTATTGACCTTATGTCGACCTTATGTATGGAGGTCAGTTGGCAGTCGTTCCACTGTAATTGCCTGATCTGCTAAATCTTGGATCATAGTCAAAGCGGACCCCGGATCCTCGCGTGCGAGAACTCAAACAGGATTTGACGCCAAGATCATCATTATCATCGTCTTGGTGTTAAATTTCGGTTGCCAGTAGTACGTCTTCCTACTCCGCTTGGTCCACTTCGCTCGGTCTTCGGTAACCTTGGTGGTGAGTTTGTTGGCACGCATGTCGTTCTTATCGACGTCTAGCCATCGCTTCGTGGGTTGAACTCTCCTTTCCGCGCCTAGCGGGCTGGCATGGTCAGACATTATTGCCCCTACGTAATTTGCCGTTTAATTCCCTTACTATCATTATCCGCATCTTGTCTCTCACGTTCCGTTTAGAGTAATCTGATCGATTATAATCGTATGGTGCAGGATGTTTTTCAACAAGCTCATAAAACATTATATTGAAGTCAACATCATCATATGACGCCACGATGATTATTTAATTTATATTATTGTCAATGCTACATTGACATTACAATTTGTGTGCCGTTTTTGTAACCTTGATCTGGCTCGGGTTAATATTTGATTATAACATAATGGTGATATCCTGAAAACCTGCTGAAAACGGTCCGGATACATTTACAGGTTTACCATCAACTGGTAAGTCTATTTTTTCACCGGTATTCCATATAGGGTGCACCCAATATTTACGTCGGGGTCGTCTACATTTTTGCATATTAACCATCTGCAGTACGGCCAACATGTCTTCATCTTTGGAAGAAGACATAATTTTACTTTAAAATCTTTGAAAAGGAATTTTTTCTTTGGATGTTTACTTCTGACATCTGTAGACCGTGGTAAGTCATTCCATATTTTAACTAAAAAGTATAACATCAGTAATATCTAAAGAAATTGAACCATGCAACTTCTGCGAATACTATACTATAACTGATACTTTTTACCCGACTACGGTGGAGCTAAGGGAGGGTAATGAAGTTAACAATCCATGTATGTAAAGTTGATAAACGTGGAAGAATCGACAGAGATTTGTCAGGACCATTGCAAGTGGAACAATGTCGTCTCTGTCGTATGTCGTCAATGTCGTACTCTTGCGGGAGAAAGAGGTTTGTGTGTATGTATGTTGATATGAATGTTTGTATGGATGTTTATTCTAGCTCAAAAACGACTTGGACGATTTTCGTTAAAAGCGTATTGATTGTCCGATGGTTACAGGCTCTATGATAATACATTCAATTAAATTATCTTGAGGATATAAGAACATAAAAACTTCAAAATTTTTAAATTCAGAAGATTGATTTGGTCATGTTAGGAATTTTTATTCACATTGATTGATTCTGTTGTAGGATAAACCGCACTGCTTAAATTTGTCCTCAACTGGTTGAAGACATGATTTTGGGACAATATTACGACAAAATGTTTTAAAACGTAGTTATTTCTGTCCTTTACGAATGTTTACTTACACTGAGTGTATACCATGGTGGCTCATTCAAAACTATAACTACAAAGTATAACATCAGTAGTAAGTATAAAGAGAGTGTATATAACTTAAATTACTCGGAAACCATTGCTCTTAGAAAACTAGATCCTAAAAAGAAATGATAGTGCCCGTCGATATCTATAAGTATTTGCTGTTCTGGAACAAGCGTTTTAAGGCAAATAGTTTCAGAGTTATTACAGTTTTAAGATTGACAGCTGTCATCCTGAATGAAGATCTCGACTATCATTTCTCTTCAGGAACTAGTGTTCAAGAAGCGATAGTTTCAGAGTTATTACAGTATTAAGTTTGACAGCTATCATCCGGAATGTAGATCTCGACGAGTACTATCATTTCTCTTTAGGAACTAGTATTCTAGCACCAATAGTTTCAGAGTTATTACAGTTTTAAGTTTGACAGGTGCCATCCAAAATGTAGATTTCTACGAGTACCAGCATTTCTTTTTAGAAACTAGTGTTCTAGAACCAAACATGCCTTATTTATAATTCGGGATGAATTGAGAAGAGAATGACGACAGGATGACGAAAGCGAAACAACTTCGATAATGTTAAAGAATCAGAAAAAGGGGAGGGGCTTACGCATCATCGGTCAAACTTTCTTTGACAAGGTCGGTTTCTTATTTCATTCACACGCGTTGTATCAGTACTAAAAAAAGTAGACAGATATATGTGTGTGAACTGTGTCACATAAAGAGGAAAGATTCGAACTGTTGGTAAAAAGAAACAGTCAGATGTGACGTTTCATGTTGACATCTACTGACATCGCACCGCACGCTGCACGATGGGGCCAAATTGAAAAACGTAGACAAAATTCATACAGAACTGACATTTCGGGCTTCAATTGCGGGTGTTGCCCCATCATGCAGTGCGCCGCGCGGCGCGCTGCACAGTGGGACATTCCGCCATCTGTCAATGTACTTGCATACAAATTGCTCGGCGTGTAACAAGTTTTGCCACATCGTGCAGTGCACTGCGCAGCGCACTGCATGAGTGTGCGTTCGAGATTAGGATTTAGAATACTTGGTCATCAGTGATTCATTCTTGAAAATCAGAACCAGGTCTGTTATTGTGTCGTGGTGTGCTATGTGTAATAAATGTATTTTCTTTCTTTTTTTTTTTCTTTATAAGACTAAAAAAGTGACTGATACGGTGTAGTGTGCCGTGACTTAGACTAGACATTATGGCAAATATAGACATATTTGCCATAACGGTCATGTACGAATTTGGAGCGGAACTACCCAACATATACCTAAGTGCAGCAAACCGTTCATTAATTTACTTATTAGATGTATCTTTTTCATCATCTCCCATACTAAAAAGAAAGGTTACAACGGAGCACTGGTGACTTTACTCACTGGCAGGAACACTTTCATCCTATATATAATCTTCTTCTGTAATCCCCTTTCATAACCAAATCAACTCAGCATGCCTTTCTCTATTGTTGCAGCTTGTTCCCTAATTTGACTATCACGTACTTTATGTCTCATTCATACTCCTTCCATACTTCTTAACACAGACGCATTTATCCTACTTTCATGCTTCTTTTGCTTCCATACTTTAATATTAGGATAAGCACCCTTTTATGAACAGCCAGACTAATTGTGCAATAGTATATGTAATATTTTGGTGGTGTGTAGTGCCGCCACCTCATAGAATAGTACCACCTCATCTCTTCCTGTGGGTGTTGTAAGAGGTGACTAAGGGGCAAATCCGAAAGATGGGCAGCAGCATCTTTCTATCTAGATTTACATCAACTGCACTGCGATCGCCAACCCGCCTTCTAAGTGTGGCGATTGTGATAAGCAGGGAGATCTTTGGGCAAGACCTTTGCCCAACAGTGGGCGTCTTCTGGTTGATATGATGATATGTAATATTTTAAAATATATCTGTTAGTAACAGACATTTCAGACGTGACAATATCGAGTTACTCACTAACCAAAGTTGCGGTATAACTACGCGGGTTATTTCGTCTTTGGTTGTTTCTGTGTCTACATAACGTTGATTGGATGCTGATGAATTAAGATAATTTACTCATTCAAATCATTTATTTATTACAGAGTTACAATCAATGAAGGGAATAAATTATATTTAAAGATTTTGAATTTTATTTTATTTATTTCAAGTGGTTTTTAACTGTGGCAGTTACACCTATGTCCTCCTTAAAATCCAAGCAATTGACTCCTCTCTGCATCCTGAAGTATCCTTTTTCTCCCTTGCCTGTTCCCCACGAATTCTTAACCAGCCAGTATGGGATACCATCCTCTGAAAAAAAAGATATTGTAGAATTTTTCTTAATAAGCTTTCCTGACCGAGAGCTGATTCATTTAGATATCGTGTTATGGCTATATAGGCTCCATTATTACCTTCTCCGTATCCAACTAAGAGAACTGCGTGATCGATTTGCGTTATATTTGCTTTGCAATATTCATTGTTAATTATCCCACCTTTGTAATTCACCACGCTGGGGGAAGCCACCGCTAGTGATAAAGGAGACATTTAGTTAGTTTAACGAATATTTAAGATAGTTCTGCATATTACATAGCATCTTGCAGGAAATCCTTATATATGAGCGGTTTCCAAATCCTTCTAATACCGTTGACAAAACGAGGTTGACCAAGGAGTTCCGCGGAACTGATTTCTTTACCAAGTCCTTCATAAATTTAAAATCGTGCTTTCTACCTCACCCACAGTTATTTATTTTAAATCATTAATTTATACTAGCTGCGAAACCCGGCGTTGCACGAGTTAAAATATACACCGTATGTTTAATGGTGTAAAAAATATATGATAGAAATTTTCAGAACTTTCCCGAAGTTCTAATGAGTTAAAAAAGGACAGATTATTAATTTCAGTACTTTCTAGATCATTCTGGAAATTTTCAGAACTTTCCCGAAGTTCTAATGAGTTAGAAAAGGACAGATATATATCTTATATTAAATTTTTGCCTCCCACAACCACCCACCGCGCCCAAACTCCCTAACTTCCTTCTAGGACCCAAGGGGTGCCTACCACCCCAATGGGGTGTTGATTGGAATTGGTGGTGATAAAGAAACCCGGTCACACACGTACCCACACAAGCATTTTATATATATATTAAGATTAAGATTATGTTGTCAAGAGAAACATAGCACGTAGCAAAAAATAACTAAGGCAATATTTTTGTATGGTTAACATCCCGTATAAAAGCAGTTAATTTTCTGCCATACATATTCTGTCTGTGGACTATAATTTGTCACGTTGCAAGACAACGTACAAACTTGTAACAGTATATTATGAAGGTATATTCAAAGTCTTGATAGTACTTTAAAGGTCATGCCACACAGATAAGGCTAGAAAGCAGTAGCGGTAGAATGCTACGAGAAATTAATATTACGTAGCCGACGCCTTCGTAACGTGTATTCGCGTCTGAGACTCCGTCTAAGTAGAGTTAAGGAGCCTGAATGTTACCACGATTCGAAAAAAAATCTTTGCGGCTAAAGCAATATACAATGTACTTGATGTATCGTCAGCCCTATTAAATTTGCTTAAAGAAGGGGCTATTGGCTCTCCCTTAAACGACAAAATGCATCATATTTGAATTAAAAAAATAAAACTTCCAGGAATTATTCAGAAATATTATGGTTAAAGTGGCGATGCACTTAAGTATGCCGTTGAATATCTACATGGTACGCCTCGGAATGCAATCTTAACTTTCCTGTCTCTGTGTCTTGGACTATAAAAAATATTTTTTGAACTGTCTTACTGGAATAGAATGAAATATATCTTAAGTACTTACCGATGGCAAGCGGTCCAGTACTCACTAATACCTGTGCAATCTTATCCTCGGTCATATCCCCAAATTTGTATTCTAGACGCTTGTCTATGTACAGCTTTGCTTTCTTTTCCTGGTACTGGCATGTTTCGTTTTGACCGGTTCTTCCGGAAATGTACGGATAGTCTTGTTCTGTCTCTAGACCATATTTACCCTCCAGAGAACTATAAAATAAGCACAGTAGTAAATAACAATCATCATATTATACCTGTTCTTCATTGTTTATCCTTAGTGAGTAGCAGGTTTAACCTTGAAAATTCTTGAAACCAAGCGCAGTTACATTAACAATTATAGCAATCACTAAAATCTGAATTAGAGAGAGAGCGTCAGTGGCCTAATATTTAGGTGTTCGACTCATAAGCCAGAGGTACCGGGTTCGAACCTCAGTGCCGGCATGTACCAATGACTCTTTTCTGAGTTATGTACATTAGTTTCACAGTTACAGTAACCGACGCTCTTACCGTATATCATGGCGGACCTCAGGCCCTCGCGCGCGATTACTCAACTAGGACATCATCGCCAAGATTATTATTGTATTTAAAATTCAGTTAATATCTCTCATAATGTCACTTACAAGATAGCACGTCCGGAATCTCCACCTTGGCAGCCACTCAGTAAGAAATGGGCACAGGAAACAAATTGTTGCGGAGAGAAATCCACCAATTCTTTATATTTCAAAGCATATGCCCCTTCAAGTGCACCTGAAAGAATTTCCCAATATTTTTCTTAAAATAGTTAATAGCATATAATAATAACATCGGGTAAACATGGTAAAACGCAAAAAGAGGAAGGAAATATCTTGTCAATTCAATTCTGTAACTTTCGTTACCTATCTTTTAATGTCCGGTACATTTTGCTGATTTTGTACAAACTGTCTTACAGAATTTACAGCTCCTTATTAGAGGGTTCAGTGCCGTAGGCCTAAACTTGAATTTAACGAAATGAGAGCTATAATATATCTCTGAGTCTTGGCCGCCTTGGAAGCCGTTGGCTGGCGATGTTTTTGCAGCATTTATCGCCCTAGACCCAGATATCAATGTCGCCGACAAGACTTATCTTCACCCCTAGAACCGCTCAAAAGTTTTGTGGTCAAAAATCTAAATTATATTTCAGGAATGAAACTAAACTAGGGGCACTTGACCAAAAGATGTGCGACATTGCACGCCACAAATGTTCCGCATATCTACAGCAGTATTTTTATTTTGTTTTAGTGGCGTCCGCGGTTTACTTTATCATCACAATCTTTTTCAAAACTTCTAGCGTTGTAGCTAGGTGTACTAAATTGGTTTAACTCATTGGAGCAGTATAATTATTTGATTATAAAAAATAGTTCATGGATGGAATCCCCTCTGTCGTTTAAATCGTTTTTTTTTTATTAAAATAGATTTTCATGTTACTTCCTCGCATTATTGTTATATTCGTTGTATTTCCAATTGAAGAAGATATTTCAAGTCAACAGGCGACTATTTCTATGAAACCAACATAAAAAATACAGTTAAGCTGGCAAACATTTCTTACAAATATAAGTTAAAACGCTTTCAGTAAATTGCGAGAATTGCAGAATTTCAGCGAAACGTGGCTGTTAGAATAATAAAAGAATTTTCAAATCGGTTACGTAGTTTCGGAGATTTCTCCCAACATACAAACTCGTAAACTTACAAACATACAAACTTTTTCTATATAATATTAGTATAGATAAAAAGTCCGCTCAGGCCATATGGCCATCTACTACAACACATTTTGAGACTATATTTAATTCTGAACATAAAAGCAGAACGAACGCGAAGACGCTATAAATGAATTATATTCACTATATTAACTCTATTAACGTCAAGCAAAGTGAAATGTATTGCAGATAAAATAAGGTCCATTTTTGTATCACTTATATTATACTGGGAAATGAACTAATAATAATAAAATAAAAAAAAGTCACGTGTCGCTCCGCTTTTCAAAAATCCGAAATACAAAAATGGACCTTATTCTATGAGCAATACATTCTACTTTGATTTGCTCTCACGCTTTTTGTTTCTGAATTTAGGCATGTGTAAAAAGCACATTACGCCTAACTTCTAATCTTAACAAAGCCATTATGATGCATTACCTACGGCAGCGAATGCCCAGCAGGATCCACAATGCCCTTGGTTTTTGACACTCGTGACAACATTATGGTCACGCCAGTCGAATTTCTTCGGGATCTCGATATCCGGGACTTCGTCAGCGTTCACGACAATGCCTGGGATGCGGTTGGGATCGCGTATGTACCCAGTATAAGTGGCCTGGAACTCTTCCTTAGTCAAATCGGTAAACTCGGTTATACCTGCGTTCAACATGAAGCAGATAAATCATATTGTACCCACCCATAATCAATAATAAATTAGTGCTTATAAATTAAATGCCATGAGGAGTTTTCCAATAGGTATCTAAAGCATTCCTAACCACTCACTAGATGGCGCCCCGACAATTTTGGTAATTGATAATCGCTTGAAATAGGTTCTTAGCAAACACGATATAAACACTGGGTACGTTGTATTGGATAATATTGTATTTGTCAATAGTTTTCAACCATTTTAGAGGTTGTAATAATAATGGAACATAGTGCCAACTTCTATAAATATTGCTTTTTACCTATCGTTCAACTTTTAACAGTTATGTTTATATTAATAAAAATTTTATTTTTAAGTTACGTATTAATCGGCTGCATGAAATCACTGCCACCATCATAACGATTAAAAAAAGTTTACCAAAATTGTAGGAGCGCCATCTATTGATGCTTTTTGAAACCAACTATCAATACCTACTGGAAAACTCCTCATTGCTTAGGTGAAATGCCAGTTTCTTGCCAAATATTTTTGTTCTGTTGAGCATTTGGTAACACAGGAAGTGGGGTCTGCAATAACATCAGCTCCGCATACTACTAACATATTAGTAAAAAGGAAATGAGGATTTTAAATACCATACGTAGCAAAGGGATCCCGTTTGTTCATCGAATTGATTTCGGCTAAGTTCTTCACGAAAATATCATATCGGTCCGATCGCTCTGATGGGTGGTAGTTTTTATTGTACTCTTCCTTGAAGTCGTTAAACAACTGGACTAGCTGCGTTTCATCGTCCAGATCGAATATTTGCTTCTCTGGAGGCGCCGCGAGCGCTGCGCAGGCGCAGGCGAATAAGATTGTTAACCAAGAACAACCAAAAGCAAACATCTTCAGTTTAATTATGACTACTAATGATACAGTCATCGAAAGGACGCTAGTTTTTATACTTACTATTTTACACGTGATTGGTCGTTAAAGCTACAACTTTTGTTTAACCAGCACATAAAAAGGAAATAGTGAGTAGATATTCAAACCGTTTAACGGAATTTTAGTTAATTAAAAATAGTATTTGTAGCTGATAAATGAACCCACAGAGAAATACATTTGTTAATTTATTTGAATTGCCTATGTATTAGCAAACCCAGAAAAGCGAGCATTCCTAATAAGCAATACGTAACTTTTGCTTCCATACCTTAAGATCGTAGATACCTTCGGACTGTTCATAACACATTACAAGAGTGGGATAAAATTTATTAAATTTTTTATTTTTTATTTACCAGTTTATTGAACACAATAAAACACAAAGAGAAACATAATACATATAGACGACACAACTGGCACTACTTATTTCTAAAAAACCTTATTTGGCTTTTTTGTATTTTTTTATTATACTTTTGTATAATGACTCCTCGGAAGTGGAACTTCCCGATATCCCCGCCCCATCCCTGTATATACATCATATAGAACTTGTTCTGTAGAAGTTTTGTTCTTCTACTCAAACCCTCCTCGTTTGACGAAATCTCCACACGTGATAGAAAGAAAGAAAGAAAATTTATTGACACAAACAACACACTTCGAGCATAACTTTTAACAGGAAAACTATAATAAATCATTGGAACTGGATCTGGTTAAATAGGACAGTGGTCCAGTAATAACCTTAGAGTAATCGCGCCCTCCCGTGGTGAAAACATTTTTTTGCAATTTATGCGAATAAAAAGGGTTCGTTCCTTTGACAGTCTTGTATTCTTTTCTATCTTTTTTTAAGCTACTCTCACGCCATTTAGTATCATAACATTTGATATCAAATTTTATGACGTGATCTTGGATGATGACAATTTTTGCCGCCCCGTTCCTTAATCGTAAGTGGTGATGTTTCCTCATCCAAGCAGGCATACTTAGGTACTTACTGCGCTCGCTCAGAGACCCAAAGTGGATCTGAGCCTCCGACACCAGAGATCGCCGCCTCTACCTATCCTGCGCCATGGCCTGCCAATCCAAGGTGTCCAATGCGTGCAGACCTTTTAGAACTTCATCCATCTAACGATATCTGGGTCGCCCGACCAGTCGACATAACCACGTTAAAATTCTATAGTAAACAGTAATATTTTGGTGGTGCAAAAGCCCCGTAAACAGCGTAAGACCCGTCTTCATTTCAAAAACATAATGATACTCTATTTTCCTCACATTGAAAAATACTTAGTCTCTAACTCGCTAAAAAACGTGTTAACAAAGACTTCTAAATACTATGCATGTTAAAAAAATACGGTTTTTTAATAGCTTACATTTTGTATGATAGACATCAACGCATGCGCAAATACATCTTCAATTTTTATTGATGAGGGCTGCCATCTTAATGTTGTGACCAGGTACCGGAAATCGTATCCAGGTATGGAAAGCGACGATGAGGCCGAAGATGTAGCATGCGTGACTAGAAGATATCTATTCACTCTTGATTTGAAGACCCCAATGTTATACTTATCGGGGAACAATGACTCAGGCAGAAAGTTCCAGTCCTTTGCAGTACGCATAAGAAAAGTAGATGCAAATCGCTTAGTACGAGATGGTAGGACGTCTACCATAAATGGTTGACGATCTTTTGTCCCCCTCGTTGTTCGAGAATAAAAAGGGCTCGGTGGAACAAGGTTGTGGAGCTCCTGGGAGCACTCACCGAAGTGAATTCGATAAAAGACCGACAAGCCGGCTACTCTACGACGGTGTCCCAGATCCAGAAGGCGAGATGCGACAAGCAAATCATCACCAATCAGTCTTTTGGCACGTCTGTCGATAGAGTCAAGAGCTTCCAGCTGATACTTGGCGGACTCATCCCAGAGGTCACTACAGTAATCCATACATGACCGGATTTATGCTTGGTATAAATTAGGAAGAAGTGTGTAAGAAACCAACATTTTCAGTTCAGCGTTGATTAGTATAATGACACACTATAGAAACAATTATGGTATTTATACTTATCCTATGTTACATTTCCACGTAAGCGGCTGTATTTTTTTAATTTATATATGTAAATTCTTTGTTTATCACATTTGTGAAAATACCACAAATACCTAGTAATAAATAAAATATAATATTTAAGTGGAATGTACGGAAATTTTTTAGTACCTATTAGTAGTTAATCAAATAACTATTACTATACGGATGTTTTTGTAAAAAATTTTGAAGTTATTGGTAATAGCCATTTATTGGTACCTAAAATAACTAAAGGTAAAAGAAAAGACAACATGAGTCCCCTAAATATTAAACATTATAATTATAAAGCGCTAAGTGTTCCGAAGAATACCTTTTAAAATACTGTTTATCATTCTAACCCTCAGATGACCCCAGATGATGATAAATTATCGATCACTTACGTTTTATACAGAATAGCATTGTCCGTATCATGTCCAGTAGAGAAATACATAGCATTACTTACTATCCATAGCTACATTATTAAAAGTATTTAAGTAATATATCAGTTGTTTAGCACCCATAGTACAAGCTTTGCTTAGTTTGGGGCTAGATGGCGCTGTGTGAATTTGTCTACGAATATTTATTATTTATTTAGAGTGTTTTATTATAAATTAGTTAAGGACTAAAATTACTGTTATAGGTGGACCAGGGACTTAGGTTACTTTGACAGGTTGCGGAAATATGAGTACACTAATTTAAACAATTATTGTATGTAAGTGTATTTATCCGATGTTATATTTCCACGTAAGCGGCTGTAAATGTATGTAAAATTATTATTATTTATCACATTTGTGAAATACCACAAATACCTAGTTAATAAATAAAATAAATTCGTTTTGTAAAATGTTACTGAAATTTTTGGCATTAGTATCTAGTTACCTAAATAACTATCCGTATAAGAATGCTTTGTAAATTATTTTGAACTTATTGGTATTAGCCATTTATTGGTACCTTAAAAACCTAAAGATAAAAGAAAATACAAAATGAGTCCTCTAAATATTAAAGATTATAATTATAAAGCGCTAAATGTTCTGAAGAATACCTTTTAAAATACTGTTTATCATTCTAAACCTCAGATGACCCTAGATGATGATAAATTATCGATCACTTAGGGGAAGGTGGCTTAAAATGGGTGGTTTATTGTTCCTAAGGGTTCATTTTTGTCCCGTCATTTTTTCTGACAAAGATCTGGCTTCGTGGCTACCGGGTCCGACACGTGACCGAAAGATACCGATTCAATCTCGAGCGTCCTTATGTACTGGTAATAGCCCATTTCTGAGTTATGTATGTAAATTAGCAGATCACTAACCGATGCTCCTACGTGCGAGGAAACATGGTGCTGCTATTCACAGGGTTGCGGATGTCAGATGGAAGTCGCAGATCTTCATGGTCTGAATAATTGTCAAGGTAGACTCCGGGCCTCCATGCGAGAGCACAGGATATTTACGAGATCTTTATTACAAAAGTTTCTCATGAGAGCAATTCATGCTTTAGGAAGTTACTGTCTACTCGTTGAATCACCGCAACTTCCTTCTGCACTTGAGTGTAAAGCACGGACGTTATATAGGTTTCCGAGCCAACGAATGACGGGCTTCTATTTGCTCACCGCATTGCAGGGCTATGCTCGGAGTTTCGTTACGCGATCGAATCAGTAAAAGGAGATCCGCAAGCGAACCAAGGTCACCGACATAGGGCAGGGCACATACCTCGAAGAATGCCTATGCCTACCCTCAGATCGTAATTTTCTGTCCAGGGCAACGCGCCTGACTTTATCCGGGGCTCGAATGGCTCTATAGGTTACGGAGACCCAGCCTCGTCTCTCTTCTCATCATAACTTATCACATCCAAGTCGGACTCAGAGCACATTCTAAGCTCTGCAGCAAGCGATGTGGACGCACCCCCAACTCTAGGGCCAGCGGATGTCGACGCAACAAATTCATTCAAAACAATTTTTTCACAGCGAGCTTTTATCAGTCAGAGTACTTGTCAAAACGAATCTAACGAGCCCAAACTTAATGGGTTTACCATGCGTATTTTAGGAGTACTTATGGCCACATTCCGTCTCCATCATCAGATAAGCTCGATGATATCCGAACTTACATGAGTGTGCAAAATTTCAGCTCCATCGGAAAACTAGAAACTATTTCATGTTGCAAGATTTTATTAAGAACAAACACGGAGAGACATGTGAAAGTAAATAATAATAATAAAATCTTTTGATAAAATATAACTTGTTTTAAAATTGATAAAACCAAATGACTAAAAATTTACACCGACTAAACTAAAATTCCAATGCAAAATTATTTATATTTTTAATTCAGTAAAGGCAAGGCCTTCCGCTGGGGGCCCTGAGACTGGTTAAACAGTCTCGGGTGAGAGATATGGGTGCCTCCCCGTGGCAGTATCTTTTATTTAATTTAATTTAGCACTGCACTCTCAGTGGAATCATTCATAAATTTCAAGCAGTTTACTCCTCTCTGCATCCTGAAGTATCCTTTTTCCCCCTTTGCTGTTCCCCATGAATTCTTAATCAGCCAGTAAGGGACACCATTTTCTGTTAATAAAAAGCATATAATTGAATTATGTATAATGAAGAAGTGTGTATTCATTCTACAAAATATGAGTTCTGAAATGAAAATATTTTTATAAAATTTTATTTATATTCTATTTTAATTACATTTGAGCATTATATTTTAGAGACTTACTATCTACGATCAAGGGGCTTACCATGAGTTCTTATAGCAGGACCTAAAGAGAACTGCCCTGCTTAGAACGAGACAGCGCTATACGTGTCACATAAGCTTGTCTCGTTCTACGCAAGGCATTTCTGTTTAGGTCCTGATAAAAGAGTTCATGGTAAGCCTTCTGTCAGACTCTTGTCAAGACTAATGAGTCCCAGCATAATGAGTTTATTATACGTAAGTTGAGGCCATCCGCTTGCTATTAAAATATTTACTGGGCGATACTTTTAATTTAGTTATAGATCTACATATTTGTATAATATCAAAGAGATTGGAAAGTTAGCTATCTAAATGGTTAAGTAGAGCGGCCCTAATAGACAATATTTTTTGGTTTGTGTATATAATAAATTCTAATCGTATTTGTAAATCCTGAGATATAAGCGATTAAAACTAAGTTATTGGCTTATTTTGCTATAGGAACCTACAAAAAGAATATTTCAAAAATGTAATCTGTGATACTTTTAGTTACTTTTGTACATTTTATGTTTTAGATGTAATAATTATACTTATCCATAATGAAAGGCTCGGTACAGTCACATGTATTTAGGTGAACTTCTCAGGCTTAACAGAGTCCTTCCACCAGTATAACAAAAAGTGGACGTTAATGAACTGTGCCAATGTTTTGTAGAGGTTATAATTACCTTCTCCATATCCGACTAAGAGAACAGAGTGGTCAGGCCAGGTGGCCTTATCAATGCAATTTTCGTTACTAATTATTCCACCTTTGTAAGGCCACAGCCTTCTTGCAGCGGCAACAACTAGTGAACAAGCAGATACCTATTATATAATTGTTGCAGCTAATATTAAGTAAGAAAAAATACAAATTTATTGAATAGGTAGTAATACTATTTTCATTTTACCCGATATTTTAAACTTATGGTACCTCTCTGAGCGAGGACAACTCCGCCCAATTTACAATTATTGTGTAAGATGGCGCATGGCAAATACTTACTACTAAAAATAGTAAATATCCTAACCGACACAAAAACTCGGATAACACACCACCAAGTTTACTTTAACTTCAATATTCAAAAATAGGGCCCTAGGGCTGTTTTCACTTGACATTTTGACTTACACTTGACAATCCATTCAGTATCGGAAAATGAGCGAAATTAATCGAAATAATGCTTCAGAATTTTGTGTGTAGGTCCCCTGAACAACGTCTAATCAATTCCCTTCGATTATGTTTCATACAATTCACCGCCCCATCTGAGACCTAGTTTTTTTGTACCAGTAAGATGGCAACCAAACTTGCATCCTGCCTGATGGTAACCAGCTGCCGCAGCCCTTTCTTCTAGCTAGTTAGCTAGCCGTAGCTCTGTGTGACCTTTACGATCCATCTAATCGGGCAATGTATTTATTGCAATATGTGGCTACAACACAGAGCATCGGTGATTACGGTGTTCTACTCGTAAGCGAGAAGAACAGGGCTACACTAACCGATGCTCTTACGGTGAGGGAAAACATGTAAAGCGGCACATTCAGGCGACTGAATATTAACGCATGATCCAATCTGGTCAGGTTCCCCTATTACCAGGATCAGGAGGTCAGATGGCAGTCAATCCACTGCAATTACCTGATCTGCCAAATCCTGGGTAATGGTCAAGGCGCATCGTTGGCCATTAACAAAGGACAACAAGGACATTAACGCCATGAGATTATAATTTTTTTTTATGTGGCTTCATTGCAGTCGCCCGTGTCAGAAATTGGTTCTATCGTTGTTTCGGTCGCACTCTACTACTTTGTGGCATAGTGCGTTCTGTTCTACATGAAGTAACATGTTGCATTATGATCTGTTTAAACTGACTTGTCTTATTTGGTGAACAAACAATGCCCAAAATCACGACTTGCCGTATATCTTGCCGTAATAGTAATATTGTAGGTGTGTAGATATTATGTAATAAAGTAACAGCATAAGTACCTACTTATTAATATTGTATGTGTGATGGCGAAGGCGAAATTATCGTTGAGACAAACCTCAAAGAGGTTTACCAATGTGTTGTATTGAAGATTGTAATATTTTTGTGAATAAATAAATCTAAATCTAAATCTATATCAGTATTTCAACGAATACTGCCGCACATTACCCATTTAAATACATAATTTCCTTAACCAAATAAGACAAGTCAGTTTGGACAGATTATACAACTGCTGTAAAATCTACGTCTGTCCACTATGATCTACATACAAAAAATAGCTATAAACTGGAAAAGTAAAGGACAACAATTATAAAATTTAAAACGCGATGTTTTAATCTATCATGGTTACTATCACACATTTTAAAGGTATTTATCGGGTTTCCTACAGGTATGTTACGTACCGTAAAAGTATGTTCATTACTTTAAAACTCATTCTAAACTTACTTATGGGAAACGGTCCATTGGCTACTAATGTCTGTGCAACCTGATCCTCGGACATTTTCGGCAAACTATAGATATTAGTGTCATTTAAAGACACTTTTATTTTCCTTTTGTCGAACTTGCAAACACCATTGTCACCATTTCCGGAAGTGTAAGGATAGTCTTGCTCTGTCTCTACACCGCCAGATGTAAGAAAATAGCTAAACAAAAGCAATTATTACACTCATTCAATGCAAATAAGATAGTAGGTAGTAGGGCAAGACTTCTTTAAACTAGCGTATAAATATACTTATAAAAATCAATGGTAGTAGGTGTATGGGTAGGATAACAAATGTAGGCCAGCTAGTAAATAAATTGGTTAGTTAGAGCATGGCTATTCAATAATTAAATATGCCTACACTTGCTTTTGCCCAAAATTTCGTCCAAATCGTTTTAGGGTAGTTTATCTTTTTCCCGAACCACCATTTTAAATGACCTCCCTAATGTGTGAAAGCTGGTAGTACGGAGAGGTTAAGCTGTATTTCAGGTTCTACCCAAATAAATTAAACGAAAAAACGACGTAAAAACCCCATTAAAATCCATTCAGCGCTATTTCCATATTTCTTAAAGTTTAGGTGGTTTATTACGGTTCTACATAAGGTGTTGCAGTATCCAAAATTAATTCTACCCAATATGTATACAACGTCAACTAAAAAACTTTACTTACTTACTTACTGCGCTGGCTCAGTGACCCAAAGTGGATCTTGGCCTCCGACACCCCCTGGTCATCGCCATCTCCTGCCAATCGAGGATTCCTAGTGCGTGCAGGTCTTTCAGAACTTCATCAATCCAGCGATATCTGTGTCGCCCTACCGGTCGACGTCCGCTCGGCCGACCCACATATACTCTCCTTAAAAACACCGCGTCTGCTCTCTCTAGGTTGAAGATGTCCTGGATGACGGTGGTCGCTTTCCATCAGGTGGACCATCCGTCCGTCTGCCTCCATAGGCAATAAAAACGAGGCGCGGAGGAAGAAGGAACATGTAACTATAGGTACCGCTAGTGTACTTTATACATTTTGATGTTTTGATTTTATGTTCGCTATTAATTAATACTGATGTTGTACATTGGATTCCAAGATTTTGACATATACCCTTATATTGGATTTATACGTTTTAGTCATTAGTAGCACTATAATTATAATATTTCGCGGATGTTACTTACTTAAAATTAAACCCAGATCCCCCATCGCAGCCTTGGTTCGAAAAAAAACAGGAAACTAATTGTTGCGCAGAGAAATCCACCAATTGTTTATATTTTATAGCATATTGCCCTTCAATGTTCCCTGGAATAATTCGCCAATGATTATTTAAATAATCGAAAACTTCGTGTCAATGCAAACGTATTTACGAGTCTAACCGTAAGAATACCCTGTATTTTTAAACAATAAATATGATTTATTAGACTCAAGTCTTTCTAATGTCGGCAGGTTCAAGCACAATTTATCTAATATCACATATACCTTCAAGAAACAAGCTTAAACTCATTTCAAAGGCCGTCAATTCTTTCGTGACCCCACTGGTGTTGCGGATTTCCATGGGCGGTGGTGATCATTTACCATCATGTGACCCACTAGCTTGCTCGCGTGCCTCCCTCGCGAGCGAGACAGCGCTCTGACCACTTCTCAGAAACGATCATAAAATATGACACAATTGTAACGTAAACACACGCTCAAGCACACACCACACACACACATTATCATATCAGCCGAAATATGCCCACTGCTGGGCATAGGCCTCCCCCAGAGATCTACACAAAGGCCGCGTGCCTTCCGCATCCAGTTGGTACCTGCGATCATTACCAGGTCCGGTCTACCTTGTCGCCACTCGAGAACTTACTGCCCCATCGGCCATCTGTTCTTCGAGCTATGTTGCTATGCCCACTGCCATTTTAGCCTGGCAATCCTTAGGGCTATGTCGGTGTCCTTGGTTACGGATCTGCTCATTTCTGATTCGATCGCGCAATGAGTCTCCGAGCATAGCCCTTTCATTCCATTGCCTTTAGGTAACAGTGAGCTTTCTTATAAGGCCCATAGTTAAAAATCAAACACACACACACACACACAAACACATAATTTGTTATATATCTAACCTACAGTACTGAATGCCCAGCTGGACATACAGCTCCCTTGGTCCTTGACGCTCGTAACGACATTATGATCACGCCAGTCAAATTGTTTCGGGATCTTTATGTTTGGCACTTCGCTGGCTCTCCCGAGAACGGTCGGAAAGCTCGAATCGCGTAAATTCAAATTCTTAAATCCAGTTTTAGTACCCACGAGCTCTTCTGGAGTCACATCGGTAAACTCGTGTATACCTGTGTTGAAAATAATATTGGTATCAGACTTTAGGAAATAGTATTACATTTTCAGTACTTAAGTTCAGGAGGGTTGGCCCAAGCACCATGGTCTAAACCAATCTTACCAGAATGCTGAATTATTGAATTTTAAGTACCCATTGTATTCTTTTGATTATGCAATAAAACGTTATTCATTCATTCATTCATTCATTATATTGCAAAAAGTAAAGGAGATTTATAGATACCATAAGTCGCACTAGGATCTCGTTCGTTCATCACATTGATCTCGGCCAAGTTCTCCACGAAAATTTTAAATCGTTTCGAGTGCTCTGACGGGCGGTAGTTCTTCTTGTACTCTTTCTTGAAGTCGTTAAACAACTGGATCAGCTGTGCTTCATCGTCCAGGTCGAATATCTGCTTCTCTGGAGGCGCCGCGAGCGCTGCGCAGACGCAGGCGAAAAAAATCACTAACCAAGAACAACCGTAAACTAACATATTCTGTTCAGCTCTGATTACTAATGAAACAGTCTTAGAACATATATTTGCTTATATACTTATTCGATGTTATATGTCCACATCATTGGTTGTAAAATATTTGTTATTAAGTTCTAAAATATTTTGCCTGTCATATTTGTGTAGTTCCCACAAATACCAACATAGTTATTAAACCTAAGAAAATAGTTTGACCGAATGCCTGACATAATAAAAATGGTATTCAATTGCATCTATCAACTCTGCAGAGCGTGCCTGACTCCTAGCTACTGGTGCATTGGAAACGTGACTCTACGTTTAGGCAGTGTCTACAGGATCGTGCCACTTTTAGAATTACACGGCCCTCCGCTTTCGCGCCTTGCCGTACTGCGCACCTGTGCAATTGTGGGCACCTTATTGATCATCTTGGTCACTGTGACCTGTCGTGCAGCAGGAGCGCCGCGACCTTTCCTCCCGCGGTGCTAGAGCCGAACGGTATGGTTCACGTTATGAACGTCAGGACGTTCACGCCCTCGAAATTGGGCCAGCCCTGGGTCTGCGATTACATATGCATCGACATACTCGCAGTGTCGCACCTTCCAACCACCGTATGTCTAGCTGGAGCCGGTGAGGCCTCAGCTGAAAATGCTAAGCGGCCCAAGTACCCGAGTCTTGGTGTTTACTATACATATATTTACGTCGATTGGCGTGAAAACTCTTAGACCGTGGAAGCAAGGCGCACACTTCCTTTTTCGGGAGCTAAGCGAGGCTAAAAAGGGTTAACGTTTTAGCCTCGGCATCCAGCGGGGCAATGCGGCCACCCTGCAAGGCACTTTTCCTAGTACTCATGATGTACCCATTACATCCTTAAGGTAAGTACAGCAATTTATAATTTTTGAAAATTACGTTAGACCAGCTAGTGATGTAACGGAAACCGAAATGGACCAGTCTCATCATAATGCTGTAAGGAAATGTGAATAGGAAAGCTCATGTATCCCACACGCGTTACGCGAACGGGCAAAACCGTTCGCGTAACGGTTTTACCCGTTCGCATATAATATGAAGGATATGAGGATGAAGTCAGGAAAACTCTGACATCTGTTCAATTTAAGGCGTTGGGATGCGATGGGGTAAGCAGGGGCATGATCTTTCAACTTTTTAATTCTGTCCTTTCATTATTAACACATATTATCAACTTTTCACTCTCTACTTCCTCCTTTCCTAATCTTTGGCGTAAGGCATTGGTCATTCCACTTCCCAAAATCTCCTCTCCTACTTTGTTAAAACATCTTAGACCAAGTATGGAGAACACTAAATTGTAAATCCTTGTTTTAATTGATTTTTCCAATGCCTTTAACAACGTAGATCATGACATCCTGCTGGCTGTCTTATCGCACCTCGGTGTGTCGTCCGCGGTTGTTGATTGGTTCACCTCGTATCTTCGCGGTCGTCAACAGGCAGTTACGGCTGATGGGTTAACGTCTAGCTGGTGTACCCTTGAGACGGGTGTCCCACAGGGTGGTATCCTTTCGCCCCTTCTTTTTTCAATTTTTATTAACCAACTTACTCGTGATCACAGCTGCTTGTATCACCTGTATGCTGACGATTTGCATATATATGCGGACACGGAGGCTGCTAATATCCCGGATGCGGTGTCTGCTCTTGTCAAGAATCTCGATGCTATCCAGAATTGGGCTTCCAAATTCGCTATCTCGGATAATCCCTCTAAGTGCCAAGCCGTTATTCTGGATAGCCCGTATCAAATTAAACGCCTCGACATTTCCCGGGTTCCTCCAATCCATTTCAACGGTGTGGTTGTCCCTTATTCTCCCCAGGTAAAAGATTTGGGGCTCCATATTGATAGTACTTTTAGCTGGTCAGGCCACGTGACTGAGGTTAGCAAGAAGGTAACTGGAACTCTGTGCGTTCCTACAGGTTTAAATTCTTTCTTTCTCCTGCAACTAAAATCTTACTTGTGCAGTCTCTAATTTTACTCATTATTGACTATGCTGACGTATGTTGCTCTGACATTAACCAGGATCTCCTCCTAAAGCTGGAACGTCTTCAGAACAACTGCATCAGATTCATTATCGGCCTGCGCAAGTACGATCACATTTCCGAATTTCGTGCCAAACTTAAGTGGCTGCCCATCCGCCAACGCCGTAATTTAAGAATGCTATCTCAACATCATTCCATTATATTTGATCCAGCCTTCCCCAACTGCCTTAAAACTAAATTCAAGTTTCTCTCTGACACCCACGACCGTGACCTTCGCTCCTCGAGTAACCTATTATTAAATCTTCCTCTTCACCGTACTTGTTTTATTTCTAATTCTTTTGTACTGAGGGCTGTAAGGCTCTGGAATGAACCCGATCTTAGATTGCTCTCCAGCAAATACTCATTTAAGAAAGCTGTTCGTGAGTATTACCTCAATGATCTTTAGTGTTGGGGCTCACGAGTTTGTCTCCTATCTCCCCCATGTTTGACTGAGCTTCTGGTTTTGTCTCTCCTTTACTTGTGTAGAATTTGTATGGTTATCTATTCTTGCTATATTACCCACTCACTCACGATTATTTCTAGCTTTACTATATTTATATTAATTAATTTTCAGTTATCTATCTATTTATCTGTACTGTTATCTCTGGTTCGGCTATAATTGCATAAACGGTTCCTCTCCTCCATCTTGTTTAGTAGTTTATCTTGCACCGCCTTACTTTTTCTTTACCCTTTATCTTCTGGTTGACTGGTAGATAAGGCTATTTTAGCTTTAAGTCCCCCTTTGTACTATTTTGTGCATAAAGATTTAATAAATAAATAAATAAATAGTATTTAGTAGGTCTCTCGACGGATACAGCAATTTTTAGTTTAAAGCACACAGTAAACTACTATACTAGTCGCGATACGTCCATCTATGCGTGCTTCTTGGATTTAAGCAAAGTGTTTGATCTTGTGAATTATAAAATTCTATGGACCAAACTGCAGAGCTCTATGGTTCCTAAGAAGGTTGTTGATCTGTTGGGGTATTGGTACGGGAACCAAACTAATTATGTGCGATGGGGCGACACGACCTCTAGCGCTTATAGGCTAGAATGCGGCGTCCGCCAGGGTGGATTAACCTCCCCTGACCTCTTCAGCCTGTACATCAATGGGTTGATCGAGGAATTGAGGGGCACCAGCATTGGTTGTCACGTAGGTGAGGTTTGTGTTAACACCCTCAGCTATGCTGACGACATGGTGCTCCTCAGTCCCTCGATTGCAGGGTTGAGGAAGTTGCTCTTGATTTGTGAGCGCTATGCAAGTGCCTACGGATTAAGGTACAACACTTCCAAGACCCAAATGATGGTGTTTAAGGCGGGGAGAGGCCCGGATAGAGTGCCTGCGCTGGTATTGAACGGTTCATCAGTGCTGAGAGTGCAGCAGTTTGAATACTTGGGCCATGTTCTCACGGACAGCCTCAAGGATGACCACGACATTGAGCGGGAGCGGAGGGCTCTGTGCGCCCGCAGTAACATGCTCGCTCGCCGTTTCGCAAAGTGCAGTGTGCCCGTCAAGGTGACCTTGTTCAGGGCTTATTGCCAGTGCCTCTACACATGTCAGCTCTGGACCAGTTTCACCAGGAATTCTTTCAGTACTCTGCGGGTTCAATATAATGACGCGTTTCGCATCCTGGTGAGACTGCCCAGATACTGCAGTGCGTCGTGCATGTTTGCGGATGCGCGGGTTCCGGATTTCTTCGCGGTAATGCGGGCGCGTGTAGCATCGTTTCGGGATCGGGTGCTCGCGTCTGGAAATGGAATTCTCGAGGCAGTCCCATATTTGAACATTGGCGCTCTGTCCACCAGGACGCAAACCGAAAATGAAAAAAAAAAAATGTTTTTGTACGATTATTGTAAAGACTTGTCAACTTTTAATGTCTTTTTTTTCTTTTTTCTTTTTTAAATTATCATTTTATTATTATTGTATTGTATTATATTGAATGTATTTTATGGGTCTTTTGCCTGAATAAAGAAATTTTTATTATATTATTATTATTTAATTATCAAAAACATTAAAGCAAATATGCAAATTGTTATTGGTCATTTCAAAAATATATTACAAAGCTAAATAAATATATACCTACATACTTGACATAATAATTAAATATACTGCATTGATATAGAAAAATGCAACTAATTTTGCAGTACTCCACCAAAATAATTCTAGCCCACATAAACAGACCAGTTATGACCAGAGGCAATTATCTTTTTGTTAGTTAAAGGCACATTTTAGTTTAGTTTTGTTTTGTTTTAAAAATATAATTGTATACTTTCGTTATGATGGTCTCAATGAAACAAATAAAAGGAAAGAAGTCAAATTTTCAACTTATTTATTTCTTTTTAATCACAGGAATCATTCCGATTGCATTCATAAATTTTAAGCAGTTACTTTTCTCTGCATTCTGAAGTATCCTTTTTCGCCCATTGCTGTTCCCTTATATAAGCTACAATAAGTTTAGTATTACCTTGTCCGTATCCAACCAAGAGAACAGAGTGGGCGGTAAAGCTGGGGTCCTTGCAATTTTTCTTACTAATTATTCCGCCTTTGTAAGGCCACAGCTTTACTGCAGCCGGAACCACTAGTGAAAAAGTAGATATTAATATTGTGTCTCAATCAAATTTTCAATCGATGTAAATAAACCACTTATCACAGAAAAATAAACACATTAATCCATTAAACAAATAACACACACCATGTGAATTCATCACACCATGGGTCAAAAACACACCTAAAACTATCTTCAAATCACCTATATCATCATCATCATCATCACAGCCCATAACAGTCCACTGCAGGACTTCTGGCCTCTCCCACGAAAGGGGAGGTCATTGCCATAATCTCCACGCTTGGCAGGCGGGTTGGAGATCGCAGTGCAGTTGATGTAAATCTACCCAGAAAGATGCTGCTGCCCACCTTTCGGATTTGTCCCTTAGTCGCCTCTTACGACACCCACGGGAAGAGATGGGGTGGTGCTATTCTTTGAGGTGGCGGCACCACACACCACCATCACCTATAATTATCACAAAAATATTCAATTTATTGAAATCCTTTAAAAGTTGCTGTGGCACAGACTACATTATTTACCCATACCTAGCATAGGTATAGTAGACAGAGATAATGATTACGATTACTTTAGATGAGTACTGACGCGTTTCTAGACTACCATTCAGTCTAGTAGATGAGGTTGAGTTATAGTAGGTAGGTAGGAAGTGGGGGTTTAAATCCAGCTCTGGCTCCCCTGTTAACAGGGTTACGGAGGTCAGGTGTTAGTCGCTCCACTGTAATTATCTGATCTGCCAAATCTTGGGGTGTGGTAAAGGGTGACTCCGAGCCCTCGCGTGCGAGAGCATTACCGGGAAGGTGACGGAAAAACAAAATTTATTTAAAAATATTTCTTTGTAAGCAATTCATCATCATCATCTTAGCGTTATGTCCCGGTTGCGTCCCCGCGCGGCACGCGAGGGCCCACGGTCTGTCTTCCTGAAATGAAATGAAATGAAATGAAATGAAAGATATTTATTGATTACAAGGACACCACATTACAACAATCACATAATATAAAATAAACAATAATCATACAAATAAAAAACATATGTACTAAATTACAAAATGAATATATCAATTCGGAATTGCTGTCAACAAAAGGACCTCACTCAGCATGAGCCACGGCCGGAGCCGAGGCTGCTACTCTTGGCCCACCTCGCTCGGCCCACCTATTTGTAAGCAATTGATTTGTATAATGTTGTCAGACTATTTATAGTTTTACAAACATTTAACAAATTTTTGAGTACTAAAGTACTCAAAAAGTTTACGAATAAATCACAGTGCATCTGCGGTTCTGAATTTTTGTTGTCTGCAATGAAAGTGCATGAATCGTACATGTTATGGGCGATCGGGGAGGGAACCGGGGCTAATATTAATAATAGAGACTCTCTAAAGCATTGGTATTTTTTCTGAAAAGATTCTCGTTAACCAAACCCCACACAATAAGAATTTAGTTACGATTCATAATCAGTGATTATTGCAAAACTATATTATCGCTAACATTGTCAATGTCGTGGTACAGGGCATAAGATAGTAGAGCTCGTCTAGTTTAAAATGACGCGCCCCACTACTTAGTTAGTTGATTTCGATGTGTGAGTGCAAATATTGATAACGACACTTCATCTGTGTGAGAGCCAATGAACGACGCGTGCTCCTACGTTTGAATTTCACAGGCAACTGAATGACCAATTACAACGGCATTTGTATATGTATTGCGTCCATATTTTAAACTTGCTTGTGTGCGTTAATGCGATAGTGGGGCGCGTCATTTTAGATTAGACGAGCTCTATCAACCGATAGAATCCATAAAATGTCAAGAGACGTTCCGAGTACCTCCGAACAAGTACGATGCTGAATGAACTCGATCGAGTTTAATTTACGATTAAGTTTGTTAGCAAAAGCAAAAAGTTATGTTTTAATTTTAATTAGTTGGGACCATGATGATTTATATACTGTTGACCTATAAAGCATCCGCTTTTAATATTTAACTCTCTCCAGGTATGGCTTTACACCTTTCTACAATATGATTTCTTCAATATGGATTATGGTAAAGTAATAGATCTCGATGGCGCTTCTACAATTTTTTTCATTAACAACTAGTCAGGCATCTGCTATATCACTTGAGCGAAAGCCATTATGCGGGCGAAGGTGGAGTCGAGTGTTGGAAAATTAATTTCGGAAATTAATTTCGGTCAAGTTCTCTACGAAAATTTAAAACCGTTTTGAGTGTTCCATTGGGCGGTAGTTCTTTTTATAATCATGTTTGAAGTCGTTAAACAACTTCACCAGCTGCGCTTCATCGTCCAGATCGAATATCTGCTTCTCTGGGGGCGACGCGAGCGCTGCGCAGGCGCAGGCGAACAAAATTACTAAATGAGAACAACCAAAGACAGACATCTTCATTTCAGCTTTGATTACTATTGAGACAGTCATAGAAAATGTATTTATTTTTGTACTCATTCGATTTTATAATAGGTAATGTCCACGTAATCGGTTTTAAAGTATTTTTAAGGTTCCGTACCCGATGACCAAAAGGAGCCATTTTATTACTGTAGCTCATGTATCCGTCCGTCTGTCCGTCATATATCACACGCTTTATCTTTATACCGTCACAGCCAGATCCTTGAAATTATCACAGAATAAGTATGTTTTTTTAAGATCGCTTTTTGAAAGAATAATAAAAATAAACGAAAATTACATTGTAAATTATAGAGCGAATACCTACTATAGACTAACAACAATTACTAAAAACCGGACTAGTGTCAATGGGGCTCGCGCATCAAGTTTTGGGAATTTTGCAATGGCATAAAAATTTTGTTGTTTACCTGAGAAATATTACGTTGAATGGTACAGAACCTTTTATATGCGAGTTAGACTCACACTTGGCCAGTTTTTTATCACATGTGTCAAATACTTTGCCTGTCACATTTGCAAAATTACCGCACTTATATCGTTACCTAGTTAATAAAACGAACAAAATTGTTTGACAAACAAATAAATAAAAAAAGAAAAATAAAATTACCTATAAATAGATTTACTAGACAGTCTTTGTAATAAATTATTTTTTTATTGGTATATGCATAAGTACCTAGCATACCTATAGATAAACGACAAGTAAGAAGTCCTTGAAATATTATATCAGTCTGCGAACAGTTAAATGTTATGTCCATAATTCTAAATAATTACTGAAATAATAACATAACAAACTTTTATCGCGCGTTTTAACTGGATACCAATAACGATAAGTAAGATTACTTGTCAAGACACATAAGCCCGATATCGAAAGGTTCAAGGGATGTTTTAGTTCTTCCAGTATTGGAACTCTTGCGCCTGATTATGGCGTCCATCTAGGGCCAAGCACTCATCATCATCACAGCCCATAACAGTCCACTGCAGAACTTAGGGCCTCTCCCATGAAAGGGAAGGTTACTGCCATAATCTCTACGCTTGGCACGCGGGTTGGATATCGCAGTGTTGTAAAAATAACAATGGAGAACGCTGCTCACTTTCCATCTCTAGATTTTTTGTCTCGAAACCATTAGTCGCTTTATACGACACCCACGAGTGTAAGGGGTTGGTGCCCCCAAAAAACCCACGAAAAATGGACCCTCATGCTCAATGTTATGACCGCTTGCCGCGAACCACAACGCTGGTTTTCAGTGGGCCCCGTAATATCCCACCGACACTGCACCGTCAAGCAAGCAATACCCACTTCAAATAAATACCTACTATCTAAACAATAAAATTAATTTATAAATAACATATTGCTATTATAGAATAAACATAAATAAAATAGTCAAAAAACCAAATGTCAATATATATAGATATAAAACGTATTAAGTAAATGAAATAAACTAATTTGATTTGATTTTGTGTATTGACAGTGGTTGTGTGAACCCAAACTATCATGCGCTTGCGGCTAGCCATCCATGAGGATGGGCGGTAGTTCTTTTTGTAGTCTGTCTTGAAGTCGTTTAACAACTGGACCAGCTGTGCTTTATTGTCCAGGTCGAATATCTGTTTCTCTGGAGGCATAGCGAACGCTGAGCAGGCGCAGAAAAATATAATTACTATCCAAGAGTTCCTAAAAACTTACATCTTCGGTTCAGCTGGGACTACTAATGACACAATTATAGAAAGGATGTTTGTTTATATACTTATTTAAAAACGTTAGATAATCGGCTGTAAAAGCTATTTAATGCACACGTAAAAATGTTGAGGCGTCTATCTATTATATTTCTGAATATACCACAAATACCTAAATATTAAAAGAGCAACAATATTTCTTGCGGCAGTTTTTTTATTACTCTCAGCTGATGAGAAGCGAGGATGCGGCCGCTGACGGAGCAAGTTTTGGTCTTCTACTTATAAAATATTTAATTTTTGAACTCCATAAAAACGATTTTTGACTTTGTATTTTCATAATAAATCTGTTTCGGAAATGATTAAACACCGACCGACTTTTACCATAATCGATGACAACTTACATGTCGAATGGCTCACCATTCCTAAATTGTGTTGCGACAAGGAAAAAGCAACCTGCGAAGCGATTAGACAGTAAATTCCAATTTGTAGCTATAGTACAGGTTTAGCAGACTCACAAAACGTCTGGCACAATTTTTTTTTATGCCTGTTTGTGCACGTTTTCGGTACGATATCCTCAAAGTTTTTATTTTTCATTTCGAAATAAGAGTCCTAGAGACAATATACAAATCGCTTATTTTTTTTTTCCCCGCCCAGTAAATGTTTTAGAAACGCATACTGTATACAGAAATTAACGCTTAGTATTTTTTGCATGTCTCTACATACAAATCGTCACGCCTAAAGGTAGAGACCAACGCGTGTTTTTAGGCTTATTTAATTTCTTATAGTTTACATAAGGTACAGCAGAATTACTCATTCAGTAAACCCAAGCAACCGACGCCGTGACGTCTTAACACTCAGCGTTCTTCTATGGTTTTTATCCAAGTCCTAGTCTTCAGAAGCTCATATATGATCAGATCGGAGCCTTCCTATACGCGTTTATTAAAGGGTGTTCTTCCGCGTGTTATGTGTTGCCTTTTTTGATATTTTTTTTGGTATTTCCTCCATTTTATGCCCTTTAGATTGAACCTGATTACGAAACAGTTTTTGCTTACTTTACGCCTATTAACTTTATCGAATTTTTTTTTTTGGACTATCCAGGCAATTAACCGCCATCTCACCTGGTTGTAAGTGACGATGCGGCTGAAGATGGAGCAAGCCTTCCTAGGAACGCCTATTCACTCTTACCTTGAAGGCGTCCAGATTGTAATGATCAAAGAACACACTCGCAGGCACAGCGTTCCATACCTTAGCCGCACGCATTATAACCGTTGAACCAAAGCAACTTGTGCAGATAGAATGATTTTCAGTGGACCAAAGATTCGTTGCCTATCGATGCTGTTGGAGGTAGGTTACGAGATCAACAAATATTAAGAAGGGAAAAACAAAGACACACACTAATTTTTTTATCATCTCCAAAGCATAAAGGAATTTACATAGATATTAAATAATTACAGTTATTTATGCTAGCACAGAAGTTGCAGCCATATCATTCAAGAAACCCAAGCAGTTGACGCCTCGCTTTATTCTGAAGAACCCTGCTTCCCCATTCGCTGTTCCCCAAGAATTCTTAACCAGCCAGTATTTGACACCCTTTTCTGCAAAAAAGAATTATGTGATGTAGACATAGACAAATCTTTAGATTTATCTTAATTAATAATTAGTATTATTTGAAGCTATGAAAGATCCTATCGAATACCTTTAATTTACAAAGCATTACATATTTACCCAAAATGACACGAGGGGGTGTCTATAATTATCAAATTAATAATCAACAAAGCAAATTAATTTTATTTTTCATTACCAGTTATCGTAAGCCAATGATATTAAGGTTAGCTGGAAGATCTCCCATTTTGGATAAGCCCGCCTTTGCAATGTATATTTATTTTCTTTTGTTATTGTTCTTTATGTAGTTATACGCAATAAAGAGTTTACATACATACATTTTTTTTTTGCTGATCAATATTTACAACTTTTTTCGACTTCAAAACTTTTACAACGAATTCAAAACGCCTAAGGCCTATTCACTGAGGCGAGAGATAGAAAGGTTGTTCATAATGACTAGTAATAACTAACTAATTACCGACCGATTTTTACCGACAACTTGGTAAAGATCGCTGATACCAGCTGGATGCGGTTGGCACAGGACCAGCCTTTGTGATGATCTCTGGGGGAGGCAAAGGCCCGGTAGTAGGCGTTTTTCGACTGATATGATGTTGATGTAGTAATTTTGAATTTTTAGACATGCGTTCCTGCGAGATTTGTTATATTACCTTCTCCGTATCCGACTAACAGAACCCCATGGTTTAGTTCTTCACAAGCACACTTCTGAATTATTCCACCTTTGTATTCCACCACTTGGTTGGCATCAATAGCTAGAGATCAAAAAAATATTGTTTAGATATTTCAGCGCGTATATTGTTATAATATTTTTAACAGTGAAAAGATGATGAAAATATGATTTTACAAAGGTGACACCAGAACCAACTAATTAAACTCTCATTTGTAATTTGAGCCAGTACCTATGATGACAGGACGTCCAGTAAGACAGCAACTTTATTTTTTTGCCTAGGAAGGCACACGGTCCTCCTGATGGAAAGTGGCGACCGTCGACCAGGACATCAATAACCTAAGAGCAGCGGATGCGATGCCGGCCTTTGAGGTGCCAGTTGACACACCTTTTGAAGAACTCCATGTTTTCGTTTTGCAGAAGTGTACCTATCTGGATACCATGTTGTAGTGCATCTAGATATCTCTATACTTTGATTTTGTGTGACAAACTTACATCACACATATCAGTTTACCTGAACCTTCTGCACGTTAGTGGAGGGTTTGTCAAGACCTACACGCTTGACAGGCATTTTAGAGATCGCAGTATTTAAAATACACAATTTTCAGATATGCCGCTGCCTATTTCCTGATTCAACGGAAATCCTAGCTAGTTAGCCACGAAGAAGTTGCCTTTTACGACACTCATAACTAATAAACATTCAACATTCAGTTGCCTGAATGTGCAGGCGTTATCTCGATGTTTTCCGCGTCTTAAAAACATAAGTTAAAATTCAACTTATGTACAAAACTCAGTAAAAATTACTGGCACACGTTCGCACTGGGGATCAAACTCCTTAAGTAGATTCTGTCTAAAAAGTCAAACGACATGGGAAATTTAAAAATTGATTGAACAAGTCAACAAGTAACCAAGTTATTAAGAATTTTAAGACGTCTTTTTTTTAGTTACTATCTTGTTGTGTACAGACGGATGTCTTCATTATTCTATCATTTTGGCTTACTTGTTGATTTCGATCAATCTTATAATTCCCCAAGTCGCTTTTTCTTAGACATAGTCTACCTTGAGAATTAGGCCACCAACGTTCCACTTACTGTACATATGTATTCTTGAGTATATTGTAACTGACCTATAGAAAGTGGCCCAGTAGCTACTAATAGTTGTGCTACCTGATCTTCGCTCATTGTCGATAACTGGAGTAATTTAGATTCAGTTACAATGGCTTTTATTTTGGTTTTGTTGAATTTACAAGCACCTTCTGCACCTCTTCCGGCAGTGTATGGGTAATCTTGCTCAGTCTCTATACCACCGTAGTATATTAGAAATCTGAAACATAGACAAATTAAATTTGAATTAGAATTGTCTTTATTGTTAAACTGTGTAAGTATATTTTGTCAGTTCTATCAATGTCATAGTGGCCAAACTGAAGAGTATAAAATGAAAGAACTTAGGTAATATTTTATAACTAAAATGGAGGTTAAGTGCATCATGATCTATCAAACCCTGGATCATGGTAATGGTGGACCCCGGGCCCTCGTGCGCGAGAGCACAGCCGGGACATTAACGCTATGGTAATTATTTTATTAAGTGCCTCAGGGGACAAGTATTGGCTATGAATTTTGAAAGGTTACTTGAAAGCTTGAGCCATATTTCCACCGTCGCAGCCATAGCCCTTATTGTGTGGGTTGCAGGCAACCAATTCTTGAGCTGAGAAATCCACCAATTGTTGATGTTTTATAGCGTATTGCCCTTCGATGTTCCCTGTAAGAATAAAATTATTAGCTAATAATTAACGAAACTAATTCTTCTTTGCGCTTTCGCATCGCAGTCTTTACACGGGTCAAAATAAATTAATTTTTGGGCGGATCTTGAAAGAAATCTTTATAATGGTAAGGTTCATAGAAAAATTACATTATAATTATTTTAGTATAAGTGAGTTTTCCAAAAAAATTATTTAGTTTTTACTAAATGATACAGACGCTGTCGATATCCGAACGAACTGCTTTGGCTTGACCTTTGTACTGCGTAGCTAGGTACGCTAAGGGAATGTGCGTCAATGGACTCCTTCAAGGTCAGAGTAGACTGTTTCTAAACAAGAATTTCGCAACTAGCGCATCGTCACATATCACCAGGTGAGATGGCTGTCAAATGCTGTTAGGTTAACCTAAGAAACAATTTGTCCTCAAGGGCTTAAGGTATTGCTTGTGTTGCGTGTTGTTGTCGTTTGTAAGAAAAGACGTAACAAAATTGATGGTAAAAACATTGTAATGGCTAACCTACGGCACTGAAAGCCCAGCAGGAACCACAATTCCCTTGGTTCTTGGGCGTCGTGACGGCATTTTTCGCTCGCCAGTCGAATTCTTGCGGAACCTCAATGTCTGGGACATGAGAGACGTTCACAACAGCAGTCGGGATGAAGCTGGAGTCGGGTACGAACCCAGTTCGCCTAGTCAGGATCTCTTCTGTACCCATGTCGGCGAATTCGCTTATACCTGTATTGAAGATAATGTAATTTTTTATCTTCAGAGGCGGGCAACGCATTGCCGACTCCCCTGGTGTTGCTGATGTCCATGGGTGGCGGTGATCACTTTACATCAGGTAGCCCGCTTGCCTGTTTGTCGGCCGTATAACATAAAAAAAAATATACAGGATGGTGCCTGTAACAGGGGCAAAAAATTTAAACGCTGACTCCTCAGAGTATCTGAAGTTACCTTAACCAGATCCTAATGCTCCAAAGTGCTTAAACTCAAATAAATATTAATTTAAAGTTACAATCCATTATCAATGAATTTCGTCATCGCGAAACTGTCGTTAGATGTTTTGGTGCCGGGCATTTCTTTCATATTGGGGGGACGTAAACGATCGTAATGTCAATGTCAAGTTTACCGGCTGGACACAACGGTATGCAGTACATTGCTGGCTCGATTAATTTTGTTAGAAAGTAATAATACATTTATTTTTCATTTTATAAAATTAAAACCATGTGGACTTAGTTATTGATTAGTTTAAGGATATCTATATTTTAAATTTTTGACCTTGTTTCAGGCCCCACACTGTATATATCAGACTTTAGAATACGATTTGCCTCTTGTTCGAGGCCAGCCCAAATGCTGTATGCGTCGCTGAATACTGGGCGAACAAAGTGTAAGAATAGTTAAGTCCATTGAGAATCAATATAAGATGTAAATAGAGTCAACATAATATAAATATAAGAAGAATAAGGAGACGATCATCGCCGTATCGTGATCCCACTAGGTAGCCTGCAAAATAAGTCTCTAGCTTCATTTTACTCCTATCACTAGGTATCTCGGCATTCACTATTTAGTCCCAGTACGTGACCATTAAAAATAACAAATAAAAATTAAAAAACATGTACCATAAGTAGCAGTAGGGTCCTGTTCGTTCATCGCATTTATTCTGGCTAAGTTCCGCACGAACTTTTGATAGCGCGCCGAGTGCTCATGTGGGCGGTAGTTCCGTTGGTACTCTTTCTTGAATTTGTTGAACAACTGGACCAGCTGCGCTTCATCTTCCAGATCGAATATCTGCTTCTCTGAAGGCGCCGCGAGCGCTGCGCTGGCGCAGACGAACAACAGGGATATCACTAACATATTCAGAACCTGTGTCTTGTTATAGTACAGTTCATCAAAAGGTTTATATTCTCATTCGACGTTTTTTATCTACGTATTTGGTGGCAAAAGTTATTTATGAGTAAATTCCTTGTTTTAAAGTATGCTATAAGTATAAATAGATTCCGCCACCCACATAAATAAAATATCTAACTAGGGAATACCACAAATTACTTGAAGGCTTATTTATTATGTGGAACTTAAATTATAGTTGTAAAAAGTAAATAATTTGTTTTATTACCTAGAAACAACAAGTTCATAGAAAACGTAAATGTAAATCGGAAAATTTTGCGGCGCCTCGCGCCACATTGACGCACCCTTACGCCCGAATACTGGAATGCTTCTTAACTTTAAGGGACTCTTCTTAAATCTTTGACCATCAAATAGCATGATAGCTAATGAGCAGTTAAAATTAAGAGATATTCTAGTTTTCGGTTTGACTGCTGCGGGATGAGCATGTGTTGGTGCTACTGTACAAACTTCTGTACCCACAGCAAACTTAGGGATGGTTTTAGATTCTAGAGCGCTCACCAAGTCCGGGGTCTACGTTACTTTACGTTACGTTACGTTACTTTAGATCTATATTTAATTTGGGGCATCGTTTATCAATTTATCTGTACAAGAATTCCTTCACTGTAAGCGAGCAAATTATGGAATTAACTAACAAAATATCATCACTCTAAGGCATCTTTAACGGGTCTTGTATACCTATAATACCAGCCAAAAGATGCTCACTGCTAGGCATAGGCCTCCCCACAAAGGCCGGTTCTATGCCTTCCACATCTAGCTGGTACCCGCAATCTTTACCTGGTTGTCGGACCTTGTAGGAGGATGCTCTACGCTGTCTTCCGGTACGTGGTCGCCACTATAAAACTTTACTGCCTCATCGTTATGCGAGCTATGTACCCTGCCCACTGCTACTTAAACCTGGCCATACGTCGGGCTATGTCGGTGAACTTGGTTCAGTAAATTTTTTGGTTAAAGATTTAATCTTTAAAATATTCGGGGTCACCAATATGGGCGCAGGTTAGTGAAACGTCGCCCGATAAGAGGTATAACTTATTATAACCGCTTAGGGCAATTATAATAAAGGCTGCAGGCCAGAAATGTAGTTAGCTGAAGGCTAGGTAGGTAGGAAAGTTTAAAAGAGACGGAACACGAAATGAAGGTTTGATAATTTAGAAAAAGTAGAATTTAATTAAATGAAAGTTATTACAAAAGCACTAAGCCAAAAATGAACAGCGAGTAAGCAAAATATGTAAACAAGCAAATGCGTCAAACTCCAGTAGCGGTGTGTCGATCTGCGCGGGCGCATAGTGTCCGCGGCTAGCAACAACCGCGCCTCGTGATTGGCCGCGCGTGGCCGCGCGCTTCACTCCAGTCTTTTGTTCTCATGCATCTTGCGTTTGGTACAAGATGCATAAGCGAAGCGTTTCTCGCCAAATTGTAAGGCGGTTGCCCAAGTGCAAACCGCTTGAGCGGATATGCTAAATTAAATTCTTAGTATGTTCGCCACATCTTCCCCCTTGCTAGACCGTTACTACGGTCGATAAAAATCTGGAAACCGGATGGTTCTTCCGCATCGTGTCGTCTTCTTGGTGGTAGTGGAAGCCGGAACCGTTGATGAAGTAGCAGGCGGAACAGGCATTGGAGCAGGCGCTGGAGTTGAAATTGATGGTGATGATGCTGGACCTGGAGCTCTGGTTAGGTACGCCGGTTTCAGCCTGTCGACAGTGACGTTGACCACCTTTCCCTGGACGTCAATGGTGAAGAACTTGGGCTGCCTCTTCAAAACTTTGTAAGGGCCGGCGTATGGTGGCTCCAATGATGAGCGCACGTGATCTAGACGTAGAAAAACGTGCGTGGATGTGGTAAGGTCGCGTGGAAAGTAGAACGGCGACGATGTATGCCATGAAGTTGGTGTAGGGGTCAACTTGGCCATGTAAGCACGCAGACGGGACGCGTAGAGTGAGATGTCAGCAGCGGAAGCGTCATTTTTCGGGTCGAAAAACTGGCCAGGCAAGCGGAGGGGCTCGCCATAAACCAGTTCCGCAGCTGACGACTGTAGATCTTCCTTCCACGAACTGCGAATTCCAAGCAGGACGAGAGGAAGTGCTTCGGTCCAAGTTGAAGTGGTGTGGCACATGATGGCAGATTTTAGTTGGCGATGCAGACGCTCGACGATCCCGTTCGCCGCAGGGTGATAAGCGGTTGTGTGAAGGTGACGTGCACCAACCAAGGCAGCAAGGGATTTGAAGAGCTGGCTCTCGAACTGGCGTCCACGGTCCGTGGTCACGCGGGCAGGACAACCAAACCTGGCTATCCAGCCAGACACGAGGGCTGCTGCGCATGACTCTGCAGTGATGTCCTTGAGCGGGACTGCCTCAGGCCATCGCGTGAATCTGTCGATGACGGTGAGACAGTACCTGTAATCAGACGAAATAGGTAAAGGTCCTACGATGTCGAGGTGTATGTGAGTGAACCTCGACGAAGGAGTAAGGAAGGTGGAAAGGTGGGACTTAGTATGGCGGATAATCTTGCTTTTTTGGCATTGCAAGCATTGCCGTGACCACTCTCTACAGTCTCTTTGGATCCCTGGCCATACATATCTGTGTGAGACCAGTCGCGCTGTAGCAGTACTCCCGGGATGACTCAGAAGATCTGTCTGCGGAGCTGTGGAGTGATGTACGGACGGGGCGGTTGTACGGAGACGTCGCAGAAGATAGGTAAGTCACTATCGTTTTCCCTAATCTTCTTCAGTTTCAGAGCGCTACCACGAAGAAGGAGGTCTCGCAGTTCTGGATCTGTTTCCTGAAAGCGTGCGAGGGCTTGATAGTCGATGGTGGCTGTAATCTCTTCAACCCTTGATAGAGCGTCCGCGACAACGTTATCCTTCATCGCTAAAGTGGTGACCCCGACGTGATCCTTACGTCTTCCCTACCTGACTCCCGCACACAGCAGTCACAGCCTTGACCATAGTCGGCACGGACGCGTGCTTCCTGGTCGCTCACCTGCGGCATCTCCACTGTCCCCCACCCAGTCTCGACCCACTGCAGACTTGGGAACGGCATCGCTTCGGCACAGCTCACAGCACAACCTCACGCCAGAGCTACGCCATTGCTCACCGCATCGCCAGACTGCTACGCTTCATACGTCACCTTCAGCGTTTCTCGCTTCGGTATCGACCTCCAGTCTCCGGGGGGAGTACTGTAGCGACATCTATCGCTCCACTAGGGAAACTCAACGATACTCACATTACGAGTACACGAACACAAGGTTGGCAAGCATCCGCACATAGATGGCGCTAACCGTCCTGCATCGCGCTAGAGAAATGTGCCAACTTCCACGGCATATATACAACTTCCGACGATCAACTGTCGGGCCCTTGGTCCCCTGGTCACAACACCCGGCCAGGTGGGTAATTACCCTTTTCTACAATCTCCCCATCTTCGCTTGCCAACATTGGCGGCTATCTTATCCTGCACCGCCAAAGTGTGTACACACTCAATGTACGCCAATGAAGGGCTGTCGCCCGAATTATTTGGACTTCTAAGGTCTAATACTTGCATTTCGTGGTCAAGCAAACGATCTTTGGGAGTTTTGGGAACTGATTCGGGCTCGTATTTGCACGTTTGTTTGTTGGCCTTCGGTATCCGCCCAAACTGCGTTTGGATGATTGCTTCTATCCGTTTGATGTTACCGCCACGCTGCACTGCGGATTGCTGGCCAGCTCACGCCAACCGATAATCGTTGGCCGAAATGGGTGCGCGTCACACATCGCCCGGTGTGTTTGCAGCATTAGGCTCCTGGTAGTAGGCTTAAGGAGGTTGCTTTGTTTTGATAGGGGTCGCACGAGGTTGTTAACCTGCTGTTTATATGATCATCAACTTGAAATAGAGCTGCGCTTCAACGTAGTCGATATGGTTATTTATCTTTAAAAATTAATATTTTTTTATAAAAATTAAAATTCAATGTCTGTATAATATGAAGTCGCCAGTGTACTCTTTGAAAGCTATACTTTAACACCATTTCGGCTTTATACATGTATTAAGTAACACCCTGTATATATCTTAATAGCCGTTGGCCAAATAAATCTCTATTCTATTCTATTCTATTCTATTCTATTCCATTGGCCGTGTGATGTCCGGCAGAGTAGAACTAACCAACCCCTTACACTTGTGGGTGTCGTACAAGGCGAAAGATCTAGAGTCTCCGTAGGCTGGAAAATGGGCTGCAGCTTTTTCCATCATTATATTTAAAATTGCGATATCTAACCTGCCGGCCAAGCGTAGAGATTATGGCAATTACATCCCCTTTCGTGAAAGAGTCCCTAAGTCCTGCAGTAGACTGTTACGGCTTGTGATGATAATGATGATCTAGTTAAACTTTAGTATTAGCAATTACAACCTAGCAGTATGAATACCGATACATACCGATAACATTTTTTTAAAATCTAAGCACAAGACTTGCAGGTTTACCTACTGGCTTGTTAAATTTTCGTGTCTCGAGGAAGATTTTGCCTGTGTGAGCTTCGATTTGTACCGATATCCTCCTAGGCCAAGATTTTGGTCTGGTCGAACACCCAAATAAATCGCAAGTCCTATTTCTCGTTTCATTCACTCAAATGCGCTCAAAGTTACTAACCAAATACCAAAGTTTCCATACTCATTTGCCCCTTCTTGGATATTACTGACTTTAATTAACTGGAGCGTCTTCAAAATTGGTGCATCATTTTCATCTTATGTTTGCGGATACATGACCACGTATCTTGGTATTGAACCAAGGTGAAATAGGTACCAATCCGCTTGCGAAGGAAAACCCATATCCTATCCAATTCTACAATGTATCTTTCACAACCCTTCTGCTCCTTTTTCCACTTCTCTGTTGCATTTCTATGTCTCCCGTTTATACGATAAGCCCCGTCGCTCCACTGTAAGATACTTGGCTATTCAGTTCCTACTTCTCAGTTTTCATACTGCAAGACCTTGGAATTTTCTTCTTTTTGAAGTGCGCGTATCGCCATATAAGTTACTAAATATGATATTTCATAGCTTAAAAGACTCAAATATTTAATTATGAAACAATAAATTAATTTGCAGAAAATGGTGAGAAATACTGGTTGATTAAGAATTCCTGGGGAACAGAAACAGCAGAAGATGGATATTTCAGAATGGAGAGAGGCGTCAATTTGCTTGGGTATCTTGAGTGATATAGCTGCAACTGCAGATGTAAAATAAATACTTAACTGAAATTCTTGAAATCCATGTATTTTTGACTATTTTTTCTTTAGTAGTCATAATAATGCTTCAACTTCTGTGGTAGCGTAAATAGGTAATTGTAACTATTGTCATTCATGTATTTTGGTTTTTTCTTTGGTGGTGGTAATAAAGTAAGGGATCTTTAATTGTTTCTTTTTCAAACTTTATAGTACCTATAATATGCTCTATAACAATTCGTTCGACTGCATTGCAATAAAACTTTGTCATTGTTTGTTTTTATAAAAACTGCGGCCTTAGCCAAGAGGTTTCGTTAATCTACAATCGTTTGTGGTAGAAAAAATGTATGGGATTTGAAATAAGCTAACGTTATTTGACATAAGCTAACGTTATCTGACATAAGCTGTATGTGGTAGAAATTCTTGGTCCATAGACAATTCACGTACTTTCAGTGTACAAAGGAGGCGGATTGGCGGATGATCCTACACAATCAGAGTCAATCTAGATGTTGGTAGAAATAGTCGAACTTCGACCTGTCAATTTTCTACCATACACGCATCACGCAAGCGGAGCTGTCAAAAATGGCTAGACCGGCTGTTCTTGAAATCGATCTTTCTGGACATTATAATAAACAACTGTTGCGCGAACATAAAAACTAACAATAAAAAGTATTTTTTACAATTTTTATTTGAACTATGTAGATGGACTTTGTAGGGTCTTGTCCTGACAATTGGTTTTGTGTACTTACAGTTGTTGAGATTCCTTTTCAAGTAACTATTCAGCTCGTAGAAACATTTATTTTCAATTTTAATGTAATAGTTTTTATGATTTTTGTTGGTATTTCTTGGGTTAGGCCCTTCAGGCTCTCCAATTTGACTCTCCAATTCATTAAATTATGTTCTAAAAAAGAGAGGAAACTGTCTGTAATATGTTTGTTTCGAAGCGATCATTACTCCTAAATGTTCTCCTAAACGTTCTCCTAAACACACAGAACCCTGATGAACCCCAACGATAATAGGGGACGGCTCTGTACTCTGCCCACTTATGTGCAACGTGATATTAGAGGTACAGTATCCTAGGAAGTGCCTCCGTGGCTGTCGCCCAGATAGACTCGGACAAACAGGCACTGTAGCGAGCTTTATTCGGTATTTTTCTAAGGGATATGATCGGGATCGAAGAAAGCAAAGAACTAAGGACATCAAAATCGATCAGAGAATTTGCAAATAGGATTTTTATAATTAAATTGTTGTAGAACTATTAGGACAGTAGTGTGACAAGTTTTTTTTTTAAGATTGGCAATCTTCGAAATACACCAAGACATGTGTAATTGCCTGAAAATGGACTAAAACATCTCTATGAATCCACAGCCGCTTTTTATCGGAACACCACAGGACCTCATAGATAATTTTCGCTGTGATGTTCCAGCGTAAACCCAAGCAGTGCTGGGTCAGTCTGCACATGCAGGAAACGTCCTGATACACTAGGACGTTTTCCAGTCATGTGGAACCGTGCAATGTAGGGAAAGAGACCCCGTCTCTTCGCCGCTGGTTCCACTAGGAAATCTGATTACATCAGCGGATGCATCTTGGTGTACCTCAAGGGGCCATTCTGTCTCCTGTCCTTTTTTCTATATTTATTAATAGTATCACCTCTTGTTTGTCTTCTTCCCATCATCTCTATGCAGATGATCTACAGTTGTATAGATCGGCGCCTCTCTCCGGTTTGGTTGAGGCTACGCGGTTGCTGAACGATGACCTGTGCAAAATTGAGCGTTGGGCTGGTGAGTATGGTCTTAGAGTGAATGCTTCAAAGTCACAAGCAATTGTGTTTGGCAGTCAACATTTTATCCCCAAATTGAAAATTGTTGACTTGCCTAATTTGACTTTGAATGGAACCGTCATTGAGTTCAGCGAATCGGTCAAGAACTTGGGGGTCTTATTCAACCAAACCCTATCACGGTCTACCCACATCGGCGAGGTTAGCCGCAGAGTATTTGCGTCCTTTCATTCTCTCAAGAGGTTACAAAATTTCCTACCCCATGACACTAAAGTGCTACTCGTGACCTCTGTATCCTCGTATTGCTCTTACTGCTATTATCCGCTGCGGTCTACGCAGCTGAGATCTGTTATCAGCAGTGAGAGCATCCGACCAGACAGGTGCACCATGGAGGGCCATTCTACGTATTATCCCTGCATACAACCGCCGACATTTTCCATTGGGACCCTCCAAGTTCGGCAGGAGGCGTCCAAGGGCAGACGCTGCCGCTACAAGCCTTGGCTAAACGGTGAAAATGATCGCCGTATCCCCATCGCCCTTCAAGTATAAGGCCCAAGTATTTCATGTAATCTGCGCAGCCCTGCGATACTAGTCTCGATCGGTCTGCATTTTAAAGTTCAGCTTTTGTGGCATATACATTTATATGGATCATTTTTATGACGGTGCAGCTTAGTGACAAACCTCGTTTGAAACCTACCACCGGAAACGACTACTCGGTTGGCACCACGCAGATGTCTCTTGAGGATTCAGCGGAAACGAGTGGTATCGGTCATAAAACTCAAATGAAACTGGAATGCATAATCATGGACGATGCAATAAGTTCTCTTTACATGATAGCCTACGAGGTGGCATTTTACTGAACCTGATATGTAGGAAGATCAATTTCCCTCATTAACATTAATGTACACTACCCATTATCTAATATAAACTTTATGGCAGTAGTGAATGGAACAGGAAGAAGACCGAGATGTGTGTATCACGATCAAATCAGAGATATATATGCAAAAAAAGAAAAAAATGGCTAAAAAGATGCCGGACACCACGCGGCCAAGATTAAATATGCTTGGATAATTCACAAAAAGTACCAGTGAAAAGAATTCACAATACAAGAAGCAAAGCTTGCGTTATGGGTAAGACAAAACTGCTAAACTAGTTATTTTTAAACACACACTTATCATACATACAACACTAAAACCTGTAAAAGAAATTAAAATTCATCACTTAAATTTTTGCCCAGCTGTTAACCATCTGAACCACTCTAATCGGAGAAGCGAGAAAGGTTTATCACATCGTAGCATGTGTAACAATAATGTTCTCTGCCTAGCCCTGCGGTAAAAAGGCGTGACGTTACGTATATCATCACAGCCTATAACAGTACACTGCAGGACTTAGAGCCTCTCTCATGAAAGAGGAGGTTATTGCCATAATTTCTACGCTTGGCCGGCGGGTTGGACATCGCAGTGTTTTGCCTTCGCTTTGTACGACACCTACGAGTGTAAGGACTGGCGCTATCTACTGTGTACCAGACATCACACGGCTAGGTTACGTATATATCTATGCATTATTTGTCTTGACAATTAATCCTACGGCGTATTTTTGGTATCAGCATAACATACCGGTACTTTAACCTTCATTATAATAAAAGGACAAACGTTTATGATAATAATTTATTTTCTACGCATACCTATAAAATTTTACATAACAACCCAACAACCTTCAAATCATTCACATAATTTTGCGTATGCACTTTCAAGTTATTTCAGTAATGTTGAAGGCGTAATATTTTTATGTGCTTAGCCTAATTAACCAAAATATTTATTTGTAAATAGTTTTCTTCCGATCACGTGGTAAAATTACATCAAATGAGTATATAAACAAGCCACCTTTGATGAATTGTATTACTAGCATTAACAATCTTGGAAGATGTTTGTGTTATACCTGTTGTACCTCTGCGCCAGCGCAGCGCTCGCGGCGTCTTCAGAGAAGCAGATATTCGACCTGGAAGATGAACAGCAGCTGGTTGAGTTGTTTAACAATTTCAAGATAGAGTATCAAAAGAATTACCTGCATCCAGTAGACCATTGGATGCGCTATCACATCTTCGTGAAGAACTTGGCCAAGATCAATGCGATGAACGAACAGGACCCTACTGCTACTTATGGTATCGGTTTATTTACATTTTCATTATTTTGCTGAATTGACTGATTAACTGTTTGCACTGGCTGCAGCTTCATAATTAACGAAATAAAATTTATATTTTAATAAAATATTTTTTCAAGATTAAGGCGTATACTTTTCGTGTACCTAACAGCCAACTCACCTTTTGAAAATTAGTTAGAGCTTTTCTGTGACTATGGTCACATTAGAATTCTATTTCCTAAACGGTATAAAGATATACAGAAAGTATATACTAGTGCATTAAATATTTTTTGGAGGGCGTAAGTTATGAGAGTGATCTAGTTTTAATAAGAAAATTTAATTAACCTAAAGTTTCATGATCACATTTATTTCAATGCAGGTATCACTGAATTCGCTGATATGTCTACGGAAGAAATCCGGGCTACGCGAACAGGGCTCGTATTAGACCCCAGCTTCATTCCGACATCAGTTGTGAACGCCTCTAATGTCCCAGATATTGAGATTCCGAACGAATTCGACTGGCGTACTCAAAATGCTGTCACGAGCGTCAAGGACCAGGGCCAATGCAGTTCCTGCTGGGCATTCAGTGCTGTAGGTTAGATGCTCACATCTTTTTAATGGCTTTTGTATCTGTTGAGGAGGTAGGTATAATATTTTCTTACAAACTATGCAACACGTAATATAAGGAAAGTAAACAAAACAAAATTTGTTCATGAAGCCCTAGAGTATTAATGTATTCTTTGAGGACTAAATTGTCTTCAAGGGATATATTTAATGGAAACATGTTTTTTTGCTAAGGTCGGACAGTGATAGGAAAAGGCCGGAATTTATCAGGTTTTTGCAATAACATTGGATTCAACGCGTACATACTACCTATGATGGTTCCCCAGCACTCTAGTACTGATGCAAAATCCGGTTCAATTCCTACTTTTCAATTACCAGAATGATTTCGTGTTACTAATTCTCCTATTTATTGGCGAATAAATCTTGCAGGGAACATTGAAGGGCAATACGCTATTAAACATAAACAATTGTTGGATTTCTCTCCCCAAGAATTGGTTTCATGCGACAGAATTGACCATGCCTGCCAAGGTGGTTATCCCGGCCAAGCTTTCCAGTAAGTGAAAATATACATGAGAAGTTTTATTTTCGTATCAATTTAGCAGTCAATAACGAAGAGTCAGTGGATGAATAGTTAAATGACTCTTTTCAGAGTTATGTACATTAATGGATCGCTAACCGATGCTGAGCTGCTGTGCGTCGATGCTGAGGATAACATTGTGATAAAACCAGCACATTCAGGCGACTGAATGTCTGGTTCCCCTGAAACAGGGTCACAAAGGTCAGATGATAGCTGCTTCATTGTAATTACCGGTCCTGCTTAATACGTGCGAGATCACTACTGGGACAGTAACGCTAAGAAGAGTAATTTATAATCGGTGACGTGCAGTACTGCTGATGCACTTTAGACTACATTTTTATTGTGTTAATTTTATTGTGTTCCAGGTCACTGATAAAGTTAGGAGGTATCGAAACTGAGCAGGACTACCCTTACCAATCCGGAACAGGTCATGTACCTGCCTGCGTTTTCAGTAAAAGCAAAGTAAAGGCGGTTGTAACTGAATCTAAAACACTCCAACTATCGACAATGAGCGAAGATCAGGTAGCACAGCTATTGGTGTCCACTGGACCGCTTTCCATAGGTACATGATATCTACTATATTTCAATATCTATATCAGGCCATGTGTGTGGCAGTGCAGAAATTGCAAGAAACATTTCGACCTATGGATGTCGTGAAAGGAGCTAAATATATAAGAAACTGGAAATGAAATCCTATTGACAATAAAAAAAACTGTAAATGCACTACTGTGCATTTTATTAGTTGTATATTGTATACTAGCCGTTCTCAGTCTCTTTCACCGGCACGAATTTCGGATCTCCTTAAACTATGAACTTACCCGCGGGACCCTATTATTTTTCCATGATAAAAGATAGCATATCTATAATTTGGCACGTTTCCAAATAATTTTCAAAATCGGTTCAGTACATTAATTATTACAATAAATATTTACCATTATAAAAATACAAAACTACACACCTTATATATTCTTAGCATATATTTTAAACACTGCGATGTCCAACAGGAATCTATTTCTAGAAAAGATATTTAGGGTAAAAAGAAAATATGGCACGTAATTACAATCGCTGAAATAACTTAACAATGTTTATTTGTCCTTAGGTATTGATGCCGAACAAGTAGAACATCACCATGGCGGAATACTTAAGCAGTGCGGTTTTAGTGTGATAGGCCATGCTGTTCTGTTAATTGGATACGGAGAAGGTAATATAATCTTTCTCAACCTTTATTATTGGTATCTTGATAGCTGTTGGCCATTGGTGAAATTTTGGACGAATTGGTCGTACAAGGTGAAAGAAAGTCTTCATAGGTTGAAAAATGGGCAGCAGATTTTTCCATTGTTATATTTATAACACTGCGATCTAACCTACCGGATAAGCGTAGAGATTATGAGAATAACATCCCTATTCGTGGGAGAGGCCCTACGTCTTGCAGTAGACTGTTACAGCCTGTGAGGATGATGATGATCTTGTTAAACTGTAGTATTAGCAATGAATGTTGCAGTATTTACAGAAAAATAATTTGAAAATATCTAAGCAGGCGACTTGCAATTTTACAGGCTTGGTAAATTTTCGTATGTCGAGGAAGCTTTTGCTTGTGTGAACTCCGATTTGAGATGTAATCCTCCCAGGATAAGTTCTTCGGTCTGGTCGGATACCCAAAAAAATCGCAAGTCCTATTAACGACATTTCTCGTTTCATACACTCAAATGCCTCCAAAGTTCCAGTCCCGTTTATTGCCTTTCAGCACTGGCCTTTCTGGCTCACAGAGATCTCTTACAGAGATAACCTTTTTAAACATGCTTTTTTAATAATTGTTTCGTGTACAATTAAGTATACAATAAAGTATACCCTTACCCTCAATAACCAAAATTGTCACACTCACTGCCCCTTCCTGGATATTACTGAACTTAATGAACTGGAGCATCTCCAAAATTTGTGCATCCTTTTTATTTACTGTTTGCATAAATAAGACTACATATAATAAGACCACCTAAACCCAAACGCAAATAAAAAAAAATCTCTAGGTGCCAAGTTTTTAAACGTCATAGAACGTCATTCATAAAAGTCCTAACAAACAATTTGATTTCTGCAGGATTGTTTATTTTCGTGAGTTATGTATATGTAAAAATATTATTAAATAATGGGCAAAACAATTAAAAAGGAAGTGCTGGCGCGGGGGACCTAAAAGTACAAGTTCAAGCTAATAGTGACCAAATAAGTGAATGTTTACAAGAAGGACTGACAAGGACAGATTATCCCCAGATTATTGCCATATCCACACTTCATAATTTTTACTACTGTCAGTCATTATGGACTTATCGTGGTACTATTATATCGATCTATTGATCATTGATTGTTAAATAGTTACCAATCCGCTTGCGAAGGAATGCCCATGTCCTATCCACATTCTATAATATATCTTTCACAACCCTTCTGCTCCTTTTTCCACTTCTCTGTTGTATTTCTGTCATCCGTATACACGATAAGCCCCGCCGATCTATTGTAAGATACTCGTTGGCTATTCAGTTCCTACATCTTAGTTTCATGCTGCAAGACTTTAGAATTCTCTTCCGCATGAAGCGCGCGATAGCCATATTTCGATGGCGATACGATATTTTATACCTTAAAAGATTCAAATATTTAATTATTAAACAAAACATTAATTTGCAGAAAATGGTGAGAAATACTGGTGGGTTAAAAATTCCTGGGGAACAAAGAACACAGGAGGAGGATACTTCAGAATGAGGAGAGGCGTCAATTGCTTGGGTTTCATGAATGATCATGCTGCTACTGCAGTGGTAGCTTAAACAACGGAATTATTTAATTCCAGGTATTATTTCTTTCGTAGTGGTAATCCTGCCACTTCTGTGGTACCATAAATAGGTAATTGTAACTACTTTAATTCATGTATTTTGATTATTTCTTTTAGTGATGGTAATAAAGTAAGGGATCTTTAATTGTTTATTATTTCAAACTTTATGCTCCATAACGATATATCAGACGGAATTGCAACCAAACTTTGCCATTTTTGTTTGTGTAAGAAAACTATTCCTGAAATCCAATCGAAAAACAACTGTTGCGTGAATAGTGTTTAAACCTGTTATTTGATCTTAGCTTGGCATTCATTGTTTTCTTTTCACAAGCCTGTTACAAGTAACAATCCTAAATATGGGTATGTTGTAGCAAGTTCTACGTAAATAATAGCTTTTATAAGAAATGCGTCAGTTAATGGATCTACTCAGTCATAAACGAGCAGACGTTCTATCAGGGTAGACAGGAGATGGCCCTTAATTTCTTTTAAATATTCTCGGCGAATCCGAACATCTCACCTTACGGGGAAGTACATTCCACGTGAGGTGAGCTGTTCGGTAAATAAATTATCGTAGAAGCTTGTCACATGATAGGGCATTACCATTGTCAAATCTCGGGAAGAGCGCAGAGATCTACTCTGTATGTCGGAATACGTCCATGTCCAAAATTTTATCCATAACAGGACAACAAAACACCTACATCAAACGCGAAAGGATTAGTGTGGCTAACAATAGATTAGACGATGGCTTCACTATGTGCATATCTCGGCGAATTCCAATGTCCAATGTCCTGGAGAATCTAAATGCCTCAGGTACGGACTTTGATCTCAGTGCTCTCCAGTACACTTCAAAGAGCGTTAACTGCAGCGGTTGATTTTTTTTTATTTGATTGGTTATTACTGCAATACGCATTCTAAAGTTCTGAATTATTTGTCTTATCTACACACTGAGTATTTCGCAAATGGGAGATACAAAAATGTTTTGATAAATAGTTTATTTTCTGTGCATACAAATAATACCTCTAGTTATTTTTGGTATTTGCCTTGTAGATATTCCATTAATGTGGGATATGCAATATTATTAAAAACAAAGTATTTATTCGTACATAACTTTGCCACCAACTACGTTTTAAAATAACATCGACTTTGTTTATAAACAAGGTGCCATCTACTAAACTGTATTATTAGCATTCACAGGCCCTGAAAATGTTTATGCTATCCCTGTTGTTCGTCTGCGCCAGCGCAGCGCTCGCGACGCCTTCAGAAAAGCGGATATTCGACCTGCAGCCCGATTATGTAACGGCAATGAAACATGTTGCAACCGATGTTTTGTTGCGGACTACGAGAAATTTCTATCGATGATTTGCGATTACGTAAAGCCTGCAACATCTCCTCCAACCAGCTTGCAACCGATATCAATCGATAAAACACTGACATGAAGTTGCCGCGAGTAATGGCGAATAATCGATAACCCAACTTATTTAAAAAGTCAGTGTTGTGGTGCAAGCGTTATGTATTACGGAACGTTTTCATTTACCAGTATTATACTACTTGTTGATATTTTGAAACTTTAGTTGTCAAACCACAAAGTTTTCACCGTTTTCTTTGTTTCGTGTTTTCAATAAAAATACAGTGAAAGTAAGTGTGTTTTGTATATTTGTGCGTTTTATCAACTCGTCCAATTCACGTCACGAAGAATTCACGTATATTAAGTTAATTTGTGTTGTAGAAATGGCTCCAAATCGCAAAGTTGCTCACCGGCAACTCGAGCTGCTGGTGGAGTTCGCCGAAAGCCACAGAGACCTAGTGCTTGGCAACCTAGGAAAGGGGCCTCTTGGCCAGCAAGAGGCTCACAAGGCTTGGGAGGAGCTGGCCCGCCGACTCGACTCCATTGGTGGGGGCCTCATAAAAACTCACGCAAATTGGAAACGAGTAAGTCTGCTTATTTATTGTAACTGCTCGGTAATGTTATGTGTGTGTATGAGTATCTAGGGTTTCTCACATATACCTAATCTAACACATTTTTTCCTCTTCAAATTTTGTTTCACTTCCCATTATACATTAACTTATAAGGGTTTTCTTCTAACACATTTTCACTTTTTTGTAACACTTTTGTTTCTAAAATATGTCTTATGTGATTCAATAAACTGAATGTATACAAATATTGAACTGCATAGGTACCTACTTATATTGATGTTACTGCATGTATTTTAAATTTTTATATCAATAAGTACTGGCACCTGCTAAAATGTCGCACCAAGGGCAAGGCGGCAGACATCAGAAGAAGCCATGGAGGCACAGGTGGTAGACCCAATCAAATAATACCTCTCTCTGACTTAGAAGAGAGGATTATTATACCATTATTGGGAAGGTGGCTGTGCAGGGAATTCCTGGAGTCCAGATTCCTTTTAATTTTGATGTTAGTACCGACCTATGCTTTTGCATGTTTTTTAAGTTTGGCCGATTGCATACTGTAATATACCTTATTTCCAATATCTATCTTACCTAACCCATTATCTTAATATTTGCACTCATATTTACCATTTGTAGGCAATGTCTACACCGCACAAATGTTTTAACTGTTAGATAACATGGTAGATGGTTATTTAAAACCTATGTAAAAATGCTAAGAATATGGTGTATGATACTAGGTATTATATTAATTAACTTTACTGTCAATAATAAGCAAAATTATACTGTTAAGTAATTTATGGCAATCTTTACAATTTAGTTTTTCAAATAATCTATGAAAACTAGTTATTACAATATTTCTATGAATAATTATTTCAATCTTAGGCTGAGCTAAAGAATTAAAAATTTCAATATGAATTACAGCTAACTGCGGAAACCCAGCCCAATGGCAGCCACAGTGCAACCAATGACAGCCCCAGCGAAACCCAGCCCAGTGGCAGCTCCAGTTATATGGCTCCAGCTTCAGGTAAGCTTCAAACTTGTTTTCATTGCATGCTGTTTTGATGTTTATGTGTAATGAATTCCATTCATTTGGGGTTGCCACAGTAGGTTCTCTTTCTCTCACTCAATGATATCTATTATCACACAATCCATTCATCTTTATTTTTGGTGTTTATTAAATATGTGTACATGATGTATTTATAATTATCTCTCTTTTAAATAGCATTCGAGATGGGACTGCATGTAAACACGAATTTGGACATGGAGTTCTCAATAACTGAATGTCAGGAGGTGGAGCTGGAGATTTGTAAGTGTTTTAAGGGTTTTCACTAATTAAACTAATTTTCACTTTTTTATCAGAATAAAAAAGTTCAGATATCACTTTTTTATTTTGAGTTTAAAATACAATATACCTATATTCTCCTTAATCCATCACAAGGTAGGCAGAAAGTATATAGCGTATAACACAAGCATGTGAACTAAGCAACTAATTTGGTCATGGTTGATTTGGTATGTATGTGTGTATGAATATCTTGGGTTAAAAATGATGTTTTGCTTTCAGCTCTGTCTGAGCAGCCGAGGGATGATTCAGCTCTGTCTGAGCACCCGAGGGATGATTTAGCTCTGTCTGAAAAGCCGAGGGATGAGCCAGCGGATCCCGCTGCCGAGTTGGCATACTCCGCTGCGCCAGGTACAGACTACTAGCACAACTCATTACCCACGGGCCACGATATAAAGCAACCGAAATTTCAAAAGTGTTATTTTTCCAGAGCTACGCGAACCCGTCGCTGCCGCTAGTGGGCCGCGTGCTTCCTGGAGGAGCTCGAGGCCGAGGCGAGCCGCGCCAAGGCGGGACGAGGGCTTGCCGGGCTGGGCGCACGCGCTGGAGGAGCGCTGCCTCGCGGTGGAGGAGCGCACCGGCGCCGAGCTCGGCGGGCTAAACCTGCACTGCGTCTTTCATATACGCCGTCATATAAACCGTCTCCTTGAATCACTCTAACTATTGTTTAAAACCGCATTAAAATCCGTTGCGTTGTTTAAAAGATCTAATCGTATAAATACACACATAGATGCATAAAGACAGACGGCGGGAAGCGACTTTGATTTATACTATGTATAGATTCGTATTATTCAAAAACAGGGAAGAAAATAGCTCTTAAGTAATCCATAGGGACTAAAAGTGATTTTATTTTGAATATGGATATTATTAGTAAAAGATCCAATCATATGTGTTTATATCTTATGAAATATGATTGGAATGAATATTATATGTACATCAAGTAACAGGCTGTGATAATGATAAAGTAAACGACAGTGAGATAGAAAGTACTATTTTAATTTATAAAACAACTTATATAAGTCGCATGTGCTGCAGTGGACCTTTGTATAATACTCCTCTGGAGAATTCTCTGCAGCTCTCAATATCGGGGTCATCATATAAGCTCTTTGAGCGAATCCAGAATCACCTAAAACAAACAAAATAAGTCACATGGTGCTGTCAAGCTATCACCTTGGTCTTCATTAATGTCAATTATTTACTTACCCAAGAGTCAGCATCTCTCTCTATTCAAGTTCAGCTGCTCCATGAAAGTTTTAACCTCCCCTTGACCCCAAATAAAACTGTCATGGGCTGCTCCTCCATATGACGCATCCACGTGCAATACATTTAGGTATCGATCACATATCTGAAACAAGTATACTATTTTATTGTTGATGTTACCAAATAGGGGAATATCATTGTTATTAGGGATAAGCTCGCATTTGTATATTTTATTATTGTATTTTCGAAGTTGTTGTGCAATAAAGAGTATAATAATATAAAATGTTTTGGTATTTTTTCTCAATCTTAAATTTATCTGTAATTAAATTACATTGTAAAAAAACTTACAACTATCACATTGAGGGAGTGGTAACCCTTTCTATTATAGTACGCCGCTTCGTGCACGTCTGGCCGTATAATAGCGATGTGGCTGCCATCGATACACCCAATCGTTCCCGGCATTCCAGTCATGTTCATGAAACTAGAAGGAATAGAATAAAAATATTACAATAAAATTTTAAACACGTTTAACGTCTAATGTTGTTATCACCCCGTGACGATATATCACATATATCAATTACGGTCAGAACCTGTTTAAATTTACTTATAATAATTCATTTTTTAAAATTTATTCCAGTTTTTACTTCCAATTTTACCTACCCCTATTAGTTATAAACATGTAAGAAATCAACGTGCTAAACTATTTCCATACCAAATTTCATCAAAATAGGTGTAGTGGTTATAGGTGTAGCCGTGAGAGCGTAGGTAACAGACAGACAGACGAAAGTTACTTTCTCATTTATAATATATCAACTTTCCGCCCGCGTTGACTGTTGTACCTATATGGTGCGAGCTAGCGAGTGGAAGGGATTAAAAATTAGCCTAAATCCATCCTCAGGTGCTAAACTATCTCCAAAGTCGGTTCATTGATTTGGCCGTGCAAGCGTAACAGACAGACAAGAGTTACTTCCACATTTATAATATTAATTAGCAGTTCATAGTAAAAATACAGATACTATATACGTAGACACTTACTCGGTCATAATCCGCTCCCTTCTTTCCCTCTGTGTACTCGTAGGAAACTGGATCTACTTCGACAGTATTAAGCCGGAATTTAATACGTTCGTGACTTTTTCCAATGCATTACACAGAGGTGACTGCGACATATTATGCATGAAAGAAGTCGCGATGCTGCGTTGGTATGAACCTCGCGCAAAGAAGCTCAAGGCTGCAAGAACCTATACAAACATGAAAAAATATATTTATATCAAGTACATAATATGTGTCAGTGTTATACCAAGTTATACCTATGTAGTTGGGTACCCATAGACGACTAGGAACTTACCTTGAGTTCTTGGCGAATTTGTATTCCGTTTAGGAGCTTGCATGAGTGGCACTATTTCGCGGCATAACCCATGGAAGGCTTCTTTGGTAAAGCGGAACTGCGCCACAAAGCAGGCAGCGCGAAAGGGTTGCTGGCGTCCCTCATGGCACGCCGACTGACCTTTAAGGCCTTCTTTCGACGTTGCTCCTCCGCAAAATGCCAAAGAATTGCGCCTGCCATTATTGTACTGAAATTGTAAAGTAGCATTTAAAAGTAACTTCTAGTCTATTCTGAATATACAGAACACAGAAAATATATACAAAACACAGAGAATATTTAATTCCGATACTTACATTTCCAAGGTAGAAAAAATGAAGATTTATCTCACTTACACATATAACAATGCAAAAAATTTAACAACTAATTTAACAAATAACACAAATAACAAATTTAACGAAGATAAACAAGGTTTTTATAGTTAAACTATGTTTTCGGCGCTGTTGAAACAGCCCACGGAAACAGCTTTTGAGTTGTTGCAATTGCAACGGGACCGGTTGCGGAATCGAGCTGCCACTTTCATTGCAAGAAAGATACGTAATCGCATTTCCATACGAATAAATTTTATCGATATGTCAAATTCCGGTTGCTATTGCAATGGAGCTTTGTTTGCGACTGAATCCGTCAAATGGAAGATACGTGATCGCAAAAGTGAGAATTTCAACCATTTTGCTTGCAACAGCGCGAGACTAGTCGGCAACAGAGTTACGTAATCAGCCCGCTGGACGATGAAGCGCAGCTGCTCCAGTTATTTAACACCTTCAAAAAACAATACCAAAAGAACTACCACCCATTTGAGCACTGGGCGCGCTATTACATTTTCGTGAGGAACTTGGCCAAAATCAATGCGATGAACGAACAGGATCCTACTGCAACTTATGGTACCTATGATTTTTTTTTTCATTTTATAATTTTTATGATATTAGGTACAGTTCAGAGATTAACAAAGGGCGAAATTAAATTTAGTTTTTTGAAACATTACTTCGAGAGAAAGATACACTTTCCTTGTATCTGTTAGTGCCCACGCACTTCCTACGTAACCTAATGTATGATGCACATTAATTTCAATGCAGGTATAAACGAATTCGCCGATATGAGTACGGAAGAATTGCTGGCCACTCGAACTGGGCTCGTATACGACCCCAGCTTCATTCCGACATCTGTTGTGAACGCCAGTGTTGTCCCAGACATTGAGGCCTCGGAACAATTCAACTGGCGTGCTAAAAATGCCGTCACGAGCGCCAAGGACCAAAGCGGCTGTCGCTCCTGCTGGGCGTTCAGTGTCGTAGGTTAGTTACTCATATTTTTTAAATTGATTTTGTATTAATGCTATAACTACATATCCTATGACTTTTCTTGCAATGTATTCAACACATTCCATTAAGAAATTCTTTATAGAGTCTTGTGTTCCTTGAGGACATTTTGTGTCCCACATTAGTCCTATAGAGATAAATGAAAAAAATTATTGTTTTTGCTAAGATTCTACGAGGATTGCAAAATATTTCTAATTATCGGTGTACAGCACGTTTACTAAGTATCTATTACTTGTTATGGCAGTACCTTCTGATGTAAAATCCGGGACACATTCAATGACCCGAATGATCACATGTTTCCTCGTTTTTATTGGCAAGTAATTGTTTTAGGAAACATCGAAGGGCAATACGCTATTAAACATAAACAATGGTTGATTTCTCTCCCCAACAATTGGTTTCTTGTAACAAACAAGATAATGGCTGCAACGGCGGTTATATGACTGCCGCTCTCCAGTAAGTGAAACAATGTTAAACTTTATTTTCATATCAATATTTCATTCGTCGGTTTTATTCATTACTTGAACACTAACGGGGTGAGGGAGATCATAGTGATGAAACCTGCACATGCAGGCATTTGTATGTGTTAACATGATCCAATCTGGTCAGATTCTACTGGGAACACTCTATATGTATCTATATGTACAAGAATTACTCTATATATAGAAGATACAAATAATAATTTCTAGAATAGATTTACGAGTATTTTCGTGCTAAAATTTAGAGTCCGTACTGGTCTACTGATTTATTTTTGTTGATTAATCATTGACAGATGTGACAATTACAAGTTTAATTTGCCTGTGTTTCAGATCACTATTTAAGTCCGGAAGTATAGAGACTGAACAAGACTATCCTTACACTTCCGGCAAAACTGGTATCGATGGTACATGCAAACTTGACAAAAGCAAAATAAAAGCGGTTATAACTGAATCCAAAGCTATTAGTGGCCACTGGGCCGCTTTCCATAGGTATATGATATCTACTATATTTAATAAATATCTATTTAAGTGCATGATATTTAATGTCTGTAGTAATTACACCTTCGACGAGTACCAAAGAAGTGTAATTTATCCACTACCTGGTGCGCTACGCCCTTCAGGATAGTAAAGTAAAAGTAAAACATGATTAATGCACTTACTCCCAAGGCGCAAAACATACAAGACAACTACAAAAAAAAAAAAAAGCAAAAAAAAAAAAATACGCCAATTTCCTTAGCTGTGCAATGGAGATGTGCAATGGGCCGCACTCAATACAATGCCACGCTGTCACAGTGGCGCTGGATTTCAGTGCGCCCCATAAAGTAAGAGTACTTTTGGGATTGGTTCCGCGGCTGCCTCGTGCAACTGGCGGCAATAGCTGCCATTGGCGCACAACCGGAACTTGAAATGAAAATCAGCGGAAATTAAGAGTTTAACCCCAGGAATGGTTTCTAGAAAACTCATTTAGTATTAAAGAAAATTTGGTAATTACGAGCAAAATAATTTTGTTTAATCCCTAGCTATTAAGGCCAAACAAGTACTATTATACACCGGCGGAATAATTAAGCAGTGCAGCGTAGAAGAGATGGTAAACCATGGAGTTCTGTTAGTTGGATACGGAGAAGGTAATATAACATATTTCTACATCTTTTTTTATAATAGACAAGACAGGCATTTGACTGCCATCTCACCTGTTGGCAAGGGAAGATGCGGCCGAAGATTCTTGGAACAGCCTTTTCAATAGCCTTGAAGTCGTCCAGATTACATTGAGCAGAGAACACACTCGCAGGTACACGGTGTGTACATATCTTCTTATGGTCCGTTTGTACGTCGGCGCTTAGTTACCGCGTAGCGTCCGAACAAAATATTGGCGCGGAATGTGACGCGGTGTCTAGTTACCTAGTTACAAATAACAAAATAGCTTACTATCAATAATATACTAACCAAAATTACGACATATAATGTTTTCCTATTTTATCGTTTTAATGAATAACAAAAACACGCTAACAAAGCAGGTTTCTTGTGTTTCTTGTACCCGTAAATTACGGGTCTTGTACCCGGTACGGAAAAGGCTGTTCCAAGAATCTTCGGCCGCATCTTCCCTTGCCAACAGGTGAGATGGCAGTCAAATGCCTGTCTTGTCTATTATAAAAAAAGATGTAGAAATATGTTATATTACCTTCTCCGTATCCAACTAACAGAACTCCATGGTTTACCCTCTCTTCTACGCTGCACTGCTTAATTATTCCGCCGGTGTATAATAGTACTTGTTTGGCCTTAATAGCTAGGGATTAAACAAAATTATTTTGTTCGTAATTACCAAATTTTCTTTAATACTAAATGAGTTTTCTAGAAACCATTCCTGGGGTTAAACTCTTAATTTCCGCTGATTTTCATTTCAAGTTCCGGTTGTGCGCCAATGGCAGCTATTGCCGCCAGTTGCACGAGGCAGCCGCGGAACCAATCCCAAAAGTACTCTTACTTTATGGGGCGCACTGAAATCCAGCGCCACTGTGACAGCGTGGCATTGTATTGAGTGCGGCCCATTGCACATCTCCATTGCACAGCTAATGAAATTGGCGTTTTTTTTTTTTTTTTGTTTTTTTTTTTTTGTAGTTGTCTTGTATGTTTTGCGCCTTGGGAGTAAGTGCAGTAATCATGTTTTACTTTTACTTTACTATCCTGAAGGGCGTAGCGCACCAGGTAGGGGATAAATTACACTTCTTTGGTACTCGTCGAAGGTGTAATTACTACAGACATTAAATATCATGCACTTAAATAGATATTTATTAAATATAGTAGATATCATATACCTATGGAAAGCGGCCCAGTGGCCACTAATAGCTTTGGATTCAGTTATAACCGCTTTTATTTTGCTTTTGTCAAGTTTGCATGTACCATCGATACCAGTTTTGCCGGAAGTGTAAGGATAGTCTTGTTCAGTCTCTATACTTCCGGACTTAAATAGTGATCTGAAACACAGGCAAATTAAACTTGTAATTGTCACATCTGTCAATGATTAATCAACAAAAATAAATCAGTAGACCAGTACGGACTCTAAATTTTAGCACGAAAATACTCGTAAATCTATTCTAGAAATTATTATTTGTATCTTCTATATATAGAGTAATTCTTGTACATATAGATACATATAGAGTGTTCCCAGTAGAATCTGACTAGATTGGATCATGTTAACACATACAAATGCCTGCATGTGCAGGTTTCATCACTATGATCTCCCTCACCCCGTTAGTGTTCAAGTAATGAATAAAACCGACGAATGAAATATTGATATGAAAATAAAGTTTAACATTGTTTCACTTACTGGAGAGCGGCAGTCATATAACCGCCGTTGCAGCCATTATCTTGTTTGTTACAAGAAACCAATTGTTGGGGAGAGAAATCAACCAATTGTTTATGTTTAATAGCGTATTGCCCTTCGATGTTTCCTAAAACAATTACTTGCCAATTAAAACGAGGAAACATTGTGATCATTCGGGTCATTGAATGTGTCCCGGATTTTACATCAGAAGGTACTGCCATAACAAGTAATAGATACTTAGTAAACGTGCTGTACACCGATAATTAGAAATATTTTGCAATCCTCGTAGAATCTTAGCAAAAACAATAATTTTTTTCATTTATCTCTATAGGACTAATGTGGGACACAAAATGTCCTCAAGGAACACAAGACTCTATAAATAAGTTAGTTCATTTGGCATTTCTTAATGGAATGTGTTGAATACATTGCAAGAAAAGTCATAGGATATGTAGTTATAGCGTTAATACAAAATCAATTTAAAAAATATGAGTGAACCTACGACACTGAACGCCCAGCAGGAGCGACAGCCGCTTTGGTCCTTGGCGCTCGTGACGGCATTTTTAGCACGCCAGTTGAATTGTTCCGAGGCCTCAATGTCTGGGACATCACTGGCGTTCACAACAGATGTCGGAATGAAGCTGGGGTCGTATACGAGCCCAGTTCGAGTGGCCAGCAATTCTTCCGTACTCATATCGGCGAATTCGTTTATACCTGCATTGAAATTAATGTGCATCATACATTAGGTTACGTAGGAAGTGCGTGGGCACTAACAGATACAAGGAAAGTGTATCTTTCTCTCGAAGTAATGTTTCAAAAAACTAAATTTAATTTCGCCCTTTGTTAATCTCTGAATTGTACCTAATATCATAAAAATTATAAAATGAAAAAATAATCATAGGTACCATAAGTTGCAGTAGGATCCTGTTCGTTCATCGCATTGATTTTGGCCAAGTTCCTCACGAAAATGTAATAGCGCGCCCAGTGCTCAAATGGGTGGTAGTTCTTTTGGTATTGTTTTTTGAAGGTGTTAAATAACTGGAGCAGCTGCGCTTCATCGTCCAGGTCGAATATCTGCTTTTCTGAAGGCGTCGCGAGCGCTGCGCTGGCGCAGACGAACAACAGGGTTAGCATAAACATTTTCAGGGCCTGTGAATGCTAATAATACAGTTTAGTAGAAGGCACCTTGTTTATAAACAAAGTCGATGTTATTTTAAAACGTAGTTGGTGGCAAAGTTATGTACGAATAAATACTTTGTTTTTAATAATATTGCATATCCCACATTAATGGAATATCTACAAGGCAAATACCAAAAATAACTAGAGGTATTATTTGTATGCACAGAAAATAAACTATTTATCAAAAAAAAATTGTATCTCCCATTTGCGAAATACTTAGTGTGTAGATAAGACAAATAATTCAGAACTTTTAGAATGCGTATTGCAGTAATAAGCAATCAAATAAAAAAAAATCAACCGCTGCAGTTATCGCTCTTTGAAGTGTACTGGAGAGCACTGAGATCAAAGTCCGTACCTGAGGCATTTAGATTCTCCGGGACATTGGAATTCGCCGAGATATGCACACAGTGAAGCCATCGTCTAATCTATTGTTAGCCACACTAATCCTTTCGCGTTTGATGTAGGTGTTTTGTTGTCCTGTTATGGATAAAATTTTGGACATGGACGTATTCCGACATACAGAGTAGATCTCTGTGCTCTTCCCGAGATTTGACGATGGTAATGCCCTATCATGTGACAAGCTTCTACGATAATTTATTTACCGAACAGCTCACCTCACGTGGAATGTACTTCCCCGTAAGGTGAGATGTTCGGATTCGCCGAGAATATTTAAAAGAAATTAAGGGCCATCTCCTGTCTACCCTGATAGAACGTCTGCTCGTTTATGACTGAGTAGATCCATTAACTGACGCATTTCTTATAAAAGCTATTATTTACGTAGCACTTGCTACAACATACCCATATTTAGGATTGTTACTTGTAACAGGCTTGTGAAAAGAAAACAATAAATGCCAAGCTAAGATCAAATAACAGGTTTAAACACTATTCACGCAACAGTTGTTTTTCGATTGGATTTCAGGAATAGTTTTCTTACACAAACAAAAATGGCAAAGTTTGGTTGCAATTCCGTCTGATATATCGTTATGGAGCATAAAGTTTGAAATAATAAACAATTAAAGATCCCTTACTTTATTACCATCACCAAAAGAAATAATCAAAATACATGAATTAAAGTAGTTACAATTACCTATTTATGGTACCACAGAAATAATACATGGAATTAAAGAATTCCGTTGTTTAAGCTACCACTGCAGTAGCAGCATGATCATTCATGAAACCCAAGCAATTGACGCCTCTCCTCATTCTGAAGTATCCTCCTCCTGTGTTCTTTGTTCCCCAGGAATTTTTAACCCACCAGTATTTCTCACCATTTTCTGCAAATTAATGTTTTGTTTAATAATTAAATATTTGAATCTTTTAAGGTATAAAATATCGTATCGCCATCGAAATATGGCTATCGCGCGCTTCATGCTTAAGAGAATTCTAAAGTCTTGCAGCATGAAACTAAGATGTAGGAACTGAATAGCCAACGAGTATCTTACAATAGATCGGCGGGGCTTATCGTGTATACGGATGACAGAAATACAACAGAGAAGTGGAAAAAGGAGCAGAAGGGTTGTGAAAGATATATTATAGAATGTGAATAGGACATGGGCATTCCTTCGCAAGCGGATTGGTAACTATTTAACAATCAATGATCAATAGATCGATATAATAGTACCACGATAAGTCCATAATGACTGACAGTAGTAAAAATTATGAAGTGTGGATATGGCAATAATCTGGGGATAATCTGTCCTTGTCAGTCCTTCTTGTAAACATTCACTTATTTGGTCACTATTAGCTTGAACTTGTACTTTTAGGTCCCCCGCGCCAGCACTTCCTTTTTAATTGTTTTGCCCATTATTTAATAATATTTTCACATATACATAACTCACGAAAATAAACAATCCTGCAGAAATCAAATTGTTTGTTAGGACTTTTATGAATGACGTTCTATGACGTTTAAAAACTTGCCACCTAGAGATTTTTTTTTATTTGCGTTTGGATTTAGGTGGTCTTATTATATGTAGTCTTATTTATGCAAACAGTAAATAAAAAGGATGCACAAATTTTGGAGATGCTCCAGTTCATTAAGTTCAGTAATATCCAGGAAGGGGCAGTGAGTGTGACAATTTTGGTTATTAAGGATAAGGGTATACTTTATTGTACACTTAATTGTACACGAAACAATTATTAAAAAAGCTTGTTTAAAAAGGTTATCTCTGTAAGAGATCTCTGCGAGCCAGAAAGGCCAGTGCTGAAAGGCAATAAACGGGACTGGAACTTTGGAGGCATTTGAGTGTATGAAACGAGAAATGTCGTTAATAGGACTTGCGATTTTTTTGGGTATCCGAACAGACCGAAGAACTTATCCTGGGAGGATTACATCTCAAATCGGAGTTCACACAAGCAAAAGCTTCCTCGACATACGAAAATTTACCAAGCCTGTAAAATTGCAAGTCGCCTGCTTAGATTTTTTCAAATTATTTTTTTGTAAATATTGCAACATTCATTGCTAATACTACAGTTTAACAAGATCATCATCATCCTCACAGGCTGTAACAGTCTACTGCAAGACGTAGGGCCTCTCCCACGAATAGGGATATTATTCTCATAATCTCTACGCTTATCCGGTAGGTTAGATCGCAGTGTTATAAATATAACAATGGAAAAATCTGCTGCCCATTTTTCAACCTATGAAGACTTTCTTTCACCTTGTACGACCAATTCGTCCAAAATTTCACCAATGGCCAACAGCTATCAAGATACCTATAATAAAGGTTGAGAAAGATTATATTACCTTCTCCGTATCCAATTAACAGAACAGCATGGCCTATCACACTAAAACCGCACAGCTTAAGTATTCCGCCATCGTAATAATGTACTTGTTCGGCATCAATACCTAAGGACAAATAAACATTGTTAAGTTATTTCAGCGATTGTAATTACGTGCCATATTTTCTTTTTACCCTAAATATCTTTTCTAGAAATCGATTCCTGTTGGACATCGCAGTGTTTAAAATAAATGCTAAGAATATATAAGGTGTGTAGTTTTGTATTTTTATAATGGTAAATATTTATTGTAATAATTAATGTACTGAACCGATTTTGAAAATTATTTAACTTTTTTTATTTTTTATTATTACTTTACTAGACAGGCATTTGACCGCCACCTCACCTGGTGGTAAGTGACGATGCGGTCGATGATGGAGCATGCCTATCCAGGAACAGCCCATTCACTCTAGCCTTGAAGGCATCCAGATTATATTGATCAGGGAACACACCCGCAGGCAACGCATTCCATTCCTTAGCCGTACGCATAATAAAAGTCGAGCCAAAGCGGCTCGTGCGGATAGTTGGAAGATCCACGACATATGGATGAAGCGCTCGCCCAGATCGCGTCTAATTGGAAAGTACGTGCCAAATTATAGATATGCTATCTTTTATCATGGAAAAATAATAGGGTCCCGCGGGTAAGTTCATTGTTTAAGGAGATCCGAAATTCGTGCCGGTGAAAGAGACTGAGAACGGCTAGTACACAATATACAACTAATAAAATGCACGGTAGTGCATTTCCAGTCTTTTTTATTATCAATAGGATTTCATTTCCAGTTTTTATATATTTAGCTCCTTTCACGATATCCATAGGTCGAAATGTTTCTTGCAATTTCTGCACTGCCACACACATGGCCTGATATAGATATTGAAATATAGTAGATATCATGTACCTATGGAAAGCGGTCCAGTGGACACCAATAGCTGTGCTACCTGATCTTCGCTCATTGTCGATAGTTGGAGTGTTTTAGATTCAGTTACAACCGCCTTTACTTTGCTTTTACTGAAAACGCAGGCAGGTACATGACCTGTTCCGGATTGGTAAGGGTAGTCCTGCTCAGTTTCGATACCTCCTAACTTTATCAGTGACCTGGAACACAATAAAATTAACACAATAAAAATGTAGTCTAAAGTGCATCAGCTGTACTGCACGTCACCGATTATAAATTACTCTTCTTAGCGTTACTGTCCCAGTAGTGATCTCGCACGTATTAAGCAGGATCGGTAATTACAATGAAGCAGCTACCATCTGACCTCTGTGACCCTGTTTCAGGGGAACCAGACATTCAGTCGCCTGAATGTGCTGTTTTCATCACAATGTTATCCTCAGCATCGACGCACAGCAGCTCAGCATCGGTTAGCGATCCATTAATGTACATAACTCTGAAAAGAGTCATTTAACTATTCATCCACTGACTCTTCGTTATTGACTGCTAAATTGATACGAAAATAAAACTTTTCATGTATATTTTCACTTACTGGAAAGCTTGGCCGGGATAACCACCGTCGCAGTCTTGGTCAATTTTGTCGCATGAAACCAATTCTTGGGGAGAGAAATCCAACAATTGTTTATGTTTAATAGCGTATTGCCCTTCGATGTTCCCTGCAACAATTATTCGCCAATAAATAGGAGAATTAGAAACACGCAATCATTTTGGTCATTGAAAAGTAGGAATTGAACTTGTTCCGGATTTTGCATCAGTACTAGAGTGCTGGGGAACCATCATAGGTAGTATGTACGCGTTGAATCCAATGTTATTGCAAAAACCTGATAAATTCAGGCCTTTTCCTATCACTGTCCGACCTTAGCAAAAAAACATGTTTCCATTAAATATATTCCTTGAAGACAATTTAGTCCTCAAAGAATACATTAATACCCTAGGGCTTCATGAAAAAATTTTGTTTAGTTTACTTTCCTTATATTACGTGTTGCATAGTTTGTAAGAAAATATTATACCTACCTCCTTAAACAGATACAAAAGCCATTAAAAAGATGTGAGCATCTAACCTACAGCACTGAATGCCCAGCAGGAACCGCAGTTGCCCTGGTCCTTGACGCTCGTGACAGCATTTTGAGTACGCCAGTCGAATTCGTTCGGAATCTCAATATCTGGGACATTAGAGGCGTTCACAACTGATGTCGGAATGAAGCTGGGGTCTAATACGAGCCCTGTTCGCGTAGCCCGGATTTCTTCGGTAGACATATCAGCGAATTCAGTGATACCTGCATTGAAATAAATGTGATCATGAAACTTTAGGTTAATTAAATTTTCTTATTAAAACTAGATTACTCTCAAAACTTACGCCCTCCAAAAAATATTAAATTCTGTATATCTTTATACCGTTTAGGAAATAGAATTCTAATGTGTGTGTGTGTGTGATAGTCACAGAAAAGCTCTAACTAATTTTCAAAAGGTGAGTTGGCTGTTAGGTACACGAAAAGTATACGCCTTAATCTTGAAAAAATATTTTATTAAAATATAAATTTTATTTCGTTAATTATGAAGCTGCAGCCAGTGCAAACAGTTAATCAGTCAATTCAGAAAAATAATGAAAATGTAAATAAACCGATACCATAAGTAGCAGTAGGGTCCTGTTCGTTCATCGCATTGATCTTGGCCAAGTTCTTCACGAAGATGTGATAGCGCATCCAATGGTCTACTGGATGCAGGTAATTCTTTTGATACTCTATCTTGAAATTGTTAAACAACTCAACCAGCTGCTGTTCATCTTCCAGGTCGAATATCTGCTTCTCTGAAGACGCCACGAGCGCTGCGCTGGCGCAGAGGTACAACAGGTATAACACAAACATCTTCCAAGATTGTGAATGCTAGTAACACAATTCATCAAAGGTGGCTTGTTTATATACTCATTTGATGTAATTTTACCACGTGATCGGAAGAAAACTATTTACAAATAAATATTTTGGTTAATTAGGCTAAGCACATAAAAATATTACGCCTTCAACATTACTGAAATAACTTGAAAGTGCATACGCAAAATTATGTGAATGATTTGAAGGTTGTTGGGTTGTTATGTAAAATTTTATAGGTATGCGTAGAAAATAAATTATTATTATAAACGTTTGTCCTTTTATTATAATGAAGGTTAAAGTACCGGTATGTTATGCTGATACCAAAAATACGCCGTAGGATTAATTGTCAAGACAAATAATGCATAGATATATACGTAACCTAGCCGTGTGATGTCTGGTACACAGTAGATAGCACCAGTCCTTACACTCGTAGGTGTCGTACAAAGCGAAGGCAAAACACTGCGATTTCCAACCCGTCGGCCAAGCGTAGAAATTATGGCAATAACCTCCTCTTTCATGAGAGAGGCTCTAAGTCCTGCAGTGTACTGTTATATATACGTAACGTCACGCCTTTTTACCGCAGGGCTAGGCAGAGAACATTATTGTTACACATGCTACGATGTGATAAACCTTTCTCGCTTCGCCGATTAGAGTGGTTCAGATGGATAACAGCTGGGCAAAAATTTAAGTGATGAATTTTAATTTCTGTTACAGGTCTTAGTGTTGTATGTATGATAAGTGTGTGTTTAAAAAAAACTAGTTTAGCAGTTTTGTCTTACCCATAACGCAAGCTTTGCTTCTTGTATTGTGAATTCTTTACCCTGGTACTTCTTGTGAATTATCCAAGCATATTTAATATGTTTAGCAATTTTTTTCTTATTCCCCATAAATATCTCTGATTTGATCGTGATACACACATATCGGCCTTCTTCCTGTTCCATTCACTACTGCCATACAATTTTTATTAGATAATGGTGTACATTAATGTTAATGAGGGAAATTGATCTTCCTACATATCACGTTCAGTAAAATGCCATCTCGTAGGCTATCATGTAAAGAGAACTTATTGCATCGTCCATGATTATGCATTCCAGTTTCATTTGAGTTTTATGACCGATACCACTCGTTTCCGCTGAATCCTCAAGAGACATCTGCGTGGTTCCAACCAAGTAGTCGTTTCCGGTGGTAGGTTTCAACCGAGGTTTGTCACTAAGCAGCACCGTCATAAAAATGATCCACAAAAGCCACAAAAGCTGAACTTTAAAATGCAGACCGATCGAGACTAGTATCGCAGGGCAGTATGTGAAATATGGGGATTCGGCGATCATTTTCTCCGTTTAGCCAAGGCTTGTAGCGGCAGCGTCTGCCCTTGGACGCCTCATGCCGAACTTGGAGGGTCCCAATAGAAAATGTCGGCGGTTGTATGCAGGGGTAATACGTAGAATGGCCCTCCATGGTGCACCTGTCTGGTCGGATGCTCTCACTGCTGATAACAGAACTGCTGTGGCTGCGTAGACCGCAGCGGATAATAGCAGTGAGTGCAATACGAGGATACAGTACGGTGTCGATGGGCGCCGCCTGCGTTCTTGCTGGCATCCCTCCTTGGGAGCTGGATGCCAGCAAGAACGCAGAAATTCTTGATTCGGTATATTACTTCCAAGTGGCAGGACGAAATTAAAAATGTAAACCAAAGTAGGCGCGAAGCGCAAGGTATTGTTATGGGATTATGAGGGGATGGTCTCAAAAATCCGACATATGGACGACGGACTATCGACGCTGTACGCCCAGGAGGACGTTCAGGAGTAGACAGAAAGACAGGTAGACAGAAAACATGCAGTGCTGACTTTCCGTCTGGTGCAGATACTGTCTGAGCACGTCTGTTTCTGGCTGGAAAGTATGTGTACCAAATAGCTAAAAGGAAAGCGACACCAATGTGTCACCACTGCGGGGCTGCCGAAGACTCGGCTCAGCACACCCTAGAGGTGTGCGCTGCCTGGAAGTCAGAGCGGCGTGCGGTTCTAGCCATCAGCGGAGATCTCTCACTAGCAGCGGTCGTAAGGGCCATGCTCGATAGTGAAGCAAATTGGCAAACGGTGGCAAACTTCTGCCAAGAAGTGATAAGGCAGAAGGAGGCTGCTGAGCGAATCAGGGAAAAAGGTGAATGTATGTATGTATGTAAACTCTTTATTGCAACAACATAGTACATTTTTAGTACATTTCAAAAAGAAACAGTTACAAAGCAAAGGCGAACTCATCCCACAAATGGATCTCTTCCAGCTAACCTTAGATAAGCCGAAAGGAGCTTTAGCGAGCGGTAGAGGCAATAAGAGTACCTACTTTAAAGAGTCCTACTTTAAAAATAACCAAAGACTTAATTTCAATATATTTAACAAGACTAGTAAAACTTGTCAGTAAGTAAGTACTATAAATATACATACCCATAAACATATATCCATGTTATAAATATAAACATATATAAATATATGAAGCTCTAACATCAAATTCTGAGGAAATGCTTCTTCAGAAGTTCCCTGAAGGAAACAGGTGAGCGTGCGTCCTGTATCTCCTCAGGTAGCGAGTTTTACAGCAGTGCCGCATACACTCTGAAAGATTTCTCATACCCAGCTGAATGATATGAGGAAATCTCCAGCTGTCGCTGTGGCCAAAAGCCACTGAACCACTCGCGCAAGTACTCAGGCGCAGAGGGATTAACTAGTATTTGGTATAAATGTCCAAATTGTGTCAAATTGTCCCTACGCTGTCGAATGGGGAGCCAGTTCAACTTCGCTCTGAATTCGGACACGTGATAAAATTTCCGCAACCCAAAAATATAAGCAATGCACAGATTCTGCAAACGCTCCAATCGGGACAACAGCTCCTCGGTCGGGTCCAAATAGGCAACATCACCATAGTCCAGCAGCAGGAGAATGAGGGAGGTCACGAGTAGCACTTTAGGAAATTTTGTAACCTCTTGAGAGAATGAAAGGACGCAAAGACTCTGCGGCTAACCTCGCCGATGTGGGTAGACCATGATAGGGTTTGGTCGAATAAGACCCCCAAGTTCTTGACCGATTCGCTGAACTCAATGACGGTTCCATTAAAAGTCAAATTAGGCAAGTCAACACTTTTCAATTAGGTGATAAAGAGTTGATTGCCAATCACAATTGCTTGTGACTTTGAGGCATTCACTCTAAAACCATACTCACCAGCCCAACGCTCAATTTTGCACAGGTCATCGTTCAGCAACCGCGCAGCCTCAACCCAACCGGAGACCGGCGCCGATCCATATAACTGTAGATCATCTGCATCGAAATGATGGGAAGAAGACAAACAAGAGGTGATACTATTAATAAATATAGAAAAAAGGACAGGAGACAGAATGGCCCCTTGATGTAATCAGATTTCCTAGTGGAACCAGCGGCGAAGAGACGGGGGTCTCTTTCCCTACATTGCACGGTTCCACATAACTGGAAAACGTCCTAGTGTATCAGGACGTTTCCTGCATGTGTAGACTGACCCAGCACTGCTTGGGTTTACGCTGGAACATCACAGCAAAAACTATCTATGAGGTCCTGTGGTGTTCCGATAAAAAGCGGTTGTGGATTCATAGAGGAGCTTTAGTCCATTTTCGGGCAATTCCATATGTCCACGCATGTCCCCGGATGACTTTGTGTATTTCGAAGATTTCCAATCTTAAAAAAAAAAAAAACTTGTCACACTACTGTCCTAATAGTTCTACAACAATTTAATTATGAAAATCCTATTTGCAAATTCTCTGATCGATTAAAGCTCCCTACAGTGCCTGTTTGTCCGAGTCTATCAGGGCGACAGCCATGGAGGCACTTCCTAGGATACTGTACCTCTAATATCACGTTGCACATAAGTGGGCAGAGCACAGAGCCGTTCCCTATTATCGTTGGGGTTCATCAGGGTTCTGTGTGTTTAGGAGAACGTTTAGGAGAACATTTAGGAGTAATGGTCGCTTCGAAACAAACATAGTTTCCTCTCATTTTCAGAACATAATTTAATGAATTGGAGAGTCAAATTGGAGAGCCTGAACAAAAATCATAAAAACTATTACATTAAAATTTAAAATAAATGTTTCTACGAGCTAAATAGTTACTTGAAAAATAATCTTAATAACTGTAAGTAGGTACACAACCAATTATCAGGGCAAGACCCTACAAAGCCCATCTACATAGTTCAAATAAAAATTGTAAAAAATACTTTTTATTGTTAGTTTTTATGTTCGCGCAACAGTTGTTTATTATAATGTCCAGAAAGATCGATTTCAAGAACAGCCGGTCTAGCCATCTTTGACAGCTCCGCTTGCGTGATGCGTGTATGGTAGAAAATTGACAGGTCGAAGTTCGACTATTTCTACCAACATCTAGATTGACTCTGATTGTGTCGGATCATCCGCCAATCCGCCACCTTTGTACACTGAAAGTACGTTAATTGTCTATGGACCAAGAATTTCTACCACAAACAGCTTATGTCAGATAACGTTAGCTTATGTCAGATAACGTTAGCTTATGTCAGATAACGTTAGCTTATGTCAAATCCCATACATTTTTTCTACCACAAACGATTGTAGATTAACGAAACCTCTTGGCTAAGGCCGCAGTTTTTATAAAAACAATCAATGGCAAAGTTTTATTGCAATGCAGTCGGACGAATTGTTATAGAGCATATTTATTTATTTAACAATTTATTGCACACAATAAAGAAATACAGAGATATAACATAGATATAACTGACACAACAGGCACTACTTATTTCTAAAAGAAATTTCTAAATGAATATTATATCAAGTTTGAAATAAAAAACAATTAAAGATCCCTTACTTTATTACCACCACCAAAATACATGAATGACAATAGTTACAATTACCTATTTACGCTACCACAGAAGTTGAAGCATTATTATGACTACTAAAGAAAAAATAGTCAAAATACATGGAATTCAAGAATTTCAGTTAAGTATTTATTTTACATCTGCAGTTGCAGCTATATCATTCAAGATACCCAAGCAATTGACGCCTCTCTCCATTCTGAAATATCCATCTTCTGCTGTTTCTGCTCCCCAGGAATTCTTAATCAACCAGTATTTCTCACCATTTTCTGCAAACTTCATAATTAAATATTTGAGTCTTTAAAGCTATGAATTACATATTTAGTAACTTATATGGCGATACGCGCACTTCAAAAAGGAGAAAATTCCAAGGTCTTGCAGTATGAAAATTGAGAAGTAGGAACTGAATAGCCAAGTATCTTACAGTGGATCGACGGGGCTTATCGTATAAACAGGAGACATAGAAATACAACAGAGAAGTGGAAAAAGCAGCAGAAGGGTTGTAAAAGATACATTGTAGAATTGGATAGGATATGGGTTTTCCTTCGCAAGCGGATTGGTACCTATTTCACCTTGGTTCAATGCCTAGATACGTGGTCATGTATCCGCAAACATAAGATGAAAATGATACACAAATTTTGAAGACGCTCCAGTTAATTAAAGTCAGTAATATCCAAGAAGGGGCAAATGAGTATGGAAACTTTGGTATTTGGTTAGTAACTTTGAGCGCATTTGAGTGAATGAAACGAGAAATAGGACTTGCGATTTATTTGGGTGTTCGACCAGACCAAAATCTTGGCCTAGGAGGATATCGTCACAAATCGAAGCTCACACAGGCAAAATCTTCCTCGAGACACGAAAATTTAACAAGCCAGTAGGTAAACCTGCAAGTCTTCTGCTTAGATTTTAAAAATTTTTTATCGGTATATATCGGTATTCATACTGCTAGGTTCTAATTGCTAATACTAAAGTTTAACTAGATCATCATTATCATCACAAGCCGTAACAGTCTACTGCAGGACTTAGGGACTCTTTCACGAAAGGGGATGTAATTGCCATAATCTCTACGCTTGGCCGGCAGGTTAGATATCGCAATTTTAAATATAATGATGGAAAAAGCTGCAGCCCATTTTCCAGCCTACGGAGACTCTAGATCTTTCGCCTTGTACGACACCCACAAGTGTAAGGGGTTGGTTAGTTCTACTCTGCCGGACATCACACGGCCAATGGCCAACGGCTATTAAGATATATACAGGGTGTTACTTAATACATGTATAAAGCCGAAATGGCGTTAAAGTATAGCTTTCAAAGAGTACACTGGCGACTTCATATTATCCAGAAATTGAATTTTAATTTTTATAAAAAAATATTAATTTTTGAAGATAAATAACCATATCGACTATGTTGAAGCGCAGCTCTATTTCAAGTTGATGATCATATAAACAGCAGGTTAACAACCTCGTGCGACCCCTATCAAAACAAAGCAACCTCCTTAAGCCTACTACCATGAGCCTAATGCTGCAAACACACCGGGCGATGTGTGACGCGCACCCATTTCGGCCAACGATTATCGGTTTGCGTGAGCTGGCCGGCAATCCGCGGTGCAGCGTGGCGGTAACATCAAACGGATAGAAGCAATCATCCAAACGCAGTTTGGGCGGAAACCGAAGGCCAACAAACAAACGTGCAAATACGAGCCCGAATCAGTTCCCAAAACTCCCAAAGATCGTTTGCTTGACCACGAAATGCAAGTATTAGACCTTAGAAGTCTAAATAATTCGGGCGACAGCCCTTCATTGGCGTACATTGAGTGTGTACATTGAGTTTACCTCGTGCCATATAATCCATATCAAAACAAACCAACCTCCTACATCTTACTACCAGGCGTCGAACTAAATGTTACCTACTTATCTACATGAATAGGCTCTACCAAATTAACTAGGAACTTACCTACACTAAGTATTTTAATAGGTAGAACCTAGACTTTAAAGCATGTAGGTTTTTAAAGTTATTTTATGAAAACAAACAGCGTCAGGTGCCAGCGCGGTTTAACCATACTTTCTTGCTTTCTTGTGGCTCGGATGACTAATAGGTATAAACTATCAAGGCACTCGTATCGTAGCGTAGCTAGGTAGGTACATTCCATACACACAGATACACAACACTACGCAGGCTCTGGTTGCAATGCAATACGTAAGTAGGTAGGTAGAATGGTGTTTGGCCTACTGCTAGCTTGCATTAAAAAAATTGTGAGGTTCTAACCTACGGCGCTGAATGCCCAGCAGGAACCACAGTTGCCTTGGTTCTTGACGCTCGTTCATTTCGACTACGCCAGTCGAATTCTTTCCAGTTGAAATTTTTCACAACTAATGTCGGAATGAAGCTGGGGTCCAATACGAGCCCAGTTCGCGTAACCAGGATTTCTTCCGTAGACATATCGGCGAATTTGGTGATACCTGCATTGAAATTAATGTAATCGTGACTTTAGGTTAAACACATTTTCTTTTTTAAACTAGGCCACTTTCTTAACTTACGCCCACCAAAAATTTTTAATGCACTATAGCTTTATTATTAGGTACATTTTTCTGTATATCTTTATACCGACAAGGAATTAGAATTCTGATATGACCATAGTCACAGTAAGGCCCTACATAATGTTCAAATGGTGAGTTGGCAGATACAGGAAAACTATACGCCTTAATCTTGAAAATATGTTTAATAACAATAGAAATGTAATTTCGTTATTTGTAAAACTGCAGCCAGTGCAAACAAAAAATAACTCTTATTATTGAAAACAATTTGAAAATGAATATAAACTGATGAATGAATGAAACTATATATCTTTATACCATCTAGTAATTAGTATTCTGATGTGACCATAGTCACAGAAAAGTTCTACATCATTTTCATAAGGTCAGTTGGCAGATACAAAAAAAGTATATGCCTTAATGTTAAAAATAAGTTGTATAAAAATATAAATTTAATTTTGTAAGTAGTAACACTCTGTTGCCAGTAGAAACAGAAGTTTAAATAACAGAAAAATTAATAAAAATGAAAATAAACTAATACCGTAAGTAGCAGTAGGGTCCTGTTCGTTCATCGCATTGATCTTGGCTAAGTTGGCTCTTTCTTGAAGTTGTTAAACAACTCGGCCAATTGCTGTTCATATTCCAGGTCGAATATTTGCTTCTCTGAAGGCGCCGCGAGCGCTGCGCTGGCGCAGAGGAACAACAGAGATAGCACAAACATCTTCAGAGACTGTAACTGCTACTAATACATTTCATTAATAAGGGAGGCTTGTTTATATACTCATTCGATGTAATTTTACCACGTGATCGAAAGAAAACTATTTACAAGTAAGTATTTTGGTTTACTAGGCTAAGTACATAAAAATATTATGTCTTCAACATTATTGAAATAACTAGAAAGTGCAAACTCGAAATTTTCTGAATTTTTTGAATATATGTATGTAATGTAAACTTTGGTAGGTATGCGTAGAATATAACGTATTATCATAAACGTACACGTGTATACTTTTATTTATAATTACGATTTCAGTACCGGTATGTTAAGCTGAGACCAAAACATAGCCGTAGCATTAGTTGTACATAGGTATATACGTAACCTAGCCGTGTAGTGTCCGGCATGCATATATACTTGGTCAAAAACTTCGTAGTTAGATTTTGCGCCCTCAGCCTAACTACTGAGTGCGTATCCATCAATGAGAGCGCTTCATTATACAGTTATCAATTGTGTTTGATAACTGTAAATAATCAAAGTTATTGTGACTAAGTACTACAGAAACCCCAGATTTGAACACAAATGTTATGTTTTCTGCCAAATCTAATAGTTCGGAAGACTGCGGCGTATGGATGAAAAAGAATTTAGAAATCTTATAGTAACCAAATGGATTGTAAGGAAAACCAAACCCGCGTTGCAACAAATCATAAGAGACTGATTTAGCTAATCTTTCCATTAATCCAAAAATCTTACAGTCCGATATTAGTATCTGATTGACGATAAAAACAAATTTGGGACCACTTACTGGCGCCAGTTTCTTTGAGGTAATAATTATATTAAGCGGACTTCGAGAGAACGGCCAAATGGTTTAACTTCTAACGTTGAAAATAACGGCGCCAATGCGAAATTGTATTAAGTTTCTAAGCAGGTATCTACCTATGCAATAATGTTCATCATCATCATCTTGGCGTTAATGTCCCGGTTGTGCTCTCGCGCATGAGGGCCCGGGGTCCGCCTTGACCATGATCCAGGATTTGGCAGGTCAGGTAATTACAGTGGAGCGACTGCCATCCGACCTCCATGACCCTGCTACCAGGGGAACCTGACCAGATTGGATCATGGTGCAGGTTTCATTACGATGTTTTCCCTCACCGTAAGAGCATCTGTTAGTATTCAACTAATGTACATAACTCAGAAAACAGTCATTGGTACATGGCCGGAGCGGGATTCGAATCCGGGACCTATGGCTTACGAGTCGGATACTCTAACCGCTCGGCCACCGACGCTCTCATTTGTTTGCTTCATTTATTCGTTTAATTTAAAAATAATTTAAAGCAAACGCAGGAGAAGAAAGTCCTCGCAGCATAGAGCAACAAACTCTAACTATGGGGTTGCCCTTCGTGGCTAAATCTTACTATGGTAGTTTCGGTACATAAACCGATCGGTATTTTGACCAATCAGAGATCGAATCAAACTCCATAGTTAGATTTTGCGGCAAAACCTAACTACGGAGTTTTTTGACCAATCAGAGATCGGATCAATACTACGTAGTTAGATTTTGTTTTTATGCGTCCGACATAGCCGTGTGGTGTCCGACACAGTATTTAGAATAGCACCAATCCCTGTCGTGTGTTTCGTACAAGGCGCTAATATTATTGAGGCAAAAATTGTGGAATCTCCGTAGGCTGGAAAATGGGAAGCAGCGTTTTCCATTTCTATATTTACGATACTGCGATTTTTAACCCGTCGGCCAAGCGTGGAGATTATGGCAATAACCTCCTCTCTCATAAGAAATGTAAGCAAAAGCTCTTAGTCCTGCAGTGGATTGGTATGGGCTGTGATGATATACGTAACGTCACGCCTTTTTACCGCAGGGCTAGGCAGAGACCATCATTGTTACACATGCTACGGTGTGATAAACCTCTCTCGCTTCTCCGATCTGAGTGGTTCAGTTGGTTAACATATCTGCCATGCAGGGGGATACATTTTCCCACATTCATCAATATTTTCATACATGGTCGTCGATTTAGGTTAAGTACTCGTGAACTGACCTTTCTTTAAAATATCTCTGATTTGATCGTTATTTGTACATATCGGTGTGCTCCTTCCATTCACTACCACATGAATATACTACAATCAAAAAGGCGTGATGATACGTATATGTTACGTACCTGTGTATTATTTATTTTACAGCTCATTGTGCATTTGTCTTGACAATTATTAATCCTACGGCGTATTTTTGGTCAAAGCTTAAGATAACCTAAACCGTAATTATACAATAAAAGTACACACGTGTAAGTAAATGATAATGTTTTTATTGTCCTTTACATAATTACCTATTTATTATATATTGAAATTCCAGACACCGTTCAGTTGTTTGTGTTGTCTGCATACTAGATATTTCACAAACGTGAAATAATAATTTTTATATTGTAACTAATAAAAGTTTACTTATCAAACATATCTTTCAATAATTCAAATCATTTTGGGTATGTAATTTCTAGTTATTTTAATAATGTTGACGACGTAATATTTTCATGTACTTAGCCTAATAAATCAAAATATTTACTTGTTAATAATTTTCTACCGGATCACGTGGTAAAATTACGTCGAATGAGTATATAAACAAGCTACCTTTGACGAATTGTATTACTAGCAGTCACAGTCTCTGAAGATGTTTGTGCTATCCCTGTTGTTCCTCTGCGCCAGCGCAGCGCTCGCGGCGCCTCCGGAGAAGCAGATATTCGACCTAGAAGATGAACTGCAGCTGGTCGAGTTGTTTAACAACTTCAAGATGGAGTATCAAAAGAATTACTTGCATCCATTCGAGCACTCGGCGCGCTATCACATCTTCGTGAAGAACTTGGCCAAGATCAATGCCATGAACGAACAGGACTCTACTGCTACTTACGGTATCAGTTTATTTCCATTTTCATTATTTTTGCTGTTATTTAAACTTCTGATTAACTGTTTCTACTGGCAACAGAGTGTCACAACTAACAGAATTAAATTTATATTTTTATACAACTTATTTTTAACATTAAGGCATATACTTTTTTTGTATCTGCCAAGTGACCTTATTAAAAATATGTAGAACTTTTCTGTGACTATGGTCACATCAGAATACTAATTAGTAGACGGTATAAAGATATACAGAAAGGAGTGCCAATTAATGATATTTATGAGCCATAGTGCATTTAATATTTTTGGAGGGTGTAAATTAAGAGTGACCTAGCTTAAAAAAGAAATTGTGCTTAACCCAATGTTTCATGCTCACATTAATTTCAATGCAGGTATCACCGAATTCGCCGATATGTCTTCGGAAGAAATCCGGGAAACGCGATTTGGACTCGTATTAGACCCCAGCTTCATTCCGACATCAGTTGTAAACGCCTCTAATGTCCCAGATATTAAGACTCCGAACGAATTCGACTGGCGTACTCAAAATGCTGTCACGACCGTCAAGGACCAAGGCAACTGTGGTTCCTGCTGGGCATTCAGCTCCGTAGGTTAGAACCTCACAATTTTTTTAAGGGTTTTATATGTGATTAAGTAGATAGGTATTATACTCGTATTTTCTTACAAACGATGCAATTCGTAACATAAGGAAAATGCACAAGTCTTCAACTAGCACATTATATGAAAACATATGTTTTAGGCTAAGATCAATGATAACAAAAGGCCTGATTAGGGTTTTACAATCGCCTTCGATTTAGCACGTGTAGGTGTACTGCCCATGATAAATCACCAGGATTCGAGTACTAATGTAAAATCCGGAACAAATTCAGTTCCTAATTTTTAATGAACGTAATGATTGCGTCTTTCTGATTCTCCCATTTATTGGCGAATAATTGTTGCAGGGAACATCGAAGGGCAATACGCGATTAAATATAAACAGTTGGTGGATTTCTCACCCCAACAATTAGTTTCTTGTGACAAAAAGGATGGTGCGTGCGCCGGTGGTTTTATGAGCAGTGCTTTCCAGTAAGTATCAATATAGTTTTATTTTAGTATCAATATTAGCAGTTGATGAAGAAGCGTCAATGGCCTAATAGTTAAGATGTCCGACTCGTACCCGGGGTACGAATATCGAACCCCAATTACTCTTTTCTGAGTTACGTACAAAAATGGTACACTAGCCGATGCTCTTACGGTAAACGGTATTCAGGCGACTTAATGTGTAACCACGATCCAATCTGGTAACGTTCCCCTGTAAACAGAGGAGGTTAAATGGGAGTCGCTCCATTGTAATTACCGGACCTGCCAAATCCGTGCAAATTAACAGTCGGTAATGTACCGCTTATGCATTTTAGATTACATTTTATTGACATGGACAGATATGACATTTATATTTAATTTTCCTGTGTTCCAGGTCACTGGTAGAGTCAGGTGGTATCGAGACTGAGCAGGACTATCCTTATCAATCTGGATCAGGTGATGAACCTGTCTGCAAATTCGACAAAAATAAAGTAAAGGCGGTTGTAACTGGATTTAAATCACTCAAATTGTCGACAATGAGCGAAGATGAGGTGGCACAGCTATTAGTGTCCACTGGGCCGCTTTCTATAGGTACACGATGTATACTATATTTCAATATTTATATATAGTTCATGATACTTATTATAGAGCCATGTAGTGTTCGGCAGTGCAGAATATTGTAAAAATCCCTTCGATTTATGAGTGTCGTTAATGGAGCTTAATCTATTAGAAACTAGAAAAAGCGTTTTCTGAAAATTGTGTACTAGCCGTTCTTAGTGGCTTTCACCTGCGCAAATTTAAAACAATCAACTATCCCGCAGGACCCTATTATTTTTCCAGGATAAAGAGTAGCCATTCTCATTTTGGAATAATGTAGTTGCCAATTAGTGAAAGAATTTTAAAAATCGTTAATGTACAAGTTACAGTAAATTATAAAAATATTACCCATTTTCAATATTAGCATATATTTAAAACATTGCAATTTCCACCAGAAATCGATTTCTAGAAAACTTATTTAGGGTAAAAAGAAAATATTGTACCTAATTACAATCGTTGAAATAATGGAACAATGTTTGTTTATTCTTAGGTATTGATGCCGAACAAGTACTACATTACCATGGCGGGATAATTAAGCTATGCGGATCTAGTGAGATAAACCACGCGGTTCTGTTAGTTGGATACGGAGAAGGTAATATAATCTCTATCAATATTTTTATTATAGATATATTTATAGCCTTTATAGAAATCTTTACAGCGTGTGTGTACAAGGCGAAATATATAGTCTCCGTAGGCCGAAATATGGGCAGCAGCTTTTTCCATTGTTATATTTATAACAATGCGCTCTCTAATCTTCAGGCTAATCGCGGAGATTGTGGCAATAACAACTTCGTTCTTAAGACCTGCAGTAAACTGTAACGGCCTATGATGTAAACTTTAGTATTAGCAATTATGATCTAGCAGTATGAATATTGTAATACATACCGATAAACAGATAAATAATTTTAAAAAATCTAAGCAGACGACTTGCAAGTTTACCTACATGGTAGTTAAATTATCTTATCTCGAGGAAGCTTTTACTTGTGTGAACTCCGATTTGAGACCTAATCCTCCTAGGCCAAGTTCTTCGGTCTGGTCGGACACCCTAAACAATCGTAAGTCCTATTTATCATATCATTCACTCAAATGCCTTCAAACTTCTTACCATTAAAAACCAAAATTTCCACACTCTTCTTGGATATCATTAAACTTAATTTCAAATTTGATTGTAATTTTTTGTGCAAAAATGACATCGTATCTAGCTTTAGATCCAAGGTTAAATAACAGCCAATACGCTTGTAAAGGAATGCCCATATATTATCAACATTATATAATATATCTTTCAAGACCCTTCTGCTCCTTTTTCCAATTCTCTGTTGTATTTCTATGTCTCGCATCTATACGACAAGTCCCGTCGATCCACTTTAAGATACTTGTTGGCTATTCAGTTCTTTTTCTCAGTTTTCATGCTGCAAGACTTTGGAATTCCCTTCTTCATGAAGTGTGTGATAGCCATATAAGTTACTAAATAGGAAATTTCATAGCTTCAACTCAAATATTTAATTATTAAACAAAACATTAATTTGCAGAAAATGGTGTAAAATACTGGTTGGTTAAGAATTCCTGGGGAGCAGTGAGAGCAGAAGATGGATACTTCAGAATGAGGAGAGGCGTCAATTGCTTGGGTCTCTTAAATGATATAGCTGCAACTGCAGAGGTAAAATAAAGAACTGAAATTCGTTAATTCCATCTATTGTTGTCTATTTTTTCTTTGATAGGGGTAATAATGCTGCAACTTCTATGGTAGCGTAAATAGGTAATTGTAACTACTGTCATTAAGGTATTTTGTTTTTTTCTTTGGTGGTGGTAAATAAAGTGACCTTTAATTGATTTTTATTTCGTAGTTTATGCTGACCTATCATAATGCTCCATAACTAAACTTTGTTATTGTAAGTTTGTATAAAAACTGTTCCTGAAATCGCGCTTTCTGGACACTATAAACAACTGTTGCGTGAACGTAAAAACTAATAAAAATATTTTTATTTGAACTTAGTTTGGCTTTCATTGTTTTCTTCCAAGCCTGTTACAAGTAAGCCTTAATATACCCGATATGTTATTACAAGTTTTACGGAGGTATATAGTTGCTATCGTTGTGATAAGGAATGGATCTACTAAGTGATAAACGAGCACATATTTAATGGAAAGCAGTATTAAACAGATTATATTATTATAAATTCTAAGCACGAAAGCGCCTGTTACTGGTTAATACCAGCAATAGGCACATATACAGGCAGTTATGATTTAAATGGTGCACGTAGAAGATGTACGAGGACACTATTATGGAACTAAGTTTACTTATCTTTTCATTAACTTAGCTTACCCCCAGTCATGTAACCATGAACAAGGGGCATATAGTAACAAGTTCTCTTGATATATTAGCTTTTATAAGAAAGTGGCTTTGCCAGCGACTTAATTCACGTGGACCACTTTTCACATTTTCTTGTTAATTTCTGCAATACCTTATTACACAACATGAACCGGTTTTGAGCAGACGCCTTTAAAAATGTAAATCTGTATCAGCACAACAAAAATAGGGGGTGGATTAGATTGGTATAAAACTTTTGCTGTATACAAACTTCCACTCACTATTTCTCCCATTCAAGGGGCAAATGACCAAAAATCAGTTCTTAGTTGCCAAATTGGTCACGAACTGTGCGGTTCCAAAGGAACTTTCTCCTACGCACACTTGTGTTGTGGAATAAACAACCTGGAGAGGTTTTCCCTGAAAAGTGCAACATGGAGAGAACACCATTCTTGAAGAATCAAGAAAGGGGTTACAAGGATTTTACGGGGTCGGCAACGCGTGGGTAATGCCCTGGTATTACTAACATCCATAGACTGCGGTGACTGCTTACCATCAGGCAGACAGTAAGCTTGATTGCCACATTGATTGTCATATAGGAAACATATACGCAACATTTTAAGCTCTGTGCACGAGGGCCCGTAGTCCGCCTTGACCATGATCCAGGGTTGGCAGGTCAGGTAATTACAGTGGAGCATCTGCCATCTGACCTCCGTGTCCCTGCTACCAGGGAAACCTGAAAATGCAGGTTTTATCACGATGTTTTCACTTGCCGTAAGAGCATCGGTTTATATTCAACTAATTTTTAAATCTTCGAGTAGAGTCATTGGCACATGTCGTCAGTGAAATTCGTACCCGGTACCTCTTGCTTACGAGTTGGATACTTTAACCACCAGGCCACTGACGTTTTACGTTTTGCTTAACATTTTAAGCTCCTATATGTATCGATGTTGGCTTTACGTTGGTAGCACCCAGTTAATATTACAAAACTACCCCCTACTTTACCCCCCTAAAGCCGAATTTGTAAGTATAATCTTGAATTATGATTTCAATTATTTGTTTTGTTAAATATTTTGGCACAGCTTAAACAAAATCTAAAGGAATAAAAAGTCAATACAAAAAGTCATACAAAGATTCATCCTGTATTTTAATCACTTAGGGAAACAATTAAAAAACAATTATAACTAATACTCAGTTTTGCCATAAATTCCTTCAGTACGTTCACTTTAAACGTTGTGTAAATATTCGTCAAAAATATATGCAAAATGTAACACAACGTTTTTGGAAATATGTGAAACCTAGGAAGGTGAAACAAGAGATGGAATTTTGGATTCTGACTTTTCGGAATGCATGCTAAATTACAACGCAAAGTCCTTGACGCAGACGCAAACGCCTTAGAAGGTTAAAATTTTGTACAGCGATATACTGCATAACAGAGGCGCACCTCTGTAGAACTAAGAAATAATTTTTGAAAATCCGTCCTTTAAGAGGGTGAAAAGGTAGGTTTGCAATGCGACCACTGCATGCTAACTGTCGTGGAACGATGCACTCACCGTATTTTTACATAATCGGCGTGAAGTTTGTGGACGTGCTTTTCAGCGCCGGCCAAGTCACACAGCCATTGAGAATCACACACTAACTTATACTCTTATATATTAGCCACTTAAGATCGATTTAAAGAATTCACATGTAACTGCTGTGAGCTTCCACTATTTGGCTTAAGCCGCTATAGAGGCTGACGACAGTACATGCATTTTGCTATCGTTCACGACCTACGTAAGTCACATAGCCACGCACCAATTCAATGTTTCTTCATTAATTTTATTACATACTAACTTAGTGAAATACACTTCTAGGTAGCTTCTTACCAACAACTAGGAACACGGTAACAGGAACTTTTGCTGACGACACTGTTATCTTAGCTACGCACAACGATGAAAACGTAGCGAGCCGCTACTTACAAGAAAGTCTTGGCCTCATGATCGCCTGGTATCAAAAGTGGCGAATAAAAATAAACGCGGAAAAGTCTGCACAAGTCACGTTCAAATTAAGACGATCAAATTGCCCGCCAGTGACTCTTAACGGACAAAATCATCCCCCAGTGTGAAGATGCCAACTATTTGGGTCTGCACTTAGACAGATAGCACTTAACTTGGCGCAAACATACATGGACGAAAAGAAAGCAGCTTGACATCAAGCGAGACCTATATTGATATTATCTTGTTGGGGTAGATCAGGGCTCTGTGCTCAACCAGTGCCAATTGTACTGTCAAACTGCTTTCGATACTACCACGAGGTACCTCCGCGGCCGCTCATGTATGCTGATATGGCATGGCGCTGATAGACTCGGACAAGGGGCAACTAGTTGTAACGTAACGGATTGGCTAGCAGTGGGTCAGGTACAGTTGTAAAAAAGAATGCTCAGTTAGAGGTCAGTAGCAAGCTTATTTTATGAGAGAAACTAACTGGAGGTCGGTAGCCGACCCCTTGGACAAAGAAAACGAAAGAATCGGGGATATAATTCATGCCGACCTGATGAGGAATTGGATCCAACAGTTATCTAGAATAAGAGAAGCAGAAAAAATATTAAAATCTCCTTCGTCTATTAAAAATTTCCCACATGACAACATATGACAAGTCCAGCGTAAAAAACAAAAAGGACCCGCTCCAAATAAAAATGCGGGTTTATGTGTATAATTCGTATTGGATACTACATATAAATCAAACACAAATGAAGGAAAAAACCCTTCTGAGACATTGGGGCCCGTCCGGATCCATAATATTTAAAAAACAAGAAGTTACGAAGGTAAGAATCCAGACACACGCCATTGCCACCTGCTTTTCATTCGGAAACCATCATTTCTTTTATCATTTGGGTGTCTATATATCAAAAGGATATTCCCCAAAATCTATTAGAATCAAAACATTAGTAGAACGTAGTAATCAACATAGTCTGATATACAGAATAAACTTAATTTTCCAGGGAGGAATGATGGGCAATCAGAGCCTGAAGGGCGAAATCCAAAGATACCCATAATAACTAATAAATATAACAAATTGAAAATTAAAAGCATCAACGTGCTACACAAAAATGTGTCTAAAAGTCCTAATAACCGTAAGTACTAACACAAGTCAATGCAAAACCCTACATACTATTATATTCTATTTAAATTAAACACATTAGTAAAAACGTAGTTACATCAAATACAGAATTAACATATTTTCCAGGAAAGAATGATGAGCAATCAGAGCCTGAAGGGCCAGATCCAAAGATGCCCATAATAAACTAATAAAGGTGGAACAATTGAGAATAAAAGTGTCAACGTGTTGAAAACAACGTTTAAACAGAAGTCCTCATAACCGTAAGTATTACATAAAGCAAAGAAAGATCCTACATAGTCCAACGTGTAAAAAGTGGAAGTAGTCACTTGAGAACGGCTGTCTGAAGATTAACGTGGCGACGACAGAGTACATGGCCTGCGACAGTGCAAATCCCATATCCGTGCGCATAGGCGAAAATGAAGTCAAGCGCAAAAATCAGGCTAGACTGGACTAAAACACTTCTATGTATCCACAGCCTAATCGATAGTTTTCGCTGTGATGTTCCAGCGTAAACCCAAGCAGTGCTGGGTCAGTCAACACATGCAGAAAAAGGTCCTGATACACTAGGACGTTTTCCAGTCATGTGGAACTGTGCAATGTAGGGTTAGAGACCCCCGTCTCTTCGCCGCTGGTTCCACTAGGAAATCTGATTACATTGGATCCTTCAAGTCCTTTATTCCGAGGGAAGTCCAGTGGCTGCTCCTCTCTGTGCTGCTGTTGAGCAGCTCGTGAAAGTACGAGCACCATTTCTCCTTTAAAGCGCGGTCATCGCATATAAGGCAACTAGGGTCTAGAGTCATTAACACAGCGGCATGTGGAGAGGTCCTGTGCCGCTTTAAAACTCGCTCGTGCCAACCTAAAAACGAGTTTCTGCCCCTCAGACGATTCGTCAGTTGATGTGCTCCACGTTTTGCTGCGAGGCTTTTTAAAATCTACCTAGATTTCTACAAAAGTTACTATGTAACAAAATTATTGACGAAACATTGAATTTCGTCGTGACGTTAGCAATATGCGTGTACTGTCGTTAGCCTAAACAGCGGCTTAAGACAAATAATGGAAGCTCACAGCAGTTACCTGTGATCTTAAACTTTTTAAATCAATCTCAAGGGGCTAATGTATAAGAGCATGAGTACCTAAGTATGTGATTCTCTATAGCTGTGGTACTTGGCCGGGGCTAAAAAGCACGTCCACGAAATACTGTGGTGGAAGTGCATAGTTACAGGACAGTTAGCATGCAGTGGTCGCATTGCAAATTTTATCCAAATTTTTGGGACGAATTTCTAAAAATCCCTTCTTAGTGCAGTTATCATCATACAAAATTTTAACCTTCTTGGACTAGTGATTTTCGCTCTGCGTTGTAATTTAGCATGCATTCCGAAAAGTCAGAATTCCAAACATCCATCTCCTGTTTCACCTCCTTAGGGGCCAAATTTCCGAAAACGTTGAGTTACATTTTTCATATATTTTTGACGAATATTTGTACTAAGTTTTTATTTAATTTACTGAAAGAATTTATGGGAAAACTGAATACTAGTTAAGTCAGTGAAATAGAAGATAAGACTTTTTATACCTTTAAGAGATTTTCTTGAAGCTGTATCCAAATATTCTACAAAACAAATAATTGAAAACGTAATTCAAGATTATATAAACTCAGCTTGAGCTTTAAATGTAAAGCGGAATGTAAAGTGTCAGTGTTCTAGTGGTTAAGGTATCCAACTCATAAGCAAAAGGTACCAGATACGAATCCCACTTCAGTCATGTACCAATGACTCTATTCTAAAGTTATATGCACATTAGTTAAATACTAACCGATGGTCTTACGGTGGGAGAAAACATCGTGATAAAACCGGCACATTCAGGCGACTGAATGTGTAACTATGATTCAATCTTTTCAGGCCTCCCTGGGCCACGGAGGTAAAATAGCAGTCGCTCTACTGTAATTACCTGACATGCCAAACCCTGGATTATGGTCAAAGCGGACCCCGATACCTCGTACGCGAGAACACTTTAACGCCAAGATGACATGAACTTAACATGTTGCGTGTAGGTTTCTTATATTACGTAAACGAAGAATTAAAGACTGATTTTTGTACATTTGCCCCCTGAATAGGTGATATAGGAAGTGTAAGTTTGTATACAGGAAAGATTTTATACCAATCCAATCCACCCCCTATTTTTGTTGTGCTGATATTTTTTTAGATTTTTTTATATTTACATTTTTTAAAGGCATCTGCTTAAAACGGGTCCAGGTTATGTAACTAGGTATTGCAGAAATGAACGAGAAAATGTAAAAAGTGGTCCACGTGGATAAAGTCGCTGGCATAACCTACTTACTTATAAAAGCAAATATATAAATAGAACTTGTTACTTAATACCCCTTGTTCATGATTACATGTGACAGGCTGGAGGTAAGCTAAGATACAAAAATATAAGCTTAGTTCCATAGTAGTGTCCTCACATTTTCTACGGGCAAATAAATACCAGTAACAGCTTCAGAATTTCTAATATTGAAATCTGTTTAATACTGCTTTCCTATAAGATCGTTTACCAATGAGTATACACGTAAAACTTGTTAAGATATACCCGTATAAGGATTACTTGTAAAAAAAACAATGAAAGCACAGCTAGTTCATACAAAAATACTTTTTATTGTTAGTTTTTATGTTCGCGCAACAGTTGTTTATTCTAATGTCCAGAAAGATCGATTTCAAGAACAGCAGGGCTATTGGCTAACTCAGTTGACAACTGTATTTGACACTAGATAATTCTACACCACGTCATCTACGTTGAAAACTGGCAATAGCATCTACCAAATTAGAGTACTGTCAGATTTTTTATGCCAAATTCAGTTTTCCACTGAGATAGCCGATAGGCCCTGGTTTGTTTATACAAACAAACAATAGCAAAGTTTCATTGCAAGGAAGTCGGACGAATTGTTATAAAGCATAGTTATAGATGATACAAAGTTCGAAATAAAAAACAATTAATTAAAGATCCCTTATGTTATTACCACCACCAAAGAAAGAACCAAAATACATGAGTTGAAGTAGTAACAATTACATATATATGCTGCTACCACAGAAGTTGCAGCATTGTTAAGACTACAAAAGAAAAATTGACAAAAATACATGGAATTAAAGAATTTCAGTTATTTATTCTACCTCTGCAGTTGCAGCTCTATTATTCAAGATACCCAAGCAATTGACGCCTCTCTTCATTCTAAAGTATCCTTCTTCTGCTCTCCCTGCTCCCCAGCAATTCTTAATCAACCAGTATTTTTCACCGTTTCCTGCAAATTAATGTATTGTTTGATAATTAAATATTTCGAGTCTTTGAAGCTATGAAATATCCTATTTAATAACTTATATGGCTATCTTACCCTTTATGAAGAAGAGAATCCCAAAGTCATGCAGTATGAATACTGAGTAGTAGGAACTGAGTAGCCAACGAGGACTTACAGTGGATCGACGGGGCTTATCGTATAGATGGTAGACATAGAAATACAACAGAGAAGTGGAAAAAGGAGCAGAAGGGTTGTGAAAGATATATTGTAGAATTGGATAGGATATGGATTTTCCTTCGCAAGCGGATTGGTACCTATTTCACCTTGGTTCAATAGCTAGATACGTGGTCATGTATACACAAACATTAGATGAAAATGATGCACAAATCATTAAAGTCAGTAATATCCAAGAAGGGGCAGAAGAGTAGAGAAGAGAACTTTGGTATTTGGTAAGTAACTTTGGAGGCATTTGAGCGAATGAAACGAGAAATAATACTGGCAATTTTTTTGGGTGTCCGACAAATCCGAAAAACTTGGCCTAGGAGGATAACGTCACAACACACACAGGCAAAAGCTTCCTCGAGGTACGAAAATTTAACAAGCCAGTAGGTAAACCTGCAAGCCTTTTGCTTAGATTTTAAAAAATTATTTATCTGTATTCATACAACAAGATTGTACCTAATTGCTAATACCAAAGTTTAACTAGATCATCATAATAATCAGAAGCCGTAACAGTCTACTGCAGGACTTAGGGACTCTTTCACGAAAGAGGATGTTATTGCCATCATCTCTACGCTTGGCCGGCAGGTTAGAGATCGCAATGTTATAAATATAACAATGGAAAAAGCTGCTGCCCATTTTCCAGCCTACGGAGACTTCATTTTCCACCCACAAGTTTTAGGGGTTGGTGCTATTCTAATCTGCTGGTCATCATATATAATATATAATAAAACGGTTAAGAGATATAATATTACCTCCTCCGTATCCAACTAACAGAACTGCATGGTTTATCGCACTAAATCCGCATTGCTTAATTATTCCGCCTTGATAATGTAGTACTTGTTCGGCATCAATAGCTAAGGAGAAACAAACATTATTCAGTTATTTCAGCGATTATTTAGGTATATTCTTTTTACCCTAAATAAGTTTTCTAGAAATCGATTCCTGTTTGAGATTGCACTGTTTAAAATCTATGCTTATATTATAAAAGGTTGGTATTTTTGTATTGTTATAATTATTTAAATTTTTTGTAATGAATAATGTCCTGGACCGATTATGAAAGTTCTTTTACTAATTACGAAAGCGGCCCAGTGGACACTAATAGCTGTGCCACCTGATCTTCGTTCATTGTCGATTATTCGATTATATTATTAAATATTCATTTACAATCGCCTCGACTTGTTCTTGGTCGAATTAGCAGTCAGGTATATCACTTGATCCGGATTGATAAGGATAGTCTTCCTCAGTCTCGATACCTCCTGACTCTATCAGTGACCTGGAACACAGGAAACATAAATGTAACTGTCATATCTGTCCATGTCAATAAAATGTAGACTAAAGTGCAGCAGCATTACGTTACCGACTGTAAATTTGCTCATCTTGGCATCTTGGCATCTTGGTTAATGTTCCGGTTGTGATCACGCATGGATTTGTAAGGTCCGGTAATTACAACGGAGCGACTCCCATTTGACCTCCGTGACCCTGTTCCAGGGGAACCTCACATTCAGTCGCCGGAATGTGCAGGTCTCTTCACAATGTTATTCCTCACCGTTAACGCATCGGTTAGTATTCCATTAATGTACACAACTCAGAAAAGAGTCATTGGGGTTCGAACTTTGTACCCCGGGGTACGAGTCGGACATCTTAACTATTAGGCCAGTGATGCTTCTTTATCGACTGCTAATATTGAAACTAAAATTAAACCTATCATGTATTAACATACTGGAAAGCTGTGCTCATAAAACCACCGCCGCAGTCTCTATCATTTTCGTCACAAGAAACTAATTGTTTGGGAGAGAAATCCACCAATTCTCCATGTGTAATCGCATATTGCCCTTCGATGTTCCCTAAAGCAATTATTAGCTAATAAATGGGAGAATCAGAAACATGCAATTATTACGATCGTTAAAAATTAGATATTGAATTTGTTCCGGAATTAACATCAGTACCTGAGGGCTAGGCATTTGCCATGGGTAGTAAACATATATGTGTTAAATCGAAGGCGATTGCAAAAACCTGATAATTTCAGTCTTTTTGCTATTATTGTAAGATCTTTGTTTAAACATATGTTTTCATATAATGTTTCAGTTGAAGACTTGTGTACTTTCCTTATGTTACGAGTCGCTTCGTTTAAGTCGAGTTTTTTCTTAAGAAAATGTAACACCTATCTACTTAATCAGACATAAAACCCTTAAAAAATTGTGAGGTTCTAACCTACGGCGCTGAATGCCCAGCAGGAACCGCAGTTGCCCTGGTTCTTGACGCTCGTGACAGTATTTCGATTACGCCAATCAAATTTTCTGGGAATCTCAAAATCTAGGACATCAGAGGCGTTCACAAATGATGTCGGAATGAAGCTGGGGTCTAATACGAGCCCAGTTCACGTAGTCAGGATTTCTTCCGTAGACATATCGGCGAATTCGGTGATACCTGCATAGAAATTAATATGATCGTGACTTTAGCTAAAATACATTTTCTATTTTAAACTAGACCACTTTCTTAACTTACGCCTACAAAAAATATTTAAAGGCTCACATATATCATTTATTGCTACTCCTTTCTGTATATCTTTATACCGTCCGGGAATTACAATTCTGATGTGACCATAGTCACAGTAAGGCCCCTACATAATGTTCATAAGGTGAGTTGGCAGATACAAGAAAAGTATACGCCTGAAACTTGAAAAAAGTTTAATGAAAATTGAAATTTAATTTCGTTAATTGTGAAACTGCAGCCAGTGCAAACAAAAAAATAGCTCTCAATATTGTAAAACTTTTGAAAATAAATATAAACTGATAAATTAATGAAACTACCATAAGTAGCAGTAGGGTCCTGTTCGTTCACCGCATTGATCTTGGCCAAGTTCTTCACAACTGCTGTTCATATTCCAGGTCGAATATCTGCTTGTCTGAAGGCGCCGCGAGTGCTGCGCTGGCGCAGAGGAACAACAGAGATAGCACAAACATTTTCAGAGACTGTGACTGCTACTAATACATTTCATTAATAAAGGAGGCTTGTTTATATACTCATTCGATGTAGTTTTATATCGTGATCGAAAGAAAACTATTTACAAGTAAATATTTTGGTTTATTAGGCTAAGTACATAAAAATATTATGTCTTCAACATTATTGAAATAACTAGTAAGACTGTTTGTACATAGGTATATACGTTATCTAGCCGTGTAGTAACCGGCATGCATGTAAACTAAATCTAACTAGGGAGTTTTGATAGTGATCTCCGATTGGTCAAAAACTTCATAGTCAGATTTTGCCCTCAGTCTAACTACTGAGCGCATCCATCAATGAGAGCGCTTCATTATACAGTTATCAATTGTGTTTGATAACTGTAAATAATCAAAGTTATTGTGACTAAGTATTACAGAAACCCCAGATTTGCACACAAATGTTATGTTTTCTGTCAAATCTAATAGTTCGGAAGACTGCCGCGTATGGATAAAAAAAAAATTTAGAATTCTTATAGTAACTAAATGGATTCTGAGGAAAACCAAACCCGCGTTGCAACAAATCATAAGAGACCGATTTAGCTAATCTTTCCATTAATCCAAAAATCGTACAGTCCGATATTAGTATCTGATTGACGTTAAAAACAAATTTGGGACCACTTACTGGCGCCAGTTTCTTTGAGGTAATAATTATATTAAGCGGACCTACTATTTTCTTTTAGTTTATTGTCAGTTGACGAGTTCTTCGAGACAACGGCCAAATGGTTTAACTTGTAACGTTGAAAATAACGGCGCCAATGCGAAATTGTATTAAGTTTCTAAGCAGGTAGCTACCTATGCAATAATGTTCATCATCATCATCTTGGCGTTAATGTCCCGGTTGTGCTCTCGCGCACGAGGGCCCGGGGTCCGCCTTGACCATGATCCAGGATTTGGCAGGTCAGGTAATTTCAGTGGAGCGACTGCCATCTGACCTCCATGACCCTGCTACCAGGGGAACCTGACCAGATTGGATCATGGAGCAGGTTTCATCAAGATGTTTTCCCTCACCGTAAGAGCATCTGTTAGTATTCAACTAGTACATAACTCAGAAAACAGTCATTGGTACATGGCCGGAGCGGGATTCGAATCCGGGACCTATGGTTTACGAGTCGGATACTCTAACCGCTCGGCCACCGACGCTCTCATTTGTTTGCTTCATTTAATCGTTTAATTTTAAAATAATTTAAAGCAAACGCAGGAGAAGAAAGTCCTCGCAGCATAGAGCAACAAACTCTAACTATGGGGTTGCCCTTCGTGGCTAAATCTTACTATGGTAGTTTCGGTACATAAACCGATCGGTATTTTGACCAATCAGAGATCGAATCAAAACTCCATAGTTAGATTTTGCGGCAAAACCTAACTACGGAGATTTTTGACCAATCAGAGATCCGATCAATACTACGTAGTTAGATGTTGTTTTTATGCGTCCGGCATAGCCGTGTGGTGTCCGACACAGTATTTAGAATAGCACCAATCCCTGTCGTGTGTTTCGTACAAGGCGCTAATATTATTGAGGCAAAAATTGTGGAATCTCCGTAGGCTGGAAAATGGGTAGCAGCGTTTTCCATTTCTATATTTACGATACTGCGATTTTTAACCCGTCGGCCAAGCGTGGAGATTATGGCAATAACCTCCTCTCTCATAAGAAATGATAGCAAAAGCTCTTAGTCCTGCAGTGGACTGGTATGGGCTGTGATGATATACGTAACGTCACGTCTTTTTACCGCAGGGCTAGGCAGAGACCATCATTGTTACACATGCTACGGTGTGATAAACCTCTCTCGCTTCTCCGATCTGAGTGGTTCAGTTGGTTAACATATCTGCCATGCAGGGGGACACACTTTCCCACATTCATCAATATTTTCATACATGGTCGTCGATTTAGGTTAAGTACTCTTGCACTGACCTTTCTTTAAAATATCTATGATTTGATCGTTATTTGTACATATCGGTGTGCTCCTTCCATTCACTACCACATGAATTTACTACAATCAAAAAGGCGTGATGATACGTATATGTTACGTACCTGTGTATTATTTATTTTACAGCTCATTGTGCAATTGTCTTGTCAATTATTAATCCTACGGCGTATTTTTGGTCAAAGCTTAAGATACCGGTACCTAAACCGTAATTATACAATAAAAGTACACACGTGTAAGTAAATGATAATGTTTTTATTGTCCTTTACATAATTACCTATTTATTATATATTGAAATTCCAGACACCGTTCAGTTGTTTGTGTTATCTGCATACTAGATATTTCACAAACGTGAAATAATAATTTTTATATTGTAACTAATAAAAGTTTACTTATCAAACATACCTTTCAATAATTCAAATCATTTTGGGTATGTAATTTCTAGTTATTGTAATAATGTTGACGACGTAATATTTTCATGTACTTAGCCTAATAAACCGAAATATTTACTTGTTAATAATTTTCTACCGGATCACGTGGTAAAATTACGTCGAATGAGTATATAAACAAGCTACCTTTGACGAATTGTATTACTAGCAGTCACCGTCTCTGAAGATGTTTGTGCTATCCCTGTTGTTCCTCTGCGCCAGCGCAGCGCTCGCGGCGCCTTCGGAGAAGCAGATATTCGACCTGGAAGATGAACTGCAGCTGGTCGAGTTGTTTAACAACTTCAAGATGGAGTATCAAAAGAATTATTTGCATCCATTCGAGCACTCGGCGCGCTATCACATCTTCGTGAAGAACTTGGCCAAGATCAATGCCATGAACGAACAGGACCCTACTGCTACTTACGGTATCAGTTTATTTTCATTATTTTTATTTTTCCTGTTATTTAAACTTCTGATTAACTGTTGCTCCTGGCAACAGAGTGTCACAACTAACAGAATTAAATTTATATTTTTATACAACTCATTTTTAACATTAAGGCATATACTTTTTTTGTATCTGCCAAGTGACCTTATTAAAATTGTGTAGAACTTTTCTGTGACTATGGTCACATCAGAATACTAATTCCTAGACAGTATAAAGTCATACAGAAAGGAGTACCTATTAATGATATTTATGAGCCATAGTGCATTTAATATTTTTGGAGGGTGTAAATTAAGAGTGACCTAGCTTAAAAAAGAAATTGTGCTTAACCCAATGTTTCATGCTCACATTAACTTCAATGCAGGTATCACCGAATTCGCCGATATGTCTTCGGAAGAAATCCGGGAAACGCGATTTGGACTCGTATTAGACCCCAGCTTCATTCCGACATCAGTTGTAAACGCCTCTGATGTCCCAGATATTAAGACTCCGAACGAATTCGACTGGCGTACTCAAAATGCTGTCACGACCGTCAAGGACCAAGGCAACTGTGGTTCCTGCTGGGCATTCAGCTCCGTAGGTTAGAACCTCACAATTTTTTTAAGGGTTTTATATGTGATTAAGTAGATAGGTATTATACTCGTATTTTCTTACAAACGATGCAATTCGTAACATAAGGAAAATGCACAAGTCTTCAACTAGCACATTATATGAAAACATATGTTTTAGGCTAAGATCAATGATAACAAAAGGCCTGATTAGGGTTTTACAATCGCCTTCGATTTAGCACGTGTAGGTGTACTGCCCATGATAAATCACCAGGATTCGAGTACTAATGTAAAATCCGGAACAAATTCAGTTCCTAATTTTTAATGAACGTAATGATTGCGTCTTTCTGATTCTCCCATTTATTGGCGAATAATTGTTGCAGGGAACATCGAAGGGCAATACGCGATTAAATATAAACAGTTGGTGGATTTCTCACCCCAACAATTAGTTTCTTGTGACAAAAAGGATGGTGCGTGCGCCGGTGGTTTTATGAGCAGTGCTTTCCAGTAAGTATCAATATAGTTTTATTTTAGTATCAATATTAGCAGTTGATGAAGAAGCGTCAATGGCCTAATAGTTAAGATGTCCGACTCGTACCCGGGGTACGAATATCGAACCCCAATTACTCTTTTCTGAGTTACGTACAAAAATGGTACACTAGCCGATGCTCTTACGGTAAACGGTATTCAGGCGACTTAATGTGTAACCACGATCCAATCTGGTAACGTTCCCCTGTAAACAGAGGAGGTTAAATGGGAGTCGCTCCATTGTAATTACCGGACCTGCCAAATCCGTGCAAATTAACAGTCGGTAATGTACCGCTTATGCATTTTAGATTACATTTTATTGACATGGACAGATATGACATTTATATTTAATTTTCCTGTGTTCCAGGTCACTGGTAGAGTCAGGTGGTATCGAGACTGAGCAGGACTATCCTTATCAATCTGGATCAGGTGATGAACCTGTCTGCAAATTCGACAAAAATAAAGTAAAGGCGGTTGTAACTGGATTTAAATCACTCAAATTGTCGACAATGAGCGAAGATGAGGTGGCACAGCTATTAGTGTCCACTGGGCCGCTTTCTATAGGTACACGATGTATACTATATTTCAATATTTATATATAGTTCATGATACTTATTATAGAGCCATGTAGTGTTCGGCAGTGCAGAATATTGTAAAAATCCCTTCGATTTATGAGTGTCGTTAATGGAGCTTAATCTATTAGAAACTAGAAAAAGCGTTTTCTGAAAATTGTGTACTAGCCGTTCTTAGTGGCTTTCACCTGCGCAAATTTAAAACAATCAACTATCCCGCGGGACCCTATTATTTTTCCAGGATAAAGAGTAGCCATTCTCATTTTGGAATAATGTAGTTGCCAATTAGTGAAAGAATTTTAAAAATCGTTAATGTACAAGTTACAGTAAATTATAAAAATATTACCCATTTTCAATATTAGCATAGATTTAAAACATTGCAATTTCCACTAGAAATCGACTTCTACAAAACTTATTTAGGGTAAAAAGAAAATATTGTACCTAATTACAATAGTTGAAAACATGGCACAATGTTTGTTTATTCTTAGGTATTGATGCCGATCAAGTACTACATTACCATGGCGGGATAATTAAGAAATGCAAATGGATGGGGATAAACCACGCAGTTCTGTTAGTTGGATACGGAGAAGGTAATATAATCTCTATCAATATTTTTATTATAGATATATTTATAGCCTTTGTAGAAATCTTTACAGCGTGTGTGTACAAGGCGAAATATATAGTCTCCGTAGGCCGAAAAATGGGCAGCAGCTTTTTCCATTGTTATATTTATAACAATGCGATCTCTAATCTTCAGGCTGTGGTGATTGTGGCAATAACAAGTTCGTTCTTAAGACCTGCAGTAAACTGTAACGGCCTATGATGTAAACTTTAGTATTAGCAATTATGATCTAGCAGTATGAATATTGTAATACATACCGATAAACAGATAAATAATTTTAAAAAATCTAAGCAGACGACTTGCAAGTTTACCTACATGGTAGTTAAATTATCTTATCTCGAGGAAGCTTTTACTTGTGTGAACTCCGATTTGAGACCTAATCCTCCTAGGCCAAGTTCTTCGGTCTGGTCGGACACCCGAAACAATCGTAAGTCCTATTTATCATATCATTCACTCAAATGCCTTCAAAGTTTCTTACCATTAAAAACCAAAATTTCCACACTCTTCTGCCCCTACTTGGATATCACTAAACTTAATTTCAAAATTTGATTGTAATTTTTTGTGCAAAAATGACCTCGTATCTAGCTTTAGATCCAAGGTTAAATAACTGCCAATACGCTTGTAAAGGAATGCCCATATACTATCAACATTATATAATATATCTTTCACGATCCTTCTGCTCCTTTTTCCAATTCTCTGTTGTATTTCTTTGTCTCGCATCTATACGACAAGCCCCGTCGATCCACTGTAAGATACTCGTTGGCTATTCAGTTCTTATTCTCAGTTTTCATGCTGACTTTGGGATTCCCTTCTTCATGAAGTGTGTGATAGCCATATAAGTTACTAAATAGGAAATTTCATAGCTTCAACTCAAATATTTAATTATTAAACAAAACATTAATTTGCAGAAAATGGTGAGAAATACTGGTTGGTTAAGAATTCCTGGGGAACAGTGAGAGGAGAAGAAGGATACTTCAGAATGAAGAGAGGCGTCAATTGTTTGGGTCTCTTGAATGATATAGCTGCAACTGCAGAGGTAAAATAGAGAACTGAAATTCGTTAATTCCATCTATTTTGTCTATTTTTTCTTTGTAAGTGGTAATAATGCTGCAACTTATATGGTAGCGTAAATAGGTAATTGTATCTACTGTCATTCATGTATTTTGGTTTTTTCTTTGGTGGTGGTAATAAAGTAAGTGACCTTTAATTTGTTTTTATTTCGTACTTTATGCTGACCTTTCATCATGCTCCATAACGAAACTTTGTCTTTGTAAGTTTGTATACAAACTGTTCCTGAAATCGCGCTTTCTGGACACTATAAACAACTGTTGCGTGAACGTAAAAACTAATAAAAATATTTTTTTATTTGAACTTAGTTTGGCTTGCATTGTTTTCTTCCAAGCCTGTTACAAGTAAGCCTTAATATACCCGATATGTTATAACAAGTTTTACGTAGGTATATAGTTGCTATCGTTGTGATGTTATAAGGAATGGATCTACTAAATGATAAACGAGCACATATTCAATCGAAAGCAGTATTATATTGCCTGTTACTGGTTAATACCAGCAATAGGCACATATACAGGCAGTTATGATTTAAATGGTGCACGTAGAAGATGTACGAGTACACTATTATGGAACTAAGTTTACTTATCTTTTCATTAACTTAGCTTACCCCCAGTCATGTAACCATGAACAATGGTCATATAGTAACAAGTTCTATTGATATATTTGCTTTTATAGAAAGTGGCTTTTGCCCGCGACTTCATCCACGTGGACCACTTTTCACATTTTCACATTTCTGCAATACCTAATTACACAACATGAACCGGTGTAAAGCAGACGCCTTTAAAAAATGTAAATCTGTATCAGCACAACAAAAATAGGGGGCCGAGGGTGCGGTCTCTACTGCAGAGAAAATAAAGCAGAGGAAATAAGAAGTCTAGCACAAGATTTCGTATTTCAGCCGTTTAGGGTGGAAGCTTTGGGACCGTGGAGCACTGGTGCAAAAAAGTTCTTTAAAGAACTAAAAAAATATTTAAATTACTTATTGAAAATTAAAGAGTCACATAGGTACAGATTACATACTCAATACAGATAACACATAAGTTGGTAAGTAAATACGCCACACGACACGTGTCCAAACCAAGCAGGCGAGCCTCCTAAATATTATCAGCGATATCCCTCACGCCAAACCTGCTGCGGATGTACTAGGTCGAGTCGCGTAACTCTGCTTATACACCGCAGCAATTTTCCACGTCTCAGCTCCGTATAGAAATATAGGAAAGACCAGGCACCGCATAAGTCGAACCTTTGTGTTCTGCGGTCCTTCCAAATCTTAGCAAGTTTTTCCACTGACGATCTAGTCACAGCGCACTGCCTTCGAATTTCATCCTCGCAGCCTCCAGCATTAGTGATCGTGGAGCCCAGATACACATAGCTACTAACCACTTCGCATCACGCTTTATCCCAGATCTACAACACACGTTCTGATTTTATACGAACATAATAGGTTTATTTATTTACTGGATAAATTTACTATGTTTTATATTAAACTAACTGAGCCGCTGCGACTTCGTTCACTTATTGCCCTACCCTATAAAACTTCTTCTTGAATTATTGGCATAATTGTTGAAAACAGCATTGAAATCTGTTGCGCAGTTTAAAACATCAAAGCGTATGTAGGTCCATACTATAAATACTGAGGGACAGAGAGCGGGAAGTGACTTTATTTTATTCTATGTAAAGAAGCCGCTGTCTCAGCTGTCATGCCATGGTAATGACGCAAACAACTAAGTCAAAATATTGAGTTACTCGTTAAAAGAGGTATGCTGTATGAAACCCGTCAAGTTCCTAATATTTAGTATTAAATTGTCAATGTCACAATGGCTAAGTCTATCTGTCGCAGCCATCTGGTTAAATTAGCCATTTAATTAGAAGGCTAGTCCGTTAATTAAACCCCTGCCTTCAATTGAATGGCTAAAGGACAGCTAGCCAAGTAGTTGAATGTAACGTGCAGCTACTTGGCTGAATGTTATTTAGCCATTTTATTAATAGAATATATATATGTTTGGTTTGAGTGACCATTCGTAAATTATATGATAACTTTACTTAAGATAAAAAATACGAATTAATAAATATAATTTTTATTTAGAAACGAAAATATTAGTGGCAACAAATTCAATTAGTAATTGCATTGCGAGTACCTATAAAATTTATAGTATTTACTACAATAATAACTTTAAACTTATAACTTATTAACTATTTGCAACAATGTAGTATAGGAAGAATGCACTTTCTTATTTTATAATATTAAATATAAAATGGCACGAAACTTTCTTAGACATTTGTTTCTAATTGTAAGTATGAAAAGAAAATGAACAAATTAAGTTATCCTTATTCTTACTTAAAAACATCTAGGTACCACACTTTAAATTTAGTTAAAACGATAAAAATACAAAAACATTGCTTGCTGTGCGAGCTGTCTGACGCCATATTTGTTTTAATGACTACCAGTGCTGCAGTGAACTAAATTTAAATCACCTGCCTGCTTTTACGTCAGCCGTCTTCAAAGGGCTGGCTTAGAATAAGCCAACTAGTTAAACGTTAAGCGTTGATTGTTCTATCAACTATCGGCCTAGGCGTTCTATTGAATGCCGGCGTTTAATTAACAGGCTAGCCTACTCATTAAATGGCTTATTTAACCAGATGGCTGCGACATATCTATACTATTACAAAACTGTAAAAAAGCCATGAAGATATTTGAGAAAAAATTGTCGGATCGGGTTATCCCGAGGATTCTGGGACGGAAATATACCAAAAATAAATTATTATATTTTTATCTCTATTTCCTTGTCTGTTTGTCCGCGAATCACGCAAAAACCATCGGCCCTAAGCAAAACTGTCATAAAAACTATTTCCACGCGGACGAAGTCCCGGGCTACAACTTAATAAATATAAATAAAAATATAATTTTAATAAAATGAAGCTTATATAATAAAAAATATAATAATCCTTACGTTCGACCTTCGTTACCCTGTTACTAGGGGAACTTGACTACATTGGATCATGTTTAGACATTCGGTCGCCTGAATGTGCAGGTTTCATCACAATGTTTTCCTTCACCGTATGAGCATCGGTTAGTATTCAACTAAAGTACATAACTCAAAAAAGAGTTATCGGTACATAGCGGCAATGGGGTACGAACCAGAAACTTCTCGCGTACGAGACGAAGCCCTTAACAACAACGCCACCGATTATACAAAGTGAAGCTCATGTATAACACAGGAAGTATCTCCTTTTACTGATTATACTTATTACTATAACAATACTTACTAATAAATATACCACTTACTGGAAACCTGGTCCAATATAATCACCTCTGCAACCATAATTTCGTTTGTCACAGGAAACCAATTCTTGCGGGGAAAAATTCATTAATTCTTTATGTTCCATAGCATATTGCCCTTCGATGTTCCCTGTAAAAATATATTAATATTAAAATATTCGAAAATATCGAATCTTTCCGCAATTCCTAGGTAGATATCGAACGTTCCCCATCGGACCATGTGTATGAAGACTATATACAGTATACACACTACCAAACCATTTGCAATTTAATTTTAAATGGAAGCCTTTAGGTATAGAATTGGCTTCGTAAATAGAACAGGTTCATGGCGAAGCACTTATATACTAACCTACAGCACTGAATGCCCAACAGGAGCTACAGTTTCCTTATCGCTCGTGACAACATTATGGTCACGCCAGTCAAATTGCTTCGGGATCTCAATGTCTGGGACATGAGTGGCGTAACTGGGATCGTACACAAACCCAGTTCGCGAAGCCAGGACTTCTTCCGTTGTCATATCAGCTAAATCGTTTATACCTGCGTATAAAATCATATGAGCATTACATTTTTGGAAATGCTTTTAAAGTTGAGGTAAGTCTTTGAGGTAACTTTTTAAAGTTGAGGTAAGTTGGTGACAGGCTCTAGCCGGGTATCACAGTCCTTAAACGTTTACCTGGTTACAATACTGCTTCTTTTTACATACCGTATTTTGTAAGTAGTTAGTTTTGATATCGTTTAAGATGATACAATACAATACAATATAAAACTCTTTATTGCACACCAGAGAACACAAGTACAGACACAAAAAATACGGTAGGTAGTACAAAGGGCGGTCTTATCACTAATGTGATCTCTTCCAGACAACCTTGCTTCGGGATCGGTGATGATCGTGTTATCATCAGGCACACATTTACAACTTAATAACATTTTTTGTAAATAAGAGATTTACAAACAAAGAAACGAGTAAGAGATAGTTGAGAAGTATGAGTAGTAGTACATAGAACATAAAATAGAAAATATCTTCATAACATCAGTTAAAAATATTAGCACGCGTGTCATTTTATTACTAACAAATGAAACATGTTTTAATATTTTGAACTGATATTAACAGAAAATATTTTCTTGTTTGAGTAATTCGAATGGAAATATAATTATTTTTGTGAGGTAAAACTCCGACTCCGTCACAGTCCGGAAATTCCTATTCATTTAAGTGCAAAAGATTCAAACATAAATAATTTATATGTATGTATGTATGTAAACTCTTTATTGCAACAACATAGTACATTTCAAAAGGAAACACTTACAAAGCAAAGGCGAACTTATCCCACAACGGGATCTCTTCCAGCTAACCTTAGACAACCCGAAAGGAGCTTTGGCGAGCGGTAGAGGCAATAAGAGTACCTTATCTACTTTAAAAATAACCAGAGTTACCAGAGAACCTTAATTTAAATATATTAAACGAGACCAGTAAAACTTATCAGTAAGTAAGTACATAAATAAGTAATCCATAAATATACATACCCGTAAACATATATCGATATAACAAATATATACATATATAAATATACACAAATATATACATGAAGCTCAAACATCAAGTTTTGAGGAAATGCTTCTTCAGAAGTTCCCTGAAGGAAACTGGTGAGCGTGCGTCCTGTATCTCCTCAGGCAGCGAGTTCCATAGCTGTGCCGCATACACTCTGAAAGATTTCCCATACCCAGCTGAATGATATGAGGGAATCTCCAGCTGTCGCTCCCTACGGGGGCGCAGACGGGGGTCAGCAGATGGCCGAAAACTAAACCACTCGCGCAAGTACTCAGGGGCAGAGGGATTGACTAGTACTTGGTATAAAAGACCCAGAATGTGACAATCCCTGCGTCGTCGAATGGGGAGCCAGTTCAACTTCGCTCTGAATTCGGACACGTGATCAAATTTCCGCAACCCAAAAATATACCGAATGCAAAGATTCTGCAAACGCTCCAATCGGGACAACAGCTCCTCGGTCGGGTCCAAATAGGCAACATCACCATAGTCCAGCAGCGGGAGAATGAGGGAATTATATTATTCGTGTATCCCGATGTCGCTCGCAAAATCGAAAGAATTAGTCTAATTCTGAGGTGCGCCAAGGCAGCGGATGCTAAGAATTTTATGTGAGCTCTGACTCACACCTCTAAAAATTATATAAGATGTGCCGGTGTAGAATACATACAAGACAATACAGAATACAGAATAATTTGATAACTAGAATTCAAAATTACATTATAATGTGATCCAGATTATTGTCTAATGTTTTATGATATTATGAGCCAAAAATCAATTATATTATTTACTATAAGAAGCAGTAGGATCCCGTTTGTTCAATTCATTGATCTTGGCCAAGTTTTTCACGAAAATATCGTATCGGTCCGATTGCATGGACAGGTGGTAGATCTTTTTGTACTTTTGCTCGAAGTCGTTAAACAACTGGACCAGCTGCGTTTCATATTCCAGGTCGAATATCTGCTTCTCTGGTGCCGCGAGCGCTGCGCAGGCGCAGGCAAACAAAATGGACAGGTCTAACATATTTAGGTCAGCTGTGACTGTAGTAGTACATTTTATAGAAAAGATTCATAAATACTTATTAGATGCAAATTTTTCGTAATGAGTGCAAACTTACTTTTATCAGGCTCATAAAAATATTGTGTGCGCTACATTTATAAAATACCTTGAAGGTGGTTTGGTATATACAATAGGTATGCTAAAAAATAAATCATTTGATTTTAATAGATACTTACACAAACATATTTATGTCTCACGTTTGTGAAATACCTTGTAAGTAGATAACAGTAAATAGTTTTACAGGATGTCTGGCATTTAGTATTATTTTAGAATACTTATAACGTAAGTCCTCTGAGGCACAACCAACCTCACCTTCTCGTGGTCCAGAGTGCTAAGGTTTTAGATGCTGACAGATGGATGAGGCTCTGTCGATGCGACTTTTCTCAGGGTCATATAGTAGTTGCTGCACTGTAATGATCGAATCTGCCAAATCCTGTATCATGTTCAAGGTGGACCCCGGGCCCATGAGCGCGAGAACACATCGGGTACAGTAACGCCAAGATGAGTGTAGTAGTCGCCATTAGTAAAATGCCAAACTACTACCAGTCTTTAATATAACGTTCTAGAATACTCATAGAAGAGGTGGCACACGACGGGATTGACAGCTAGGAGGATTATGATATTAATTAATCATCTTGGCGTCAATAGAACACTGACGACGTTACTCACCAGCGGGAACATTACTACATAAAATAGTATTGTGTGGCTGCGGTATTCTGTTAGGTGGAAGTACTTCCCTAGTCGGGCAGCTCAAATTCGAGTGTTAAACCTTTGGCTCCAGCACTGCTGGTGATCTAGCGGAGATAAAGGCCCGGCGGATAACATCATTCAGAACCGCGTTTCGTGGAAATCGTCCAGTGCTCCCGCGGCAGGCCATGGTGGCCAAGATTATCAACAAGGTGGCCACAATGGCACTAGTGCAGAGCACTGCAAGGAGTGCCAAGCCGTGGCAATTCTAAAACTGGTCCAATCCAGTAGTGTGACGATAGTTTTAAAAGACATTGCCTGAAGCCAAAGACCCGATTTATATTCTCCAGCAGCCAGGAGGCGGGCACGCCATGCAGAGTTGGTAGTAGCGCTTAATAGGTTATTCGCACCAAACTTCAAAGAGGCTAGTGCCATAGCCGCTGCGAACAGAAATAATTCGGGAGCTCGGCCTCCGGACAAGCCAACTGCTAAGTGTTTTTGGCCTCTGTGACAAGAGTCCCTAATTTTGATAATAACTTTGGCACAAATGAGTGCGAGCCATGCACCGAAAACAGAACGCAGGCATTGACACTTGAAACTTTTCGAACGCCTTGACAATCATACCGAATAGGCAACAGTGCCAATTAATTTTTTTTTTTTTTTTTATGTCATACGGTAGGCAAACAGGCAAGCGGGCCACCTGATGGAAAGTGGTCACCACTGCCTATAGACATTAGCAACACCAAGAGTATCGCTAATGTGTTGCCCACCTCTATAACACGTTGCTCTGGCAGCAAATGCCACTCCACTGCCAAATCCACGGTTCCCTGAATCCCCACCCCATGGAGCACTGGAAACCTTACTCACCGGCAGAAACACAATACTATTTAAAAGAGTATTATTTAGCTTCGATATTCTGTAAGGTGGAGGTACTTCCCCAGTCGGGCGGCTCCAATTCGAACGAGATACCCCGCTATGCCCTACCTCATATATATAGTTTGTCCTATATACAAACATAAAAGTAGTTCAATACCTGTATAGAATAGCAGGTTAGTCCCACAGACTTTTGTTATTTATATATTATTAAGTTAAAATAAAGGATTTTTTTTCCATAATTTGTTTCATAGTGACTTTAAATTTACTAAATAGTAAATTCTGCAGATATATCTGTTGGAACCTTATTATAAAATCATACACATTGACCCATAAATGATTTGTGGACTTTGGTTAGACGACAAGCACTAGTAACAAACTTATCTTTATTACTAGAATTAAATTATGAACATCACTGTTCACAAGTGCATAATTTTAAGGACATGGCTTATGTTCTCATGTATGTAATGTATTGTAATGGCATTGTCATAATATCAATATTCTTGAATTTCTTATTGAAGTAAATCGCGCGAATAGCCCTTTTCTGCAGTACAAATACATTGTGCTAAATAAAAAATACATATTCGGAACTATGGGGTTGCAATTCGTGGCTAAATCTTACTATGGTAGTGTCGCTATATAAACCGATCGGTATTTTGACCAATCAGAGATCGAATCAAAACTCCATAGTTAGATTTTGCGGCAAAACCTAACTACGGAGTTTTTTGACCTATCAGAGATCGGATCAATACTACGTAGTTAGATTTTATTTTTATGCGTCCGACATAGCCGTGTGATGTCCGACACAGTATCTAGAATAGCACCAATCCCTGTCGTGTGTTTCGTACAAGGCGCTAATATTATCGAGGCAAAAGTTATGGAATCTCCGTAGGCTCCTCTCTCATAAGAAATGTAAGCAAAAGCTCTTTGTCCTGCAGTGGACTGGAATGGGCTGTGATGATATACGTAACGTCACGCCTTTTTACCGCAGGGCTAGGCAGAGACCATTATTGTTACACATGCTACGGTGTGATAAACCTCTCTCACTTCTCCGATCTGAGTGGGTTAGTTGGTTAACGTATCTGCCATGCAGGGGGCCACATTTTCCCACATTCATCAATATTTTCATACATGGTCGTCGATTTAGGTTAAGTACTCTTGAACTGACCTTTCTTTAAAATATCTCTGATTTGATCGTTATTTGTGCATATCGGTGTTCTCCTTCCATTCACTACCACATGAATATACTACAATCAAAAAGGCGTGATGATACGTATATGTTACGTACCTGTGTATTATTTATTTTACAGCTCATGGTGCAATTGTCTTGACAATTATTAATCCTACGGCGTATTATTGGTCAAAGCTTCAGATACCGGTACCTAAACCGTAATTATACAATAAAAGTACACACGTGTAAGTAAATGATAATGTTTTTATTGTCCTTTACATAATTACCTATTTATTATGTATTGAAATTCCAGACACCGTTCAGTTGTTTGTGTTATCTGCATACTAGATATTTCACAAACGTGAAATAATAATTTTTATATGGTAACTAATAAAAGTTTACTTATCAAACATACCTTTCAATAATTCAAATCATTTTAGGTATGTAATTTCTAGTTATTTTAATAATGTTGACGACGTAATATTTTCATGTACTTAGCCTAATAAACCGAAATATTTACTTGTTAATAATTTTCTACCGGATCACGTGGTAAAATTACGTCGAATGAGTATATAAACAAGCTACCTTTGACGAATTGTATTACTAGCAGTCACCGTCTCTGAAGATGTTTGTGCTATCCCTGTTGTTCCTCTGCGCCAGCGCAGCGCTCGCGGCGCCTTCGGAGAAGCAGATATTCGACCTGGAAGATGAACTGCAGCTGGTCGAGTTGTTTAACAACTTCAAGATGGAGTATCAAAAGAATTACTTGCATCCATTCGAGCACTCGGCGCGCTATCACATCTTCGTGAAGAACTTGGCCAAGATCAATGCCATGAACGAACAGGACCCTACTGCTACTTACGGTATCAGTTTATTTTCATTATTTTTATTTTTGCTGTTATTTAAACTTCTGATTAACTGTTGCTACTGTCAACAGAATGTCACAACAAACAAAAATAAATTTATATTTTTATACAACTTATTTTTAACATTAAGGCATATAATTTTTTTGTATCTGCCAAGTGACCTTATTTAAATTATGTAGAACTTTTCTGTGACTATGGTCACATCAGAATACTAATTCCTAGACAGTATAAAGATATACAGAAAGGAGGACCAATTAATGATATTTTTGAGCCATAGTGTATTTAATATTTTTGGAGGGTGTAAATTAAGAGTGACCTAGCATAAAAAAGAAATTGTGCTTAACCCAATGTTTCATGCTCACATTAATTTCAATGCAGGTATCACCGAATTCGCCGATATGTCTTCGGAAGAAATCCGGGGAACGCGATTTGGACTCGTATTAGACCCCAGCTTCATTCCGACATCAGTTGTAAACGCCACTAATGTCCCAGATATTAAGACTCCGAACGAATTCGACTGGCGTACTCAAAATGCTGTCACGACCGTCAAGGACCAAGGCAACTGTGGTTCCTGCTGGGCATTCAGCGCCGTAGGTTAGAACCTCACAATTTTTTTAAGGGTTTTATATGTGATTAAGTAGATAGGTATTATACTCGTATTTTCTTACAAACGATGCAACTCGTAACATAAGGAAAGTGCACAAGTCTTCAACTAGCACATTATATGAAAACATATGTTTTCGCCTAAGATTTTATGAGGGTTTTACAATCGCCTTCTATTTAACACGTGTTACCCATGATAAATCACCAGTATTGGAGGACTAATGTAAAATCCGGAACAAATTCAGTTCCTAATTTTTAATTAACGGCATGATTGCGTCTTTATGATTCTCCCATTTACTGGCGAATAATTGTTGCAGGGAACATCGAAGGGCAATACGCGATTAAATATAAACAGTTGGTGGATTTCTCTCCTCAACAATTGGTTTCTTGTGACAAAAAGGATGATGCTTGCAATGGTGGTCTTATGAGCAGAGCTTTCCAGTAAGTAAACACATGATAGTTTTATTTTAGTATCAATATTAGCAGTTGATGAAGAAGCGTCAATGGCCTAATAGTTAAGATGTCCGACTCGTACCCGGGGTACGAATATCGAACCCCAATTACTCTTTTCTGAGTTACGTACAAAAATGGTGCACTAGCCGATGCTCTTACGGTAAACGGTATTCAGGCGACTTAATGTGTAACCACGATCCAATCTGGTAACGTTCCCCTGTCTACAAAAGAGGTTAAATGGGAGGCGCTCCATTGTAATTACCGGACCTGCCAAATCCGTGCAAATTTACAGTCGGTAACGTACCGCTTATGCATTTTATTTTATATTTTATTGACATGGACAGATATGATGACATTTATATTTAATTTTCCTGTGTTCCAGGTCACTGGTAGAGTCAGGTGGTATCGAGACTGAGCAGGACTATCCTTATCAATCTGGATCAGGTGATGTACCTGTCTGCAAATTCAACAAAAATAAAGTAAAGGCGGTTGTAACTGGATTTAAATCACTACAATTGTCGACAATGAGCGAAGATGAGGTGGCACGGCTATTAGTGTCCACTGGGCCGCTTTCCATAGGTACACGATATCTACTATATTTCAATATTTATATATTCATATATAGTTCATGATACTTATTATAGAGCCATGTAGTGTTCGGCAGTGCAGAATATTGCAAAAATCCCTTCGATTTATGGGTGTCGTTAATGGAGCTTAATCTATTAGAATCTAGAAATGAACAGTAGCGTTTTCTGTATATTGTGTACTAGCCGTTCTCAGTGGCTTTCACCTGCGCGAATTTCAGATCTCTATAAAACAATCAACTTTCCCGCGGGACCCTATTATTTTTCCAGGATAAAGAGTAGCCATTCTCATTTTGGAATAACGTAGTTTCCAATTAGTGAATGAATTTTCAAAATCGTTAATGTACAAGTTACAGTAAGTTATAAATATACAAAAATACTAGCTGACCCGGCAAACGTTGTTTTGCCATATAAATAATTTCCTAGGGGTGGACTACCCCTTATATTTAGGGGGATGAAAAATAGATGTTGGCCAATTCTCATAGATACCGGATAAGCACAAAAATTTCATCAAAATCGGTCAAGCCGTTTCGGAGGAGTATGGCAACGAAAATTGTGACACAAGAATTTTATATATTAGAGATTACCCATTTCCAATATTGGCATAGATTTTAAACACCGCAATTTTCAACAGGAATCGATTTCTAGAAAACTTATGTAGGGTAAAATAAAATATGGTACCTAATTACAATCGTTGGAATAACGGAACAATGTTTGTTTATTCTTAGCTATTGATGCCGAACAAGTACTACATTACCATGGCGGGATAATTAAGAAATGCAAATGTATTGGGATAAACCATGGAGTTCTGTTAGTTGGATACGGAGAAGGTAATATAATCTCTATCAATATTTTTATTATAGATACATTTATAGCATTTATAGAAATCTTTACAGCGTGTGTGTACAAGGCGAAAGATATAGTCTCCGTAGGCTGGAAAATGGGCAGCAGCCTTTTTCATTGTTATATTTATAACAATGCGATCTCTAATCTTCAGGCCAATCGCGGAGATTGTGGCAATAACAAGTTCGTTCTTAAGACCTGCAGTAAACTGTAACGACTTGATGTAAACTTTAGTATTAGCAATTATAATCTAGCAGTATGAATATTGTAATAAATACCGATATACAGATAAATAATTTTAAAAAATCTAAGCAGACGACACGCAAGTTTACCTACATGCTAGTTAAATTATCTTATCTCGAGGAAGCTTTTACTTGTGTGAACTTCGATTTGAGACCTAATCCCCCTAGGCCAAGTTCTTCGGTCTGGTCGGACACCCAAAACAATCGCAAGTCCTATATTTCATTTCATTCACTCAAATGCCTTCAAAGTTTCTTACCATTAAAAACCAAAATTTCCACATTCTTCTGCCCCTACTTGGATATCACTAAACTTGATTTCAAAATTTGAGCATCATTTTTTGTGCAAATATGACCACGTATCTAGCTTTAGATTCATGGTTTAATAACTGCCAATACGCTTGTAAAGGAATGCCCAAATACTATCAACATTCTATAATATATCTTTCACGACCCTTTTGCTCCTTTTTCCAATTCTCTGTTGTATTTCTATGTCTCGCATCTATACGATAAGTCCCGTCGATCCACTGTAAGATACTCGTTGGCTATTCAGTTCTTTTTCTCAGTTTTCATGCTACATGACTTTGGAATTCCCTTCTTCATGAAGTGTGTGACAGCCATATAAGTTACTAAATAAGAAATTTCATAGCTTCAACTCAAATATTTAATTATTAAACAAAACATTAATTTGCAGAAAATGGTGAGAAATACTGGTTGGTTAAGAATTCCTGGGGAACAGTGAGAGGAGAAGAAGGATACTTCAGAATGAAGAGAGGCGTCAATTGTTTGGGTCTCTTGAATGATATAGCTGCAACTGCAGAGGTAAAATAAAAAACTGAAATTCGTTAATTCCATCTATTTTTGTCTATTTTTTCTTTGTAAGTGGTAATAATGCTGCAACTTCTATGGTAGCGTAATTGTATCTACTGTCATTCATGAATTTTGGTTTTTTCTTTGGTGGTGGTAATAAAGTAAGTGACCTTTAATTTATTTTTATTTCGTACTTTATGCTGACCTATCATCATGCTCCATAATGGAACTTTGTCATTGTAAGTTTGTATAAAAACTGTTCCTGAAATCGCGCTTTCTGGACACTATAAACAACTGTTGCGTGAACGTAAAAACTAATAAAAATATTTTTATTTGAACTTAGTTTGGCTTTCATTGTTACCTTCCAAGCCTGTTACAAGTAAGCCTTAATATACCCGATATGTTATAACAAGTTTTACGTAGGTATATAGTTGCTATCGTTGTGATGTTATAAGGAATGGATCTACTAAGTGATAAACTATTATTGGAAATATTATTAGAAATTCTAAGCACGAAAGTGCCTGTTACTGGTTAATACCAGCAATAGGCACATATACAGGAAGTTATGATTTAAATGGTGCACGTAGAAGATGTACGAGGACACTATTATGTAACTAAGTTTACTTATCTTTTCATTAACTTAGCTTACCCCCAGTCATGTAACCATGAACAATGGTCATATAGTAACAAGTTCTATTGATATATTTGCTTTTATAGAGAGTGGCTTTTGCCCGCGACTTCATCCACGTGGACCACTTTTCACATTTTCACATTTCTGCAATACCTAATTACACAACATGAACCGGTTTAAAGCAGACGCCTTTAAAAAATTTAAATCTGTATCAGCACAACAAAAATAGGGGGCCGAGGGTGCGGTCTCTACTGCAGAGACGCGCAAGCAGGCGAGCCTCCTAAATATTATCTGCGATATCCCTCACGCCAAACCTGCTGCGGATGTACTCGGTCGAGTCGCGTAACTCTGCTTATACATCGCAGCAATTTTCCACGTCTCAGCTCCGTATAGAAATATAGGAAAGACCAGGCACCGCATCAGTCGAACCTTTGTGTTTCTGGTTATTCTGCGGTCCTTCCAAATCTTAGCAAGTTTTTCCACTGACGATTTAGTCACAGCGCAACGCCTCCGAATTTCATCCTCGCAGCCTCCAGCATTAGTGATCGTGGAGCCCAGATACACATAGCTACTAACCACTTCGCATCACGCTTTATCCCAGATCTACAACACACGTACTGATTTTAAACATAATAGGTTTATTTATTTACTGGATAAATTTACTATGTTTTATACTAAACTTACTGAGCCGCTGCGACTTCGTTCACTTATTGCCCTACCCTATAAACCTTCCTCTTGAATTACTGGCATAATTGTTGAAAACAGCATTGAAATCTGTTGCGCAGTTTAAAACATCAAAGCGTATGTAGGTACATACTATAGGTACTGACGGACAGAAAGCGGGAAGTGACTTTATTTTATACTGTGTAAAGAAGCCGCTGTCTCAGCTGTCATGCCATGGTAATGATACAAACAACTAAGTCAAAATATTGAGTTACTCGTTAAAAGAGGTATGCTGTATGAAACCCGTCAAGTTCCTAATATTTAGTATTAAATTGTCAATGTCACAATGGCTAAGTCTATCTTTACTATTACAAAACTGTAAAAAAGCAATGAAGACATTTGAGAAAAAATAGTCGAATCGGGTTATCCCGAGGATTCTGGGACGGAAATATACCAAAAATAAATTATTATATTTTTATCTCTATTTGCTTGTCTGTTTGTCCGCGAATCACGCAAAAACCATCGGCCCTAAGCAAAACTGTCATAAAAACTATTTCCACGCGGACGAAGTCCCGGGCTACAACTTAATAAATATAAATAAGAATATAATTTTAATAAAATGAAGCTTATATAATAAAAAATATAATAATCCTTACGTTCGACCTTCGTTACCCTGTTACTAGGGGAACTTGACTACATTGTTCTACATTCGGTCGCCTGAATGTGCAGGTTTCATCACAATGTTTTCCTTCACCGTATGAGCATCGGTTAGTATTCAACTAAAGTACATAAATCAAAAAAGAGTTATCGGTACATAGCGGCAATGGGGTACGAACCAGAAACTTCTCGCGTACGAGACGAAGCCCTTAACAACTACGCCACCGATTATACAAAGTGAAGCTCATGTATAACACAGGAAGTATCTCCTTTTACTGATTATACTTATTACTATAACAATACTTACTAATAAATATACCACTTACTGGAAACCTGGTCCAATATAACCACCTCTGCAACCATAATTTCGTTTGTCACAGGAAACCAATTCTTGCGGGGAAAAATTCATCAATTCTTTATGTTCCATAGCATATTGCCCTTCGATGTTCCCTGTAAAAATATATTAATATTAAAATATTCGAAAATATCGACTCTTTCCGCAATTCCTAGGTAGATATCGAACGTTCCCCACCGGACCATGTGTATGAAGACTATATACAGTATACACACTACCAAACCATTTGCAATTTAATTTAAAATGGAAGCCTTTAGGTATAGAATTGGCTTCGTAAATAAAACAGGTTCATGGCGAAGCACTTATATACTAACCTACAGCACTGAATGCCCAACAGGAGCTACAGTTTCCTTATCGCTCGTGACAACATTATGGTCACGCCAGTCAAATTGCTTCGGGATCTCAATGTCTGGGACATGAGTGGCGTAACTGGGATCGTACACAAACCCAGTTCGCGAAGCCAGGACTTCTTCCGTTGTCATATCAGCTAAATCGTTTATACCTGCGTATAAAATCATATGAGCATTACATTTTTGGAAATGCTTTTAAAGTTGAGGTAAGTCTTTGAGGTAACTTTTTAAAGTTGAGGTAAGTTGGTGACAGGCTCTAGCCGGGTTTCACAGTCCTTAAACGTTTACCTGGTTACAATACTGCTTCTTTTTACATACCGTATTTTGTAAGTAGTTAGTTTTGATATCGTTTAAGATGATACAATACAATACAATATAAAACTCTTTATTGCACACCAGAGAACACAAGTACAGATACAAAAAATATGGTAGGTAGTACAAAGGGCGGCCTTATCACTAATGTGATCTCTTCCAGACAACCTTGCTTCGGGATCGGTGATGATCGTGTTATCATCAGGCACACATTTACAACTTAATAACATTTTTTGTAAATAAGAGATTTACAAACAAAGAAACGAGTAAGAGATAGTTGAGAAGTATGAGTAGTAGTACATAGAACATAAAATAGAAAATATCTTCATAACATCAGTTAAAAATATTAGCACGCGTGTCATTTTATTACTAACAAATGAAACATGTTTTAATATTTTGAACTGATATTAACAGAAAATATTTTCTTGTTTGAGTAATTCGAATGGAAATATAATTATTTTTGTGAGGTAAAACTCCGACTCCGTCACAGTCCGGAAATTCCTATTCATTTAAGAGCAAAAGATTCAAACATAAATAATTTATATGTATGTATGTATGTAAACTCTTTATTGCAACAACATAGTACATTTCAAAAGGAAACACTTACAAAGCAAAGGCGAACTTATCCCACAACGGGATCTCTTCCAGCTAACCTTAGACAAGCCGAAAGGAGCTTTGGCGAGCGGTAGAGGCAATAAGAGTACCTTACCTACTTTAAAAATAACCAGAGTTACCAGAGAACCTTAATTTAAATATATTAAACGAGACCAGTAAAACTTATCAGTAAGTAAGTACATAAATAAGTAATCCATAAATATACATACCCGTAAACATATATCGATATAACAAATATATACATATATAAATATACACAAATATATACATGAAGCTCAAACATCAAGTTCTGAGGAAATGCTTCTTCAGAAGTTCCCTGAAGGAAACTGGTGAGCGTGCGTCCTGTATCTCCTCAGGCAGCGAGTTCCATAGCTGTGCCGCATACACTCTGAAAGATTTCCCATACCCAGCTGAATGATATGAGGGAATCTCCAGCTGTCGCTCCCTACGGGGGCGCAGACGGGGGTCAGCAGATGGCCGAAAACTAAACCACTCGCGCAAGTACTCAGGGGCAGAGGGATTGACTAGTACTTGGTATAAAAGACCCAGAATGTGACAATCCCTGCGTCGTCGAATGGGGAGCCAGTTCAACTTCGCTCTGAATTCGGACACGTGATCAAATTTCCGCAACCCAAAAATATACCGAATGCAAAGATTCTGCAAACGCTCCAATCGGGACAACAGCTCCTCGGTCGGGTCCAAATAGGCAACATCACCATAGTCCAGCAGCGGGAGAATGAGGGAATTATATTATTCGTGTATCCCGATGTCGCTCGCAAAATCGAAAGAATTAGTCTAATTCTGAGGTGCGCCAAGGCAGCGGATGCTAAGAATTTTATGTGAGCTCTGGACTCACACCTCTAAAAATTATATAAGATGTGCCGGTGTAGAATACATACAAGACAATACAGAATACAGAATAATTTGATAACTAGAATTCAAAATTACATTATAATGTGATCCAGATTATTGTCTAATGTTTTATGATATTATGAGCCAAAAATCAATTATATTATTTACTATAAGAAGCAGTAGGATCCCGTTTGTTCAATTCATTGATCTTGGCCAAGTTTTTCACGAAAATATCGTATCGGTCCGATTGCATGGACAGGTGGTAGATCTTTTTGTACTTTTGCTCGAAGTCGTTAAACAACTGGACCAGCTGCGTTTCATATTCCAGGTCGAATATCTGCTTCTCTGGTGCCGCGAGCGCTGCGCAGGCGCAGGCAAACAAAATGGACAGGTCTAACATATTTAGGTCAGCTGTGACTGTAGTAGTACATTTTATAGAAAAGATTCATAAATACTTATTAGATGCAAATTTTTCGTAATGAGTGCAAACTTACTTTTATCAGGCTCATAAAAATATTGTGTGCGCTACATTTATAAAATACCTTGAAGGTGGTTTGGTATATACAATAAGTATGCTAAAAAATAAATCATTTGATTTTAATAGATACTTACACAAACATATTTATGTCTCACGTTTGTGAAATACCTTGTAAGTAGATAACAGTAAATAGTTTTACAGGATGTCTGGCATTTAGTATTATTTTAGAATACTTATAACGTAAGTCCTCTGAGGCACAACCAACCTCACCTTCTCGTGGTCCAGAGTGCTAAGGTTTTAGATGCTGACAGATGGATGAGGCTCTGTCGATGCGACTTTTCTCAGGGTCATATAGTAGTTGCTGCACTGTAATGATCGAATCTGCCAAATCCTGAATCATGTTCAAGGTGGACCCCGGGCCCATGAGCGCGAGAACACATCGGGTACAGTAACGCCAAGATGAGTGTAGTAGTCGCCATTAGTAAAATGCCAAACTACTACCAGTCTTTAATATAACGTTCTAGAATACTCATAGAAGAGGTGGCACACGACGGGATTGACAGCTAGGAGGATTATGATATTAATTAATCATCTTGGCGTCAATAGAACACTGACGACGTTACTCACCAGCGGGAACATTACTACATAAAATAGTATTGTGTGGCTGCGGTATTCTGTTAGGTGGAAGTACTTCCCTAGTCGGGCAGCTCAAATTCGAGTGTTAAACCTTTGGCTCCAGCACTGCTGGTGATCTAGCGGAGATAAAGGCCCGGCGGATAACATCATTCAGAACCGCGTTTCGTGGAAATCGTCCAGTGCTCCCGCGGCAGGCCATGGTGGCCAAGATTATCAACAAGGTGGCCACAATGGCACTAGTGCAGAGCACTGCAAGGAGTGCCAAGCCGTGGCAATTCTAAAACTGGTCCGATCCAGTAGTGTGACGATAGTTTTAAAAGACATTGCCTGAAGCCAAAGACCCGATTTATATTCTCCAGCAGCCAGGAGGCGGGAACGCCATGCAGAGTTGGTAGTAGCGCTTAATAGGTTATTCGCACCAAACTTCAAAGAGGCTAGTGCCATAGCCGCTGCGAACAGAAATAATTCGGGAGCTCGGCCTCCAGACAAGCCAACTGCTAAGTGTTTTTGGCCTCTGTGACAAGAGTCCCTAATTTTGATAATAACTTTGGCACAAATGAGTGCGAGCCATGCACCGAAAACAGAACGCAGGCATTGACACTTGAAACTTTTCGAACGCCTTGACAATCATACCGAATAGGCAACAGTGCCAATTAATTTTTTTTTTTTTTTTTTTATGTCATACGGTAGACAAACAGGCAAGCGGGCCACCTGATGGAAAGTGGTCACCACTGCCTATAGACATTAGCAACACCAAGAGTATCGCTAATGTGTTGCCCACCTCTATAACACGTTGCTCTGGCAGCAAATGCCACTCCACTGCCAAAGCCACGGTTCCCTAAATCCCCACCCCATGGAGCACTGGAAACCTTACTCACCGGCAGAAACACAATACTATTTAAAAGAGTATTATTTAGCTGCGATATTCTGTAAGGTGGAGGTACTTCCCCAGTCGGGCGGCTCCAATTCGAACGAGATACCCCGCTATGCCCTACCTCATATATATAGTTTGTCCTATATACAAACATAAAAGTAGTTCAATACCTGTATAGAATAGCAGGTTAGTCCCACAGACTTTTGTTATTTTTATATTATTAAGTTAAAATAAAGGATTTTTTTTCCATAATTTGTTTCATAGTGACTTTAAATTTACTAAATAGTAAATTCTGCAGATATATCTGTTGGAACCTTATTATAAAATCATACACATTGACCCATAAATGATTTGTGGACTTTGGTTAGACGACAAGCACTAGTAACAAACTTATCTTTATTACTAGAATTAAATTATGAACATCACTGTTCACAAGTGCATAATTTTAAGGACATGGCTTATGTTCTCATGTATGTATTGTAATGGCATTGTCATAATATCAATATTCTTGAATTTCCTATTGAAGTAAATCGCGCGAATAGCCCTTTTCTGCAGTACAAATACATTGTGCTAAATAAAAAATACATATTCGGAACTATGGGGTTGCAATTCGTGGCTAAATCTTACTATGGTAGTGTCGCTATATAAACCGATCGGTATTTTGACCAATCAGAGATCGAATCAAAACTCCATAGTTAGATTTTGCGGCAAAACCTAACTACGGAGTTTTTTGACCTATCAGAGATCGGATCAATACTACGTAGTTAGATTTTATTTTTATGCGTCCGACATAGCCGTGTGATGTCCGACACAGTATCTAGAATAGCACCAATCCCTGTCGTGTGTTTCGTACAAGGCGCTAATATTATCGAGGCAAAAGTTATGGAATCTCCGTAGGCTCCTCTCTCATAAGAAATGTAAGCTCTTTGTCCTGCAGTGGACTGGAATGGGCTGTGATGATATACGTAACGTCACGCCTTTTTACCGCAGGGCTAGGCAGAGACCATTATTGTTACACATGCTACGGTGTGATAAACCTCTCTCACTTCTCCGATCTGAGTGGGTTAGTTGGTTAACGTATCTGCCATGCAGGGGGCCACATTTTCCCACATTCATCAATATTTTCATACATGGTCGTCGATTTAGGTTAAGTACTCTTGAACTGACCTTTCTTTAAAATATCTCTGATTAGATCGTTATTTGTACATATCGGTGTTCTCCTTCCATTCACTACCACATGAATATACTACAATCAAAAAGGCGTGATGATACGTATATGTTACGTACCTGTGTATTATTTATTTTACAGCTCCTGGTGCAATTGTCTTGACAATTATTAATCCTATGGCGTATTTTTGGTCAAAGCTTCAGATACCGGTACCTATACCGTAATTATACAATAAAAGTACACACGTGTAAGTAAATGATAATGTTTTTATTGTCCTTTACATAATTACCTATTTATTATGTATTGAAATTCCAGACACCGTTCAGTTGTTTGTGTTATCTGCATACTAGATATTTCACAAACGTGAAATAATAATTTTTATATGGTAACTAATAAAAGTTTACTTATCAAACATACCTTTCAATAATTCAAATCATTTTGGGTATGTAATTTCTAGTTATTTTAATAATGTTGACGACGTAATATTTTCATGTACTTAGCCTAATAAACCAAAATATTTACTTGTTAATAATTTTCTACCGGATCACGTGGTAAAATTACGTCGAATGAGTATATAAACAAGCTACCTTTGATGAATTGTATTACTAGCAGTCACAGTCTCTGAAGATGTTTGTGCTAACCCTGTTGTTCCTCTGCGCCAGCGCAGCGCTCGCGGCGCCTTCGGAGAAGCAGATATTCGACCTGGAAGATGAACTGCAGCTGGTCGAGTTGTTTAACAACTTCAAGATGGAGTATCAAAAGAATTACTTGCATCCATTCGAGCACTCGGCGCGCTATCACATCTTCGTGAAGAACTTGGCCAAGATCAATGCCATGAACGAACAGGACCCTACTGCTACTTACGGTATCAGTTTATTTTCATTATTTTCATTTTTGCTGTTATTTAAACTTCTGATTAACTGTTGCTACTGTCAACAGAATGTCACAACAAACAAAATTAAATTTATATTTTTATACAACTTATTTTTAACATTAAGGCATATAATTTTTTTGTATCTGCCAAGTGACCTTATTTAAATTATGTAGAACTTTTCTGTGACTATGGTCACATCAGAATACTAATTCCTAGACAGTATAAAGATATACAGAAAGGAGTACCAATTAATGATATTTTTGAGCCATAGTGCATTTAATATTTTTGGAGGGTGTAAATTAAGAGTGACCTAGCATAAAAAAGAAATTGTGCTTAACCCAATGTTTCATGCTCACATTAATTTCAATGCAGGTATCACCGAATTCGCCGATATGTCTTCGGAAGAAATCCGGGGAACGCGATTTGGACTCGTATTAGACCCCAGCTTCATTCCGACATCAGTTGTAAACGCCTCTAATGTCCCAGATATTAAGACTCCGAACGAATTCGACTGGCGTACTCAAAATGCTGTCACGACCGTCAAGGACCAAGGCAACTGTGGTTCCTGCTGGGCATTCAGCGCCGTAGGTTAGAACCTCACAATTTTTTTAAGGGTTTTATATGTGATTAAGTAGATAGGTATTATACTCGTATTTTCTTACAAACGATGCAATTCGTAACATAAGGAAAGTGCACAAGTCTTCAACTAGCACATTATATGAAAACATATGTTTTCGCCTAAGATTTTATGAGGGTTTTACAATCGCCTTCTATTTAACACGTGTTACCCATGATAAATCACCAGTATTGGAGGACTAATGTAAAATCCGGAACAAATTCAGTTCCTAATTTTTAATTAACGGAATGATTGCGTCTTTCTGATTCTCCCATTTACTGGCGAATAATTGTTGCAGGGAACATCGAAGGGCAATACGCGATTAAATATAAACAGTTGGTGGATTTCTCTCCCCAACAATTGGTTTCTTGTGACAAAAAGGATGATGCGTGCAATGGTGGTCTTATGAGCAGAGCTTTCCAGTAAGTAAACACATGATAGTTTTATTTTAGTATCAATATTAGCAGTTTATGAAGAAGCGTCAATGGCCTAATAGTTAAGATGTCCGACTCGTACCCGGGGTACGAATATCGAACCCCAATTACTCTTTTCTGAGTTACGTACAAAAATGGTGCACTAGCCGATGCTCTTACGGTAAACGGTATTCAGGCGACTTAATGTGTAACCACGATCCAATCTGGTAGCGTTCCCCTGTCTACAAAAGAGGTTAAATGGGAGGCGCTCCATTGTAATTATCGGACCTGCCAAATCCGTGCAAATTTACAGTCGGTAACGTACCGCTTATGCATTTTATTTTATATTTTATTGACATGGACAGATATGATGACATTCATATTTAATTTTCCTGTGTTCCAGGTCACTGGTAGAGTCAGGTGGTATCGAGACTGAGCAGGACTATCCTTATCAATCTGGATCAGGTGATGTACCTGTCTGCAAATTCAACAAAAATAAAGTAAAGGCGGTTGTAACTGGATTTAAATCACTACAATTGTCGACAATGAGCGAAGATGAGGTGGCACGGCTATTAGTGTCCACTGGGCCGCTTTCCATAGGTACACGATATCTACTATATTTCAATATTTATATATTCATATATAGTTCATGATACTTATTATAGAGCCATGTAGTGTTCGGCAGTGCAGAATATTGCAAAAATCCCTTCGATTTATGGGTGTCGTTAATGGAGCTTGATCTATTAGAATCTAGAAATGAACAGTAGCGTTTTCTGTATATTGTGTACTAGCCGTTCTCAGTGGTGAAACCTGCGCGAATTTCAGATCTCTGTAAAACAATCAACTTTCCCGCGGGACCCTATTATTTTTCCAGGATAAAGAGTAGCCATTCTCATTTTGGAATAACGTAGTTTCCAATTAGTGAATGAATTTTCAAAATCGTTAATGTACAAGTTACAGTAAGTTATAAATATACAAAAATACTAGCTGACCCGGCAAACGTTGTTTTGCCATATAAATAATTTCCTAGGGGTGGACTACCCCTTATATTTAGGGGGATGAAAAATAGATGTTGGCCAATTCTCATAGATACCGGATAAGAACAAAAAATTTCATCAAAATCGGTCAAGCCGTTTCGGAGGAGTATGGCAACGAAAATTGTGACACGAGAATTTTATATATTAGAGATTACCCATTTGCAATATTGGCATAGATTTTAAACACCGCAATTTTCAACAGGAATCGATTTCTAGAAAACTTATGTAGGGTAAAATAAAATATGGTACCTAATTACAATCGTTGGAATAACGGAACAATGTTTGTTTATTCTTAGCTATTGATGCCGAACAAGTACTACATTACCATGGCGGGATAATTAAGAAATGCAAATGTATTGGGATAAACCATGGAGTTCTGTTAGTGGGATACGGAGAAGGTAATATAATCTCTATCAATATTTTTATTATAGATATATTTATAGCCTTTATAGAAATCTTTACAGCGTGTGTGTACAAGGCGAAAGATATAGTCTCCGTAGGCTGGAAAATGGGCAGCAGCCTTTTTCATTGTTATATTTATAACAATGCGATCTCTAATCTTCAGGCCAATCGCGGAGATTGTGGCAATAACAAGTTCGTTCTTAAGACCTGCAGTAAACTGTAACGACTTGATGTAAACTTAAGTATTAGCAATTATAATCTAGCAGTATGAATATTGTAATAAATACCGATATACAGATAAATAATTTAAAAAAATCTAAGCAGACGACACGCAAGTTTACCTACATGCTAGTTAAATTATCTTATCTCGAGGAAGCTTTTACTTGTGTGAACTTCGATTTGAGACCTAATCCCCCTAGGCCAAGTTCTTCGGTCTGGTCGGACACCCAAAACAATCGCAAGTCCTATATTTCATTTCATTCACTCAAATGCCTTCAAAGTTTCTTACCATTAAAAACCAAAATTTCCACATTCTTCTGCCCCTACTTGGATATCACTAAACTTGATTTCAAAATTTGAGCATCATTTTTTGTGCAAATATGACCACGTATCTAGCTTTAGATCCAAGGTTAAATAACTGCCAATACGCTTGTAAAGGAATGCCCAAATACTATCAACATTCTATAATATATCTTTCACGACCCTTCTGCTCCTTTTTCCAATTCTCTGTTGTATTTCTATGTCTCGCATCTATACGATAAGTCCCGTCGATCCACTGTAAGATACTCGTTGGCTATTCAGTTCTTTTTCTCAGTTTTCATGCTACATGACTTTGGAATTCCCTTCTTCATGAAGTGTGTGACAGCCACATAAGTTACTAAATAGGAAATTTCATAGCTTCAACTCAAATATTTAATTATTAAACAAAACATTAATTTGCAGAAAATGGTGAGAAATACTGGTTGGTTAAGAATTCCTGGGGAACAGTGAGAGGAGAAGAAGGATACTTCAGAATGAAGAGAGGCGTCAATTGTTTGGGTCTCTTGAATGATATAGCTGCAACTGCAGAGGTAAAATAAAAAACTGAAATTCGTTAATTCCATCTATTTTTGTCTATTTTTTCTTTGTAAGTGGTAATAATGCTGCAACTTCTATGGTAGCGTAATTGTATCTACTGTCATTCATGAATTTTGGTTTTTTCTTTGGTGGTGGTAATAAAGTAAGTGACCTTTAATTTGTTTTTATTTCGTACTTTATGCTGACCTATCATCATGCTCCATAATGGAACTTTGTCATTGTAAGTTTGTATAAAAACTGTTCCTGAAATCGCGCTTTCTGGACACTATAAACAACTGTTGCGTGAACGTAAAAACTAATAAAAATATTTTTATTTGAACTTAGTTTGGCTTTCATTGTTGCCTTCCAAGCCTGTTACAAGTAAGCCTTAATATACCCGATATGTTATAACAAGTTTTACGTAGGTATATAGTTGCTATCGTTGTGATGTTATAAGGAATGGATCTACTAAGTGATAAACTATTATTAGAAATATTATTAGAAATTCTAAGCACGAAAGTGCCTGTTACTGGTTAATACCAGCAATAGGCACATATACAGGAAGTTATGATTTAAATGGTGCACGTAGAAGATGTACGAGGACACTATTATGTAACTAAGTTTACTTATCTTTTCATTAACTTAGCTTACCCCCAGTCATGTAACCATGAACAATGGTCATATAGTAACAAGTTCTATTGATATATTTGCTTTTATAGAAAGTGGCTTTTGCCCGCGACTTCATCCACGTGGACCACTTTTCACATTTTCACATTTCTGCAATACCTAATTACACAACATGAACCGGTTTAAAGCAGACGCCTTTAAAAAATTTAAATCTGTATCAGCACAACAAAAATAGGGGGCCGAGGGTGCGGTCTCTACTGCAGAGACGCGCAAGCAGGCGAGCCTCCTAAATATTATCTGCGATATCCCTCACGCCAAACCTGCTGCGGATGTACTCGGTCGAGTCGCGTAACTCTGCTTATACATCGCAGCAATTTTCCACGTCTCAGCTCCGTATAGAAATATAGGAAAGACCAGGCACCGCATCAGTCGAACCTTTGTGTTTCTGGTTATTCTGCGGTCCTTCCAAATCTTAGCAAGTTTTTCCACTGACGATTTAGTCACAGCGCAACGCCTCCGAATTTCATCCTCGCAGCCTCCAGCATTAGTGATCGTGGAGCCCAGATACACATAGCTACTAACCACTTCGCATCACGCTTTATCCCAGATCTACAACACACGTACTGATTTTAAACATAATAGGTTTATTTATTTACTGAATAAATTTACTATGTTTTATACTAAACTTACTGAGCCGCTGCGACTTCGTTCACTTATTGCCCTACCCTATAAACCTTCCTCTTGAATTACTGGCATCATTGTTGAAAACAGCATTGAAATCTGTTGCGCAGTTTAAAACATCAAAGCGTATGTAGGTACATACTATAGATACTGACGGACAGAAAGCGGGAAGTGACTTTATTTTATACTGTGTAAAGAAGCCGCTGTCTCAGCTGTCATGCCATGGTAATGATACAAACAACTAAGTCAAAATATTGAGTTACTCGTTAAAAGAGGTATGCTGTATGAAACCCGTCAAGCTCCTAATATTTAGTATTAAATTGTCAATGTCACAATGGCTAAGTCTATCTTTACTATTACAAAACTGTAAAAAAGCAATGAAGACATTTGAGAAAAATAGTCGAATCGGGTTATCCCGAGGATTCTGGGACGGAAATATACCAAAAAAAAAAATTATATTTTTATCTCTATTTGCTTGTCTGTTTGTCCGCGAATCACACAAAAACCATCGGCCCTAAGCAAAATTGTCATAAAAACTATTTCAACGCGGACGAAGTCCCGGGCTACAACTTAATAAATATAAATAAGAATATAATTTTAATAAAATGAAGCTTATACGAAAAATATAATAATCCTTACGTTCGACCTTCGTTACCCTGTTACTAGGGGAACTTGACTACATTGGATCATGTTTAGACATTCGGTCGCCTGAATGTGCAGGTTTTATCACAATGTTTTCCTTCACCGTATGAGCATCGGTTAGTATTCAACTAAAGTACATAACTCAAAAAAGAGTTATCGGTACATAGCGGCAATGGGGTACGAACCAGAAACTTCTCGCGTACGAGACGAAGCCCTTAACAACTACGCCACCGATTATACAAAGTGAAGCTCATGTATAACACAGGAAGTATCTCCTTTTACTGATTATACTTATTTACTATAACAATACTTACTAATAAATATACCACTTACTGGAAACCTGGTCCAATATAACCACCTCTGCAACCATAATTTCGTTTGTCACAGGAAACCAATTCTTGCGGGGAAAAATTCACCAATTCTTTATGTTCCATAGCATATTGCCCTTCGATGTTCCCTGTAAAAATATATTAATATTAAAATATTCGAAAATATCGAATCTTTCCGCAATTCCTAGGTAGATATCACACGTTCCCCACCGGACCATGTGTATGAAGACTATATACAGTATACACACTACCAAACCATTTGCAATTTAATTTTAAATGGAAGCCTTTAGGTATAGAATTGGCTTCGTAAATAAAACAGGTTCATGGCGAAGCACTTATATACTAACCTACAGCACTGAATGCCCAACAGGAGCTACAGTTTCCTTATCGTTCGTGACAACGTTATGGTCACGCCAGTCAAATTGCTTCGGGATCTCAATGTCTGGGACATGAGTGGCGTAACTGGGATCGTACACAAACCCAGTTCGCGAAGCCAGAACTTCTTCCGTTGTCATATCAGCTAAATCGTTTATACCTGCGTAGAAAATCATATGAGCATTACATTTTTGGAAATTCTTTTAAAGTTGAGGTAAGTCTTTGAGGTAACATTTTAAAGTTGAGGTAAGTTGGTGACAGGCTCTAGCCGGGTATCACAGTCCTTAAACGTTTACCTGGTTACAATACTGCTTCTTTTTACATACCGTATTTTGTAAGTAGTTAGTTTTGATATCGTTTAAGATGATACAATACAATACAATACAAAACTCTTTATTGCACACCAGAGAACACAAGTACAGACACAAAAAATACGGTAGGTAGTACAAAGGGCGGTCTTATCACTAATGTGATCTCTTCCAGACAACCTTGCTTCGGGATCGGTGATGATCGTGTTATCATCAGGCACACATTTACAACTTAATAACATTTTTTGTAAATAAGAGATTTACAAACAAAGAAACGAGTAAGAGATAGTTGAGAAGTATGAGTAGTAGTACATAGAACATAAAATAGAAAATATCTTCATAATATCAGTTAAAAATATTAGCACGCGTGTTATTTTATTACTAACAAATGAAACATGTTTTAATATTTTGAACTGATATTAACAGAAAATATTTTCTATGAAATGGGGTACAGTGGTACTTGTTTGAGTAATTCGAATGGAAATTTAATTATTTTTGTGAGGTAAAACTCCGACTCCGTCACAGTCCGGAAATTCCTATTCATTTAAGAGCAAAAGATTCAAACATAAATAATTTATATTATTCGTGTATCCCGATGTCGCTCGCAAAATCGAAAGAATTAGTCTAATTCTGAGGTGCGCCAAGGCAGCGGATGCTAAGAATTTTATGTGAGCTCTGACTCACACCTCTAAAAATTATAGGAGATGTGCCGGTGTAGAATACATACAAGGCAATACAGAATACAGAATAATTTGATAACTAGAATTCAAAATTACATTATAATGTGATCCAGATTATTGTCTAATGTTTTATGATATTATGAGCCAAAAATCAATTATATTATTTACTATAAGAAGCAGTAGGATCCCGTTTGTTCAATTCATTGATCTTGGCCAAGTTTTTCACGAAAATATCGTATCGGTCCGATTGCATGGACGGGTGGTAGATCTTTTTGTACTTTTGCTCGAAGTCGTTAAACAACTGGACCAGCTGCGTTTCATATTCCAGGTCGAATATCTGCTTCTCTGGTAACGCGAGCGCTGCGCAGGCGCAGGCAAACAAAATGGACAGGATTAACATATTTAGGTCAGCTGTGACTGTAGTAGTACATTTTATAGGAAAGATTCATAAATACTTATTAGATGCAAATTTTTCATAGAACACTGACGACCTTACTCACCAGCGGGAACATGACTACAATACTATTTTATTTAAAATAGTATATATAGTATTTATAGTAGTATGGCTGCGGTATTCTGTTAGGTGGAAGTACTTCCCTAGTCGGGCAGCTCAAATTCGAGCGTTAAACCTTTGGCTCCAGCACTGCTGGTGATCTAGCGGAGATAAAGGCCCGGCGGATAATATCATTCAGAACCGCGTTTCGTGGAAATCGTCCAGTGCTCCCGCGGCAGGCCATGGTGGCCAAGATTATCAACAAGGTGGCCACAATGGCACTAGTGCAGAGCACTGCAAGGAGTGCCAAGCCGTGGCAATTCTAAAACTGGTTCGATCCAGTAGTGTGACGATAGTTTTAAAAGACATTGCCTGAAGCCAAAGACCCGATTTATATTCTCCAGCAGCTAGGAGGCGGGCACGCCATGCAGAGTTGGTAGTAGCGCTTAATAGGTTATTCGCACCAAACTTCAAAGAGGCTAGTGCCATAGCCGCTGCGAACAGGAATAATTCGGGAGCTCGGCCTCCGGACAAGCCAACTGCCAAGTGTTTTTGGCCTCTGTGACAAGAGTCCCTAATTTTGATAATAACTTTGGCACAAATGAGTGCGAGCCATGCACCGAAAACAGAACGCAGGCATTGACACTTGAAACTTTTCGAACGCCTTGACAACCATACCGAATAGGCAACAGTGCCAATTAATATATTACATTATATAGTTTGTCCTATATACAAACATAAAAGTAGTTCAATACCTGTATAGAATAGCAGGTTAGTCCCACAGACTTTTGTTATTTATATATTATTAAGTTAAACTATAGGATTTTTTTTCTATAATTTGTTTCATAGTGACTTTAAATTTACTAAATAGTAAATAGTTTCTGCAGATATATCTGTTGGAACCTTATTATAAAATCGTACACATTGACCCATAAATGATTTGTTAACTTTGGTTAGACGACAAGCACTAGTAACAAACTTATATTTATTACTAGAATTAAATTATGAACATCACTGTTCACAAGTGCATAATTTTAAGGACATGGCTTATGTTCTCATGTATGTATTGTAATGGCATTGTCATAATGTCAATATTCTTGAATTTCTTATTGAAGTAAATCGCGCGAATAGCCCTTTTCTGCAGTACAAATACATTGTGCTAAATAAGAAATATATATTCAGATCGAAAAATTAAAACAAAAATAAATACCATCAGACTTGATTTATTAAATGAGTTACAATCAAACATTTTAGCACATTTTAAGTCCACTAAAATTCAAATATCTACGCCACAATACCAGTCATACCGGGCATTTTCAAAAAACCCAAGCAGTTGACACCTCTCTTCATTCTGAAGTATCCATGTTCTCCATGGTCTTTACCCCACGAATTCTTAATCAACCAGTATGGGACACCATTATCTGGAAAAATATATTGGGAGACGGTAAAAAAGTTTGGGATATCGATTACTAAAAACTACAAAATTATTTCGTTACCTACTATATTTCATGCATCGATACATAAGCATGTTAATCTATTGGTAATGTATACAAGTAATACATATACAAGTAGTGTGTGAGATTTTCGTGAAGTAATCCTGGGGGCCTATTCTCGCAATGTGAAGTCGAAATTTTTTCTAATTTCAAATCTCTCTTATAATGACAATAAAATATATATTGCAGCCAAAAAAAATTTTTAAGATCGATTTCAGTGATGCTTTAATAAAGTTTTGTGGATAGAGAAAATGGCTTCCTGATATTATAAACAGTAAAGTAAATGAAATGTAGAGTAAGTACTAGGTATATCAGCTTTGTTCTTATGAGCCTAAATTTATTACCTTCTCCGTATCCAACTAACACAACTGCATGGGCCCAGTCTTCGAGGTCATAATTCATACACTGCTCGTTAATTATTCCACCCTTATAACTGGACAGATTTGTAGCGAAAAGTCCTACAGGGCAAATAAATACAAAGTTATTGTATAGAGCCTAGGTATGAAATAAATTATACATAATAAATAATCTTTATTTCAGGCAAAGTAGCACATGATATGGGTGTACCAATATTACAGTAGAAATAATTAAATATATAAAACAAAATTATAAGATAAAAAGTAAATAAAGTGAGTAAATGATGTTATAATTATTTATTAATTGTGCGCGTCGTATCTGCATTTCATAGCTAAACATTTCCTTTCTGTAGGCCTGCTAGAAGAAATTTCTTTTAGAAATAAGTAGTGCCTGTTGTGTCAGGTATATCTATGTTATATCTCTGTACCTATTACTTTATTGTGTGCAATTAATTGTTAAATAAATAAATATGTTACAATAAAGTCAGTTACAATTTCTTAATATCGATCGTCATTATTTCTTATTTTTGGCGTGATGCACGTGGGTCCAATATTTGAAGATGGAGCAGTTCATGCACTCGGTCAACATAAACATCACGAAAATGAACACTATGAACATATCTTATTTTAAAAGACAGAAAAAAGTAAGTAACGTTAAAGTTAACTCTTCGAATTGCCTTCCAGTAACTGCCGGAGCAGCATGTCCCAGGGTTTAGGTATGCATGATGTTGTTAAAATCTATAGGCGACGTTGACCACTTTCCATCACGTGGTCTGCTTGTCTGTTTGCATACCGTGCGTGTGATATAAACAAATAAAGAGGGCCGAGCCCTCTATCATTGCAATAATCTCCATTTCGCTCTATCCTGACTGTAGTTTTTGTCACCATTCATTGACTTGTGGCATATATTGCTTCCTCGGTCTTCCAATTTCCCTAGATCACTCTATTTTTCCCTCCTGAATGCTATGCCTGAATACCTTATAACATGATATTCCGACCTTCGTGTCTATGTAGGTAATATACACATTAAGCCCTGCGTCTTCCTATGGTGGACATTATTCGTCTTTTTTCCTTGGTTGTTTCCAACACTACTTCATCAGTCCATCTTTCCATGTTCTGTAACACTATGCATTGTACAACAGCAGATATACGTAAAACTCACCTATTGACAGCGGCCCAGTAGCTACTAATAGTTGTGCCACCTGATCTTCGCTCATTGAGGAAAACTCGAACGCTTTGTATGACGTTACAGTCACTTTTACTTTACTTTTGTCAAAATCGCAAATACCCCAATTACCATCTTGACCGGAGTAGTAAGGATAGTCTTTCTCGGTTTCTAAACCTCCTAAATTAACCAGTGATCTGAAACACAGTGTCGGTCTGTCAATGTTTCGATAAACAGCCTTGTTTATGGCTTGAATATGTACTGTAGACATTTTGGCGCAATATGTAATTCAGTTAAAAGTAAAAATTATGACACAGAATATCCCAGTAAGTATCATATCGATAATACCTTAAACAAAAATACTGAATTATTATTATTTATAAAGACTCTTTTAAGTACCTAATAAGACTACAAGGATTACAATATATTAGACACTAGATGTGAACGGAAATGAGAAACTTGAAAGCCAAGATAACAAATTGATGTTTCTGCATCAGAGGAATGATGTATATGTAACTTAAGTGTATTTTAGTGTTATACATGAGTCGTAAAAGTTTTAAACTATTTTGAAAGAAATAACGTAAAGGGAAAAGGCACCTTAATGAAGAGTATTTGTGAAAACAATAGTTTGGAAAGTCAAGTGAGAATACGGAATAGAGAAAACCAAGGAGAGGGTATTCTCCTGGTTTTTGTAGTTGTAATAATTGTGATGAAACAACTTTCAGTGTCCGACACACACCCAGCCGGCCAGACAGTCAGCCAGACAGCAAAGAGTTTCTTTATTCTTTAAGAAATCCAGATTCTTGTAAAGGCGATAAATGGGGATCCCCTATAATTTTTCCCTTTTTAAATATTAATTTTTTTTTATAGCAACCATAATACATTCACAGAATTATATTCATTAAGAGTTGAACTCTTGTCGGTGGAGCGATCACCAATACACTTATTCTGCAAAACAATTAAGTATCTGCTTGTGACAGACAGACATAAGACAGCAGACAAACATTGGAACCCTAAAAACGATCTTATGGTGCTTACCTCATAGCTCTTTTCATGGAAGGTGCACCAATGCAGCCCATACTTCTCAAATCACAAGAAACCATTTCTTGCGGAGATAAATCCACTAATTCTTTATATTTCATAGCATATTGGCCTTCGATGGTTCCTGTAATATTGATCTAATTATTAACTAAAATAATAGAAAGATAATATGCATACTATAATGGGGATTTAGTCTTCATTTCTGTATACTAAAGTAAAGAAACATAACATTAATGAAATCTAAAATAAAATCTATACTAACTTTAGTTAGTTATAAACTAAGATCTCTACCAATCGGCCCCGAGAATGTTCAACATATCTCAGGGTCCCCAGCAGAAGATTTTGGGTAATCTCGCTTCACAAACGGTATTAGGAGGCACACCTGTCGAATGACGAGCTTGTTGCGAAACTGAAGTTTGAGTAGTCTCAAAGTACGAAACGGTTATCCATTCGGTTACTCATAATTAATATAATGAATGCCGTTCTAGATAGTTTCCGTATTTCAAATGCGGTCCGTTATCCGCAGGCGAATGTAAGGTCGCACTCATAATTGCATTATCACCTTAATATTCATATTCCTGTGCATCTGTTAAAGAGTTTTATAGCATATATCTGTCCGAAAGGCAAAAAAGTAGAAACCATTTTAAAATTAAAATAATATCGAAATCGCTTGTAGTTATTTTTTTATTACAATTCAACATCACTTTGTCACGTTGTTGCTTTCCTTTTTGCCACAATGGTCTTTTAACTTAAAAAAAGTAAACTGTACGTGCAAATATTTCTTAATTTATTGTATGGTTACATTAATAATTACTAAATTAAAAATAAAATTTTGAGTCTGTATTATCAAAAGACAAAGTATGAAAATTAATTTAAGCAACTTAAAATTTATTAAATAAAAAAACATGCAGTTTATGATTTAGTTATTAGTGCCTATGGGACGGCTAATAGCCATTCTTTTAGCCAGTTCCATATTTTGTTTATCAATGCTTCTAATATTCTGTATGTGGCAGTAGCTACAATTTTTTTTCTAAAAGTGGTAATGTATAACTTATAAGCGCGACTGTACCTAGTTCTATAGGACAATCCGGACCAAATGATACGTCACTTTGCAATACATGTAGTAATGTTAACTTTTCTTGATTTTTAACCGATTATTATAATTAAAATTAGTATAATACGAGCCTGCCCAGCGTAGAGATTATGGCAATAACGCCCCCTTTCATGAGAGAAGTCGTAAGTCCTGCAGTGAACTGTTAAAGGTTGTGATGACGATGATGATGATTATAATACATTACACAAAGCTCCTGAATTTCATGGTAAAAGAAGGTATGAACTAACCTGCAATACTGAATGCCCAACAGGAGCTACAATTCCCTTGGTCCTTGACGCTGGTGACGACATTATGGTCACGCCAGTCGAATTGCTTTGGGATTTCTATGTCTGGGACGTTCACGATATCAGACGGACTGACGTCGTGTTCGGGTAATACCCCAGTTCGAGTAGCTCGGAACTCTTCCATAGTCATGTCCGTGAACTTGTTTATACCTGAATTCAAGGTAATTTTTAGGTCAAACTTTTGCAAGTTATATTTTTGAACCTAAAGTTTATTTATCTTAATCGCTTTCACGTCCGGCTCTTACCTTGCTATGTAAGGGATGTAAAGGCATGTATAGTCTGTTTCGACATTTAGTACATATAAAGAGTAGTGCAGTTACTATTATAATCAATCAATCAATCAATCAATCAATGTATTTATTGCATTCATGAGGTTACAAAAGATCTTACAGTTTTAATGTACTTACATCATGAAACCCATGTGGGTATGGCAAAATGTATTGCTTAAATTAATAATGGAAACAGTTCTATGTAATTAGGCTTAATTTCAAAATATTAATACAGTGGTTGTAGTTTCGCTGATAACCACAGGATTTTAAATATGGAACGCTGTCTAAATCTAAAAGTTGTCTCACTCATTCTCATCTGCCATTTGACATCTACGCCATAGATTAAGAAACATAAACAGAAAATTCTATCGTTAACCATAACCATGCCACGCTACTTATGTTGACGATCTAGGTCATACAGAATGTATGCAACGATATTTTAACATTGATGGCTAAACCATGCCACGGATGCTCAAAGAATTACTCAGGAAAATCAAGATCTGCCCTTCCAACCAACCAACCAAGACCTTCAACAACGCTCTGCATTGTCAGATTGTCTGTGTTGATTAATAGTTTTGACGTGACAATTCGTGTCCACCAATGCTGATTACGGTAAAGGGTAAAAAGCGGAAACTGACATATTTTACTTGCACCTTATAAAAAATGACCTTAGCCATAATGGTAAACTGTCGCTATACCAATGACTCCTAGAATCATGGAGCGCAAATCAAAATAGGAATCATACAGAAAAATGCGAAATTGGACATCATTTGATGTGCTATTGGTATTAAAGTGTCGAAATTTTCTCGAAGAAAGCAAAATCGGAATTATACAACGAAATCACTGTTATAAAGCAAAAGGGCGACAGAATGGATAGATACCATAAAAAGCAGTAGAGTCCTGTTTGTTCAGCTCATTAATTTTGGCCAAATTGTCCACGAAAATTTTATACCGTTTCGAGTGTTCCAACAGATCATAGTTCTTTTTGTATTCTTGCTTGAAGTCGTCAAATAACTGGACCAGCTGCGCTTCTTCGTCAAGGTCGAATATCTGCTTTTCTGCAGGGGCCGCGAGCGCTGCGCAGGCGCCGGCGAACAAAAAGATCAGAACTAACATGTTCAGGTCAGCTGTTACTGTCATTAAATAGAGTTTATATAGGAAGGTGGTGTATTTATATACTTAGTTGATATTAATAATTACCACCTAATCGGTTGAAAAATTCTTTGTTTTATTAGGCACATAGACATATTTTGTCGGCCATTATGAGTGAAATACGATGTCAAGTCAAACAACCTTAATAGTTTAAATAGTCTACATAAATTTTGTTAAAGTTTCTGTGGCACGTCATGGACAGAAAACAAAATTTCATGAAATAAAATTAATCATTTTCCATATACAAAGCCATAAAAAAAAGATGACGACTTTTGTAGATTATTAAGATTCTTTTCAAAAGACCGGGCATCATTGGTAACTTCGTCATTTCTCTATGAAAAAATAGACAAAAAAAATAGATTGCATACGTCAATAAAATCCTAGTCACATTTGACGTAGTGACGTTGGCGCCAAAAATATGAATAAACAAGGATTAAACTAGTTTTACCACAAACAAACTCATTCAAACTTATCCGACTCGGTGACGGCGTCACTGTTGTTAGCATTGATATCTACACCGCCTGTGAATAAGGGATCGTCAACAATTCGAATAAGCCGGCCTTCTATGCAATCAATTGTGATATTGGGTTGGACTAGCCTAGCCCATAGGTGAAAGACCTGTGCTTTGCCTACCAAAAGTCGATGCCATGATGTGAATATCTTCTTGGCTTTATTAAGTAACCCCAGTTTTTGTAAGCCAGTTTAGCTTTACCCTCCAAGTGATCCCTAAATTCATTCGTAATTCGTTTGACAGACCATTCGGAGATCGGCTCAAGGAAGTCTCGATTTCCTCTCAACCGGATGTGAAAAGGCATTTTTGCACAATAGACATCCCCGCGTTTTCATCTGCATATTATATGCAACATATATATTATTATTATTAATAAGCATTTTGGGCAAACTATCTGAGCAAACTATGGCCGTGTGGTGTCCGGCAGAGTAGAATAGCACTAACCCCTTACACTTGTGGGTGTCGTACAAGGCGACTATTGTTTCTGAGACAAAATGTCTAGGGCCTCCGTAGGCTGGAAAATGGGCAGCAGCGTTTTCCATTGTTATATTTACAACACTGCGATCTCCAACCCGCCTGCCAAGCGTGGAGATTATGGCAATAACCTTCCCTTTCATGGGAGAGGCCTTAAGTCCTGCAGTGGACTGTTATGGGCTGTGATGATGATCTGAGCATGACCCAATAACGACTGCTTGCATACTTCACCCGGATAAGAAGCTGGCTGAACATTCTACCAGAGCTGACTGAACGTGGTCGCCAAGAATTTAATCGGCGCTGTTTGGCAGGAGTATAGACTCGATATCTACTACCTGTGCCGTGCTAGTTGCGCGCGGACTAGTATCAATAAGCCCTGACAGATGCTGCTAGATCGGTGCCGATTTCCAGCTTTTTACACGTTGAGTAATACGACTGGTGAGCAATATAACCATAACCAAAGTGGTTATGGTTATATTGTTTATTTTATTTGAACACGCTAATCTTTTAGTATTATGAAATAAATAAATAAATACTGTTCAAAGTTTAGCTAAATACCCATAATAACGTAAATTCAAAATTTAAAAACTACAGACAGCCTAAATATCGGAAATCGCTGTAAAGTTTGTCAGTGATATTAACGTGACAAGACAAAAGTTAATGTTATGATTTTAGTGTCCAAAACGAAAATCAATCTTTCAGTCAATAAAATAAATAATAAATAAATATTCGTGGACAAATTTACACAGCGCCATCTAGCTCCAAACTAAGCAAAGTGCTATAGGTGTTAGATAGCTGATAAACTTCTTAAATACGCTCGGATCACGGCTGAAATCTGGCCTAGTGTTGATGCTAAATACTTGTGGGAGCAGTGCTCATATCTGCTCGTATCGTTACGGCTACTATTTTTTATTTATTTAGGGGATAGTTGAGACATAGTCTGTCATTACAATATAGTTTACACATCGCTCCGTTCCAAAATTCGTGATGCAAATTCCTAATCTCAATCTTACTTATGGTACAAACACACACAAAACAATATTACCGTTTTTATTATGTATTGACGACCTGAGTGGTTCAGTGGCAGTCTGCCACGCAAGAGGTCGTGGGTTCGATTCCCGGCCGGGCAGAAATTGAAATGATGAATTTTAATTTCTGTTACGGGTCTGGGTGTTCCATGTATAATAAGTATGTATTTAAATAGTATTTAAGTGGTATATCAGTTACGTAGCACCCATAGTACAAGCTTTGCTTAGTTTGGGACTAGATGGCGCTGAGTGAAAAAAAAGTCTATATTTACAGGAAGAACCCTAAGTGCCGGCCCTGGAAGAGGTTTTCGTGCTGGTTCGGAGCGTCGTAGCCTCGAAAAAGGCTTTTGTGTTGGCCCTGAGAAGGGCCTTTGGGAAAGATATTGTCTAGCCATGAAGTCTTGGTGAGAGGATCAGCCAATCTTCGTTACCGACCAAGCTGTCCCCGTGGATTGCTGCCCAGGGTGCTTAGGAGGTTTCAATACTCCTGTCTCTAGAGTACTGGGATGCTCCTCTCTTGCATTCCAATATTTTATAGGACCAAATATAGGAAAGACAAACATTCGGAAAGCAAGAAACTAGGGTTAAAAGAAAAAGAAAGAAACTAGAGTCTTAAAATATTTATTTATTTAAAACTTCATGCTTATTACAGTGCAATGGCGGACTTAAAGCTACGTAGCTTTTTCTACCAGTCGACCATTATCACTCAGATATGTTTATTAGAATGTATGTCACAATCCCAACAATTACGTAGACTTGGAAATACAGCGTCATGATTAAAAAAGTCCAAGCAGTTGAGATTCGTCTGGTTAATGGTTCTTTTCATGCGGAAGTATCCTTGTTCTCCGCTGTGGATACCCCATGAATTCTTAACCAGCCAGTATGGGATACCATTTTCTGTAATTAATAATACAGTCTAAGAAAGAGTACTAGAGTCATACACATTTTAAATAGATTAATGACGAAATAAAAAAATAACACAAAAAAAATTAGGGGCGTGCATGCGTGAAAAATTCTGTATATGAAATTTGCCTCCCGGCCTAGGGAAAAGCCGGTGGTAGTATGGTACCACTGCCTCACTCATAATCTACTTCTACAGCCAATCAATAAACCAGGCGTTTATGTCCCCCGTTCAAACCGGGATATGAAAGAAAATATTTATGCTCTTTTGAAACAAATTTTTCGAATTTTTGCTAAAAAAAACCTGTAGTTTATTAATATATTGTTTAAATATGTAGTTTTGGTACATAGGCACTTAAAATCTGGATTGATTACGCGCCGCGGGCGGTATGATTTAATAAAAAGACCGAGGCAGCGAGCTAGAAGTTTTTAAATTTTTGTCTGAAAAAAGCGGGAGTGAATATGTGAAGTAGCATAAACCAATGACTGAGCAAGCACGGCTGGGTGTAGTTAGTATATTGGCTCTTAAAAGCTGGATTAATTACGCGGCACCGTCGGTGTGAATGTTTAAAAACAGAGCGAGCGCAGCGAGATCAAAATTTGGCTCAAAAGAGCTGAGACACCTAAAATTATAGAAACCTATGAATGAGAGAGTGCAGTGAGCTCGGTATTTTAAATTATGAAGCGAGTTAGATGCAATGTAACTATTTGTAACACGAGGTTTACATTACCTTCTCCGTATCCAACCAATAGAACTGCATGAAGATCGTGGGGTTTGGAATCTTTGCATGTTCCACTAATTATTCCACCTTTGTAATGCTGCAGTGGTCCAGCATGCACAACTAGCGAATAAACAAATATGAAGTATTTTTTGTTGCAATAATTTGAAGATGAACTAGCTACGACTGTCGAAAAATAAGTGAAATACTAATCACAGTATAGAGATTCGCTTGACTGACCTATAGAAAGCGGCCCTGATTGTACTAGACCGATTCGTAATCGAACTTCCTGGCCGTCGACGTCGTCGTCCAATTCATATGCAGCGACCCAAGCTACTGCCGTTATTACTTTGCTTTTGTCAAATTTACAAGTGCCATTTTCACCGTTACCGGAAGTGTAAGGATAGTCTTGCTCCGTCTCTATACCTGCTAAACTCCACGTCATAAATCTGAAACACAGGCATTCATATTAAAAATTAACTGATCCGACGTGACTTCGTTCATATTGTGTTCTAACATAGGCGTAGGGTAGGCGTAGGGTAGGTGGAAGACAGGCGTAGGGTAGCGGTAGGGCAACACGTGAACGATGTCGCGGCGGGTCAGCTAGTTTTACAATATTTTTGTATTCTACAGAAGACTACCTATTAGCACACCTGGGTATCAGTATTATCATTCTGCGTACAAGCGCCTCTTTCGTTCCAACTTCCATAAATAGGCAGGAATGCTCTTCGGTTGCCTGCATGTACCTGGTCTATATTTCCCTACTTAACCATCAAATTTCATCATCATCAGCACATCACATAACAGTCCACTGTAAGACTTAGGGCCTCTCGTAAAAGAGGGAGGTTATTTCTTGTTGGAGATCGTATTGTTGTAAATATGTAAATGAATAGCCGTCAATTTTCCAGCCTACGGAGAGGCCAGAACTTTTGCCTAGAAAACATTAGTTGCCTGGTACGACACCCACGACTGTAAGGGGTTGGTGCTATGCTACTCTGCCGGACACCACACGGCCAATACCATAAAGTGTGATCCCAGTGAAATGTATCACCATCAATCATACCCATATACACCAACTACTTTAAGTCACTTACAACAAAGCTCTTTCCGCGTCTCCGCCCTGGCAGCCCATGCTGTCATTGACACAGGAAACCAATTCTTGCGGAGAGAACTCCAACAATTCTCCGAATTTCAATGCAGATGCCCCTTCGAGGGTGCCTGAAATATGCGCCAAAATGTTTTTATTTAGTTAACATTTTACACCGTCGTATACAAATTAAAAGCTTTTTTTAGTCAGTACTAGTAATTTTCTAGGGATGCGACATCACTCGATAATCGATGCCGATATTTATTTTCACTAGTTTGCCGAATCTTCTTCCTCATAATGATATGGTGACATAGCTCACGTCCGTGACAGGCCGACGTCAGAGAAGGCGGAAGAGCAGGAAGTCGGACCCGACATAATACATAATGTGGGGTCCGTGGGAGTAGCAATTTAAGGGAAGATGCAACTGTTTCTCGTAACACAGTGTATAAAATGTAAGCAACAATTATGGAAATAAATAACTATTTAATTTTTATTGTATCAGATTAATCTACTTGGAAGGTCAGATGACCACTAAATATTATAGTTTCAGTGAGTGATCGTGAGTGAGAGGTGATGGAGACGGAAGGTGGCCAAAAGAATCCTTAAATAAAACAATGCAATTTGTTGAGTTTGAAGTTCAAACTCATTTGATTTACCTTGACCAAGACTAGTCCTGGAAGGTAGCCAGATTCTGGCGCTGGAAACGGATGGTGGCCAGAAGGTTACAAGTGCGTTATTCACATACAGTTTATATTATAGGAGGGGGCATTCTGCATTCCTTATACAGTGATTGACTAATGACGACGTCCATGTGTACCTACGTTGGCTGGTACTAAAGATTTTAGTTAACGGCTTGTTATACGTGCTATTGTTTTAATTTTTATATCGTTTAAAGCCAAATTTTATTACAAACTCCTTGGTCAAAAATCAAAAGCCGGCGACCATTACTTATTTTTTATCGAATATTAAAAACAACATGTCTGTCCATACAATTCCATACTATTTTTGTAATATGGGAAGCATTTCGTGGCAGACGTACTATAATTATATTATTAACGTATAAAAAATCACTAAAAAAATTTAATCAGCACATTTAGCGAACTGCCTCTATCACATGATTTTGTCATTTATTGATTTTATAAGTTTAAACGTGGTCAGAGCGACCTCAAACAAGAACCTAGACTAAGGCAACCGCCAACTGCCGTCACTTCAGAAATCGTCATCAGGGTTCTTTTTTATACCACTAAGATGGCAAACAAGCTTAAGGCCTGCCTGATGGTAAGCAGTCACCGCAGCCTATGGACGTTTGCCATACCAGGGGCATCACCCACGCATTGCCGATCCCGTAAAAACCTTTTAATCCCTTTCTTGAAAAAACCCATGTTTATTTATTTTTATTTATTTAACATTTATTGTGCACAATAAATAGTATAAGGGTGTAGTCGTTAATAGAGAAATGTCACAACATTAACCAGCATGAGATTCAGGATGAAATGAGGATTAGATCCCAGGTGGTTTCCACCACTTTAAATGAACTCCATAAGGTTAGGAAGGTTGATTATCGAATAATAGCCTCATTTTTTAGAGAAGAGCAGAAAGATACTTGTGTTTACTTGTGATTACATAATTTCTATGGTCCGTAAAAATGATAGAAACAACATAGGTTTTAAACTATATTTCATATTGAATCTCACAGCTAGTAATATTGTAACATAATTTTATCGGTGACTCAGGGTATGATGACGTTTTCTGGAGTGACTGACTTTGGCAGTTCCCTGGTCTAGGTTCATGTTTCAAGTCGCTCTGACCTTGTTTAATGTCATAAAATAAACAAACGGCAATAGCATAGGTAAGGGACAACTGACCAAAGGTGCTGATAAAATTTTCATGTGATTCTATAAACATTAACCCATATTTCTGCTGCCATGCTTCCTGCGTTACCACCGTCGTAGAGGTCGTAGAGGGAACGTCTTGTTATTTTGTTGAGACATGTTATGTTTAATAATCGATAAAAAAATAACTAAAAGTTTCCGGCTAATGTTTTTGGGCCAAGGAATTTGTAATGAAATTTGTCTATAAACGATACAAAAATTAAAACAATAGGGTGTATAACAAGCCATTGGCTAAAAACTTTTGGACCAGCCTAGTTTGTAGGTACACGCTTATCTCCAGAACTACTGGACGGTTTTGAAGGGATTTTTTTATTGTTGTGTAGCTATTAAGCCTGGGCAACATAATTGGTATAACTGATTTCGGAAACCGAACACCTGATATAGACCAGCTAAACTATAAGAAATATGGAAATTGCGTCTAATGGATTTTGATGGCGTTTTCATAGTTTGGTAGTTTGAGGTCCAACTCAAAGTCTAGACCATGTTTTATCTAATTCGGTTGGGTAGAAGCTGAGATACAGCTTGACCTCTCTGTAGTACTAGCTGTCTTACATTAGGGAGGTTATTTAAAATGGACGCTCAGGAAAAGATAAACTGCCTTAAAAAATATTTCCACTCGGACGTATAATATCCGCTAGTGTATAATATCCTCGAAATTTATAATTGTGATGCTAACCTACAGCACTGAATGCCCAGTCGGAGCCACACTCTCCTTGATCCTTGACGCTTGTGACGACGTTATGGTCACGCCAGTCGAATTGCTTTGGAAGCTCCATATCGGGGACGTTGCTGGCGTTCAAGAGTCGTCTTCTCGACCGTTGGGTATGCATGACGTCGGGATCGGATAAAAACCCAGTTCGAGCAGCCAGGAACTCTTCCGAAGACATATCCGTAAACTCGGATATACCTGTATTCAAGATAATCAGATATATTTTGTATCTAACCAATAAGGACTATTTCCATTCGAGCGTCGGTGGCAAGGGGGTCCGCCTCGTAAGCGTGTGGTACCGACTTTCATCCTCAGTACCAATGACTCTTTCTGAGATATGTACATTATTGTACATCATGATTATGCTGAGGGAAAATGTCGTGATAAAATCTGCATATTCAAGCGACAGAATATGTAACGTAAATATCTGATCAGGAACAGTTATACAAGTGCATTGCTGAGAAAGTGAGGTACCAGAGAGGAGTTACAAATATTGTCTCGCTCTATTAATGATACACATAATCTTGACTTGTGCACCAGATGATTGCGAATTTGTATCTCAATAATTATGATACCTAGAATTCCAAAAAATATACAGTAGAATCTGAATTAAATACATGAGCAAAGTCACTAAAATAATATGGAAGGGCAGATACCATATATAGCAGAAGTGTCCCGTTTGTTCAGTGCATTGATCTCGGCCAAGTTCTCCACGAAAATTTTATACCGTTTTGAGTGCTCCAATGGATGATAATTCTTTTTGTACTCTTGCTTGAAGTCGTTAAACAATTGAACCAGCTGCGCTTTATCGTCCAGGTCCAATATCTGCTTCTCTGGAGGCGCCGCGAGCGCTGCGCAGGTGCAGGCGAACAAAAGGATCAGAACTAACATCTTCGGCTTAGTAATGTTCCATGGTAACGAGGCTTGTTTTATATAACACATATTGGAATTTTTTTCCACGTGATCGGCTGTTAAAGCTAATTATTTAAATGTTTTAGTTTATTACCTACACGCACATAAAAATATTTAGTCCGTTATGTTTGTGAAATGTCTAGTGATTACTAAAATATTTATTTATTTAGTAATTGATTGCACATAATAATGGCAACAGATTAGATAGTAGATTTTTAGCTGGATGTAATGTTTTTAACTTTGCGTTGAAATTAAATTAACCCTATATCGAACTACCCTATACTTTACTTAATCGAATTCTCGTACCTCGAATTCTGCTATGGCTCTTTTTTCAGCACTGCATCCTATACTTTATACTTTATACATCTTATACATCCAGCGGGTAGATTCGATTCATTGCATTAAGACGTCTTTTCTACGTTATCTCGCTATTTAAATTCATTTTATTACTAAAAGTCAACAGTTTAGTTTAAATTGTGTTGTGAACACGGTAATTTTAACTATTTAAACATATTAAGTGTAATAGTAATCAACCGAAATGTTTACAAGTCAATGTAAACAGTGCAACGATGTCGTTGGCCATGGCCCAAAGTGTTTTTCTTGTGAATCAAAGTTCCATTTCAAGTGCGGTGGTATAACTGAGAGAGGTTTTGATAGACTTGGACCGGGAAGAGACACCTGGATATGCTCACAATGCAGGGACAATACCCTGACCTTGTCGCACCTAGACCAGTCGCTACAACCTACCACAGCTAGCACTCCTACCACGGCTGGCACTCCTACCACGGCTAGCACTCCAGGAACACCGACATCCATGTCCAAGATGGTATCTGAGCCGCTGTATCTGACCCCTGAAACTGGCTCATCCAAAGAATTGACAGCAGTTGTAACAGAGCGACCTGATTTAATGTTGCTAAGGGACATGTCCATGAAGATTAATGAACTACATGCTAAGTTCTCAGTGATCCAGAGCATCCAAGAGGATATGAAACAGGTTAAGTCTGATATTAGTGAGGTGAAACGTGCATTGAACGCGAGGGTAGACGGTATTTCAGATAGAGTTAACGATGTTGAAGTCCGTATATCACAATTAGAGGCCATGGGGTCAGAAATTGATCATATGAAAACTGTTATCAATAACCTGAATACGGATAAAAATAGAAATGATCAATGGGTGCGCCGTTCTAACATTTTAATAAATGGTATGCCGCAAATAAAAAGTGAGAATTTAATAGGCATTGTCAAAACACTTGCTGATCATTGTGGTTACCCCCTAAACCCCGACACAGATATAGATTTTGTGACAAGACTGGCCGTTAAAAATGATAGTGATAATAAGATCATTAAACCAGTATTATTGAAGATGCAGTCCAGATATAAAAAGGATGACTTTCTAGCTAAAATAAGAAAAATGAAAAATATAGCTGCTAGGGACCTTGGTTTCCTTGAAAATAATAATCGGATTTACATTGGTGATCACCTATCGGCGTACAATAAATATCTTTTACAACGTGCCAAAAATATATCCAAAGAAAAAGACTATAAGTATTGTTGGGTACGCAATTGTACGGTAATGGTTCGCCGAAATGACACCTCACCGATACTACATATCACTTCGGAAGAGGCATTAAACAAAATTCAATAAGTGATATCCATATATTTGGCATCCTAACTTTACTAATACATCTATTATTGTCCTACTACTGTATAATCAATTACTACTACTGTACTTACCCACTTAATAAATGTGTGTCCTACTCGTATTATTATAGCAAATTTAACAATGCCGCAGGTTTGTGCGGGGGATGTCAATGTGTTTTACTGGTGATGGGGTGTGTCCGGGTACTACTGCACCCTTATACTATTTTCATGCAGGAACTATTGGTGCTGACAGGCTCAATGTTGTCAATGTTTATCTTTAATGCTTGTACCTACAACTGGTGCCACTATCCATATGCGCTCCGTTTGATTTGTACCGTAAATCATGATTGTCACTTACCTATATATTCATACAAACAACTCATGCAAGTACCTCATTGTACATTGATGTTGATTACGTTTGATTATTTAAATATAAATATTGTTATAATTACTAGTGCCACCCGCAAACTCGTGACCTTAAATAGCTACATTGATGGAATATTACTGATAAATTTGAATTGTAAAACTCAAATTTTAGGCCATTTTTTGATTAATTACCAAAGAAATTATACTACTACTTCAGCCATGGGATATAGTGTTCACCGGTATACGTTTTTAAGCACTGCCTTATGCCTACTATGCTTGATATTACATAACAATCTTGTATATGAATACAACTTCTATGAATTAAACAACAGTCAACAAATAATTCACAATGGATTAAATAACTACTTTCAACATAATATTACTTATTATTTTGCCGCTTCTTATGTCATTTTACAGCCTCAGTCAGTATACATGAGACATTATTTTGACGTGGTTACATTATACAAATCGAAAAACAAACAAATTAGCAAAAAGCATTATTTCGAACTAGATATATCACAATGGCTTTAACTATATTTTATCAAAATGTCCGTGGATTACGAACTAAAACCACATCATTCTTAAGTAATGTGCTGAATGCTGACTATGATATAATTTGTCTATCTGAAACATGGCTAACACAGAGTATTTACGATGGGGAACTGATCGATAACCGCTACTGCGTGTATCGTGTGGACCGGGACTACGAGCGTGTGGGCATGAGCCTAGGCGGCGGCGTACTGGTGGCTGTGCGGCGCGGGCGCGGCCTGGCGGTTGACGCGTGCCCCGCGTGCCCCGTGCCCGCGTTCCCGGATGCCGATGTTGCTCATGTTATCATTAATTATACTTGTGGAACAACTAAAAGAAAATTAATAGTTTTTTGCTGCTATTTCCCTCAGAATAAACACCAAATGTCTTCAGAACTAGAATTCTTTGAATATTTATCAAACCAGAGCCTTGATTCCGATACAAATACCGATTTTTTAGTTGTTGGTGATTTTAACGTTAGGAATGCAGTCTGGTCGTTAAACGCTGGAGATATTGTGCTGTCCAATCCATCTATAGATACACTAACGTTACAGATATCTGATTTTATGTCTTTTACTAACTGGTCGCAGTATAATTTCGTAGCAAATCAAAACGATAGATGTTTGGATCTAGTGTTCTCCAATTTTCCCTGCAGAATTGCTAGAGGCCAACCACTATCTGTACCGGAAGATGCTCACCACCCTTCGCTACAGGTGGAATGCCAGTTGGTAGCTGTCATTACAGGATTAAAACAGGCTCCTCGAACAGTTTATCGTTATCATGATGCCGACTACAGTGTCATCAGTGCTGAATTATCTAAAATTGACTGGGACCAGTATCTTAGAAATGGAGACATTGAAGTAGCTGTGGAAACGTTCCACACTACACTGCATAATATAGTAAAGAAGTTTGTTCCGTCACGCCTCGTTGTACACGATGATAAATATCCTATTTGGTTCACACGTTCATTAATGAAATTAATATCAAAAAAACGGAAATTCCATAAAAAATGGAAAATTTATGGTGTATGGTATTACATGACATTTTCAAGTTTGCGAAAACAAGTCAAGGACATGGAAGGGTTATGCTATAAACAATATATTGCAAGGGCAGAAGTAGATATTGGACATAATAGTAAACATTTTTGGACGTTTATTAAATCAAAAATGAGTCAGAATGGTGTTCCTGATACCATGTATCTTGATGATATCAAAGGAAATGACGGCCAATCCATAGCTGATATGTTCAATAAGTTTTTCCATTCAGTTTTTGAGCCGGGGGATGCTGATGTCATGGGTAGTCAATCAGGTAGGGTAAATTTAATTAGTGATGTACTTATCTCACCTGGCATAGTAAAAATATATTTGTCAAAACTTGATTCTACCAAAGGTAGTGGCCCTGATGGCTTGCACCCCATATTTCTGAAGAATTGTCATGCTGAATTGGCGTATCCCATTAGTTATCTTTTCAAAAAGTCTCTGAATTCGGGTATAATGCCCAAAATGTGGAAGCGTTCCTTTGTGGTACCGATATTTAAAAATGGGGATAAACACAACATTAAAAACTATAGGGGCATATCTAAGTTATCAGTTATACCTAAATTATTCGAAAAAATAGTCTACGACTCGCTCTTTCCAGCGATTAGATCTCTCTTGTCTGAACAACAACATGGTTTTATTAATAAACGTTCAACTGAATCAAATTTGTGTACGTTTTTGGATTTTACTCTTGAGGCCATGAGTAATGGTTTCCAGGTAGACGCCGTGTATACCGATTATTCCAAAGCTTTTGATAAAATAAATCACAGCCTATTACTAAAGAAACTTGAACATATCGGTATACACGGTGACCTCCTAAGATGGATGGTTTCTTATCTTAGTCACAGAACTCAGGCAGTCACAATCAGGGGTTTTATATCTAGTTTTGTGCCGATTACATCTGGAGTGCCCCAGGGCTCACACCTCGGGCCACTGTTATTTAATATATTTATTAATGACGTTGTTGATTGCTTCAATCATTCCCAAGTCTTACTTTTTGCCGATGATACAAAAATATATGCAAAGATTAAAACAGAAGAGGACTCTCGTAATCTTCAGTTGGATTTGGATAGCTTAAGTGAATACTGCCAGAAGAATAAATTACAACTTAATGCAAACAAATGTGCCATAATTACTTTTTCAAGAAAAAAGCATATAATCAAATATAAATATAGTATTCGGAACATTCCACTTCCAAGAGTGACTGAGGTGAGAGATTTGGGTGTTCAGCTAGATTGTAAATTGACTTTTTCGTCTCATATGGATAAAATCTCTGCTAAAGCATATAGAATGCTAGGTTTTATATTTAGACAGGGTAAAGAATTCAGTCATCCCAAAACATTAATAACACTATATAATTCTTATGTAAGATCACACTTGGAATATGCATCTATTGCATGGAATCCATCATATATTAAATATATTCAGCAATTGCAAAAGGTCCAGGATAAATTTATTAAGCGCCTCAAATACAAATTCAGGAACTTTGATAAGGAAATTTTTATAACATTAAAGACACGCAGAGAACAAAGAGACCAAATATTTCTGTATAAATTGATTAATAATTTGGTGGATTCACATTATTTGATAAGCAAGATTAAATTTAAATGCCCAAGAGTAAACACACGATCAACATCAACCTTTGATAAACCTTTTTGTTCAACCAATTACGATAGAAATAGATTTGTGGTAAGGGTGTGCAGGACCTATGATGAGCACTATGAACACATTGACATCTTTCACAACAAATACGCAAGATATGTATCACTTGTAAAGGAGAAAAATTAGTTACTTTTATTTATTTTTGTTTAGGATTATTAAGTGCTTAATAGGAAAACTAATCTTAATGCAATAAATGTACAACTAATATAGTGGAAACTTTGTTGGCTTTTGCAATAACATATTGTTAAATACTTTATTTGTACTATTTGTAAGCTGTTTGTTTCCCAAATAAATAAAAATAAAAAAAATAAAAAATACTTTGCTTGGTCTTGGCATTCTCGCGACGACGACGTAAGATCCGTCGGACTTCTTTCTAGGTACCTGTTTATTTAGGTATTTGTTTCCATGGAATCTCTGAGACTCACGTCGGATGTAACCAAATCAGAGCAGACGGTCCTTCTTCATAACATGTCATACATGTAAATTGGTTACGCCCTACGGCGTCAGCGCCAAGTTTTGTAGCTTGACTCATCATAGTGCAATCTAACAATAATCTAATTCTTAGAGCAAAGATCGAAGTCATAGTGCTGCAGCCCAGTCTAAAGACTTATTTGGCACTCTGACATAGAAAAGATGAAAAACTTATACGAAAACGTACGTGTACGCCACTTTGTAAATTTTTTCATGGAATATGAGCTTTTGGAAAAAAAATTATGGTCTTTTCATTAAGTTTTAAAAACGACCGTTATAAAAACTAACAAACGATGAAATTCATTGAGAATATGGGTAGGATAAACAAAGCTGATCGCAACAATTAAGTCTTAAAACAGGAAGCACTAGTTGAATTAATACTCTAAATTAATATGGCTTAAACACAAATCCCACAATATATTTCAGAGATTCTCTTGATTTACCGAAACTTCTCGGAACCAGAACGGCCATTGTCACGATGAACAAAGAGATGAGTGTTTGTCGTATTCAATCGGTTTACGAAATTAAAAAGGAATGCCAGGTGGTTTATATATTATAGAGGTCATAATGCAATTTATAACATCTACAATAATTTGTTTGACCGAATGTTCGAAAGGCTATGACAACACGTCTTACGTTACCAATTCCCTTTGTCATAGCTCGTAGAAAATAATTGAATTTGTACCATATTTACGCCTTTTGGACCAATTAAAAGTATTATACAGTATTATTAAACATAGTAGCATCCCTTAATTAACATCAGTTTAATCATCGAGTGTGATTTGGGTTGTTGTTATGCAAATCGCTTCGGACGAAGATACCTCACGCGTCGAACTGGTTCTGCATCGCAGTGAGTACGCGCAAGCAATACGCACAGTTAAATACGCGTCGGACGGGTCAAATCAGCGTAAGGTCGCGCACACGTACTAAGTGCATCATTGTTGCAAACAGCCGTCATTGATTAAACACAGTAGACGGTGCAACTTTTCTACCTAAGCCCGTTGGACCTCTGTGAGGTGGATTATACAAGGAGCTGTTTTATTTATATTTTGAAGTAAGAACCACATTTTGTTAATAAATAATTTGGACTTAGCGGACCACTTCTTTTACGTCTTGGCTATATTGCGACATAATCAGCAGAATGAACACTTGCTCAAGGTGCAACAGCCAATATAATGATGGGGCTACATGCAGCGCGTGCTCCAAAAACTTTGATTTTCCATGCTCTGGTATAACTGAGGTTGGTTATAGAAAGCTCGGGGACCGCAGAGCCAACTGGCGTTGCGCTGACTGCAAAAGTGCTGGCCTGTCACCCGCCGAGCCGTCGCCTATTTTGCACATCGGTAGTCTGCAAAAGGAGCTACAGAAGATAACAGCTCAGCTAGCACCACTGGCGACTCTCGCGGAAGATATCAAGGCGGTTAAGTTGGAACTAAGTAATCTCCAAACGTCTATAAATTTTGCTCACGATACTATAAAAGAATTTACTGGGACAATAAAATCGTTGGAGGCCAGAGTTCAGACAGTTGAATCGGTGACATCTTCCATACCTGCACTTCAAAGCGAATTAGATCGCATAAATATAGAATTACGAGATAGGGACCAGTGGGCTCGTATGAGTAATGTGGAGATAAAGGGAATACCTGAGGAGAAGGGGGAGAACTTGTTCGACATTGCAATAAATATAGGAACAGTGGTTCTAAATGGGTATTCCTCTGCATGGATGCAGGTTACGTCTGGAGTTCCTCAAGGCTCATTGCTCGGTCCTCTGCTATTCCTAATCTTTATAAATGACATTGGCTCCTGTTTTAGAAACTCTAAATTCTTGTTATTTGCAGATGACATGAAAATATTTATCAAAATACGTAATCCTGCTGACTGTCTTTCTCTTCAAGCCGACCTGCATCGACTTGAGTCCTATTGTCGCGCTAACAAGTTGGACCTTAATATTTCCAAATGCCATACAATTACCTTTTCTAGGAAAACTAATATTTTTAAACACCTTTACTCCATCAACAACGAATGTTTATCTTACCAAAATTCAATTAGAGACTTGGGTATAATACAAGACTCGAAGTTAACATATGAGGAACATATCGATGCAACTGTTAAGAAGGCTTCCAGAGCTCTTGGTTTTGTTATAAGATCATGCGTAAATTTCAAAAAAATTAAAAACAATCAAAATCCTTTACTGTTCCCTGGTGCGAAGTATTCTCGAATATTCATCTCAAGTGTGGAATCCGCGTTACGATATTTATATTAATCGGATAGAGTCCGTGCAGCGGCGTTTCATGAGATACCTCCAATTTAAAGGTAAAACCTGTGATGCTGACTACGAAGCAAGATGCAGAAGGCATCATATTCTCCCTTTAATTAAAAGAAGGAACATGTCGGACATTGTGTATCTCATGAACATAGTCAGTGGCAGAGTCGATTCCCCTGATTTACTATCAAATGTTGTATTACGGGTGCCTAATAGATCACTGCGACATGGTAATCCTCTTCATACAGGTTCACCGCGTACAAATTATCGACAAAATTCTTTCTTCATAAGGGTCAGTGCACAATTTAATAACCTAACTATTCGTCATGATATTGACCTCTTCAATACGAGTGCTACTACAGTTAAACGCATTCTAAGCAATGAATTTTTTAACGATAAAGCACCTTGACACTCCTATCACTGCTGTCAGTGTGCGAACTATGTACGTTCACTTATTGGTTCAATTTTTGTTTTACATTCTTTCTTTTTTTCTTAGTTTACTCTCAAATTATTATTTGTGTTTATGTTTTGTTTTTCCAAATCCTTGTAGGGATGCATGATTATTTTCACTCACTTGTTCTTGTCAGGAGAGTAGTTATATTACGTGTAACATAAGCTTATTTTTACATATTGGTGAAGATTTGTAATTGGCTTTTGACTGTTTTATATTACTGCTCTTATGTAAATTGTAAGCTGTTGATCTTCCAAATAAATAAAATAAAATAAAATAAAAATAAAGCAGTAGGGAGATGCCACCTTGACGTGTGACCAAGTTTTGGATAGGGGATTTTAGCCCCTAGGTCAAATCCGGGAATGAGAGGTCTTGTTTCGTTGGCATCTCGATGCGTCTCTTGTACGCATATAGTACTATGTGTTGTAGGCACGTCTCTTACAGGATAAATGATTTACTGTCGGAAAAATCCACCTCCGACTGCAAATCGACCGAAAATGACCGCCGACCTGAGTAGTTCAATGGTCAACATGCCTGTCTGCCACGCAAGAGGTCCCGGGTTCGATTCCCGGCCGGGCAGAAATTGAAATGATGAATTTTAATTTCTGTTACGGGTCTGGGTGTTCTATGTATAATAAGTATGTATTTAAATAGTATTTAAGTGGTATATCAGTTATCTAGCACCCATAGTACAAGCTTAGCTTAGTTTGGGACTAGATGGCGCTGAGTGAAAAATAAAAGTCTATATTTACAGGAAGAACCCTAAGTCCTGGAAGCCCTGGAAGAGGTTTTCGTGCTGGTTCGGAGCGTCGTAGCCTCGAAAAGGGCTTTTGTGTTGGCCCTGAGAAGGGCCTTTGGGAAAGATATTGTCTAGCCATGAAGTCTTGGTGAGAGGATCAGCCAATCTTCGTTACCGACCAAGCTGTCCCCGTGGATTGCTGCCCAGGGTGCTTAGGAGGTTTCAATACTCCTGTCTCTAGAGTACTGGGATGCTCCTCTCTTGCATTCCAATATTTTATAGGACCAAATATAGGAAAGACAAACATTCGGAAAGCAAGAAACTAGGGTTAAAAGAAAAAGAAAGAAAGTAGAGTCTTAAAATATTTATTTATTTAAAACTTCATGCTTATTACAGTGCAATGGCGGACTTAAAGCTACGTAGCTTTTTCTACCAGTCGACCATTATCACTCAGATATGTTTATTAGAATGTATGTCACAATCCCAACAATTGTGTAGACTTGGAAATACAGCGTTATGATTAAAAAAGTCCAAGCAGTTGAGATTCGTCTGGTTAATGGATCTTTTCATGCGGAAGTATCCTTGTTCTCCGCTGTGGATACCCCATGAATTCTTAACCAGCCAGTATGGGATACCATTTTCTGTAATTAATAATACAGTCTAAGAAAGAGTACAAGAGTAATACACATTTTAAATAGATTAATGACGAAATAAAAAAATAACACAAAAAAAAATTAGGGGCGTGCATGCGTGAAACATTCTGTATATGAAATTAGCCTCCCGGCCTAGGGAAAAGCCGGTGGTAGTATGGTACCACTGCCTCACTCATAATCTATTTCTACAGCCAAGCAATAAACCAGGCGTTTATGTCCCCCGTTCAAACCGGGATATGAAAGAAAATAATTATGCTCTTGAGAAACAAATTTTTCGAATTTTTGCTCAAAAAAGCTGGGGTTAACAGCCATAAACATGATAATCATAGCTTAAACCTGTAGTTTATTAATATATTGTTTAAATATGTAGTTTTGGTACATTGGCACTTAAAATCTGGATTGATTACGCGCCGCGGGCGGTATGATTTACTAAAAAGACCGTGGCAGCGAGCTAGAAGTTTTTAAATTTTTGTCTGAAAAAAGCGGGAGTGAATATGTGAAGTAGCATAAACCAATGACTGAGCAAGCACGGCTGGGTGTAGTTAGTATTTTGGCTCTTAAAAGCTGGATTAATTACGCGGCACCGTCGGTGTGAATGTTTAAAAACAGTGCGAGCGGAGCGAGATCAAAATTTGGCTCAAAAGAGCTGATACACCTAAAATTATAGAAACATATGAATGAGAGAGTGCAGTGAGCTCGGTATTTTAAATTATGAAGCGAGTTAGATGCAATGTATCTATTTGTAACACGAGGTTTACATTACCTTCTCCGTATCCAACCAATAGAACTGCATGAAAATCGTGGGGTTTGGAATCTCTGCATGTTCCACTAATTATTCCACCTTTGTAATGCTGCAGTGGTCCAGCATGCACAACTAGCGAATAAACAAATATGAAGTATTTATTTGTTGCAATAATTTGAAGATGAACTAGCTACGACTGTCGAAAAATAAGTGAAATACCAATCACAGTATAGAGATTCGCTTGACTGACCTATAGAAAGCGGCCCTGATTGTACTAGACCGATTCGTAATCCAACTTCCGCGCCGTCGACGTCGATGTCCATTATAGATGTAGCGACACTCGCTACTGCCGTTATTACTTTGCTTTTGTCAAATTTACAAGTGCCATTTTCACCGTTACCGGAAGTGTAAGGATAGTCTTGCTCGGTCTCTATACCTGCTAAACTCCACGTCATAAATCTGAAACACAGGCACTCATATTAAAAATTAGCTGATCCGACGTGACTTCGTTCATATTGTGTTCTAACATAGGCGTAGGGTAGGCGTAGGGTAGGTGGAAGACAGGCGTAGGGTAGCGGTAGGGCAACACGCGAACGATGTCGCGGCGGGCCAGCTAGTTGTACAATATTTTTGTATTCTACAGAAGACTACCTATTAGCACACCTGGGTATCAGTATTATCATTCTGCGTACAAGCGCCTCTTTCGTTCCAACTTCCATAAATAGGCAGGAATGCTCTTCGGTTGCCTGCATGTACCTGGTCTATATTTCCCTACTTAACCATCAAATTTCATCATCATCAGCACATCACATAACAGTCCACTGTAAGACTTAGGGCCTCTCGTAAAAGAGGGAGGTTATTTCTTGTTGGAGATCGTATTGTTGTAAATATGTAAATGAATAGCCGTCAATTTTCCAGCCTACGGAGAGGCCAGAACTTTTGCATAGAAAACATTAGTTGCCTGGTACGACACCCACGACTGTAAGGGGTTGGTGCTATGCTACTCTGCCGGACACCACACGGCCAATACCATAAAGTGTGATCCCAGTTAAATGTATGACCATCAATCATACCCATATACACCAACTACTTTAAGTCCCTTACAACAAAGCAGTTTTCGCGTCTCCGCCCTGGCAGCCCATGCAGTCATTGACACAGGAAACCAATTCTTGCGGAGAGAACTCCAACAATTCTCCGAATTTCAATGCAGATGCCCCTTCGAGGGTGCCTGAAATATGCGCCAAAATGTTTTTATTTAGTTAACATTTTTCACCGTCGTATACAAATTAATAGTTTTTTTAGTCAGTACTAGTAATTTTCTAGGGATGCGATATCACTCGATAATCGATGCCGATATTTATTTTTACTAGTTTTCCGAATCTTCTTCCTCATAATAATATGGTGACATAGCTCACGTCCGTGACAGGCCGACGTCAGAGAAGGCGGAAGAGCAGGAAGTCGGACCCGACATAATACATAATGTGGGGTCCGTAGGAGTAGCAATTTAAGGGAAGATGCCACTGTTTCTCGTAACACAGTGTATAAAATGTAAGCAACAATTATGGAAATAAATAACTATTTAATTTTTATTGTATCAGATTAATCTACTTGGAAGGTCAGATGACCACTAAATATTATAGTTTCAGTGAGTGATCGTGAGTGAGAGGTGATGGAGACGGAAGGTGGCCAAAAGAATCCTTAAATAAAACAATGCAATTTGTTGAGTTTAAAGTTTAAACTCATTTGATTTACCTTGACCAAGACTAGTCCTGGAAGGTAGCCAGATTCTGGCGCTGGAAACGGATGGTGGCCAGAAGGTTACAAGTGCGTTATTCACATACAGTTTATATTATAGGGGGGGGCTTTCTGCATTCCTGATACAGTGATTGACTAATGACGACGTCCATGTGTACCTACGTTGGCTGGTACTAAAGATTTTAGTTAACGGCTTGTTATACGTGCTATTGTTTTAATTTTTATATCGTTTAAAGCCAAATTTTATTACAAACTCCTTGGTCAAAAATCAAAAGCCGGCGACCATTACTTATTTTTTATCGAATATTAAAAACAACATGTCTGTCCATACAATTCCATACTATTTTTGTAATATGGGAAGCATTTCGTGGCAGACGTACTATAATTATATTATTAACGTATAAAAAATCACTAAAAAAATTTAATCAGCACATTTAGCGAACTGCCTCTATCACATGATTTTGTCATTTATTGATTTTATAAGTTTAAACGTGGTCAGAGCGACCTCAAACAAGAACCTAGACTAAGTCAACCGCCAACTGCCGTCACTTCAGAAATCGTCATCAGGGTTCTTTTTTATACCACTAAGATGGCAAACAAGCTTAAGGCCTGCCTGATGGTAAGCAGTCACCGCAGCCTATGGACGTTTGCAATACCAGGGGCATCACCCACGCATTGCCGATCCCGTAGAAACCTTTTAACCCCTTTCTTGAAGAAACCCATGTTTATTTATTTATTTATTTAACATTTATTGTGCACAATAAATAGTATAAGGGTGTAGTCGTTAATAGAGAAATGTCACAACATTAACCAGCATGAGATTCAGGATGAAATGAGGATTAGATCCCAGGTGGTTTCCACCACTTTAAATGAACTTCATAAGGTTAGGAAGGTTGATTATCGAATAAAAAATAGCGTCCTTTTTTAGAGAAGAGCAGAAAGATTCTTGTGTTTACTTGTGATTACATAATTTCTATGGTCCGTAATAATGATAGAAACTACATAGGTTTTAAACTATATTTCATATTGAATCTCACAGCTAGTAATATTTTAACATAATTTTATCGGCGACTCAGGGTATGATGACGTTTTCTGGAGTCACTGACTTTGGCAGTTCCCTGGTCTAGGTTCATGTTTCAAGTCGCTCTGACCTTGTTTAATGTCATAAAATAAACAAACGGCAATAGCATAGGTAAGGGACAATTCACCAAAGGTGCTGATAAAATTTTCATGTGATTATATAAACATTAACCCATATTTCTGCTGCCATGCTTCCTGCGTTACCACCGTCGTAGAGGTCGTAGAGGGAACGTCTTGTTATTTTGTTGAGACATGTTAAGTTTAATAATCGATAAAAAAATTACTAAAAGTTTCCGGCTAATGTTTTTGGGCCAAGGAATTTGTAATGAAATTTGTCTCTAAACGATACAAAAATTAAAACAATAGGGTGTATAACAAGCCATTGGCTAAAAACTTTTGGACCAGCCTAGTTTGTACACGCTTATCTCCAGAACTACTGGACGGTTTTGAAGGGATTTTTTTATTGTTGTGTAGCTATTATGCCTGCGCAACATAATTGGTATAACTGATTTCGGAAACCGAACACCTGATATAGACCAGCTAAACTATAAGAAATATGGAAATTGCGTCTAATGGATTTTGATGGCGTTTTCATAGTTTGGTAGTTTGAGGTCCAACTCAAAGTCCAGGCCATGTTTTATTTAATTCGGTTGGGTAGAACCTGAGATACAGCTTGACCTCTCTGTAGTACTAGCTGTCATACATTAGGGAGGTCATTTGAAATGGACGCTCGGGAAAAGATAAACTGCCTTAAAAAATATTTCCACTCGGACGTATAATATCCGCTAGTGTATAATATCCTCGAAATTTATAATTGTGATGCTAACCTACAGCACTGAATGCCCAGTCGGAGCCACACTCTCCTTGATCCTTGACGCTTGTGACGACGTTATGGTCACGCCAGTCGAATTGCTTTGGAAGCTCCATATCGGGGACGTTGCTGGCGTTCAGAAGTCGTCTTCTCGACCGTTGGGTATGCATGACGTCGGGATCGGATAAAAACCCAGTTCGAGCAGCCAGGAACTCTTCCGAAGACATATCCGTAAACTCGGATATACCTGTATTCAAGATAATCAGATATATTTTGTATCTAACCAATAAGGACTATTTCCATTCGAGCGTCGGTGGCAAGGGGGTCCGCCTCGTAAGCGTGTGGTACCGACTTTCATCCTCAGTACCAATGACTCTTTCTGAGATATGTACATTATTGTACATCATGATTATGCTGAGGGAAAATGTCGTGATAAAATCTGCATATTCAAGCGACAGAATATGTAACGTAAATATCTGATCAGGAACAGTTATACAAGTGCATTGCTGAGAAAGTGAGGTACCAGAGAGGAGTTACAAATATTGTCTCGCTCTATTATTGATACACATAATCTTGACTTGTGCACCAGATGATTGCGAATTTGTATCTCAATAATTATGATACCTAGAATTCCAAAAAATATACAGTAGAATCTGAATTAAATACATGAGCAAAGTCACTAAAATAATATGGAAGGGCAGATACCATATATAGCAGAAGTGTCCCGTTTGTTCAGTGCATTGATCTCGGCCAAGTTCTCCACGAAAATTTTATACCGTTTTGAGTGCTCCAATGGATGATAATTCTTTTTGTACTCTTGCTTGAAGTCGTTAAACAATTGAACCAGCTGCGCTTTATCGTTCAGGTCCAATATCTGCTTCTCTGGAGGCGCCGCGAGCGCTGCGCAGGTGCAGGCGAACAAAAGGATCAGAACTAACATCTTCGGCTTAGTAATGTTCCATGGTAACGAGGCTTGTTTTATATAACACATATTGGATTTTTTTTCCACGTGATCGGCTGTTAAAGCTAATTATTTAAATGTTTTAGTTTATTACCTACACGCACATAAAAATATTTAGTCCGTTATGTTTGTGAAATGTCTAGTGATTACTAAAATATTTATTTATTAAGTAATTGATTGCACATAATAATGGCAACAGATTAGATAGTAGATTTTTAGCTGGATGTAATGTTTTTAACTTCGCGTTTAAATTAAATTAACCCTATATCGAACTACCCTATACTTTACTTAATCGAATTCTCGTACCTCGAATTCTGCTATGGCTCTTTTTTCAGCACTGCATCCTATACTTTGCTTGGTCTTGGCATTCTCGCGACGACGACGTAAGATCCGTCGGACTTCTTTCTAGGTACCTGTTTATTTAGGTATTTATTTCCATGGAATCCCTGAGACTCACGTCGGATGTAACCAAATCAGAGCAGACGGTCCTTCTTCATAACATGTCATACATGTAAATTGGTTACGCCCTACGGCGTCAGCGCCAAGTTTTGTAGCTTGACTCATCATAGTCTCGTCTCGTCTCGTAATCTGTCATCGGCTGTCAAATGGTAAACAACCTTTGTCACCAGCTCTGTTAAATAATTGTGTTCACAGTGAAAAAGTAGTGTTACAGTGTTTCAAATAGGTTATAAACAACTCACCTAACCTACGGCCGCCGTTAAGTTGAACTTTCTCACGGCGAAATTCAGTGGAATCTGATATATTCCATTTCGAAACATTGGTGAGACTATAGTAACTAGTAGTTTATTTTAAAATGAAGGCATTTTGAATACAAAAAGACGATTTCCATTCGATAAAACACCAATCACCAATATTTACAAACGTAACAGCTGATTGGACTACCTACCTACTTATAGAAGGAACGTCATTGTCACCTTGCTGTCATAAAGTGACATCTGTCACTGTGTTGCTACACGACAAAATTATAAATTGTGTTCGGATTTCTTCGGATTAAAAACATTGGACATAAAGACGTTCGGATACACATTGGGCAGACGCAACGTTTCGTTACGCGACTAATATTGCCACTCATTCATCATGATTTGTGCCGGATGTCGACAAGAAGTACGTCCTGAGGATGAGACTCTGTGTTGTATGTTGGAGCAGTGCGGTAAGGTTTATCACCTACTTTGCTGCAATAAAACCAGCGCTAAAGCCGATAAAGCCTCATGGGTATGTATGGAATGCTGCATAGCTGCGAAGACTGTTGGCCGAAATTGCAACACACCGGTCGGCACACCTACCACACTGAAAAATATAACGACAAGGAAAAATACTGCAATCGTACCGGCCAAACCAGCGGTGCCTCTCTTGAGCGATGAGGCATGCCTGTCTCTGAGTGGTGAAGCGTCGCGGATCCCTGAAAGTACAGCCCTTGAGTGTAGCGTTGATGATGTCATTTTACATCGCAGTCCTCAGGATATCACTCTGGAGGATGATTTATCGCGCTCGGTGTGCGCCTTGGAGATGCAGGTTCTACGCGAGCGTATTGCCCTGCTTACCGAGCACCTTACGGATGCTGTTTCCGCGGTAGCCCTTTATCAAGAAGCCCTCAGGGATTGTGCTGCAAAAATGGATGCTACCAACGAACGCCTTCAGAAAGTTAAGAGATTGCTGGAGAACCAATGCAAGTGTCGCCGTACTGATGGATACAGGGTGGAGACAGTCTCCTGTGGTATAAATACTGTTGATCCCCTAAGTGCTGTGCTGGCCCGGAAGACTCGTAGTCGTAAGCGGAATATAGCTGAGGCCCCTGTGGGCGAGGTAGGTGAATCTCCTAAGCCGATGAAACCAGAGTCCCCTAAACTGAGCTTGGAACATATGCAACCTACAGTGGTGGGTGATGCGCCTGCGGTGTCCAGCGTACCCCAACAAGAAGTTGAGCGCTCCTCGGCGGAATCTGGCAGCTCCCAAGAAGGCTGGACTGACGTCAGAAGAAAATCAAGGCGCTCAAACGTTATACATTGTACTGCTGGACCTAACGTAACGACGCTGAGAGCTGTGGAGTATCGCAAATGTATACACCTCTTGAATATGCTGTCGGGTGTTGACGAAATTCGAACGTACTTGAAGCAATTGTGTCCTGGTTCTAGTTGCTTGGTGGAAGAACTGAAAGCTAGAGGTGACTATAAGTCATACAAAATATCGGTTCCAGCCATGTATTACGAGAAATGCTTGTCTGCTGACGTTTGGCCTAATAATGCACGAGTAAAGACGTGGTTATTTCGCGGATACCGAAAACCTGACGCCGGCAAAGGGACGGAACGTGGCTCGAAATAGAAAGGACTACGGCATCTCTTTAGTATATCAGAATGTTAGAGGCTTAAACTCAAAACTTGCTGATCTTAGGTGCAACATGTTGCTAGGAAATTGTGATATCATAGCGATCACTGAAACCTTCCTCAACTCGTCGGTGGATGATGCTGAGGTAACAGGCTCTGCATGGAGCGTCCTACGCCGTGATCGGTCAACTGGACAGGGTGGTGGGGTGATGCTCGCAGCGCGCCCAGGTGTTCAGCTTCAACGTCGACCGGAGCTAGAGACTATCGCCGGTGAAGATCTCTGGGCTTCGTGCATGTTTGGTAACGTGACCTTTAATTTGTGCGTTGTTTACATCAATCCGCGGGCGACTGACGTTGAGTACTTTAATTGGTTCCAAAAAGTCGAGTCAGTGGTCGAGTCGTTGAAAGGACCCGTCATCATAATGGGAGACCTTAATCTAAATCCTAAATATAAGTCAAATGATATTTTGAATAATTATAATTACTTTTTATCCGTTTGTGGCCTGACAGAGATGAATGCTGTTGAAAATTTGTACGGTGGAAAGTTAGATGTGGTGCTGGTGTCTGAAAAGTTGCGTCAGACGAAAGTCATGGAGATATTGGGGGGTGGTCTTGTTCAGCGACGTGATGTCTATCACCCTCCTCTGGAAATTAGTGTCCCCTAAGGGATACCGAACGGGAACAATCTACAGTACTTGGGCCGAGTAACATTGATCCACAGGATGACTGGAATTTCTCTAAGGGAAATTACGAACTTTTATATCACCTTATCACTAACACCTCCTGGGATAATGTCTACTTAGCTCATAGTGTAAACGACTGCCTTGAATATTTTTATTCAATAATATATGATATCTTCGACAAGTGCATACCGAGGAAGATCAGACATCGCAGAGCAAACAGAATCTATCCTGTATGGTTTTCTGCAGATTTAATTAGGGACATTGAGCGTAAGGCTAGATTACATCGTGCGTGGAAGGCGTATGGTTGTCACTATTCGTATGCACAATTTGCTAGCCTCCGTGCTGATGTTAAAAGCAGAAGTGCGAGGGCATATAAAGACTACCTACGTCGCATTCAGGTTAACATCAAGCGTGATCCGCGTTCTTTTTGGAATCACATAAGCAGCCTAAAATCGAAAGGAGGTTTTGAGGCTAAGGTTATTTTTAACGGCGAGGAAAACACTGGGTGCAAAGCCGCAGATGCATTTGCTTCCTATTTTTCAAGTGTCTTCTTGCCCAATGCACCTCTCTTGAATTGTGCTGATGCGAGTACGGCTGACCGAACCACGTCAGCCAATTATATTTCTATTGGGCATATCACCGTTCAGGATGTCGAAAATGCCATTAACAGGCTAAGACCTTCTATGGGCCCTGACAATGTACCTTCTTTTATTATAAAAGCTTGCAAGGAGTTTCTTGTGGACCCCATTTGCCATATTTTGAACCTGTCGATTTCCTCCGGTACTTATCCAGAGCTCTGGAAGTTAACACGGGTTAAGCCAATTCCTAAATCAGGTGACTTAAAAAATGTAGAAAATTACAGACCAGTAGCAAATTTATCATCTTTGGCTAAATTGTACGAGTCTATTCTGTACGAACACATTTCTTCCCAGGTCAAGCCTTTCTTGAGTGACACCCAACACGGATTCAGATCCAAACGCTCTGTTAATACCAACCTACTAACCTTGGTTGACCTTGTCTCTGACCATCTCGATAGGGGTGTTCAGGTGGATGTGGTCTATTTCGACTTTCAAAAGGCTTTTGACCGGGTTGACAATGACATTCTGTTGGGTAAGCTGGGTGCCATTGGTTTTTCACCTACTCTACTGAAACTCTTTGCAAGTTACCTGCGCGATAGACAACAGTACGTCCGACATGGCTGTTATGTCTCAGATCCATACCACACGCGGTCTGGGGTCAGTCAGGGCTCAGTATTGGGTCCGCTCTTGTTTGGTATTATGGTGAACGACCTGGACTTGGTTCTCCAATCTTCTTGGAGCTTATTATATGCCGACGACCTAAAACTAATTCGCGGAGTGACTGAGATGTCTGACTGCAACTCGCTGCAATTAGACATTGATGCGGTATATGCGTGGAGTGTGGATAATGGACTTCTCTTTAATCCAGATAAGTGCCATGTAATGACCTTCAGTCGATCAAAGAGTCCCTTGCTGGCTCAGTACACCCTGGGCGCAAATGCAATCACTCGTGTTTATGCAGTTAAGGACTTGGGAGTCGTTTTTGATCCAACTCTCAACTTCCATGATCACATGAAGAAACTCGCATCTGAGTGTTCTAAAAGACTAGGGTTCGTAATAAGGAATTCCTGCGAATTTAGCGATCCCAGCGTGATAAAACTCGTATACTCGGCGCTGGTGCGGAGCAAACTCGAATCAGCATCGATTATTTGGAACCCATTTGAGAGTTCTTACGCCTTGCTTCTGGAGAAAATACAAAAAACATTTTTACGTTTTCTCTATAAAAAAATTTATGGATACTATCCCTTTTTGTACCCCACTAAGTTCTTGCTGGGTACTCTTGGCTTCAACTCTCTGGAAGTAAGGCGTAACTTCAGCTTACTCGTTGAGGTGTGTCGTATCTTGCGTGGCGAGGCGGACTGTCCTGCACTTGTCTCGCAAGTTGTAAGACTGGGTGTCCCGATTAAGCCGAGGATGCAACTGAGAGCACGTCCAGGTAAACTCCTCGCGACTCCGGCTTCGCGGACCGTGGCACGTGCGCGCTCTCCCCTTCTTCGCGGCATGGACATGCTTAACGCTTTTCAGGCATCGGCACCAGAGTGTGACATATTTGTGAGTCGATGTATGGAAGCGCGAAATGCATGTCTGAGGTTTAGTGAGTTGATGGATGAGTGAGTGTATCTTAATTCTTTAATTTGATTATGTATTTAATTTTGTTTTAATATAATGATGTTCTTAAGTTTTTAATTTAAAACTTTTATTTTGTATTTTATTGATATTTGCAGTGTATTAGTAATTTGTAAGTACTGTAACGCTGTAAATTTATGGAAAAAAAAAAAAATAGTGCAATCTAACAATAAGCTTCTTGAAGGATTCTTAGAGCAAAGATCGAAGTCATAGTGCTGCAGCCCAGTCTAAAGACTTATTTGGCACTCTGACATAGAAAAGATGAAAAACTTATACGAAAACGTACGTGTACGCCACTTTGTAAATTTTTTCATGGAATATGAGGTTTTGGAAAAAAAATTATGGTCTTTTCATTAAGTTTTAAAAACGACCGTTATAAAAACTAACAAACGATGAAATTCATTGAGAATATGGGTAGGATAAACAAAGCTGATCGCAACAATTAAGTCTTAAAACAGGAAGCACTAGTTGAATTAATACTCTAAATTAATATGGCTTAAACACAAATCCCACAATATATTTCAGAGATTCTCTTGATTTACCGAAACTTCTCGGAACCAGAACGGCCATTGTCACGATGAACAAAGAGATGAGTGTTTGTCGTATTCAATCGGTTTACGAAATTAAAAAGGAATGCCAGGTGGTTTATATATTATAGAGGTCATAATGCAATTTATAACATCTAGAATAATTTGTTTGACCGAATGTTCGAAAAAGCAGTAGGGAGATGCCACCTTGACGTGTGACCAAGTTTTGTATAGGGGATTTTAGCCCCTAGGTCAAATCCGGGAATGAGAGGTCTTGTTTCGTTGGCATCTCGATGCGTCTCTTGTACGCATATAGTACTATGTGTTGTAGGCACGTCTCTTACAGGATAAATGATTTACTGTCGGAAAAATCCACCTCCGACTGCAAATCGACCGAAAATGACCGCCGACCTGAGTGGTTCAATGGTCAACATGCCTGTCTGCCACGCAAGAGGTCCCGGGTTCGATTCCCGGCCGGGCAGAAATTGAAATGATGAATTTTAATTTCTGTTACGGGTCTGGGTGTTCTATGTATAATAAGTATGTATTTAAATAGTATTTAAGTGGTATATCAGTTATCTAGCACAAATAGTACAAGCTTTGCTTAGTTTGGGACTAGATGGCGCTGAGTGAAAAATAAAAGTCTATATTTACAGGAAGAACCCTAAGTCCTGGAAGCCCTGGAAGAGGTTTTCGTGCTGGTTCGGAGCGTCGTAGCCTCGAAAAGGGCTTTTGTGTTGGCCCTGAGAAGGGCCTTTGGGAAAGATATTGTCTAGCCATGAAGTCTTGGTGAGAGGATCAGCCAATCTTCGTTACCGACTAAGCTGTCCCCGTGGATTGCTGCCCAGGGTGCTTAGGAGGTTTCCATACTCCTGTCTCTAGAGTACTGGGATGCTCCTCTCTTGCATTCCAATATTTTATAGGACCAAATATAGGAAAGACAAACATTCGGGAAGCAAGAAACTAGGGTTAAAAGAAAAAGAAGGAAACTAGAGTCTTAAAATATTTATTTATTTAAAACTTCATGCTTATTACAGTGCAATGGCGGACTTAAAGCTACGTAGCCTTTTCTACCAGTCGACCATTATCACTCAGATATGTTTATTAGAATGTATGTCACAATCCTAACAATTGTGTAGACTTGGAAATACAGCGTTATGATTAAAAAAGTCCAAGCAGTTGAGATTCGTCTGGTTAATGGATCTCTTCATGCGGAAGTATCCTTGTTCTCCGCTGTGGATACCCCATGAATTCTTAACCAGCCAGTATGGGATACCATTTTCTGTAATTAATAATACAGTCTAAGAAAGAGTACAAGAGTCATACACATTTTAAATAGATTAATGACGAAATAAAAAAATAACACAAAAAAAAATTAGGGGCGTGCATGCGTGAAACATTCTGTATATGAAATTAGCCTCCCGGCCTAGGGAAAAGCCGGTGGTAGTATGGTACCACTGCCTCACTCATAATCTATTTCTACAGCCAAGCAATAAACCAGGCGTTTATGTCCCCCGTTCAAACCGGGATATGAAAGAAAATAATTATGCTCTTGAGAAACAAATTTTTCGAATTTTTGCTCAAAAAAGCTGGGGTTAACAGCCATAAACATGATAATCATAGCTTAAACCTGTAGTTTATTAATATATTGTTTAAATATGTAGTTTTGGTACATTGGCACTTAAAATCTGGATTGATTACGCGCCGCGGGCGGTATGATTTACTAAAAAGATCGAGGCAGCGAGCTAGAAGTTTTTAAATTTTTGTCTGAAAAAAGCGGGAGTGAATATGTGAAGTAGCATAAACCAATGACTGAGCAAGCACGGCTGGGTGTAGTTAGTATTTTGGCTCTTAAAAGCTGGATTAATTACGCGGCACCGTCGGTGTGAATGTTTAAAAACAGTGCGAGCGGAGCGAGATCAAAATTTGGCTCAAAAGAGCTGATACACCTAAAATTATAGAAACATATGAATGAGAGAGTGCAGTGAGCTCGGTATTTTAAATTATGAAGCGAGTTAGATGCAATGTATCTATTTGTAACACGAGGTTTACATTACCTTCTCCGTATCCAACCAATAGAACTGCATGAAAATCGTGGGGTTTGGAATCTCTGCATGTTCCACTAATTATTCCACCTTTGTAATGCTGCAGTGGTCCAGCATGCACAACTAGCGAATAAACAAATATGAAGTATTTATTTGTTGCAATAATTTGAAGATGAACTTGCTACGACTGTCGAAAAATACATGAAATACTAATCACAGTATAGAGATTCGCTTAACTGACCTATAGAAAGCGGCCCTGATTGTACTAGACCGATTCGTAATCTAACTTCCTGGCCGTCGACGTCGATGTCCATTATAGATGTATCGACACTCGCTACTGCCGTTATTACTTTGCTTTTGTCAAATTTACAAGTGCCATTTTCACCGTTACCGGAAGTGTAAGGATAGTCTTGCTCGGTCTCTATACCTGCTAAACTCCACGTCATAAATCTGAAACACAGGCGCTCATATTAAAAATTAGCTGATCCGACGTGACTTCGTTCATATTGTGTTCTAACATAGGCGTAGGGTAGGCGTAGGGTAGGTGGAAGACAGGCGTAGGGTAGCGGTAGGGCAACACGCGAACGATGTCGCGGCGGGCCAGCTAGTTGTACAATATTTTTGTATTCTACAAAAGACTACCTATTAGCACACCTGGGTATCAGTATTATCATTCTGCGTACAAGCGCCTCTTTCGTTCCAACTTCCATAAATAGGCAGGAATGTTCTTCGGTTGCTTGCATGTACCTAGTCTATATTTCCCTACTTAACCATCAAATTTCATCATCATCATCATCACATCACATAACAGTCCACTGTAAGACTTAGGGCCTCTCGCAAAAGAGGGAGGTTATTTCTTGTTGGAGATCGTATTGTTGTAAATATGTAAATGAATAGCCGACAATTTTCCAGCCCACGGAGAGGCGAGATCTTTTGCATAGAAAACATTAGTTGCCTGGTACGACACCCACGACTGTAAGGGGTTGGTGCTATGCTACTCTGCCGGACACCACACGGCCAATACCATAAAGTGTGATCCCAGTGAAATGTATGACCATCAATCATACCCATATACACCAACTACTTTAAGTCCCTTACAACAAAGCAGTTTTCGCGTCTCCGCCCTGGCAGCCCATGCAGTCATTGACACAGGAAACCAATTCTTGCGGAGAGAACTCCAACAATTCTCCGAATTTCAATGCAGATGCCCCTTCGAGGGTGCCTGAAATATGCGCCAAAATGTTTTTATTTAGTTAACATTTTTCACCGTCGTATACAAATTAAAAGTTTTTTTTAGTCAGTACTAGTAATTTTCTAGGGATGCGACATCACTCGATAATCGATGCCGATATTTATTTTTACTAGTTTTCCGAATCTTCTTCCTCATAATAATATGGTGACATAGCTCACGTCCGTGACAGGCCGACGTCAGAGAAGGCGGAAGAGCAGGAAGTCGGACCCGACATAATACATAATGTGGGGTCCGTGGGAGTAGCAATTTAAGGGAAGATGCCACTGTTTCTCGTAACACAGTGTATAAAATGTAAGCAACAATTATGGAAATTAATAACTATATAATTTTTATTGTATCAGATTAATCTACTTGGAAGGTCAGATGACCACTAAATATTATAGTTTCAGTGAGTGATCGTGAGTGAGAGGTGATGGAGACGGAAGGTGGCCAAAAGAATCCTTAAATAAAACAATGCAATTTGTTGAGTTTAAAGTTTAAACTCATTTGATTTACCTTGACCAAGACTAGTCCTGGAAGGTAGCCAGATTCTGGCGCTGGAAACGGATGGTGGCCAGAAGGTTACAAGTGCGTTATTCACATACAGTTTATATTATAGGAGGGGGCATTCTGCATTCCTTATACAGTGATTGACTAATGACGACGTCCATGTGTACCTACGTTGGCTGGTCCAAAAGTTTTTAGTTAACGGCTTGGTATACGTCCTATTGTTTTAATTTTTATATCGTTTAAAGCCAAATTTTATTACAAACTCCTTGGTCAAAAATCAATAGCCGGCGACCATTACTTATTTTTTATCGAATATTAAAAACAACATGTCTGTCCATACAATTCCATACTATTTTGGTAATATGGGAAGCATTTCGTGGCAGACGTACTATAATTATATTATGAACGTATAAAAAATCACTAAAAAAATTTAATCAGCACATTTAGCGAACTGCCTCTATCACATGATATTGTCATTTATTGATTTTATAAGTTTAAACGTGGTCAGAGCGACCTCAAACAAGAACCTAGACTAAGGCAACCGCCAACTGCCGTCACTTCAGAAATCGTCATCAGGGTTCTTTTTTATACCACTAAGATGGCAAACAAGCTTAAGGCCTGCCTGATGGTAAGCAGTCACCGCAGCCTATGGACGTTTGCAATACCAGGGGCATCACCCACGCATTGCCGATCCTTATTTATTTACGATGTTTATTTATTTTTATTTATTTATTTATTGAACATTTATTGTGCACAATAAATAGTATAAGGGTGTAGTCGTTAATAGAGAAATGTCACAACATTAACAAGCATGAGATTCAGGATGAAATGAGGATTAGATCCCAGGTGGTTTCCACCACTTTAAATGAACTTCATAAGGTTAGGAAGGTTGATTATCGAATAAAAGCCTCCTTTTTTAGAGAAGAGCAGAAAGATACTTGTGTTTACTTGTGATTACATAATTTCTATGGTCCGTAAAAATGATATAAACAACATAGGTTTTAAACTATATTTCATAATGAATCTCACAGCTAGTAATATTGTAACATAAACTTATCGGTGACTCAGGGTATGATGACGTTTTCTGGAGTCACTGACTTTGGCAGTTCCCTGGTCTAGGTTCATGTTTCAAGTCGCTCTGACCTTGTTTAACGTCATAAAATAAACAAACGACAATAGCATAGGTAAGGGACAATTCACCAAAGGTGCTGATAAAATTTTTTCATGTGATTCTATAAACATTAACCCATATTTCTGCTGCCATGCTTCCTGCGTTACCACCGTCGTAGAGGTCGTAGAGGGAACGTCTTGTTATTTTGTTGAGACATGTTATGTTTAATAATCGATAAAAAAATTACTAAAAGTTTCCGGCTAATGTTATTGGGCCAAGGAATTTGTAATGAAATTTGTCTCTAAACGATACAAAAATTAAAACAATAGGGTGTATAACAAGCCATTGGCTAAAAACTTTTGGACCAGCCTAGTTTGTACACGCTTATCTCCAGAACTACTGGACGGTTTTGAAGGGATTTTTTTATCGTTGTGTAGCTATTAAGCCTGGGCAACATAATTGGTATAACTGATTTCGGAAACCGAACACCTGATATAGACCAGCTAATCTATAAGAAATATGGAAATTGCGTCTAATGGATTTTGATAGCGTTTTCATAGTTTGGTAGTTTGAGGTCCAACTCAAAGTCTAGGCCATGTTTTATCTAATTCGGTTTTGTAGAAGCTGAGATACAGCTTGACCTCTCTGTAGTACTAGCTGTCATACATTAGAGAGGTTATTTAAAATGGAAGCTCGGGAAAAGATAAACTGCCTTAAAAAATATTTCCACTCGGACGTATAATATCCGCTAGTGTATAATATCCTCGAAATTTATAATTGTGATGCTAACCTACAGCACTGAATGCCCAGTCGGAGCCACACTCTCCTTGATCCTTGACGCTTGTGACGACGTTATGGTCACGCCAGTCGAATTGCTTTGGAAGCTCCATATCGGGGACGTTGCTGGCGTTCAAGAGTCGTCTTCTCGACCGTTGGGTATGCATGACGTCAGGATCGGATAAAAACCCAGTTCGAGCAGTCAGGAACTCTTCCGAAGACATATCCGTAAACTCGGATATACCTGTATTCAAGATAATCAGATATATTTTGTATCGAACCAATAAGGACTTTTTTTATTCGAGCGTCGGTGGCAAGGGGGTCCGCCTCGTAAGCGTGTGGTACCGACTTTCATCCTCAGTACCAATGACTCTTTCTGAGATATGTACATTATTGTACATCATGATTATGCTGAGGGAAAATGTCGTGATAAAATCTGCATATTCAAGCGACAGAATATGTAACGTAAATATCTGATCAGGAACAGTTATACAAGTGCATTGCTGAGAAAGTGAGGTACCAGAGAGGAGTTACAAATATTGTCTCGCTCTATTAATGATACACATAATCTTGACTTATGCACCAGATGATTGCGAATTTGTATCTCAATAATTATGACACCTAGAATTCCAAAATATACATATAATAGACAGTAGAATCTGAATTAAATACATGAGCAAAGTCATTAAAATAATATGGAAGGGCACATACCATATATAGCAGAAGTGTCCCGTTTGTTCAGTGCATTGATCTCGGCCAAGTTCTCCACGAAAATTTTATACCGTTTTGAGTGCTCCAATGGATGATAATTCTTTTTGTACTCTTGCTTGAAGTCGTTAAACAATTGAACCAGCTGCGCTTTATCGTCCAGGTCCAATATCTGCTTCTCTGGAGGCGCCGCGAGCGCTGCGCAGGTGCAGGCGAACAAAAGGATCAGAACTAACATCTTCGGCTTAGTAATGTTCCATGGTAACGAGGCTTGTTTTATATAACACATATTGGATTTTTTTTCCACGTGATCGGCAGTTAAAGCTAATTATTTAAATGTTTTAGTTTATTACCTACACGCACATAAAAATATTTAGTCCGTTATGTTTGTGAAATGTCTAGTGATTACTAAAATATTTATTTATTTAATAATTGATTGCACATAATAATGGCAACAGATTAGATAGCAGATTTTTAGCTGGATGTAATGTTTTTAACTTTGCGTTGAAAATAAATTAACCCTATATCGAACTACCCTATACTTTACTTAATCGAATCCTCGTACCTCGAATTCTGCTATGGCTCTTTTTCCAGCAGTGCATCCTATACTTTGCTTGGTCTTAGGCATTCTCGCGACGACGACGTAAGATCCGTCAGACTTCTTTCTAAGTACCTGTTTATTTAGGTATTTATTTCCATGGAATCCCTGAGACTCACGTCGGATGTAACCAAATCAGAGCAGACGGTCCTTCTTCATAACATGTCATACATGTAAATTGGTTACGCCCTACGGCGTCAGCGCCAAGTTTTGTAGCTTGACTCATCATAGTGCAATCTAACAATAAGCTTCTTGAAGGATTCTTAGAGCAAAGATCGAAGTCATAGTGCTGCAGCCCAGTCTAAAGACTTATTTGGCACTCTGACATAGAAAAGATGAAAAACTTATACGAAAACGTACGTTCGCTATTGGAAAAAAAATTATGGCCTTTTCATTAAGTTTTAAAAACGACCGTTATAAATTCTTAAAGATACTAACAAACGATGAAATTGATTGAGAATATGGGTAGGATAAACAAAGCTGAACGCAAAAATTAAGTCCTAAAACAGGAAGCACTAGTTGAATTAATACTCTAAATTAATATGGCTTAAACACAAATCCCACAATATATTTCAGAGATTCTCTTGATTTACCGAAACTTCTCGGAACCAGAACGGCCATTGTCACGGCTAACTCATTGATGCTTTTTTAGAAACACCGCTCCACCCCGCAAGTCTTTGTCCACGACAGAGGCTCTGGATATAAATTCCCTTACACTTTTTTCTTCTTTCAACAACAAAATGTCATTGTTCATGTTTGTAGTTTAATATCGGCCAGCGAACACTACTAAATCGGGACAGATAAATAATGCCCAGAGCATTTTTTTGGTGAGTTCGACTCAGTCTGAATGGCCGTCGATGGCCATATTTGTCTGGATATTAATGTCCAAACAATATGCTCCATTCACGACGCTGCATTTCTTCTACGCTGTGTACATTCGTCACAAAGCTTTGTGGCACTTTCACTATGCCATTGTGTAGTTCATTGAGATTTCTCGTTGCATTTGACGCGTTCACTCCGCGGTACTGCAACGAATACAAAGGCATTGGTATTTTGCTTAATACAGGATTCTAGACAATATTGTGTACCAAATCTATTAGTACCTATAATATCATAAACGTTTGATTTTGGAGAAACATCTTAGGCGGGCAGGAAGGCGCGATGTCTGTTGTAGCTGCCCATTTTTTTTTCTTAATGGAGGTCCTAGCTCAAAAAGTCTTAGACATTAGTACGAGAAGTTGAAAGGATTGGTACAATATTTTACTCTACTGGACTCGTCTCTGATGGTCACGGATATAGCAGTCGTAGGTAGTGGGATCGTAGGTTGCGGAATCATAGTTAGAAAAGTATAATTATTAAATGTCGTTAACATGCAACAGAATTTTACATATTACGGGCGACAGTTACCGCTGTACGTCCGGCAAGTGCTTTTAAGAGGCATAAAAAAACACCTCTTTGTCTGTCTACATCGTCATTAGTCAACGACAAGACTATCCACAATATAATATTCCTTAACAAGAATATTCTAAGCCCTTTCTATAGGCGTTGAACCGTGACGCATCCAAACTAACTGCTTGCGGCTAGGATTATAACAAGTTCGAAATTAACCAGTAAAGTGAAATAAATCGTACGTCTCTGTCCTTAGTATTGGGGATGACAGGGACCGCGATACATGATAATGGGGTACAAACAGGTTATCGATGTTACTTGTCCAACTGGTTGCGTAAGACGTGGGTGCCTATTATGTTAGAGTATTGTTGGTCACCAAGGAAGGAAAGGAATTGGATTCGGTGTCTATTCTAATGCACTGGGAAGAAGAATAATGCATAGAATCTACTAAGTAAAATTCATGCAATTGCGTGACAGTGGCAAAAGCAGTAATTAGCCGTTGGTTCGTGGTCCATTTTTGGTGGACACCAAACATGAGTCCTTAGACTGGTCAGTCCTATTAGAGTCTGTTTCGATGGAATTTGAAATCAGAAGGCAAAGCAATAGCTCTCGACTGCGCTGGCCACCAAAGTTGTCCATAACACCGGAAAAATGTATTCAAGGGCTCTCCAAGACCATTCTGACGTAGGGAGAGTGTATTTGGGAAAAATACACCATGGTTTTCCATAGATGTGATCAAAAGCGTGCCATTTTGCGTATACGCCACTTGGATTCGTAATGACTCTTACATGGGCTTTGATTCTCGAATGAGGCTTATTGAATTGAATTATTACGTTTGTGGTTTAAACTCGGAGTGTTTTTATTATGTTATTGGCATTTATGATGTGCGTTTGTGTACGTAAAGCTGATTTTTTTTTGCATATCTTATTGGATTAGCAGTTAGTTTATGTGAACTTGTAAGTTAACAGAAATAAATTTAAATGTGATTAAATTTATCAGTGATATTTTGACACGGTAGTCTATTTACTAGTTTAATTGAGATTCTTAAATTAGCTTCGAAACGTCTTATTAGATTCATATAAGAAATCTTTAATATTTTTTACTTCATTTGTTGACGCACCTGCGATTCTGCATTTTTGTTGCCTGTAACCTAAATGCATGAATCGTAAATGTTATGGGCGACAATTACCTCTTACTATCAGGTAGGCTGTCTGCTCGTTTGTCACTGCGTAGAATAAAAAAAGGCCAGCCCGTATTCAGGGCTCCCCTGTGCTGCGAATGTCTACAGGCAACGGTGACTATTCACCATCAGGTGACCAGATTGCTCGTTAGCCTCCCTCTCTTTAAAAAATCAACTTATATTTGATTCGGCGTAGATACTATAGTGTCAACAAAACAGTTGTGAGGTCACCTCAAACTCAATGTAAAGCCACAAACTTATCTGTCCCGGTGGCCAAAACCCGAACTAAGTGTCGTCATTTTAAAATGTCACTTTGTTGTCTACAACAGCGACGTCGTCACCGGTTCAGATTAGTTTGTAGGTACTACCCTACACCATATGTGAGGTCACTGATGTCACCTGAGGTTCCCTAATAACGTTCCGTTTATTTGTAATTTGATTATACACAGTCTGTTGTAATAAGGGTGTGACAAAAAAGTACATTAACTTAAAAGTTAATCACAATTTATGAAAGAACAATTTTCGTTTAAATTTCATTTAGAAAATTTTGATGCATTATTTCAAATTTCAATACTGATTTTTGGCGGTGGCCAAAACTGGAACTGTGGAAAAATGGCACTTGATTTTGAAATATATTTTAAATGACTTGTCGATGCCAACAACAGCGACACCCGCCACCGGGTGTGATAAGTTTGTAGCTCTGTACTTTTATTACATTAAGTACTTACTTATTCTCAAACTCGTAACCATGCGTTCCCGTGCTTCTAAGAAACAAAACCATCGCCATTCACGATCCGTTCGTTCCTCTGTCGGCGGCTAATTCCCAAAAAAATACACGTATCTCCTAATAGATCACAAATCAAAATACTTTAACCTCAATAAAGCTGTGACAAAAGGAATTTCTCTCATGGAAGTTGAACAAAAAATATCCATCTTCATATTCAAAAGCATATCGTGGTGCCTGCTCGTCTGGCGCGGCAGACACGGCGGCACCTACCTGACCAATCCCTGCGCTGTCTTTGTCAGTTACATTGGTTGGAGGAAAGAGTGAAAAGGACGGTAGAACCTCATTCCTTCCCTTTGAATGAAACGGTGAAAAAACATGGCGCGCGTACGTTCTTGTTTGTTCTAGCCGCCGCACTGACCCACGTTATTATAATGTGTTATCTTCGATGAGGGTTATATTTTAAATGCCTCCGCCGTCGTTTTTGAAAGAGTGAGGACTGATATTTGTTACGTTGGGAGTGCAACTGCACAGTATCTTCGTGGAAAGGAGATCTTTCATTTTGTTTTGTGGCCTTTGCTACTACCTATGCTTATAGATATCATATAGTATGTGAATATTGCATTGATAAAAATAGAAGAAGGCAATTGACAAAGACAATGACAATTTATCAGAAATTGCTTAAAAATTTCATTTATCCATATAAAATAAACACATCACGAGTACATATCTATCTTTAAAAATGACCTGTCTTCAAAAATTGCCTGATTTACAATTTAAGACAGTATGTTCAGTAGAGTCGCTGATGCTGAATGCTTTTGAGGTAAGGACCCTTTGTCCATACTGAGCGACGAGCTAGGCCTGTGATGCTCAAATTAACAGGATTATATACGTATAGGATTTTTTTAAATCTGTTTGTGCATGTGAGCTGGTGAAAATATTAATTGCCTCTGCTTCTCACAGCTCTCATATACTACGTACCGCTATCCAAAACGTCGCCTGCGCATCGCAAAGAGCGATCGCGTTTTTATTAACACTACTAAAATTCCTATACAGGTTGTGTTTGATAGGGTTCATTACAATACTTATAAATGTAAAAGAATTGTACGACTTTCATTAACCATATATTGCAATACTGAACTTATTTTTTATACCACTAAGGTGGCAAACAAGTTTGCGGCCTGCCTGATGGTAAGCAGTCACCGCAGCCTATGGACGTTTGCAATACCAGGGGCATCACCCACGCGTTGCCGACCCCGTAAAAACCTTGTACCTTGTACATAGTTTTGAAGTATTCAAGGAAACTGTTAACAATACATTCGGTGATTGACTCCTGTTTATATCGAATTTGCCCTCATTTCTATGAACAGCTAGATATTTAACCGCCATCTCAACTGGTGGTAAGTGACGATGCGACGAGCATGCCCGTCTAGCATCAGCCAATAAATCCTGAAATAAATAAATATTCACTCTAACTCTGTTACCTCTTTATAATCACTATAACAGCTCTTAACTATCTGACTTAACTACTGTACTTGAATCTCCTTCACGTATATTAGTGATGGTATTGCCATAACTTCCACGCTTGGTAAGTAAGTTGAAGTTAGTAGTATTGAGTATTTTCACAAGAAGCTGCTGTCCATTTACTGAGTCATTATAATTGGAGATGTCACAGTGCGAGAATTAGGCCCGAGGACTGGTTCACATTTAGTACACACGACATCGTACCGACCTGATCCAGTATAAAATAAGCTAGCCTTTTTATAGACGCGCTTAGAAATGATAGCTCCTTTTATACTAGTTTTGGGTAGGTTGTACGACACGACACATGGGCGTCAGTGATGCTACATATCCGTATTCAAAACGGTTACTATTAGATCTTACAGTGTGCACGCTGGGTTCCAACTGACAATACTTGACCGGCAATCGGCACTGTGCGTCCGTTAAAATGAGAGAAATTGACCAATCATTGAGCCCAATCAGTCGGCATGAAAGTAGTGCGTTCACTGCAGACAAGCACCGTGAGAATGCATAATAAAGCTACTTAGAGAATTAATATTGTTTCTGAATACTGGTGATATTCTACCCTGCCGGACACCACGAGGTGAAAGTCGGTAGGTACTTCAACTGAGAGAATTGCTTAAATCGGGCACAATATCTCTAATTTCTGTAATTATATGTAAACCATTGTGTTATACCAAATCATGCATGCCTATAGTGCAGATTCTTGGATACATGCTGTATATGCAGCTATTTTACCTTGAAGTGGGGAGAAGGGCTGATGTATTTTATATCCCAACGTTGCACTGGGATATATATCTAAATGACTTTTCAATTTTATGGTTTATGCAGGTATTTTACTTACAGAGCAACGATTCATATGCTGGTTTCACAGTTTAGAGGATTTAAAGTTCATTATCTACACTGTTCGTTTTGACGATTTGTATGCTCTATGTATTGTCTAAACAGCAGTTTGCTTACTTCATTACAAGTTTATATTACACATCAAGTGAGTTTCTGTGTTCCACATTTTAGCTATAATCATCGTCGTGAACTACATTTAGCAGTTTACGATTTTGATCTACATTAATTTTATCAAATGATATGTATATTTATGAATTTGAGTCTTTGCTTATTGAGGTTATTTACGAGTATAATATTAGGATTTCTATAATCTGACAAATTTAAGTTACCTATGTATCTCGTGAAAAGAAAACAGACCAATTTTGATAGAACCTGCTGTTTGTATTTCGTATTCAAACGAATTATTTAGTATGCAGGAACGCCTGACGAATTATTGGATGTCTGCATTTTCTAGTATCCGGGTGAGATGCATTACATAAGCGGTCTTACTAATATATTATTTTCTGACTGTTTTTAGAGTTATTCCTGTTATTAATTAATTTCTGTGTCACATCAGCCGAGTTAATTGCTAATGTTAAACTAATGGACTTCTGAAATATTATTGTATCGATATACTTTTAACCCTGAGGAACCACTAAGGCTACTTCTGTGTGAACATAATCACGACTAGTACTGTTCAAAATGTTAGAAGTACAATCAAGATTTCCTTCTCATCGTCCTCTTTCTAACCAGCTAAACGACTCCCCAGAATGACGTAGCAAAAGCGCAGTTGGCGTTTGATTTATCTATGGCCGGGTCACCATCGTCCCCTAAGTTGCCGTCATACGTTACCGTCCGGTGTTACCACCTGCTAAATCACCGTTAAGCTCCGCTGACCACAGTTCCCATAAAATAAGATTTAAAACACGGCCCATAAATATAAAGTTTACTTTATTATTTATTGTTACCACATTGTAAGGGACGATTTAATTAGGCACGGTCTCAGTAGTCGTCTTTACGGACCTTTCTACTATTGTACCGACTACGCCAATAAGGGGGTGTGTACGTTCGTAATTGTTTATGTTCTGTTCAGTTTTGTCGTTTAAATCACTCGGGACTCCGTACGGATTATGGGCACCTAGTCGTGAAATTGGGTCAGTGATTTACGTCTGACGGTTGAGGGAAGGTCATACTTTGGGCGTGTAGTTGTAACGATATATTTTGTGTCCATTAAATTTATGTGATGACAACGATTTGTATCTAGTTTATTGTAGTATTTTTTTTATTCAAGGCTAGTGTTTGATCGTAGTTCGATCATATTTTCAATATTACGAAATCAAAGGCAACAAAATTTTGTAGAGGTGATCCAGAAACCATATCGCTAAGTTTTGGTATTGGTTTGTCGTTTCAAAGATGCTATTCAAAGATGGAAATCTTAAATCCCATGTCACTGTGAAACTATATATTTTAACAAAAATCTGTCTAACCATAAGTGATATTGGTTTTTGGATCACGTCTACAAACTTTCATTTGCTTTGATAGCGTAATATTGGAAATATGATCAAACTACGTTTGTATGGAGTGCGCTCGGGAAACATTCCTCTTAAGCAATTTTCAAACAAGCACATAGAAGCAAGCGACCAGTGCCACACTTTTTGTTTTAATCTACTGAAATGTCGTATTAGACTTAAGTAATATTCATAATATCGCATTACTTATTTACAAAATAAAAGGCGGAGCTCGACTCGCATAAAAAGTTCATACAACAATCTTGAATGACACAATTTATTCACAAGAAAACAGCCACGAAGAAAATAAATAAATATATCAAAGGGTGAAAAAGGCAACACCGAACAATATCTTGCAGACAATTTATTTTAATTTGACATCGGTGTTACGCCCACTTTGCCCTAACATTGGGGTAATTTCGATTTATCTTTTTGCCCTCTCTCTTTAATCACTAGTTTTCAAAAGAGATGGAACATATTGCGTATTTTTAACAAATCAATAACACTAAAAAGAAAGCGATAAATGTACGTATTTTGTATCTTTTGTTAAATTATGCATTAATGTTCGTGCAAATCGAATATTATGATTTATTTTAATTTTAGCCCTTTGGAGCATGCTCCGTAAAGTTAAAAGGGGAGTGAAATTAGAACTCGGTCTGTCTGAAAAGTGACATAACGTCGTTTGGTAAATTGCCATAACAAAAGAGACTGAAAAAAAGTCGGTATATCCAATCATGTCATCTACCAAATCGAAAATAATGAAATAATATCAAATAGTTACATTATTTTCGTGTAAATACATCTATTATTAAATATAAAATGCACAACTTTATGAATATGTATGTTATTGCCCTCGGCACTAAATCCTACAATTTTTTAAGCAGGACGACTTTGTCAAGGGAATTTCTCCGCGCACTGTCAAAAGCATCACCGCATACCTTAACTGACTCAATTATGTTTTCTTAAAAAATATTTCGTGCTATTTTTGTATTAATCATAATCATTAAACAAGTCTTTATTTACTGAATATGACAGTCGCCGTACGCATAAAGCCACTGAGGCGAATACGATACCTAACAATTTCTGTCTCTTCTGATTCGCAGTCACCGCTTGTCATCAGGCTGTCTACTCGTTGACACTATGCAGTATAAATCAAATCAAATCAAATCAAATCAAATCAAAATTTCTTTATTGATTAGGACAATAAATATCTCTTTCAATCGTCAAAAATGAGGGGGATAGGAAAGTAGGAAGGAAACACACAGTGACACGCTGATATAGGAATATAGGAAACCTACATCTTCGGTGTAGATCTTCTAGAATACATGCGGTTCCACTCGTGTCGTCACACGTTCCACGATGATTTGAACTGCGTTATCCACAAACAAAACAGGCGCATTATTCATTTCATCGCGACCTAAGAGACCCCTACGCAAGTGCGCTATTTTCTGTAAAAAAAAATTACAAATCCAATGAAATTCAATTTAAGTATTGTAGATAAACGTGATCTAAAAGGATTTACTAATACTTTTAGAATAACTTGTAGCACTTTATCATCAAAAATAGAACAGAAACATTTACACAGTTCTCGAAAAGAACCTTTAAGTAAAATAGATGTGAAGAGTTGCCAAAAAAATTTTTCGTGAGAGTATGAACGCGGCAATGGCAGAAGCCGGGCTGGCCGCAAGGATGGCCATTCTCAGGGAAATTAAAATTAAATCCTGCGAAAAATAACACGGTAACCTAGTTAATAATGATCACATATTACTTACATAGAAGAAATTAAATCTGATCACCTACACTTAGTAAGTATATATTCGTCGTTTGGTATTTGATCGCTGCGATCAATTCAAACAACAATCATTAAGAAGGCATAACATGAAGAACTAATAAACTGCACCTACTTTAGTACAAAAACTAGTTTTATGTTGTACAAAAACATGCATTCCGTCATTAATAAGACTGGTCTCCAAAAATGGGGTAAAAACCAGTTGCAAACGTTATGTCTGGATTTTTTTACGGAAACCCGGAAGAATGCATTTTAGTATTGTTATTTATATTATTGAGTTTAGTCTCTGTAAGGCGCTGTGAAAGGATTTCAAAGAATACACCCGAAATTAGAACAGATAGGTCCATTGTGTGAACTAGTAAAGAAGACTGTCACCAACACGTTCTCAAAAAAAAACCGCGCAAAATCGCTCAATCGTAACGAATTTGCAGTTCTTGTCTTTTCTCTCAATACGATTTTTTTTTTGATATACCCCAATCGAACCTTTATTAAATTCAAAACCCTTTTTAAATACAATCGAGTGATATTTATTGCGTTTTTTGCGCTTAAATCGATTCATGGCATTGCCGTGTAATGCTCCAGATATATCGACAATGGAAGAAAGAGAAATAAAAAATATGAGGATTACATTGAGGGCGCGAGATGGGTAACTTGAGGTCATGACGACTCACACCCCTGTACTTCCTGTTTAAAGGTTATAGGGGTGTCACCGTGTGTTGAAATTAAAATCTAAGTTCCTCGAATAAAAGTTGGAGTTTATTGCAAGAAAATAGTAGATCTCAATTGTTGTGACCTACTTTCACCAACCAATTCTAATTTGAGCCTCCACTCAAAATTATTTACTTAGAAATAGATCTTGGCCTCCGACACAAGAATTCACCACTGGTCCCTATCCTGCGCTATTTGTTCGCAGTTCGTTACCTGGAATTAAAAATTGTAATGATAAAAAATTATTTTAGACATTACGTTTTAAATAACTTATTAACTTTCTCAAGTAAACAAATTACAGCTTGTAGGTAAAATTAGAATATGAGCTTTTATCAAGTTCAATACGTTTGTGATAACCCTAGCTGAATGAAAGGATTTACAATGACCAAATACAGCGCCACGTAAATTCCTTAAAACCGTACCTCAAAAACAAACTATAACTAAGATGAAATAATGTTCAAATTTAATTGAATGTAATAATATTTCACACAACTGCAATAGGGTTGTCAGTGCAACCGTCGCGACAGGTCACGGGTCCCGAAATCAGTTCCGTGAGAATCGGGAATCGAACCCCGCTACCCGTTGCAATACGAAACGAACTGTTGACAGATCAATACTAAACCTTCCTTTATATCGCAGAGAATGCGCAAATAATAACAATGCTGTTTGTTCGTCTTGATTGAAAAATAATATTGCTAAAGTATTGTTAGGTGATTGTGTCGCAGGTGATGATGTTAGTGAGAAAGAAATAAGTATTGCTCTTGTAGTTGGCAATATTAGCAATTTGATTGAGATAATTAATAATAAAATTAGTATTTCTGCAGAAAATTGTGTGGCCGGGGCTAATGTCACTTAGGACATCCAATAAAAAATACTTTATTGTCAGACTAGCGACCCGCCCCGGCTTCGCACGGGTAGTAAACCTTAACAAATTATACACCTGAACCTTCGTCATGAATCACGTTGCCGAAAACCGCACTATGTAGTCTGTGTGTGAATATCGTATGAAAATCCGTTCAGTAGTTCTTGAGTTTATTGCGAACAGACTCACAGTAAGACACGGCGTGGGACTTCGTTTTATAATATGAAGTAATTATATTATACTTAAGTATGTACTGAGTAGTTTCCCGTTGCAAACAGGACACCATATTACGATCACAAAAGTTCCAACCGTCTCCTCAACCATTTTAGAGGGAAGGGGGCGACCCGGCTCCTGACGACCGTATTTCTTGACATTGACTCCCCTCCCGTACGTACCCCGTGCTGCCTAGATAGCCGAGCGGACTTAGCGGCGAACACGCGATTTTTTTCTAATATTCGCATTTTTAAACTCGTGATATCTTTCGAATGGAAAGTCTGAATTGAATAATTCAAAAAGTTATATAAAGGTATTGAAGCAGTCGTGAATATGAAGTAATTGATTTTGATAAGGATTAATACCAAGGTACAAATAAAGAGCGTTTTTTAGCGGCTGCATTTCAATTAAATTTTGAAAATAAAAGAGCACTTATTGTGACATAACTATAATAGTTAGACATATACTGTCGCGACACTTTTTGTAGATAATGATGTGTTCTGCAAAGTCGTAGCACATTATTTTGTTCTATCATCAATAGTTTCCGCAGCACACGCGATGTAAGGAATTTTTTGGGTATTTTTTTACACCTTGGGTTACATTATTGGAGTGTTATTAATTATCCGTAATTTTTTAGCAAATATAATATAGCCTATGTCACTCGGGGATAGTGTAGCTTCCCAACGGTGAAAGAATTTTTGAAATCGGTCCTGTAGTTTCGAAGCCTATTCAATACAAACAAACAAACAAACAAACAAAAAATCAAACATTTCCTCTTTATAATATTATATACTAGTGGACCCGGCGCGACTTCGTTCACGTACACCTACCCACCCTCTACCCATTTTTCTTGCTTATAAACCTTCCTCTTGAATCACTCTATCTATTAAAAAAAACCGCATCAAAATCCGTTGCGTAGTTTCAAAGATTTAAGCATACAAAGGCACATAGGGACAGAGAAAGCGACTTTGTTTTATACTATGTAGTGATATAGTAATATAGTATAGACAACGTGAGGATGCCGAAGATCGGGCAAAGCGGAGAAAATAAAGAAGGAAAGCGGACCCTGGCATCAGCCGGGATTGAGTTCGAGTGATGATGATGATGACTACACTACACTACACTATTGTCAGACATCACAGATATTTGTCAAATAGGTCTACTTAAATTTTTCGAATCGCAAGTGGCATTACATTTATATAAAAATAAAAAATCGACAACCCCATCATAAATCTAAAAAGAAATTATAAATGCAGAACCTGACGGATGTGTCCCAGATCAATAATTTTTTTTTTAAATTTTAAATGAAATCATATCAAAATTTATTTATTGAGTAGGACATTCTATATCTCTGTCAATCGTAAAAGAAAAGTAGGAAGAAAAACACAGTGATACGTTGGCCGCCCCAGGACCGGAGCATACCCACCCAAGCCGACAACGGTCGGACCGTGTCCGACAATGCCAAACAAAGCCACATTACGCCCGACATAATACATAGGTAAATTATACATAAGATATCCACCTAAAAGTACAGCAAGAGTAAGCCAGTCTACCAAGGCAGCACCCGTTTAATTTAAATTTAATTCACTTAAATTTAAATTTATAATAAAGCATATAAATTTACTTTTGTCGTTACTTTAACTCTTTTTTTTACTGTATTGAATTTGTCTTAGTGCCGAGTACTGTAACCGCGTACCAGCTTTCAACTGAGCGGCGAGGGAGGGATTTCTTAAAAACAATAAACGCTGCCCACCACAATGCGATCCCGGACCGCGGATCCCGCAACAATGACCGATTAGTCAGAGTCCGACCACCGTGACCGACAATGACCGACCATGACCGACTGATGGGTCTCGAAGGCCATTTGAAGTGCAGCTGTGAAGAAAAAGACGAAAAAGTTGAAGACGAGAATTCTTGTTAGAGAGAATAGTGGAGTTGTTAATAAGCTATAAGCGAAAGCTCTCTCGAAGGTATTGATTAGCTGATTGGCCTAGTAATAGAGGGGTACCGGAGTTCTATCCATAAAGCCGTCATGCATGCCCTGTTGGACTTAAGCTTCTTGCCATAATCTTTACGCTCGGCAGCTGAGTTAAACAGAAAATGCTGATGCCCACTTTCTAGTTTATATAGGTAATTATAGATATGGTTTACATAGGTAAATATAGATATGTTTTACATAGGTAATTATAGATATGGTTTACATAGGTACTTAAAGATATTTTATTGAGGAGGTGTTTTATTCTATTCTGCCGGTTACTAGTCTGAAACTAGACAGTTTCAACTAAGAAACTAGTCAAAACAACTGATTGCACAGAAATCATCCGGATGTCGCATGTCGGCACAAACTAGATTGACAATAAGAACAACTTTGGAGTGATATAATTTGGGTCCCATGTAATTACAACGTGCAACCATTTTCAAATATCAGGTAAAAATGACGACTAAAGCAACAAACCTGATAATGATGACACTTGTAGAACTACTAATATCTACTATACATGCTACTGTAGCATCGGTAGCCGAGTGGTTTAGGTAAGCGTAAGCGAGAGGTACCGGGTTTGAATCCCACTGCGGCCATGTATATACCAATGACTCTTTTCTGAGTTATGTACCTTAATAGTTGAATACCGACTGATGCTTTTACGGTGAGGAAAAACATCGTGATGAAACCATCTGAATGTGTATCTGGTCAGGTCCCCTTGGTGGCAGGGTCGCGTAGGTAATTATCTGATCTGTCAAATCCTGGATCATGGTCAAGGCGGGACACCGGGCCCTCGTGAGCGAGCACAACCGGGATATTAACGCCAAGATGATTTTTTTATCATGCTTTTGTAGTAAATTGTCTGATCGACCGAAAGTACATTTAAAAGAATTTGAACGCTGTGCAAGAATCGAACCTGCATTATCCGCATAGGTACAAGGCGGATGCATAATCCACTGGGCAACCACACGCTCCAGGACTTATTCAGCTCTACTGAATACGTACTCATAGAACTCAAATACAGAACACACATAATTGAAATCTGGACACAAAGTGCGAATTACAGTTACATCAGCACACAGCTCCCGAGGCTCATAATCATTCATAAAAACTTCAAAGGGAAGCCTCTGATGCCGCTATCACTACACCATTGACAAATCCATGTCTACTTGACCACTTACACCTTGCGTACTGAGAACCGCCGGCTTTTATGAATGAAAACGCACACGCCTCCTCTTAACACCATTGTGCCACTTCCAGTTTATTCAAAACTATTGTATCGAGACCCTGACTCCCGAATTCTACCTACGACCGCTGGGAACACGGCTTAGTTGCGACATAGAAAGGCGTGGACCAACAAATAATGGTCAAACAGTATCCAAAGTAGGATTTCCGCTCACAACATTGTACTAATCGCCGGCATAATGACTTTTTCTGGTTACGGCACCCTCTCTTAATATATACTAAACCTCTTCTGGGATTCTCGGAGTGTCCCATCGATAATTAACTGTGAAAGCTCGGAGAAAGTTGGGGTCTAAGATTATTTGGTAATAATCAACGAAATATAGGTAATAAGTTTAACAGTATCTCGAAGTCTCTACAGTCCGATTCAATATAACAAAAGTAGAGCACGTGATCAATAAGTATAATTGATAGATAATAAATTATTTGACTTATTTAAATAAATAAATATTCGCGGAACTAAGGAAAGCTTATACTATGGGTGCTAGCTATAATTGATATACTACTTAAATACTTTTAAATACATACTTATTATACATAGAACATTAATTAAAATTCATCTTTTCAATTTCTGCCCGGCCGGATATCGAATCCGGGACCTCTTGCGTGGCAGACAGAGAGGGTTTCCTTATTGTCCACATACATTTAAAGAAGAATCCACATTATTAAAATAAGTCAAATTAATTTTCTATTGAAATGTACTTTACAGAGTCATCTTTTTACGCATATTACAGAAAAATATATTCTACTGAATAAGTAGCAAATATGAAGACATTGTAATCACAAACATTTATTACTATGAGGTCACACAGTGCGCGCCTACGCACAGGGTACGAACCAATAAATAAAGGTTACAAGTACCTATTATTTACATTTTAGAATATATGAAAATTACTTCAAACTTACCTACCAAGAAATGGTGCTTACACTTTATAATTGCCAAATTTTAATCATTCCTTTTCCCACAGTATTGTATGATGAACCATTTCTTCTTTGTGACGTCAATACTTGAATCGCAACGTCGCTACAAAAGCTTCTGGCTACCGCTGAACGTATGGGAACGTCACATTCGGACATCGATAATCCTATACAAATTCGTTTGTAAGTACAAACTACAAACTCGTTTTGCGGCCGGAACTGTTCCGTTGAGTATGAGAAATACTGTCTTACACATGAAAATATAACTTTGTCAGATTACGCCAAATAACACAATGACAGCTAGAATAGGGTGTTCGAAAGTCAAGTTCCCGATGGATTTTGAGTCTTAATATTACACACTTAAGGCACTATAGGTATTTCAATGAACGCAAATACAAGAGAACGCAAGCAGCCTTGTTTCAATAGAATGCAATCCCTCAAATCTGCATTCTGAATTAGATTGTTATCTACTTAATGCGACTTTTAAATGTGGTCAACGTTTCCAATATCCGGTTTGAACCGCTTTGAACAAGATAGGAAACGGATTTCGGCTACAGATTGTAATTGTACGATTGCTCGTACTTACATTCGTATGACAAAAACGTTGGGCTTTTAGTCAATGATACAATGTTTATTGTGGTGATAAGTATCCACTTAACCGGAAGAAAGTTGTTAATAATGAAGTGCTTAACGTTTCGAGAACCTTGTACTTTTGCGGTGCATCTGCTCGATTTTGTTCGCAGTTATTTGGCGCATTCGCAGAAATTGTAAAAGAGTTTAAGCAGAGACGCGTGTTTGTAATATAGAAAGTACTTAATTCCATTATTAAGATGGAGTAGCTTTATATTGAAGTACATGAGCAGATGAAACTGTATTTGTAAAGGATTGAATGTCGGTTCTGGTTTGGATTCTTGAGAAGTGACTTAAGAATAGAAATCAGTCCTCACTCTAACACTGAAACTGTTGTAAAGTGTGGACTAATTTATGTGTGAATCATATTCCTTTATACTACTGTGCAGATGTTTAATGATTTTAATAGCATTCATGAATTAAATTTTTATATATTATATGAAATAACCCTGCGGGAAAAGGACTAGTCCTTAGGGCATAAGGGACAGCTAATTATTTCTTCTATTAGCAAACTGATTTTGGCTAAAGATGCACCAAATACCGTAAATGTTGCTGTAGCGGCGAAGGAAAGTTTTCTTGAAGTAATAATAATAAATAAATATTCGTAGACAAATTCACACAGCGCCATGTAGCCCCAAACTAAGCAAAGCAAAATATAAAATAATTGCCTACCATCACAGCCCATAACAGTCCACTGCAGGACTTCGGGCCTCTCCCACGAAAGGGGAGGTCATTGCCATAATCTCCACGCTTGGCAGGCGGGTTGGAGATCGCAGTGCAGTTGATGTAAATCTACCCAGAAAGATGCTGCTGCCCATCTTTCAGATTTGTCCCTTAGTCGCCTCTTACGACACCCACGGGAAGAGATAGGGTGGTGCTATTCTTTAAGGTGGCGGCACCACACACACACCAAATAATTGCCTGAAGATGAGTAATTCGAAACCGGTTGCAATTTGATAAAATTGTATAATAAAGTGGAACTAGTGTACAAAAAGTGATTTAATTCATAATAATGGAGTTCCATTATGAAGTAACAACACAAAGTGTTAAATATTTACTTTGAAATACATACTTATTCTATGTATAATAAGTATATATTTCATACCCACACCCGTAACAGAAATTAAAATTCATCATTTTAATTTCTGCCCGGCCGGGAATCGAACCCGGGACCTCTTGCGTGGCAGACCGGGATGTTGACCATTGAACCACTCAGGTCGTCGAAGTCGTAATGCACTTATGCTCTTGAACATGGAAAGTATCACAATATTTTTTATTTCTTCAAGATTATTCTTTAGCTTTTTACCGCAGCATCGTGCAACTTTTGCCTAGATCGATGCAATTTAAACTTCCAACAAAAAGTGCAAATTGGAAATTTTTTTTCCACACAGAGTACACAAAAACCAAAAAAGTAATTCGACTAACAGGTTTCGTTTAGTGCAACCAACTCATTTCAGTGAAGTGAACCACATATCACAGTCAACTACCGAATTGGATCGAGATAGTATCACTAAAAAGCTCTGTTGTTGTTCGGAAATAGGTCTTAAAACAATTGTAATAAAGTTTATGTTGAAATAGCGAAATGGAATTTATTAATGCTGTTTCTTTATTGATGTCTTTTATTGCATTTCGCAGTGGGTTTCCTCATAGTGGTCCAAGTTATAAACGAATGCATTTTTTATAATAAAAAGTTTGTATGTTCAAACATACTAACTTTGTATGTTGGTGATAACCAAAACTCCTAGACACATTTCAAAATTTCTTTTACTTAGGTATAGGACTCTCAAGCTCAATCAAGGACCCCGGGCCCTCGCGTTCGGCAACACAATATGGATATTGACACCAAGATTATTATTAAATAGCAAACTCTTCCCGAGAGTGTAATACGGTACTTTATGGCTCTTATAACTTTATGACTTATGACTTTATGACCAATATGTGGAGGAGGAAAAAGAGCTAAAAGAGGAAGCAGAGCTACGCGTGTGAAAACCGCCGTCACAGCAAATAAAAAGTGACAAGGAGCTAAGAAAGCTCCCACCAACCGCTCCCAACTCGTACCGGCTCCGTTGTCGCCACAGCATCACCTGAACTCGTCAATGGGGCTTCATCGAGTGATCAACGGGGATTAAGCCTCGCGCTCGATCGAAAATCAAAAGGTGTTTAATTCGGAAACCGAAAAGGCATCCTACTTAGGGGAGACATCAATGCGGCATGAATTTAAAGTGATGCGAAAACCTTCTCTCTGGTCTCCTATTGTGTTTACTCACTTGGCTATATAATAATTGAGTTAGCAATTGCCGTGTACGCCGGTTAGTTCTTTTGCTCTAGTGTTGCTATGGTATCGAGTTTTTGAAAGCTATGTGCTTAATTTTACTTCCATGCTCTATTGGCTATAATGAGCAGACAGCTTTTCTAATGTGGTAACGGTCACTGATTTAAATATAGGTACTTATAAGACTCATATTTTTAGGTTTCATGAATAAATTAGGACGCGTACAATGGTGGATAGGCTGTTTTTTAAACAGACATGCTTCATCTTCGGCCGCATCGTCGCTTGCCACCAGATGAGTAGGCGATCAAATGTCTAGCTAGATCTTATAAAAAAATGCAAAACCATACTTTCCCATTAATAAATAAGAAGTCATACCTACCCTTCTACATACAATGCTTCTACATACAATGCTACTATGCCCTAAACCTAGTCTAGCTAGGATTAGCTTGTGTATAATACAAAAGCTAATTCTACAATTGACAAAACAATAATTGTTAACACCACTTCTACAGTCTGCCTGCCTCCTCCTCAAATCTTTAGCAAAACCTTTACTAACAATTATATTATATTAATGGGAAAGTATGCTCTTAATTTTTTGCATCGCAACAACAGGCATGAGGCATTACATCTTAGCCCTCAAAGTGACAACGCACCTGCGGTTTTGCATTTTTGTTGCCTGCAACCTAAATGTATCAATCGTCTATAGTTACAGCGTACCATCAGTTGTTTGTCAAGATGTACTCGTTTGTCACTGCGTAGTATAAAAAAAATAATGACCGAAAAAGTATTCGTTAGATAAATAAACATAAAATTATGTTAAAAACAAAATTACGTATCTAAACAAAGAAACAGGGAAACGTCTGCAATATACTATCTATAGCTGTACACAATCTGCACTAGACGATAAGACGTATTGTGTCCCTCCTCAGCAAATAATGCGACAACCAGAGAGCCCTAAAAAGAACAATGCGTGCTTACATCAATAAGATGGTTCTATCAATTGCATTGTCAATAATCCGCGCGTCCACTTCACGACAGAACCATTCTACGCTCCCAATCACTCATTCACTCACTCATTGAGTCTATCGACAATCGATACTCGAGTGGTCGCATCACTACACAACACATTTGTGAGAAAAACAAATACACAACGCTTTTGTGGGTTCTGTGACAACCATTTTTGCGTAATTCGTCATGACAATGTGGTCATAGGTTTGCCTATTTGCTTTGCATTTTGTGTTTGGTTGCTAAGATTATTCAGTGGAGGGCAGTGAAGCGTATCTACGCATTTATTTGGATCAAGGAAAGGACATACAAATGTTTCTTGTTGTGTTACGATGAGCATGTCTATGTTTTTATTGCACTCTTTCGCCACCGCACCCTCCGACGATGAGATAGATTTCATCCACACCATCTAAATGCCTGGCATATTATTATAGGCATCATAATTATATGTCAAATCACATTTGCTGTAACTCGGTTGTAATTTATGATTCGAACCTTGTTTCAATAATAAGCAACTTTATAGTCTTTAAGCGCTTTGTGTCATAACAAGGCTTAGCAACTTAATGCTAGACACAACTAGTGTATGTCCGTGGTGAGGTTCCCATGATTTCTAGAATTGGTTTGTTTTGCGCTATCTCTGTTTTTGAGGGGAATAACTTCCCTACTCAGCCCTACCCTGTTTCATCATAATTATATTTATTACGGGTTATAAGACAGTATTGGCTTTTCCTCGGGCCTACCTGAGTGTTAAAACTCAAACTCCTGTGTGGTCGCTGCTATAGATCCTGGATACACAAGAGTTGCAACGGTGGAAATAAGTGGTGGTGGTAAAGCTTAAAAAAAGATAACGGCCGTAAATGAAGACCAACATTTTCGGTTATAAATATGTTTACAATATTTCAGTATTCAAAGCGCGCCTGCCAAGTAAGGAGATTATGGTAAAAGCATTCAATTAAAAATTATATGTGGAGGGGGTTTATATCCAGCAGGGGACTCTTGCGGGCTGTTTATGATGGCGTGATAGTTATAAGGCAGCTAAATAGGTACGACAAAGTGGATCTAGAAGTCTACTAATTCTTACGCAGTAAAAAATAAAGACGATGTGGTCGCCCTTCCGACCAAGGTCGGCTCGCCCGCATAACCAAAAGTGACTTTATTTTATACAACGTAAAAATTATTATCAACTGTCTTGCTGCCTCCTATATGTGCCCTGTCACAATCTCGTAAGTAGAGTGTAATAACTGTACTTATAACAAAATTTGCCACAGATTCAGTCTTAGGTACATGATTCAAGAAGTAAAAAAATTACACTTAAACATTGCTTCAAATTTCTGATAGTAATAGATTTTTTCAGAATAAACCTTTATATTCTACAGACATAATAGACATAGGTATACTTTTGAGACCAGAAAGCAATTTTAATCATCCTACTTTGCGCTCTCCTTTTATTAAAATAAAGAAGGAAATGCTGATACTGCTGAGGCCCCATCGAAAAATGTATTTTGAGGAATATTCAAAGAGTCATTGCACATAAATATGTACTTCGCTACTTTATAATATTTACGGTCACAGATTTATTTGAATAAAATTGCTTTACGGCTTATCGAGTAAATTCAATTATATTCATTTCGCTACTTACAATATTCCAATTCGATATTTTATTCATCGTATAATTTAATTTACATGCACAGCAAATTCAGAAGACGGATCGATTACTAACATCCAAAGAGAATTTAATACAACTGCTAACATCGAATCGTTCGCTCACGCCCCATTCAAGCAACAAAGGAGAACCGAATCCATTTAAAAAGAAACGTATCGATCTATTAAAAAACACAACTTTTTGAATTTGGATTTGCATTAAAATAATTCACCAACGGATTTGCACGGAGCACAAAACTGAGCACAATGCGTGACAAATTTGAAAATGGAATCTGTTTTGCTGGTGTTGCCATTTGCATATTGAGGTAAGTAGTGCTGTCAGGTTACGCGACTTCTGTCATGGTGACGTGGACTTATGTTAATTTTCATTTGCCTATTGTCAAGTTTAATATTCTGTGCTATTGTGGCGATAGTGTGAAATCTCATTGCTTTGAGGCTTCCTTTTTTCACGTATTAAAAAAGCTATGTGTAAGTTTGAGCTGAGTATAATGTTTGACGTTTTTGATGAGCATCGGTGGCCTAGTGGTAAAGGTATCCGACTCGCAATGCGAGAGGGACCGGGTTTAAATAGCACTGCCGCCATATACCAATTACTCTTTTCTGAGTTATGTACATTAGTTGAACACTAACAGATGCCCGGTGGGGGAAACATGATGATGAAACCTGCACACTCAAGCGACTGAATGTGTAACTATATGAAACAATCTAGTCTGATTCCCCAGGTAGCAGGATCACGGGGATCAGATGGCAGTCGCTCCACTGTAATTACCTGATCTGCCAAATCCTGGATCATAATGAAGGCGGACCCCGACCCCTGAGTACAACCGGGACGTTAACGCCAATATGATTATAGTTTTTTAATGTTAGACGTATTTATTAGAAATAAGTAGTTACGAAACTTCTTAAGTACTGACCACGTTGACTTGCTAAACGAAGAGTAGAGATTTTGATCGAAAAAAATATTATTCATTGAACGAAACCGGTTACGGACAGTTTAACACAAATCTTCATCTCTCTTGGATACCTATTTCTTAAAATCAAAGTAAATACAAGTCTCAAAGGACGTTAGCAAAACGTGTTTTTCAGGAGACCCAACAAAATGAGTATTTCGCATAAAGTTACTATGTCAAGGAAATGTATACCACAAACTTTTCGTTTTTAAATTAATTTTGTACGGTTTCCGTAAGTTTTTAAGCTGCGTCATAGTGTAAGATTTAAGGGGCTCGCCTCGCTGATTTGGCCACGTGAAGCCCCAGGAATACGTGGAAAATAGGTGCTTAAACTTGCCGGAATCTGGAAAAAGGGCCTGATTAAGACCCAAGAAGCGATGGATTGATATCGCCAAGTCTGATGGGAGAGCCAACGGCTTACGATGTGAACATGTCGAAGAAGAAAGTGGACCCTCCCAGTAGTCTCTAAAATATATGTTAGCGTTTCCGTCCTTTGAGACTCAAAGTAAATAAATATCTTTTTTTTAATTACTTGTATTGCGAATGTTGGAACCACAAAGTAGTAAAATGAAGTTGCGGCAATGAGATAAGCGGGGAGCTGCCCGCTTTCTTTCTTTAAGAAAGCTTTCTTTATAGAATTTACTTCTTTAAAAGTACATTTTTACATTAAGCTTATTTCAAACAAAAACCAATGGCAATTACTAATCACAATCTCATCTCAAAAATAATCGAACGTCAAAGTTATTCACGCAATGACACAAACCAACATATAATAAGATACTAATGTTATACGATTGAGAATAAATAAACGTAATCCTCAACCAACTATACTAAGTGAGCAATTTATTCTTCATCTGGCAATATTAGCATTTAATACGTTTACTATAAAATGTAGCCATTTGGGTGTTGATAATTTATTTATTACGTCACTACACCAATGTGTGGATTTGTAACGGTCTGTCGAGTCCCGTTGTGGATCCAATTTGCGTAACTGAGGCGATAAAGGCACAGAGGTACCTGCGCATGCACATGTCGCCCAAATTTGTTATATGCAAAACGAAACTTGTCATATGCAAAAATCATTTGCAGACCGTTTAAAACTTCTTTATCAAGGGCACATGCACAGTACGTACCGAATCGATGAATGGGTGTATTATGTTTTTTATTGCCTATAAAAATTGTATGCGTCAGTTAATTTGCGTACGATGCATTGTAGACCGCATATTGTGATTGTGATGTTCGGAACAGTTCGACGCCTATGGGCTGCAGGGGCGCGACTGACTGGCCCCATGTCACTTGCAAATGTTACAATTCAATCGTCCCTTTATAATAACAAAAGAAGAAATCGAAATACATATTTTTTTAAATGGCTTTCTTAGTGGCCATTCCGATTTCCTACTTCCTAATTTGAATTTGAAATGGCTGTATGACATATTTCTGATTTTCGACAATTCCGTAACGTCTTTCCGTGTATCGGTTTCAGAAATTTGCATGTCACTGGTATTGTTCGTTATTGGATCATATCTGAGATGATAGACGTATGGTAATTTTTCCTTATTGATTTTTTGTTAAGATTCCTACCGTTACTAGTCAAGTGAAAGAAGTTATAGATTCCCTATAAAGAGTGTTATTGAAGGAATGTTATTCTTAAATTTAACTCCCGTTTATCCATTGATATGAGAACGCGGTAGTTATTCGAGTAGCACTTACTTTAAAATATTCTAACGGTCTTTTTGCTGAGAAATCGATATCTTTTTGTTGATATTCTTTTCCTGGAGGAATAATGCATACCTAAAGATACCTATATACCTGTGGATAGGGTTGCATTGTATTGTTTACTAACTGATTTTCTTTTACCACAAACCCCTCGGAAATAAGGATATTATAGTGAATAGGACCTATGAGAGCGTCGGTGGCCGAGCGGTTAGAGTCTGCAACTCGTAAGCCAGAGGCCCCGGGTTTGAATCCCGCTCCGGCCATGTACCAATGACTGTTTTCTGAGTTATGTACATTAGTTGAATACTACCCGATGCTCTTACGGTGAGGGAAAACTGGACTGGATGTGTAACCATGATTCAATTGGGAGTAATACATGGGTGCGAATGCCGAAAGCACGAATAACGATAGCGCAAAGACGATTGCCCGAAAGCTTGAATGCGCGATGGTTCATTTGTGCGAAAAATCAATTCAGTTGTGCGACAATTCCATTGCACGATAGCTTAAAATCGCGACGTTTTAATCGAGCGAATTATCTGCTGCGCGCAGCAATATTCTAAACTAATTTATAAAGACGGCTTGTCGGTACAAACCGACAAACAGTATAAACAATATACTGGATAAATTCAAAACCAATTAACCGATTTTAAAAATTCTTTCAACTATAGAAAGCAACGAAGTAGGTATGTTTGTAAGTAAATAGGAGTAATCTCCGAAAAAAGTGGAGATATTTTGAAAATTCTTTTAATAGTAAGCTACATAATTCCCGAATGATATAGATAGTTGAATGTTTACAAAGATCCGAACTGTGTGCAAGCGAAATCGAATAAATATTAAAGAAATAGATTCAACAAAACTGATTAAAAAGTGGTTATTCATATTAATACTTTTGCTTCGCGCAACAGATAATTCGCTCAATTAAAACATCGCGATTTTAAGCTATCGCGCAATGGAATTGTCTAACAACTGAACGTTCGCTCTTTGAAGCTTTCGTGAAATTGATTTTTCGCACAAATGAACCATCGCGCATTCAAGCTTTCGGGCAATCGTCTTCACGCTATCGTTATTCGTGCTTTCGGCATTCGCACCCGTGTATTGCTCCCGATCCAATCTGGTCAGGTTCCCCTGGTAGCAGGGTCATGGAGGTCAGATGGCTGTCGCTCCACTGTAATTACCTGGCCTGCCGAATCCTGGATCATGGTCAAGGCGGACCCTGGGCCCTCGTGCGCGAGAGCACAACCGGGACATTAACTCCAAGATTAAGGAATAGGACCTATAAAATGATGGTGTTATGCAAGGTATTATCAAATTTATGCATTTTGCGTTTAATTATGTTGTCAGAAAGTTTGCTAATAGTTCCTTGAGAGCATCGAGATACTTAATGGATAAAAAATAATTAATCATAATAGAGATTTATCTTCTCATTACTATGCTTAGTTTATGTCCAGCCTAATAATATTTCTATCCTGCCGGCTGATTCAAGAAGGGAGTATTTCCTTCTGTAAGTATAATATGGAAGGATTTATTTCTTTTTCAGTTTTTTATGTAAAGGATTTTCTAATGTTGTGTTAAATCTTATTGACACCTGCAGCCAGCGAGGTCAGGAGCGCGGGCGCGAATTTGGTTTAAATGCAAGGGTTAGATATATTAATAACCTTTGCATGACAAGAAAAACTACAAATGGACTACAAATGTCCAATTATAATAATTTTCAAATACAAAAAAGCGTTGTATGCACCAGGTAACCAGCTGAACGATATGAAAGGCTATGGGATACTCACTAATCACAACATGAAATTCTTCAAGAAAGGCGTGAAAAAGTTGTATGGGGTTGGCAACGTGTAGGTGATATTGCAAACGTCCATAGGCTGTCATAACTGCTTACCGCAGGTCGTAAGCTTGTTTGCCACCTTAGTGGTATAAAAAATCGACGTAATGAATCCGACTTTTTATTTGCTGAAATTGTCAAATTAAAAAAAATATTTAGGTAGGTATGCATAAAATTTCTGAAAGCACAATTCAATTTTTGGCAGAGGTTATAGGATATCTTATATCACGCTACGATCCTCAGGGGGTACGAGAAATAGGGAGTGCAAAAGATAATTTAAAGAGGAACTTTGTCCCTTCCTCCCTCCACCTGGCAGCGCCATCTGTCGTCGGTAGGTTATTTTTCTTTCTTTATTTTTTTATTAATTATTTATTTGCATCAACATAAAGTGTCACACACAATACTTTGCATGAGCCTCCATCATAGGATCAACCTAGAGTTGTTGTGAATTGAGGTTTTGTCATAATTAGACCCTTTGCAAGAAATAAGTCCCTACATTCGATCATCGATGTCATATAATTAAGATAGTGTATTTTGCATGAAATAAAAAAATTATCGTCTTCAAAAAACTAGTCATAATTTAGATCACCTACTTGGCACTAAAATGATCCTACCACAATATTCGTACAGTAGCATGCGTGCTCTGGCAGACCTTAACTTAGGGTGGGCTCTAGGATAGATACCTAGGCTTTTAGGATGGGTTATCATTCCAACCATATGACCGGGGCTTTAGCAGGTTTATGTGAAGCAAGTTGAGTCGTTAGGCTTTATTTGGGCTAGGAGCCTGCGGTCTGATAGGTTTAAGTAGGGTATAGGTATTGACTCCAAGGTCCGCTCGCTGGGGTGCACGCACTCGTCTGGTGTGAGTGCCCTTCGGTTAAGTAGATTTGGTCGTAGTGAGGATCGGAACGCCTGTACCTTGTTGATATCACTGGCTACGTATGATTTTCAAATATGTTCTGTTTTATAAAAAACAGTTGATGGTAACTTAGTACCTATTTCTACATTATTAATAAACAAAAGTTATTATTATTTTGCCCCCGGTATCTCGGTCCACAGTACTGACCCTACCTCAGCCTCAGCTAAGGCCATTCCACGAAAGCATAACAGCGATCGTAAGCTAAGTGCCCCAATGAGTGGCACGTCTGAAACAATCGCCCATCTCGCACGGTAACGACCGAGCGCGGCATACGAAATAATTTTTACTTAACACGCCGGAGTACGCGAAAGAAACAAAAACAATAAGCAAAGACAATGCACAACAGGACGGAAAGAGAGCACGAGGCACCGTGCGCGCAACCAATTTGTATTGTACGCCCGCTGGGAAACGTTTAAAATCTTACATGCCGAACTTCGAACGTTTGGTCCCGTTCTGCATAATGACATCGGCGCGGCTATGGCAGCTGCTTGCCCAATGGGAGCGCTCGGGGGCGGATCGGCGCGTTCTGATTGGCTGCCGAGCGCGGGACCGCGGGGCGATTTCCCGCGCGCGCCGCCGTCGCAGTCGCGCCGCACGATCGTCGATTGTAACTATAGTCGAGCGAGCAGCGGACGCGCGGTGACCGAAGATCGCTCCAATTCGCGACACGCGATAACGTTAATCCGCCGAATCAATGCGATAATGATACGGTTTTGTAAACACTAGTTTGTTTATTTGTTGCGTTGTTGAGACTCGATTTCGGGTGTGCTCGTGCAGTGCCGTCGGACACGGTGTTTTCAAGAGTTGTAAAGGCGACATTCTGGAGCTAGATTTGCATCAACGTGCCAGCGGTCACTTTATGAGGTAAATATTGAAACTGTTTCTTTGTTTTGTCGTTGACATATAATTTCAAAGATTATATTTTAAGTAGTATTTACTTACCTAGCTGCTAGAAAGTTTTAAATGTTAAGCTTGTTAAGTCTACGTAGGTATTTCCAAGTACCTAATGATAAGATTAATCGTCATAGATAGTTGTAGCGAGTACTTAGTTTACATACAACCTGCTCTCCAGCTAGACTAAAATCAGGGACCAAATTTTGTTTCTAATACACTTACGTCCCTGCTTATAAACTACTCATAACACTTATAAACGATCTATAACTTAGTTCATATTATTGTGTTATTATATGGTGAGGCTAATTCGTGAGACACGAGACGCAGACATTGAGGTAAGACTTTATACCTACCAATTTGATCTGATTTGCAGAAACATGCACACAATACACATTTTAAATAGGACGCGTTTAGATTTGCATTGTATATAATATTTATAATTTTTTACTTGCCAAACTCCGTAATACCTAAAAATAAAGAAAAACTGTTAAAAAGGAAAAAAAAATGCCATTCTTATAAGAATCTGTTTGATCCCGAACACTACAATCATGTTGTAAACTGAACAACATAATAAGCTCATTTGGCATAATACCGTCCTTTACTTTTATGTGGGGCAACAAAGATATTATCAAATGAACTGGTGTAAAATAAAGGGGTATAGTAAAAGTATGGTGAACAAAGTAATCTGGGATTCTTGTGACAATACTATTTCAAATACCTAGATCTAGACTCGACGCTAAAGCCGACGCAAAAAGAGATGTATGTCATAAGTTGTATCTGACATTGTTGCTCCTGAACGGATGAACAGATTTTAACGAGGTTTCCTTTATTAGAGAACGGATTTCACCAAGATGATTTCTAGCTTTGTTTCATTAAAATCGGTTCAGTATTTTGTGAAATATTTGAGTATCTATAAACCTATAGCTACATTTATGGGAGGTTTTCGGATATCCTGTTGGTATGGTCTATACCGATTAAAAGGAAGGAAACCAACAAGCGTGTTACCTAGGGTTGACAAAAAATTTCAAAAAGTATATAGGAGATTCCCATTTAGGGTGTCAAAAAATGTATTGTAAAATAGAAGTCACGTTACTGTAAATAACTGAACTGCCAAATCCTAGATCATAGTCAAGGCGGACCCCGGGCTCCCGTGCGCGAGAGCACAACCGAACATTACGCTTACATGATTTTTTTACGGTAATGCCTTAAGAAACTACTTATAATGCTACTATAGGACAGATATAGGTTGACATTCCAGTTCCCATTCAAGAGTCTATCTAGGTTATAGATCACATCTACATAACCATCAATAATGAAACACCAAACAAAAATGAAACAAAACGGAAGTCAAAAGTTTATACTTTACTATGTCCTAATAAAGCCAATTAAGTATTTTACATGTCGACTAATGAAGGCACAATCGATGCATTTTTATAGAGGCCCTATAAATTACCTTTTATTGTTTTTACACTTTTACAATGGTCGTTACCCTTTGATGTGCCGTCGGTAAAACTTATGGACGAAAGAATTGATTACGTACCTATGTTATTGTATTTTAACCCGTCACGACAAGAGAGGGGTGTTATAAGTGTGTATCTGTGGCTCTGTGGCGGTGTGTCCGTCTGTGGCATCGTACCTCCCGTAGGATGGACCGATTTGGATGCTGCTTTCCCTAATTCTTTTTTATACCACTAAGGTGGCAAACAAGCTTACGGCCCGCAATAGTAAGCAGTCACCGCAGCCTACGGACGTTTGCAATACCAGGGGCATCACCCACGCGTTGCCGACCCCGTAAAAACCTTTTTACCCATATTTCGATTAAACTAAACCATCTCGATTAATGCCGGTTCAATCGATATGGTTCTTGGCTTTATTTCATTAAAATCGGTTCAGTAGTTACCAAAAATCGGCAAAAAATGTAAAATTTCTCCACGGTTTTCCGACCACTTCTGTCGGTTTTAAGTAAAATAAATTGATTGGAGAGCGGCGCTGGCTAAATGGGTAACGGGTAGGGCTCGTAAGCAGGAGGTTGGTATACCGAGTTCAATCCACATTGCCGCCATTAGCAAAGACTTTTTTCTGAGGTATATAAATTAGTTGAAAACTAACCAATACTCTTACGGTGAGGGAAAACATTGTAGCGATACCTCACATTCAGGCGACTGAATGTGTAACCATTATCGAATCTGGTCAGGTTTCCTTTTGACAGGATTAAGAGGTCAGATTCTGATGGCATTCGTTCGATTGTAATTACCTGTTCGAAAGTAAAATAAACACAAATCTATCTGACCATAATATAAAACAAAGTCGCTTCCCGCTGTCGGTCCCTCTTTATCTTTGAATGGTTCCTTATTCGTCGGATTCCAAACTTGTAAGTACTTACACCTAGACCTTCTACACTACGCAACGGGTTTTAATGTGGTTTTCAATAATATACAGTGATTCAAGCAGAAGTTTATAGGGTACGACAATACGCGTCGAAGTCGCGGCAGCCGAGTAATTATAATTATAGTAAAGCCCGAAGAGGTAGCTGACTACCAAACATATGATAATATGGACTATCTGAGATAAGAAGATATTTATATTATAAGATATTTATCTCCAATATTAAGTACCTAAGCAACAACCTACTCCATACGTTGTCTATACCTACACCTACCTACTACACCCGTACAGTACCCACTTTCCCAGTAATAATATCGTTACGTGCCCTCTGTTCTCGCCGACAGTAAATAGTGGATGATGTGCGTATGCGCAACCATTTAGCGCGATTTCACCGCGCCGTCGGCGCAATGAGACAAAGATGGCTCCTGGCGTGTTTAAAAATATGCGTGGAATTCTATGAATTCAAGGGTTTGATGTGTCAAATCCATACCTCTATCTTTATCAATATTATTAGGAGCAAATGTTTTTTTTATGTTATACGGCAGACAAACAGGCAAGCGTGCCACCTGATGGAAAGTGGTAACCGCCGCCTATGAACGTTTGTGATATGGACGTTTGTGAGATTGTGAGTTACAAGAACTACTGAACCGATACCTATTAAAAATTATTACGCTAAATAGGAAGCTACATTATTCCCGAGTGTCATAGGCTACTTTTTATCCCGGGAAAATAATAGTGTCCCGCAGGATAGTTTAATGTTTCCACAAATCTGAACTGCGCGCGGGTGACAACCGCGGGGACTGCTAGTCTATACTAAAATTAGGTATACAGAGAATATAAAAAAAATGTTGTTTGTAATGAATAGACTTGACTACGGGACAGATTTTGAAAATTCATTCACTAATAGGAAGCTATATACTTTATTCCCTAGTGACATAGGCTACTTTTTATCCAGGAAACTATCCCTTTTTAAAACACTGATACGATAAGAAGAATTGCATTAAACTATACTCCACTTAGGTAATGCATACAGAACACACTGTAGTAGTTGACACCTGACTAACAAAATCTCATCAGTCATACCACAGCTCCATACTTACAACCGATGATAAAAACTAACATATTTAAACTCACATCAGCTTTTTATAAATATTACTTTGTCATTACGAACTTATAACTGGTGAGCAAACACAACTGACCCTTAAAATGTTCTGAGCGACGTATGTTTTTCTGACACATCTCCACTTGTCTTTTGCCGAAGCGACTCCGAAGGCATTCTGCGTCTGGACGCTAATTGGTTGGCCAAAGAGGTTTGCGTCGGCGATGTCTTACCTTTGGGGTACAGTAGCTTGTTTAAACGAGGAGCGTGGACTGGATCAACAGAGTCGGTTGGGGAAGACGGCTATGTAGGAGTTTAAGGTTTTGTTCCTGTGTTGGGAGCAGATTAACTGAATACTATTAAACCTAAAGCCGTGTGGTGTCCGGCAGATTAGAATAGCACCAACCCCTTACACACGTGGGTGTCGTACAATGCGACTAATGTTTTGAGGCAAGAGATCAAGAGTCTCCTTACTCTGGAAAATGGGCAGCAGCATTTTCCATTGTTATATTTAAACACTGCGATCACCAACCCGCCTGCCAAGCATGGAGATTATGGCAATAACCTCCCCTTTCGTGGAAGAGGCCCTAAGTCCTGCAGTGGACTGTTACGGGCTGTGATGATTTAACCTCTGACCAACAAGAGGGGTTGTGTAAGTTTGATGTTTGTTTCTGTGTATCAGTGGCGGTGTGTGTCTGGCTGTGGCATCGTACTTCCGAACGGATGTCCCGGTTTCGATGCGGTTTTATTTATTTGAAAGCAAGTTAATTGGAATGGTTCTCAGCTTTGTTTCGTTAAAATCGGTTCAGTAGAGAAAATATTTTAATAAGTATTTACGCATTGGCGATTCTCTTGGTGTTCCTAATGTCTATAGGCAGCGGTGACCACTTTCCATCGGGTGGCCCGCTTGCCTGTTTATCTACCGTATGGCATAAATAAATAAATAAATTAAAAAACTTGGGGTTATCTGTAATTTTTCTGTTGATTAGGTTAGTAAAGGATAGTTGCTGCTCTGATTGTAGTGACGCCGCCAGTCTGTCAGAGTATGTTCAATTGAAGTCGCTGGATTTATTTTGCAACGTTTATCTATTTTGTACTCGAAGTTCAAATTCATTTATATGTAAAACAGACTTAAAATTATTTATTAATCATGACTCCGATTGTCGAGTATAAGTAAGTTTACAAAATTCTTGTGAACTTCATTTTATTTTGAGGTTAATATATTATTTTAGCCATAATTATCCCACTGTTGGGCAAAGGCCTCCCCACGATTCTTTCACTCTTGGTCGTAATAATATGGTTTTAATAAGGATGATTCACAAAATTCTTAAAACTGTAATAAGTTATTTTATTGTAATTTAAATTTAATTGTAAATTGTAAGATCGGGACCAATTATACATACACTTACTTCATACAATAACTTCTATCCTATACGGCTTCAGTTGTTTAAGTAAAGCACCACGTAACCAATCTCCAAGTCAAACTTCGATGATCAAATCGAACTTTGTATCGGGAGAGAAGCCTTATTATTTGATATAGAATAAGCCACTGGACGTCAACCCCGTTTATTTTGTTGTTTTGCCAATAGCAACAGTTGTGTTTGTTGCGTAAGTTTGTAGATTAGACTTACATAATTATCGGGTCAATGTATTATGTATATAAAGTTTGACCTGTGCCAGTCATGTCGAGTTGCGGTCAACATTTGGTTAAGAGTTGATTGACATTTTGTAATAGGATTTGTGAATAATGTGACTAGGCTATCGTAGGTGCGTGGCCGTTTAGGTATTACAATTTCCTATCCAGTGGGTATTAGGTACTAGGTGTACAACTGACGACCAGTCAGTTTGTTAACTTGCCGGTCTGCCTCGCAGAAGTCCCGGGTTCGATTCTCGGTGGGCAGAAATTGCAGTGATGAATTTTAATTTCTGATTGAGGTCTGAGTATTGTAGGTATAATAAAGTATGTCATCTTGGCGTTAATGTCCCGGTTGTGCTCTAGTAAATGTCATTAATGTCCTACTAGGGCCTAGGGTACCGGGTACCGATACGGATAAAGCAGTTTTGATTCTTACTCGGCTTCATATTATTCTAAATGTAGTCAATTAAATACAGTAGCATGATAGAAAAAAATTCTTTGCGCAAATGTCCGGGTTGTGCTTTCGCGCACGAGGGCCCGAGGTCCCTCTTGACCATGATCCAGGATTTGACAGATCAGGTAATTACAGAGAAGCGACTGTCATCTGACCTCCGTGTCCCTGCTAACAGGGTAACCTGGCCAAATTGGATCGTTGTTACACATTCAGTCGCCTGAGCTTCCATCAGAGCATCGGTTAGTGTTCAACTAATACACATAATTCTGAAAAGAGTAATTGGTACATGACGGCTTTAGGGTTCGAACCCGGTACCCCGGGGTACAAATCGGACCCCTTAACCACTAGGCCATCGACGCACTCACACATTACGTATAATTAACTGCAACTCAAAAAGAGAATACAAAGAAACAGAGCGACATGTCAAACTTCCGACCAGGGAGTTACTTAACATCAAAACATGGAGTTTGGTTGTTAATCTCCGATTTGAATTTAATTAGGAGGGTGACGGTGAATGTTAGCGTTAATAATTCAGCCCCACTCTGTACGAAAGTCAGCGCAGTGTGAGCGTGTATTTGGATTCTTTCCTATAATGATGATCGAATAAAAATAAGAGTGAACGTCGTAGTTGTCGAAACATATGCTGCCGTCTGTACTTACTAGCGTGAACGTATGTAATTGAATGAATAAAGCTAATGGAGAGATAAGAAATTGAAATGTCTTATGTTAGTTACATATGTTTAATTACATAATTACTCCAATTTTGTTGTAGGCGACCTCCTACGGTCCTGAAAAACTTCTAGTTTTTTCCGCCTGCAATTAAACCATCAGTTACAGAATTTATTCCGTTTCTTGTATATTATATGTACTAAAGACAAGTCAAAACAAATTAGTAATAGAAAAGAAAGAATAACCTGTGGATTTATACTTCTATACATCTCCGGGCACCCCACGGGATGTTTAGTGATAATTCCGTGATCGCATCTTCTAACAAGAACAGGTAGGCAGCGCCATCTATTGACATCAACACGAACTACCTATGGAATGTTTTAAATCAACAGTGTCATCTTAAAAACTACCAATATGTCTGTACTAAACCGAAAATTATAGATAAAGTACCATTCCAACAAGAACCTTTTTCGAATTTGTTTTGTAACGATCTTTAATTTAGTTTCACATGTGCCCATGTCTGTTCGTATTAAATCTTTGCTAGTTACATTTGAGCCATTTCCTGGTTGGCAATTGAGCTGGAATTTTACACACAAGTACAGTGACAATACAGTGTTATGATACCATCGAGCTGATCTGATGATGGAGACAGAAGGTGGCCATAGGAACTCCTAAACTATATCGCGTCTATATATACTGATCATAAAGAACGCACGATAAAAGCTTGCTATGAAAACATATTTTTCATTTGAACTTGTTTCTGATTAAGTACATACCTACATCAGTTATTGTACTCACCTAAACAGAACAGGTTCGTATCACGTGTGCCAGCGGGATTTTAGCATTCGAAAGGGCCCACCGGTATAGCAAACACCCAATTTGTTAGGCACCCTTCTGTATCAAAGTGCTTATTGCTTAATATTAATATTTTCCGCTCCTATAAACGCTATAATTGTCGCTGTAATATTAAAAGTAGCGATTATTACGGCCACGTGGTCTGGATCTCGTATGGGGCTTTGGAATGAGGGAAGGTAGGGTGGAGGTTATTAAAAAAGTTTCCAAAGTGTCTCTTTTACAATAGAATGTCTTTTTATACATTTTTCATATGCTGTGTTGGTATGATAATAATTCTGTAGCGGATTTTAGGCTGTAATGATCCTGACGAGTATGAAAAGTCTATCTATGAACAATACAAGAGCTTAAGTGCATTACCTCTTAAAGAAAATTTACCTTTGTAACAGTATCTACTTTTTATTTATATTGTAGAAATTGCCAAATAAACTTTATGTCTATGTCTAATTGGCTGAAAGAAACATATTCTAATTGGAACCAAGAGTCCAATGAGACCTATCAAATTACCTATAGTATATTGAATTAAGCTAGTCTATGTACTGTAGTAAGTTAATGTATGTTTATACGATATATTTGATATCGTAACTTTATCACGTCATGTACCACATTCTGAGCAATTAAGTTTAATTAGTATAACTTCAATAATTTTTTAGGTTATATGTCCGCTTCGCTCATTAAAATTATCAGACTAAATTTCGTTACAATTACAACGATTGTTAATCGTTGAATCCCGATTTTTTATTATTCGTTGTATCCTGACATTATTCTCATTGTCAATCTCGTTATTTGTGCAATAACACAATGTATTATGTTCCCCAACATTCCAAATTTAACTATCAAACCATCAAATCCTTAACCAGTTTACCTTGACCCGCAGTGCCGCTGGCGCGATGTGCGACCGCTCCAGCTTCGGGAGCTCCATCAGCCACTTCCCGATGGGCCACATGTCCATGGGGGCCATTGGCAGCATGAGCTCCATGGCCATGAACGGCTCCCCGCACAAGAAGGTGCAAGAAGAGCATATAAAGAGGCCGATGAACGCGTTCATGGTCTGGTCGAGGCTGCAGCGGCGGAAGATAGCGCAGGACAACCCAAAGATGCACAATTCGGAGATCTCGAAGCGATTGGGTAAGTTTTTTTTTTCTTTGTAACATTACGGTAAGGCGGTGTCTTAATTGGCAACGGTCGTGCGAGCATGGTCGTAAGACGGACGTCGCCCAACCAATAGGAGACCTCAAAACCGCCCGTCGCACGATTGTTGCCAGTTAGGACATAAAGCACTTGGTAGGAAGTTACCTTATATGGACTATAGCTAGGCATAAGTATTTGATTTTATTCTGTATTATAGAACTGCAACATTTAATTAAAGTTCTTTACATTACCTACTTTATTTTATAAAACAAAACATTTGAATGTTAAATATTGAATACCAAACCATTGCCAAGGAAACCAGTAGATACCTAGTTCAACGATAATGAAGAAATTCAAATTGAATACGGTAAGCTATCAAAATCTTTTTTCGAAATCCATAAAATCGGCAATTTAAACGATCGTGACTGAGATTTTTTTTGTATATTTATATTAAATAGTCCTAAAACCAAACATAAGCAACTGTAAATAGAATCCATTTAACGACGTGTCTAAATCACGCCTTATTTTTACTGGCGGCTTAAATTTTACGCATCCACACTGAGTTACACGAATTTTATTAGTGCCAGCACTATCACTGTGAGCAGAAATGGAAATCTGAAGTGATTGTTATGTCTTAAGCCCTATCTATAATGCACACAAGACTATAATGCCATTCAAACTGGTAAATTGGAGAATACCTCAAGCACCAATCTTGTTATGCAAAGTGGTGATACTCATCCCATAGTTCTGGCTTCTACGAGCTCATCTTGATTGCAAATTGATCATTCAACTCACCTGACTTCGGGTGTAGGATTCGAATCCTCAATTTGAATTTCAATGTCATTGACTCCAGCGTCTATGGTTAGACTTTAGAGTATAGTTTTTTGATTTCGTCTATCGTTGGATTATCGACTATCTATTTGCCCAGATTTTTATCATTTTATCCCGTTGTTTCACGAGTGACTAAAGTAACAGAAATTTTATGTAAAGCTATCCACTGTTAGTTTATTACTACTGGGGTTGGTGTAGAACGGAATCCCTAATCCAACAAAATGTACTGTAAAATAGTTTCACGCAATATTTTCTTTGTTAAATTATCGATACGATACATAAAATGATAAAATCGCGATTCACCCGTAAGCTTTAATCTTCTAACAGTTCTGAGCTCAAATATTTTCGTTTTGTTTATAAATATCTACACATATTTCTTATTAACAGTCCGCGCAAACCACTGAATTGCCACACGCAGTAGACGAAAATTTCGTAATATTTCTTATAATGCCTAAACAATGTAACAGCCAAAAATAGAGGCAATGGACTCGCGAGATTATCGCCGCCTCTTTTTGCCGCCAAACACACTGGCACAAAAGGAAATCATTTACTTGGAACATTGAAAAAGCGAGGGAAAAAAAGCTAGTGAGCAATCAACCGGCAGGAGAGCCGCAGCGGGTGGTGGCCACCGAATTAATCAACGAACTCAAAAGCAAGCAGAGACGTGGTCCGCGAATTTTTTAAAAAGCCGACGAGTGCGAGTGGTCGCGCCTTGGGGGCTCCGAACGAAACTTCTGGTCATTTCCCCCTTTCCTGTTGCTCAAATTTTGGGGCTCTGAACATATATGTTTTCAGTTGCTAACATTGTTAATGGAAATTGTTGTCCTAAGATGTCGTGAGAAAAAGGCAGTCTATAAACCGCTTTTAATACTATTATTTTGTTTGTTGGTAAATATAATGGGTAGTTTGCGTAATGGGTAAGCGTGGATATGACAGCGGATGAATGGAGAAAGAAAACATACTGTGCCGACCCCGAATGAATGGGATAAGGATAGGCAAATGATGATGATAATGAGTAGTTCTTAAATTTTTTGTGATAGAGAGACGCAAGACCTTGCATTGACTTTCATAAATCCTGGTAAGAAAGTCCACCTGATATAGAAAGCTATAACTGTGGTTTACATTAGACTTAATTTTTAACAGCTTAATAGTGACATCGATGTTAGAATTGCTTATTGACTTTGAACTCGATGCATCTACCTCTATCTGGTCCTAAGATTAGTGTTCTTGAGCATCCAACACAGACAGACAACACTGACACTATTGAAGTTCTAATTTGAATTTTAACCTTTCGAGGTTCGCAACCCTAAAAATGCCAAGCAGCATCGGAAGAGGACGACGGCATAAAAACCCGCGGACTCCATTCTGCCGGTGACGCAGAGAGGAAGCGCCATTTTCTATTTTCCCAACCCCTTTTTGGTCGTTTCTGGGCGGCGTGTTGTATGCTGTATTCGAAAGATAGATAGGAGGGCTCATTGTGGTGCTGCAGTCGCAAATACAGCTGCCGTTGTAAATGCTATTCGGCTTTGACTACGGGCTGGGTTCGGTTTTCTATTTGGGACGCCTCTTTTTGACCGAATCTCTAGTATTTAGGATTGGAGGCTATTATTTTGTTTAGTTTAGCCTAAGGTAAGGTTTATTTATTTGGGATGATTCTTGTATGTGCACACTATTTAAGTATACTATAATTTTGAAATAAAAAAAAAGGTCGTGAGATATGTGGATAGTGGCTAAGATAGCATTTTGCAGAGAGGGCTCCATATTAATGGTTCTGTTTTCTAGAAAAAGTCAGTGTTGTTATCTGTTTGGTTGCTATTTAGATACATTATTTTCGCAGATTAGATTACAAAGTGGAGCGGTTTTAATGAAAGTTCTAAATCCATGTTAATTTTTAACAAAAGTCCAGTAGTCCGGGTTTGCTACCACGGTTGGTAGTGGTAAACCCGATAGTATGTGTAGTGAAAGTGTAGTGAATAACCACAAAAATCTTGAAACCTATAGTAGTCTTGAAAAAATCTTCCCTGCTCTTCTAGCAAACATAAACACAATTGCCCTGGTGTTGCTGATGTCCTGGTGTGGCGGTGACAATTTTCCTTCAGGTGGTCCGCTTGCCTGTTTGTCTGCCGTATAACATTAAAAAATTTGAACTAAGCATAAACGATTTACCTAATTTATCAAATTATATAACAATCACTCTTTCTACACGAACTCTTCCACCTATCTATGTAATTAATTATAACAATTCTGTCCTATTTAATTGATTATACTTAACAACATCACACATTACGTCTTCGTCATACAAGTCAATGCACTTTCGTTTCTCCTTTTGTGTGACATCGATTCAAAGATAGTTTATTAAATTATATGTTTATTAATGACGGGCTAATCTGTGATATGCCACATGCCACCCGACTCCGTTGACTCTTAGCAGAAGTAAATGCAAAACTTTTATATAAAAGTACCTACGCCTTTGTTCAGTAAGTGCAAACAGCGTAATATATTATTCATTGCGTCTTTTCGACACTGTACGGGGTCTGGATAGATCATTTGTTTGATGGGGACGCAAGGTAAATGGGATGCTACGAGCGAAGAGCTTTGTTGGTTTTAGAGTTTTGGCCCTACTAAGTGGGGAACAAAAGTCAAACGGTAGTTTGAATACAATTTCACTACATGTGTAGTGAAAGTGTAGTGAATAACCACGAAAGTCTTAAAACCTATAGTAGTTTGACTTTTATTATCGTATCGCGAAATTCTAGCTATGATATTTTAATCGTGATAAGGACCCATGCTGTTTCATGTAGTAATAATGGTACGGCGAAACCTTGTCAGTACGTATCCTTATCGAAACGTAGGTTAATTTATTTCGACAAGATTACATTCAGGGCTGATTAAATTAAATAAAGTATGTACTGGATAGATGGTTCATTAAATTAAATAGCAGAGGTACTTAGAAACATTATAGTTAGTGTCAAATAAGAAGAGACTTGGCGGGTCACGTGGTTCTACTTGCGCTGCATACGATTACCTGCGCGAAATCCCCTCCACTGCCATTTGACAAGTCTCTTCTTTCGTGACGCGGGTTATACTATGATGTCTCACAGTGCACCCGAACGCACAGCAACTGAAAGTACTTGAGTAGTGATCGAATCGGCTATTCATCCGTCAAAATGAATGAAATTGACCAACCGTATTGAACGCAGTGCGTTCACTTAGCAGACGAGCACTATGAGAACGTATAGTAAAGCCACTTACATAAGGAATTTTTTTGTGAAGACAGCTGTAAACCATTAGTCGCCTCGTTTAGGATTGGTGCAAGGTCGGTGCTATAAATATGCCGGACACCGCACCACAGCATTGATTTAGTACTCTTTTTAATTTACAATTCTAAATTCAAATTATTTCCAGCCAGTCCCTTCATTACAGTTAACCTGCGCTCCCCAATCAATCCATTGTCATCCATAGCCACACCATCTGCGCGTTTAACCTGTCAATAATCAATAACGAAGCACCGCATTGTCTACCATCACGCCACTAAAGGCTGGTACAAAACAGGCGCTTGTTTACGGCACCAATTCGGAATGTCGCGCGACAAATGTTGTGTACAACAAAGGTATGGACGCACAATGCGCGGGCGAAACTTTATACTGGGATGGTACACACGGGAGGCGCGGACGGGGAGCGGTCCATATGGAATGGAGGGCAGAAATACAAATATGTATAACGTAATGTTTTTAACTATCGCGGTTATTATCACACATTTTAACTAGAAACAAACCCTTAAAATATATATGTATGCAACGGAAAACTATATCTAAACCTATAAATGTCAATTAAATATTGATGCTACTTTTGTTACTCCTTTTTTCTTTTAATTGTAATTTTCTTGTAATTACTCGTAAACTGTTAAAATGAACAAAAAACCGACTAACCTAACCTAACCCGTTTTATAAAAAGTATTAGTTCATCTTTAATAAATTCTTTCAACACAGATATTAGACGTGAGTACACCCCACTATGAAGACAGGAATAGACTTAAATGTTTGCCTGGAATAAGATCTGTAGCCTCTCTGTCAGCGTGGTAGCCTTTGATTATGGTGGCTTGATTATACTTTCTTAGATCCATGAGGCGCTCATTGGGGGAGGCATATGTCCAGGAGTGGACTAGTATAGGCTGATGATGATGATGATGATGATGATATCCATGAGATAATATTTTATATAGACACAGTAGGTAAATTTTTCAGTCATTGTCTACAAATACACAATAACAGTCACTGTTAAAAAATATTGAGTTATCAATATCGTCATTATATTGCTCATGATAATATATAACAATAGTAGATATATTACCTCTGTACATTCGCTCATGACAAATAATGTAAACTGTACATAATTAATAATGCTGTATTTAAATAAGAAGCCTACTGATAAGGCTCCTTACTAATTATTTATGTAGCTGAATAAACTAACCAATGAAAAACATGTAGTTTGCAACAATAAATTAGATTAACTGTATTTTGTATAATATTCCATTGACGCAAGAGTTTTGTTCAGAACAATGCTAATAGAGAAAGTATACAGCTGTGTAAACAGTCAATACGTCTCACACAAAAATTACTTAAGCGCCATTGTTTCTTATTCTTTTATTTAGCCACTATAGTAACCAATAAATGTTTAACCGCAATGTAATTGAATAATAATTTAATATTTAAATGAATATTATTTTTACAAGTACCTACATGAATAATTTCTCATACTAGTTAACCATTTTAGATTTTGAAGAACGCCTTTGTCCAGTTATTGCTGTTCTGTGGCTGAAATGACGTTGACGCCATAAAAATACAAAGCAACATGATAAACAGTTCAGTTTAAAGCCTTAAACGCAAGTGCTTCTATGCGGTACATGAATTGTAATGTTGTTTTAAATGTATTGCCGAACAAATTAATTTTATAAATAGTCTTATAAAAATTTTATTTATAAATAAAACATATTCATATACCGAACCTCACAAACTTTTGCGACTATAATGCCGACCACTCACCTTCATACCGCTTGTCAAATGGCATGACAAAAACGCGGACGTCAAGCCACTAGCTTGACGGTGTGTCGAGTAAAATGGGCGAAATAAACCCTAAAACAGGCGGGATCGAGCCTAAAATAGGCGTAATCGAGCCAATTTCATCAAGCCACATCACAAGCCGCAAAATTGTGACTGGCAAACATAAGTCCGGCAACACGCTCGCAACTTTCCTCGACGAACGGCCCGCCCGTGTATCCCATGTTTGTTTTCATCACTAGTGGATGCACCATCCCTTAATTTCTGAACGCCAACTGGCGGGGGCGTCGCTCTTGCAAACAAGCAGTTTAATATTAATTAAGGCGCGAGGGCGTAGTGTAATAGGCTCCTAACAATGACCTCAGGCGCTGCCGGTACAATTGATGCGTCTTCGTACAATGCAGTAAGTATACTATAAATAATAGAGTACGGCATTCGATTCCTTGTGCACTGTCTTATGGAAAAGATGGGTGGAATTGGAAGTGGAAAAGATATTAAAAGCACTTGATATGAAGTTGCGCTTTAGTTTTTGGTTGATGAAAATCCGTTCACTAGTTTTTGAGTTTATAGCGAACAGACAGATAAAAAGACTGACACCTTGATACCTGGGTTGATAGACTAGATATGTTTAGATTCCAGTAAGTCCTTAAAATGAAATAATAATAATTGTCTTCTTTACAATAATTAATTATAAACAAATTTAAGGCCTTGCCACATACAAAGCTCGGCGCGAGCGCGGTGCGATATTTGCTAGGCAACCATCGCGCCGCGCGATGGTTGCCTAGCAAATAACGCGCCGCGCGATGGTTGCCTAGCAACTATCGCGCCGCGCGATGGTTGCCTAGCAAATATCGCACCGCGCTCACGCCGCGCTCGCGCCGAGCTTTGTATGTGGCAAGGCCTTAACAGTTTCCATCATTTTGGCCATACAAAACGGCAATCACATAGGTAATATCATACCACACCAAATAGAATCAAAACATTATAATTGGAATATTTGAACTGTCCCTCTTCTTTGACACGTGATCGGCTGATTGTAAAGTGCAGTCCTGAAAATTGATGATAAATGAAGAATTACATGGTTCATTCCATGAAACTTCAAATATTATATAATGGGGAGAAATATAGTCACTAAGCAGAGCCTAGCTTCTTAAATTCGTCGAGAAACGGGGTCATGTCCTAATAATAATTTGGCGCGAATTTTTAGTAACTTATTAGACGTTATTAGATGCTAATTCTATTACTAGACTGTACTGTATAATTTACTACAACTCGACAATTCACGAATCGCTATCAAGGCCCAAATTATTATGCAAACTATTATTTTTATGCAAAGCTTGTCTAGATAACTACTTATACACTTTTAAATACATACTTATTATACATACAACAGCCAGACTCGTAACAGAAATTACAGTATATCATTTCAATTTCTATTCGGCCGGGAAACGAACCTCGGGACCTCTGCGTGGCATCCAACTGAACCACTCAGATCGCCATATTGCACCAACAATTTGACCTGCACCTACAACTATACACACAACAAAGAAATGATTGATTAACAATTCAAGCGAATTTCAAAACAGACTACTGTTTCCCACCACCTACCGCGACTAACACGAAGTCATTAACAATCAATTATTTACAAGATTATCCACGCCACCGGCACCGGAGACCAGCGAAATGGCTTTCTATTACATAGTAGAACCATATGTCGTTTGCCATCGACCAGCTAATTTACGACAATTCTCCTCGCTTCGATTCCTACATAGGCCATGTTCTACACAGTGGAGGGAGGCCGAATTATTTTCAGTCCGCTCTCTGTTTTTGTCGACCCGTTTTTTGTTTCGTACCACGTTTTTGTGGCAGATGCAATAATTAAGGCACACCGGCCACAAAGCAGGCCAATGGACGCTGCATACCGCGCGGCTCAGCCAATGGCGGCCCCGTGAATAATCGTACAAAGAACCCCGTTGTCGATCGACAAAAGTCGAATTTTTCCCCTGACAAAGAAAAGCGTGTATTCAACCGACACAAATAACTAGGCATTGTTGCGATAGGAATCTATTAAATGAGACTGTGGCGCGGTAAATTCTGGTAGAATGACTTACTATTTTTCGCTATAGAACGGGAGCTGTGTGTCGGAAAGCCATTATCTAGGTAACCGATACACAATATCAATTATTGGTTGGACTTTTTTGCGGCACTGCATTCGGTGCACTGGCGTTTGTTACAATTGGGATCGCGTCGTAGATCGATGAACTTCTCTTACGGTATCTGGGCGTCGATAAGTATCATGTCTACAAAAACAGATCTACTTATTTCTGGTTTAAGTTGCAGATTTTAAAATTTAAATAAGTAAGTAATTAAAAACTCTTTATTGCACACATATTATAAGACAATTTACAAAAAACAGCATAATAACCATGCGCGCAAAGGCGGTCTTATCGCTTTAAGCGATCTCTCCCAGACAACCTTTGGGAAGAGTGCAAGAGTAAATAGTAGCGAAAAATAATAATTAACAAATAAACAAATATGCTAATATATGTAATACTATACATAAATACAATATAATCATAAAGAATTCTATAATACTATACTATCAAAATCACAATCAGAAAATGTATTTACTGCAAACAATTCGACTTTGAGAAGAAATACTCGTGTACCTTCTTTATACCTAAATAGGTGTAAATACCTAGAGGAATCAAATTTAGTATCAATTATTATATTACACATAATATTATTTTACAGTGCATTAGTTTTTAAACTGTAATTCTGTAAAGTTTATGTAATATAAAAAAATCATATTATGGAGTTCGAGTCGTTTATAACAAAACGATACTTTGTAAAATTTTCTATAAAATGCAATTTAAACTAATATAGGGGTAATTTAATTTAATAAAGTGGTTGGACTGTTTATTTATTTAAATTTGTAATAGTTTGACATGTAATTTTGGCATTGTATCATTTAAACTAAACTAACTTTTTTAAATCGAAGGCTATGACTCGTAGATATGAAATGGACGAAAGAAAAAGCATGTAAATTGTCCGTTATAATAGGTAATATTATGATAACATCCATAAATACAATGTAAGACAAATATCCACCGTTCAAAACGACGCCACACAACAAACATCGCTTGCTTGACGTACGAGTAGGTGCAGCTTATGTAATTATATACTCACTCTAGCCTCCCCTGAAACGGAGGGCTTATCGCGACAACGCAGCCTTCCCGCCCGTCAGGGGCACGCAACAAAAATACTGTTTTACCTCATTGTTCCGAAACAGAGGGTAAAACAGTAAACAGGGATGCTTCTCTTACTGTTGTGGCCTGTTCGCTAACGTTCTGTTTAATTACTAGCCCCTGTTCTGTCCGCCTTTATTAACGCTGACGTTTTTACATTCGGCTCCGAGTCTACTTTTTTTATTTCCATTCTGTAGTAGATTTTTTCCCATTGTGTAGATTTTATTTTTATGTTTGAGGAAACTGGAGCGGTGTGTTGTTGTTTGACGAATTTTGTTAGACACTTATACTTAAGCATGATTGATGACCTACTGTATCTGATACATGAGAAAATTACGAATGTATATGGAATATGTCTGTTTGGTGGAAAGAGTAACGTGATATTAACGGACTTTTTTTATTATTAAAAAAAACTAGCCAGGCATTTGAGCGCCATTACACCTGGTGGTAAGTGCCGTAGAAAGCACGCCTGTCTAAAAACAGCCTATTCACTTTAGCCTTGAAGGCGTCTAGATTATAATTCGCAATTATAGAGCGCAATATCCATGTAATGTTTTGTGGAGTAGAATAATAGCACCAACCAGACGTGATGGCGGACTTATGCCCGCTTAACAATACAAAAGATTTAAGAATAATTTTCTATATAGGTATGGTGTATTATTAGACGACTTGAATTGGTTTCCCTTAGCTGTTTTACAAATTTAATGCCCTATAAATTTTAAGGAAAAAAAAATCGATGGAATAGGTTGACGTTTCTTTACTTTTTTGTAGTGACATTACTTTAAAAAAAACCTAATGCGTGTGTCGAGGTTTAAAAAAAACTAATGTCAAACACTATACTACACTCACTCATGAAACATTTCACTTACTTAGAGAAAATATTTAGCTCTTACGGTGAGGGAAAACCTTCTGATGAAACCTGCAAATTCAGGCAACTGAAGTAACCATGATCCAATCTGGTCAGGTTCCCCTGATAGCAGGGTCACGAAGGTCAGATGGTAGTCGCGCCACTGTAATTACCTGATCGTCAAATACTGGATCATGGTCAAGGCGGACCCCGAGCCCTCGTTTCCGAGGGCACAACCGGGACATTAACGCCAAGATTAGAGAAAATATTTAGCTAAAACGTGGTACTGAAATTAAAAAACAACAATACGAGTATCTAAAGTCAACTTCACTTAAAGTATTCTTTCAGAAGTTGTCTGTCTTCAAACGAAATTCCGTAGTCAAAGGGCTCAGTGTTCTGATACGAGTCCCCTTTACCTTTGTCTGTGCGTTCGTCTTCCACAATGCATAGTTTGTGATTAAAAGAGACTTGAATGTGACGACATCGTTCCAGGCTTCTTGTTGTCTTGTTCATAACATCGTCTATGTGTACTCTTGGTGGTGATAGAGAGGATGTTTTGTGGCAGAAATATAAAACCATAGTCTTGATGTTACGTCAAGTTATGTTGAACACTAACCGATGTTCGACGGTAAGGGAAAACAACGTGATGAAACCTTGACATTTAAGCGACTGCATGTGTAACCTAAGCTTATCCAAGCTGGTCACGAAGGTAGCGTAGTCGCTCCTCTTGAATTACCTGATCTGCTAAATTCTGGTCATGGCGGATCCAGGGCACGCGCGTGCGATGCACAACAATGATGTTCAGGGTGTTTAGGCGAGTTATTAAGATAGGTATTTATGTAACTCGAAACTCATATCTACATTTAAAATTGTTGGAGATAAAATATATCTACTTTTTTAAGACTGCGAAAGCGGATGTGGATGCGGTCAGGGTGTATGAAAGATGGCTTATGGAAATAAAAAATTGTCGTGCAAATGTGAATGGAAGGATCGCCAGAGGGCGACCGAGAAGGACATAATATATTGATCAATTAAATGACCTTAAGAAGTATAAGAATGTGTGGAAAGAAATGTATAAGAAAATGTATGAATGTGGAAGAGTCAAAAGAGGTATCGAAATCCTAACTCCATTATCTCTGCCTATAATTACCGTGAATTCTTCATTAGGAAGTTTAAAATGAAGAAGAGAGAGGCAGTTGAATCAATTACATTAATAGTGTAAAATAATATTTACTAGCAATATTTAAAGTTAGAAAATTTAGAACTCGGTTTTTGATAATATAAGCTAATGTCCTTTCAATTCAATTAAACTATGTAAAACCTTATCTTGACGAATTCTGCTGTTTAGAGCAATATTGTATCTAACAAAATAACATAATCACAATTGTTTGTACTCATCATATTGTCGTATACCTACACAATACTCAAAAGCAAACAATAGATCCAACAAAATATCTTTACCGTTTATTACATCGAACCCGACCACACAAATCGAGCCGATGACAAAAAGCCAAGAACATATTAAGTCTCTACCATCTTTGACAAAAAGCTAAAAACATATCGAGCACTGGCCACAAAAACGGACCGTTGTTGGGGGGAAAAATGTATTACAATTTAATAAAATCATGACCTAAATAACGTTTCTTACCATTTCAATTTTACGGGCGGAAGGGTGGCGGGCGGCTTCGCTATGCGTCTTTGTGTGCCCCCCCGCACCCCTACCCCCCATTTTCAGACCCCCTTCTGAACAGGGCTGGCACGTTCGTGAAGACAGGTATTCACTGGAATGCAAATATTTTGATGTCTTGTATGCAATCGGGACAGCTGATCATAAATATTGATGTTTTCCATTGCGTTAAGATGATATCAATATTCGTGCTAATTTTTACGTGTTTTAAAATGTAATGTTGCATAATATTTCAGTGGTTTAATTATTTTCTTTTTTTATGTTCAAGTCCACTTTGGTCCGACCTTTATAATGCGCACGGAATGAAACACGTTGTCTGCGAGTGTTTCTCTGATCATTATAATCAGAACGCCTTCAAGGCTAGAGTGAATACAGGTATGCTCCATCTTCGACCGCGTCGTCACTTACCAACAGGTGAGATGGCGGTTAAATGCCTGTCTAGTCTAATATAAAAAAATACTCATGGCTCGATTGAATGGCAGTTTTAATTGTAGCAGCATACCAAAACCGCGTCAAGCTGCCATTGAGCTCCAATTACAATTTAATAGATTCATAGTAAAATAGCAATTATATGTTCATGAATAAAAAACTTTTTTTGTCAAAAATTTTAACAAGAAATTACAAAGTTTTGAAATAAACAGGTAAATCCGACTAGTAGACAGTAGAACGTATACACGTACGTAACCATATTCTACACGGTGTACATATATGATGTTGAATAAAAAGACGAGGCGATGCACTGATAAAATGTGGATACTCAAATAAACGACAACGATAGCGCTAGCTTCTGCCATCGAAAATAATATAATTGCAATAGCCGACACCGTGGCAGCCCTACCCCGCCCCCCGCTCCGGCATTGTCGCGCGGCACACAAGCTTTCAGAGTAATGAAGAGCATTTTCGTCCGATTCCGACTACAATGGCAGCTTTAATACAACGCACAGAGAGGAAACTCCTTTGTTGAGACGCCGTATTGTGCCTAACGTGTGTATGTTACATGTGCCGTTGTTTTTTTGTTTTTGTTTGTTGTTTAGATTGTTGGGCACAATGGCGCGAGATGCCAGATACGCGCACGGGCGATAGCGAGCGGGTTCACTGAGTGCTGGGTACCTACGAGTACATTGTTTAAGGCTTTCGGCGTTTCACTTGTTAGAACGGTAAATGAAGTCGATGAAGGGATATTTTGGTAGTTTCAGAATTTGAGTTATGAAATACAAAAGCTATTTAAATTAAAAAGTATTTAAAATCTTTGCTATAGAGAAGTTTGAAAAGATTGTGGTTCATTTGATAATCAGGAGTAACAGGAATTTGAATTTGAGTTACACTCCTACGAACAACGTAATGTTATATATCAGGCTGTCCACATAGTGATCGTCGCCATTAATAATTCGTTAAACTAAGGTTTCAACGTTGAAACACGGAAGCAAATTGCATTTAATACCTACAAATCAAAGAGAACAGTCGATACAGTATCGTGCAGCATAACTATCAGCTACAACCGTCAATTTGTTACTTACAGCACCACCCACAGTAGCTTCGACACGTTCTAAGGTTTCAATATGCAAGAAACGTTCAATTATGTACAATGTGAAGACAACAAACGCCCCGACACAGCGTTTAGTGTAATTGCCGTTTTCTGCCCAATGCCGGGTCTGCAGTAAGCAATCATTGCGCCGATGTTGCCAGCAATCGGGCCATTGTCTCGCCCCGCGCAATAGAGCGGAGTTGTAGGAAATAATTATTGCGGAGTGGCAACACTAGTGGCGACACGTGCCCTTTGAGAAATTGTTAATTAAAAGGGAGTGGTGTTATGTAACGGTTTGTACAAAGATTCCAGCTTGGGTCCAACGTTCAGTTAATAGAATATTCTTATAACCAATTTGTGGTGCAAGTTGAATTAAATTGTTTAACATTTTTTGTAATAATTAATTAGAAATGTTATATTTGACATTATCTACGTCTATCTCAGACTGTGTGGGGGGTGAGTCCGCGGTTCCGACATTCGAATCCGACATTATCTCAAGCCGTAAATATTTATTATAAAGACACTGAAAGAGATTCAGTGTATATAGAGCAAGCAATAAACTCATACTCAACGATTTTCGCTAATACGTTATTGTCGAATAACTTTTTAAATTCCATTTTCAATTGAGATATTGAGCTAGAAAAAATGTCTAATTCGAGATGTCACAGCGCCAGCATTAAGCCTCTGGTATTCGTCATAGTAGAATTAGTACCAGCTTTCTCTCACTCATGGATAACGTAGGTAAGAAGCAAACAATTTAGGATCTCCAAAAACCGCAAAATGCAGGCATATTCAGTTTTTTATTAGGCTCTCTCTCTCATGAAGGACGCTACATTCCGAATAATTTTCGAAATGGAGCGCACCAATTACACATCCCTTGTACAAAACCTACAAACACCTGTCAACATTAATGGCATCCAATGTCGATGCACAATTTGCATCACAATCCCTACATTGTGTGCCGAGACAAAGGTTCTAGAGAAAAAGTGCCGGTGGACAATCTTCGCTTCTGTTCTGTCTTGTTCTATGCCACGCAACCTAAGTGGAGTGACAGCCGTCCACAGTGACACTATTGCTCCGCGACCAGGACAAATAATACAATTCGCAAGACGTGCGGCCGTTGTCACGCGTTTTGTCACGGCTAAAGTGGTATGTTTGTTTTATGGCCGGCCTTTTGTCTCGCAAACAGCACCGGTAATTAATGCAGTAATGAATAGTTTGCATATGCTGCGACTGGCTCGAGTGTTCTCCTTTACGAGTGTATCGTCTCGCCTGCAACGCCATTGTGTCCCGAGAGAGCTAATTTAATTTCCCACTGCTACGTCTGTTCAGTTAGGAGAATGTCTTTCTAAATAATAATACAGTTACAATAGTAAATTACGTCTGCAGATAGACCGTCGTGCCAGCACAACAAACAGAACAAAACTTTTAAAAGGCGTCCAAAAACGTCGCTAACAGGAAATTGGAAGCCGAAATTTCATTTTCTGTAAACTGTCAACCGTCACGCCCACATTCCACTTTTATACTTATTATTGTCGCTAAATACACGATCCTTATCATCCCGGTCGACAAAAGACGAAAATACCCCATCGACAAAGGCCCCGAATACCCTCCCTAGTATTGACAGAATAATGAGGAACCGGGAAAAACTTCTGTAGCGGAATGAAAAGCGCAAATTCGTCATTAGGCGGCGCTTTCCGCCATTGTTGTTGTCGTCCCGCTCGCTCGCCGGGCGGACTTCATGAACGGGAACGGGATAGCTGATGGTCCTTCGAGCCGGATTGTTCCTTTCTGCGCTGGCGACATTGTTTTCGCTTTTATACTCAGCTGAATCGGGATTGTCTTGTCTATTTGAATGGCCGGTGGCGCCCCTCCACGCTATCTATACGCTCTCCCATAAAAGGGGGGACAAAGGGTTGGTCTCTTGAATCGGGGAGACAGGTCGTTCGATTATATTGTATCGATTCAAAGGCTTTGTCCCCGCAATGAGGGATGGTTAGAGCAAATTACTTTTCTGTTTTTGTGATGTAATAGTGCTTTATGACAACGGTGTGTATTGTTTTGAATGAGGCTGAGGGTCTATGGAGCCGTCATTAAGCGGTCCTGTGTAATTTTGTTTGACGGTAGTTTGATGGCCAACTTCCGCGTAAATAAGCTTTATCAGTGCGCAATCTACGTTTATTGTCTATTCTATACGTCGTCGCATTGTCATTATGGTAGCCATACATATATTTACAATCTATTATTTCATGATAATACAAGACGTCTTTTGTCAAGCATAGCTATGTAAATTGAAGCCACAATGTTACTATAAGACATTATATTATTAACTTGAATAAAGTACTACATAGTCAATATAAAAAATACTGATAAACACAGTCCATGTGAATTAATTTTTTTTTATTTTATACCAATTGATTTTAGTGAAACAATTACATGACATGATAGCTACAGACTTAAGCATTTTTAGTCAAAGCAGCAACTACTGTATCGAAACAAAAATACAGGTCCGCAGGTGCGTTGTCACTGTAATGATTACGATTATACGCCTCTTGCATAACCTGCTTATCTTTTAAACCGGAATGCTATAAATTTCCATGACTGGAGAAATAGTATCCATATTTCCATAATCCACCTTTGTACTATTTTGTGCATAAAGTGCTAAATAAATAAATGAATAAACACTTAAATAAATATGTAGGTTGTATCCATTTCGGCGGACTCCTCAGGCTTAACAGAGTCAATTGCTGTATTGAGCCAGCTCAGTGGCAGTTTTACGCGTTTTGGTGTTCTGCTACAATTAAAACTGCCGTTGAGTGTGTTTATTATTTGTTGTAAACAAAACTTAAGAAAATTATTTTCAACAGTTGCAAAAACCTATGTAAAAGCTCTTTTAATGTACCAATCGTAGACCTATTGGTAGATTCTGGAAACGACACGATTGGAAATAAGACCATTTGCATCATCTTTTCTACTTCACTTGATACCACAAGACCCACACAACGTACCTCCACACCCAAAAATCTGTATCACCAACGTCACTTTCTCTTTTCCAGGGGCAGAGTGGAAGCTGCTCACGGAAGACGAGAAGAGACCCTTCATCGACGAGGCGAAGAGACTGAGAGCTATGCACATGAAGGAACACCCTGACTACAAGTACAGGCCTCGAAGGAAACCAAAGACCTTGAGGAAGGAGGGGTATCCATACTCGATACCGTACCCCAGCGTGCCGATGGACGCCTTGAGAGCTGGTAAGAGATTTTGCTTTGACAGGTTTTTAGATGGATAGGTCTGGAGAGCGGTACTGCACTGTGAGACCTCATAGTGAAGTTTGTGAATACGGGTGTGAGGCTTGATCGAACTTCAGCTTATAAACCCACCCTATGAGTGTGACCTGGGGCCAAGTTCTCGCACCGTGACCACTCGAATTCGAAATTTTTTCTAGCCACATATCTCCATTAATAATGACATTAAAATGTCAAATGCAGAAAAAAAATTGTCTCTACTAGGTATCTTGGACAGTCATATATTGTTCCAGATAAATTTCGGTGACGATTTAAGACAGCTTTTTTGGTTATAGAAAATGTCGAATTTGAGTTGTCACAGCGCAAGAATCGCTCCCTTGTAACGTTGGTGAAGCCAATATTTACGGCGGCTACAACATAACTATCGGATGGATTTCTTCAAGAAGACTGCATAAAGTGACATCTAGATCTTTTAATCTTCTTCTTTGGTTCTGCTAAAGACCCCATGACGGTTCATTGAGTCCCTAGCAGAAGACCTTAATCAACCTTGCTTCACCAACAATATTAGGAAACATGTCGTTTTAAAGTTTAAATGACATAATAGTACTAAAGTCATCTGTTTCAAATTTCACATTTCTTTTACATAACAGATTTAGAAAAAAAATTACAACACCATCGTAAGCTGTTTTTACAGAGTTCACTTTACGCGTGGCTTGTTCCAAACTAACCCGCCATTGTTGACAAAGTTGAAAATAAAAAATAAAAACGTCAGCCATTTTTATTTCGTTTCTAGTACACTTGGAAACCTGTCATTATGCGTCATAAAAATGGTACTGTTTATTGTGGTTAATAGTATTAAAACGGTCAGACTGTTGTTTATCTGCTTGACTCCAATCTGGATGGTTCCACTGGAGTTTTTAATCATGTCAATCCTTATCTTTGAATGGCACTTTCGTATGGTCGTTGATCGGCTTTTTATTGCAGAATACTGTTTGCTAGTAATTATGTCGTTTCAATAACAGTATACAAGTGTGTTACGAATGTAATGAAATTTCTCTTTAGAGAGGGTTAATTTTTTTTTCCTAAGCAGTCAGCGCAAGCAAAAGTAATCCTTGAGGTCGTAAACGATTAGGGTCGAAATATCCTGTGGTCCCCGCGGTTTTCAACCCCGATCAGTCCGAACTCCATATCTTCTACAAATTTATACTTACGGAATCCTTTACTTAGGGATAATACTTTTCCGGTAGTAGAAAGTACTAAATTGACCTTTATCAAATATAGTAAAGCGTGACCAGAAATATATATAGACAGATTGACAGATCAAGAGGTAGCTACTGTTGCTGTTAAGTACTTGATGTTGCTAGTGTATGAAATGAGTTTAAAGAAATTGCGCAATATGGCGGGATCTCATATTATATTAATCCGTAACCTCCAGATTAGCCAGCACATTTGCTACAACTAAGATATCCATTGGGCCAGTCTATAAACCCTAGATTCGCGTGCAGACTCGTTAGATATCCATCAAGCTATAACCAAATTGCAATACCGGAGTATTAATAGAAGAAAAGGCTTATACAAAAATAGGAAACAACACAAAGCCGCCCTTCACTATCATCCGATAGCCTATTCATTGGCTGTCATCGAACAGTCTATACGCGTATTGGGATTACGAAACTGGTGACCTGTTTATGGGGACAGGCGAGTTCGCGGGCAAGTTCTCATAATATTTTAAGGTGCAGTATAAAAATGTAAATAATGGCTCTCCAGACGTTTTGGTTTCTCAACTGTAAGTCTGAAAGCATTTGAATAATAATAAATAATAATAAATAATAATAATAAAACGTAAGATGAAGCTCACGCCGTTGACGAAGCATTGAAAATTGTTTTTGGACTAACAGTTTACATTCTAACAATACTAACAACCCGAGAAGTATGTTAGTATCTGTTAGTCTTTCAACTAAAATGGTTAACATCATCACCGTCATCATCATCTTCTTGAGGTCAATCCCGCGTTGGGCACTCGCCCTTCCCACTTCTCATTGTTTACTTTGCTTGGTCTTCGCCACCATTGGTGGGGAGTTTGAGGCTCACATGTCATCCTGAACGACGTCAAGCTATCGCTTTTTGGTACGACCTCTTTTTCCCGACATTTCTTCCCTACGTTATTTTCTTTGTTCCGTACGTGATTTGCTTTTTTCCCTACGTAATTTCCTTTCTTCATCACGTAATTTGGTTTTATTCGTACGTAATTTGCTGATTGCTGGCTGACGAGATTGAATAAACGTAGTGGTTTGAACTAATTATTAATTTACATTATAATTACTATTGCCAGAGTTTCTATTCATCCACATTCACTTACATCATCAAACTATTACACTGAAAGTTCTGTTTCGTAGTAAAGAGACCATGGAACAGTCACTCGCCTCTTCCAACAAAAAACAGTCACGTTTTTCGACCGTGACTCCCAAACCTATCGAATGCAACTTTTCTATGTACATTAAGAAGTGTCTCCTATAGAGACAGAACTAGGTATTGAAAAATATATATATTTATAAAAAATGCTTTCACAGTTTAGTATAGCCTCAATAACTACCCGTTGCAATGCCCGTAGATTTACATTTGGAAAACTATTTAGGCGGAGTCGTATGGATTAGCTTTAGTTGGGTGGTAATAAGTTTCTTGTTATTTTAAACATACATACATACCTACATTAGAACACAACGTCAGGCCTTTTCCTGTAGAGGTAGGCAGAGTCCACATTGTTCCAGTGACTCCCCAATAAAATGACAACTACATTCAAGAAATAGAAGTCTCTAAGTCAAATATCATGGTTATATAGATGGGCATTGAGTTTTCCTATAGTTCCCAAACATAAAAACAAAGTACAGTCATTTATTTAAGAAGACCACAAATCTATTAGTGATTAATCTTTGACCTAGCTGTAAATAGAAGAGGATAAACTTAGTCGAATATCTATGATGATCCCAATTGTCTGACTAGACCACTACAACTAGGTAAAATACACTATTTTATACTACACCTTACCAAACCGCTCAACCAGAACCAACGTCCAATATATTCCTTAAAACTCCCATTCTAAAATTCGTCCTAAAGCCCTGTGCACAATGAGCCCGTCACACACGGAAACCATCTCCCGACAGGCGACAATGGCCGCCGCAATATGAAAAGCGTTTGAAAATCGAACGCATAGTTTAAACCGTCTTACTGCTTTTGACAGTTGACAGTTTCGACCGACAATGGGGCTTGGGGGTTAGTTGGGGCTGCGGGCCCCTGCCCCAGGGTTGGGCCATTGACATGCGATTAAAATTATTGAAAAGATGTTTTGGGGGATGTTATTGAATTTTAAAAGGGTTGTGTTGCTTCTGGGGCCGGTTGAAGAAGTTTACAGGTTTCTGCGTAGAGGCGATTGGAAGACGATAGGGAATTAAATTTGTTGATTGATCTGTCAAATTAAATCTTTTATGTCTTCTTTCGAACAGAAATGAAAGATCTTATAGCGATCTTAATTGTATTTTTATTTTTGTAAGAACTAGTTTGTTTACGTCTGTTACTATTTAGTTGTGTGATTTTATCATGAGTGATGATGAAAATCGTGTTAAAATTCCTTGTTCCACACTAAAATGTGAAAGATTGTACCTATTACCACTAGTAACACTACGTAACGATGTAATATAATAAATACATACTAAAGCACTAAAGATTTTGACACATAATTAGTCTATGTATAGCGCACTATATTTTTTAAATTCGATTCAAAGTCAGTGTTAACATTACTTTCAAAATGTAACAATAGAAAGTTAATTGCTTTTTATTCTTCCAACTGAAATAAAATTACAAAATGTAGGTGAACATAAATCCAGCAGCGAGAAGCTCGGTTTGTAAAATTAAACGTGGGCGTGGCCAACACGTGTGCGCCGACCCTTATTTAAGGGTCGCGACACTCACCAAGCTTTCAAGTTGATTGCGGTTGCGAATTTATGCCGTTAATAAAACTCGTGGGGCAAAATAATTACCTAGCACTAGTACTATTAGGATTTTAATACAATTCTAGGTAATTCTATTGGTTCTCCGGAGACACTATGCCTCGATTAAATACTTTGGAGCTACTGTGATAAGATCAAAATTGTAATTACTATCTATACATACATAGTATAAAACAAAGTCGCTTCCTGCTGTTTCTCCCTGTAGCTCCGTGACCTTGTTAATAGGGCACCCTGACCAGATTGGATCACATCCTTACGATGCTTTCCATCGGCGAGCATCGGTTAGTGTTCAACTATTAAGCATCATACACAGCAATTCCAAGAATGAATAAGATGCTTTAGCAACAAGAACAACAGAGCATACTTGTCAACTACCGGACTTTAGCCTACTCCACATCAATAAAGGTATTTGAAGGCTTGTCACGCAGGTTGGGATATAAGAAACATTTCTTTTATACCTTTCATTTTTTTCAACAAATTTAATGAAATCTGCCGAAAACGCTCATTTCTTGTGCCTATTTTGGTATTAGAGAATTATTAGTCTTTATTACTCTTACGCTACGTAACTTTTCTTATAGCTTCCACATAGCCGGGCAAAACTACTCTCAGCAAACTCCATCTACATGTAAATATCCCTAAAAGCCCAATAAAAAGGTCTACTACGCACGCGACGTACACGTGCCTAAGGCGGCATGCACACCACCGACCCAATAACACTGGGGGAATAAGGGCGAGTGCACACGCGCCGGCACCGCCTACCGTCAAATTTTAAGGGTAATTTGACCAAAATTAATAGGCTTGCGACGAAATCCTGGCGGTTAGTTGACCTTGGTGTTTGTGTCGTGACATTTGGTTGTGGCACTAGTGGTTTGTTAGTTTCGATGTGATAATGAAAGTGTGTCAAATGTTGGTGTTTTGTGGTGATGTGATACAACCCATTGTGTGGTTTGGCAATTATGTAATGGAAATATCTGTCGTCATGTATCTTTTGCCACAATATCAAAGGATTTGATTGTTATCTAATGTCGTCGCCGTCTAATATATGACGCCCGAAATAAGTGGAATATCATTTCTAACATTTATATTTGAGATAGAATTCGTTCTTCCACAATAGCTATGTGTTGCACAATATGTTCGACCAAGTAATCTTCTGCGGAAAACTCACAGAATGGCGAAGGGTTGCCCGTGCTAACCGGCAGAGTAGAATCTACTTACGATACTGTACTGTGCCAATCGATGCGCGGGCAAGTCGACATTGGTCTAAAGTGCCACCACGTCCTCCGCATCCGCGACATTTTTTTTTTTTTTAAATTTCCTACGATAGGCAAACAGGCAAACGGGCCACCTGATTTAAAGTGGTCACCACTGCCTATAGACATTAGCAACACCAAGTGTATCGCCAATGCGTTGCCCACCTCTGTAGCACGTTGCTCTGGCAGCAAAACGGGCAAATGCCCCTCCACTGCCAAAGCCACGGTTCCCTAAATCCCCACCCCATGGAGCACTGGAGACCTTACTTCACCGGCAGAAACACAAAACTATTTAAAAGAGTATTGTTTAGCTGCGGTATTCTGTAAGGTGGAGGTACCACCCCAGTCCCCCAGTCAGACTTTATTTTATACTACGTAATTATTAGTAACAATTGTCTAGCTGTCTCCTAGATCGTGTGCAGTATCGTATGTAGCCGCCTTTAATATAATAGAGGCAGATCTGAAGTTACCTCTGCAAGCCAGAAAGCGGACAGCAGCATTTTCTGTCAAGTATTATCAACGCTGCATTCCTTAACTTGTCTGCCAAGCGTAAAGATTCAGATTCAGATTCATTTCTTCATAACGTTAGTTACAATATGTATTTCAATACATTGTATATGTCCATACAAATTCGAAAAGAAGACGGGATTGATCGCTAAAATTATAATGATTATGGTGACCAGGCCATAGATGCAAGAGGCACTGAGATTATTATTGTGAAACGTGGGAGGAAACCTATGTCCTATGGTCCACATCCTACGACTAGTGGACATCCTACGACTGAGATGACGATGTCCTGGCCAAATACACAAGTAGATATGTCATATCTACTAAAACCGTGCCTATAATAAAATACACGACTAAAACACTTGTCACGCCGAGCGACTGAAACAAAGCGGATGTTTAACCGTTTTTGTTCCATATTTCAAAAGGGCTGAGCAAACATTCTGCCGTAAGGGACAATGGGTACCAATTTGTTCGGATTCTAAATTCGAACCAGTTAAAGCAATGTTCTATTTCCAATTACATTCGTGTGTTTGCAGTGAAATGATCGCAATATTATAGAGCTGTACGAAAATACCTCTCATTGCTATATTGTACTGTATGTCATGTATGTCGCGTAGCTCGTGTTCTAGTGTGATGTAAATTCATTTTTTTTAATTTTTATAACCGATTTTATTGATTAATGACACTAATATCACGTGCAAGAAGCCATTTTGGATTCCGTATTGATATAGCATGAATAATAGTAAATTATACACCAAGGGGATAAAGCAGTGTCTTTCAGCTTGTTTGATCACGAGCGTAGTGAAGGACTCTAGAGCTAACTACCAAGCGTAGCGAGGGAGTTACACTTTACTCCTGGCGAAGCGAGGGAGTTATACGGAGTCCTGAGTGAAGCGAAGGGTTCATGCCGCCCAAGACTAAGACATTAATCACAGACATACCCAGAAGTGAATGAAACTCTACTGTTTACATCATCTGCGAGACAATCAATTAGGCAATTTCAGTGTCTGATTCTACAAACTCGGGAATCAAATCAGTATCACTTCGCGATATTTTGGGAATGATATGGAACTGTAAAAGTTATAATAACACAAAAAAAAAATTTAATTAACATTTTTCTACTTTTTTGCATTTGCTCAATCCGAGAACACAAAGGTTCTGGAACAATACAGCTTAGTCTTTAGTCATAGTGTACCACAATCGCTTGGGCCTTTTCTGAGTTGTGTTTATGGACACAGGTGTATGGATTAAAGATCCATTGTCTTATTATTCATAAATATATATTGGAAAATACACCGTAATGTCTAGACACGGCTATTTTGACGATAGGTATTAGTAGTTCAGAGCACGAAAGAGAACGCCATCCACACAAGAATCTACTGGTCGGTTAAACCCGTCGTAATTGAAAATTTCGAATGTTTAGGTGAGCCTATGTCCTAGACTTTGTCTACGAACCTTGACACAAGATTAGAGGCAAAACTATTGTATGATGATGGCCTGCTTCTATAACGTCAGTCGCCTTTTATGACACATACATTCTACTCTGCCGGTCACCACACGGCCATACCACTCCAGGTCCATTCTTGCTTTCGTGGGATATGGATACCCCATACTACTGCAGTTTCACTTAACCTACTGCCTACTAGTATTACGTTGTGTTGTATTAGTAGTACCTTGAATGGCTTCCGTGACTTTGCTTTCTTTTCTGAGCCACTCGTTCTTAATGCGGTATCTCTGGGTGCCTTTCTTTGTGCTTATAGCGACAGGTATTGTTTTTAAAGAAATAATCCAACTCTAGGAAAAAATATTTCTTTACCTATTGTTCTGTTAGGTTGTTTTATACCCTAACAAAACACCCGCCTAAAAGAACGGAACAACCATCAGCCAGCAAACGATCCAAACACCCCGGATCATGCCGTGCTAATACTAACAATAATCCAATAAATTGCCTCATCACGATTAGCATATTATACTTACAAGCAGTTTGTTACCAAACGGAAGTGACCAATCGCGTGCGCCGCCGGAAGCCCCTCCCCCCCGCCAAACTGCTTCCGGTCACGTGATGCCATTTACATGACAGTCGCTCGCCGGCCGTCGAGGAGAGAGGACGTGCCGAACGAGTATTTTGTTTATTGGCACAGGAAATGATATGCAGTTTTTGTTTCGGTATATTTTTCTTGGGCTTTCGGGGTTGGGGGTGCCGTGAATTGGCAATATTAGGATTGTGTCATGATTTATTTAAGTATGAATGATTTAGAGTACTTTTATTTTCCTAAAAGATTCATAATCATCATCTAGCTAGACTCGCGAGTATGTAAACTTGGACATGAATCCAATAAATAAGCATTGAAGGTATAACACTCTCACATACAAAAAGAAGAAACACAATAATTTTATTATCTCTCTTCGCCTCATTGTAAAAACGATTTTACCAATAAAAATCTCACACCGAATGATTTGCAAAAACTGTAACTAATCCATCAACTTAACCACGCTTAGTTAGGTACGTACGGACAGACAAGTCGAGGGCTTGTGTCTAGTGTTTATGAAATGGCAGAATTTTCGGCTTGTCATTTCGTCTGTATCGATTTCGGTGTAGCGAATCTGCGAAACCGCAAGTTAGCATTTTGAGAAATGCTTAGATAATAGGCCAGAGCACTTTTTGTATGGTCCTGATTGCTTGGCGTGAACGAACCACAAGAAAAGGTTATGTTGTAAAACAACCGATGGTATTTTTCCTGATTCGCTTATAATATTAGGCTAAATTTAGTCGTCTAAATTCGGAAGCAAAAAGCGTGAAAGCAGATCAAAGTGGAAATTATTGCTCACAGAAGGTTAATTGTTGTATCACTTATAATGTGTTACGCGTCGCATCGCTTCGCAAAAGCCTCTTTTAGGTACATTCCTATATCGCTCATTTAAGTTTCCCCTCGAAAAGATACCTTAATTTTTTTTATCCACCGTGTGTTGACTACTTAATTAGTATAGTTACTAATAGTAGGTACGTGCAAAAAAGCCACTTAGCATTTATTATTCCCTTGTTTCTTGGTGGAGAAAACCATAATCAGACGACTGGTTATCTGTGAAGACTTTTTGCTCTACTTATTTATTTAATTATTCGTATGGCATATTAATATAAAAATAAAGACTATATTAGGTACAATTAAATCTACAGATCTATTTTACAAGACTTGAGCCACATAATGGCTTCGTCACTTAGGCCGATCAGGTCATCGGGTGGGCCCCAGTGTACCGCGCTAAAGGGCAGGAGATAATGTGCTGGATATCCTGCACAGAGGCTCCAGAAAAACAGGCTGGAGAGTCTATCCACCCACAGCGGTACCTGCTGTTGCTCCACTATAACTCGTAGTCTCCAAGGATTTTATGTTCCTTGTAAATAACTGTTCTATTTTACAGTTATCTTGATTATTACAGATAACTAGATTGCCTTGTAAAACCCTGCTGTAGCAGGGTAAACATGACCTGAAACTTGTAGCAAATTAAACAACGGTCGCAAACATCAAAGTGTATCGTACCTGTGTACTAAGAAACCTTAGTAGTCAACTTTAAAGGTTAACTGCAGCTGGCATTAAACCCTTAAAATAGCAAACCAACCGCCAGAATGTCAACAAAAGGCCAATTAATTCAAGAAAAGGGTTAATTTACTACCAAGGAAGCTGCAAAAATACACAACTCCACCGAGAAATATCGGCCATTCACAGTGGCTAAATTAAATTAATAGAAAACGTGGGCAGAAACAACTTTCAAGGGAAAAGTTTTCTGTTTGTCCACGTTTTTAAATTATACTTGAAAATTGTTGACTCGTGTTCTTTTGGGTTCTTTGTCTTTGTTTTTCGAATCAAGAGTTTTGCGTTGCCATTCCGCTGGTTGGAGTTTGTTTCGGACACAGGTAACTTTGTGAAAATTAAAAGAAATGCTAAGGGCTTTAGGAGTATTGAAATGTTTGAGTGAACAACTTCTGTTTTGAATTTGGATGCTTCTGTGTACATTTTTGGTTACCCCGTTTGGGAGAAGTGTTTCTCAAACGCGCTTCATACGAACGTAGGTTGATAATATTTTCAGTATAACGCTATCAAAGCTAATGAAATTTTGCAGACTATTGCAGAATATTGCTGGTGGATGTTTGATTTTCGTAAACAATATATCGTTTTAAAGTTACACGGAATTTAAGATTCCCATACAAGTTTTCATATGCAAATAAGTTTTTATTAATGTTTTAATGGAAGATAACAGGCAAAGGGGGTTACTGGTCCCCACCCCGCGGAGCACTTTGAAGTTTTGTCCCCATACAATTCATAATGGATTGATTACGCTGCCTGCACTATTTAGTTGTCAGAATAGTACCTGCCTATATACTAATTTAATTACATCTTTCGTAGTACATTCATACATAGTAGATTAAGACGAAATAGAAGTCTAAAACTACATAGTTAGGTCTCTGTAGCACCCTTATCTGCAAGACAGGGCAGCACTCGGGCATCGCATTATAAATCACCCAAAAACCTCTATTTAAAAACACCTGACGTGTCGGAAAATTGCCATTTTCCGAGATATTTAACACATTCAATGCCCAGCCACCGGGCAGGGAAACCCGATGGAAATCCCATTTGCACCCCATGTCCGACCTCTTTTGAATTCGACTGTGCACAATACTGCCAAGAAAGCATACAGGCTGTTTTAAGAAATAACTTACTGCTCTACTAAAAGGTAGGTAAACGTCGCGAGGTCGCAAAGAAGTTTCTGGAGACAACGCCACGGGCAAAGTAATCGTAGTCGGTTACAAATTATAATTATTTAAAAGAAAAAAAAAATATTTTATAAATAGTACAGATTAATAGTATATGTGTGGAAGAAGCAAAATAGGTGTTTCATGATCTTGTGGCACTTGATAGTCTTTGCCTACTCCTAGCATCAAGTAGTATAGATAAACAACATACCATAATATGACCGTACGTGGTAGGACCTTTTCATTCAAAGCTAGTTTCATTGAGAAGGTTGTTAGAGCGTCTGTTTCTGTCAGTTCTGTCAAAAATTTTCTAATTTAGTACGGGATGTTTTACCGTCATAGGCATGCCAATTTAGTTATATTCTAAAAAACACCACTAATATAAGCACACTGTATATCAGGAAGCCAGTCATTACAGATGGTCAGGGAATGGACGGACGAAAATGGACCCATTGTATCGCTCGGGTTGGGGTGAATCCAGCGCGATATTAGATTTTCTGAATATTGTACAGGAAAAAGGGATTATTCCCTATGTTATTCATCATTGAATAATTCTACCTTATTTGCGATTCAGAATTCAACAGAAGAGATTTGAAAAATAGTTTTTTTTGACAAATAACTGGTTCTGTAGTAGTATACTGCTGTATTAAAACGTATTATTAATAGGAGTGCCGTATAAATAAAAAATTATAAACAAATCTGTATTCAAATCATTGAAAATTATTTATGAAGGAATATTAAAATGTAGTTTACAACACTCACAAGTACCTAAGGTCACCTAGTTCTCGTCTGGTGTTGTGTGACAATGTTCATAAAAGTTGTACTTTACTACCGCACGTATTCCATATCCTGGATGAAAAAAAAAACGATCCGCAGCTTTGACGATATCAGACTCGTCCATCACAGTTCTAAATTAACAAAACTCTTGAAAGCGTCCGAAGAGAAATTTCCATCTATTTCACGCCAATACCAGAGCGACTTCGGGAAATACCCACAAGAGATGACAGCGAATTTAATTATAAAATATAATAAAAAAAATCTCGAACGTCCCTTTCTAAAACCAAGTATTGGCGTTTTGAAAAGCAAATTGCTTATCATTGTGGACCTTATTCCATCCGCAAAGGGTGGTTTTTACGACCATCAGAAAGTAGATGTGATTTTGCCGCGGTTTATAATATATTGTAGATTCGATTGACGTCACCTCAATAGGGGTGTCTCATAATAATAATGTTCTATTTATTAAATATTCTGAAATGCGGAAGAGCTGGCTCTGGATTTACATGTGACATTAAGTGCTATTTGCGGCTCGATATCACCATTCTAATTTTGACACCTAATTAATTTTATAGGCTTTTGGCCACGACTTTGTCCATATATTTAAATAATAACTGCAAACATAGGCTTGCAGTGTACGATTATCATCAATTCAATATTTCTAGTTCAAACACTTTTTGTAGATATTGAGTTCTAGTAATTTTAGAATTTTCCTTTTGTCACCGTAAGGTGACACACATGTATTGTTGCTAGATTCAAAGAGAATTTATTAACCTAGATACCGAATTTAGGTATCTGAGAATCGCTTCTCTTAAAGTCTTTTACATTTTTAGATCTCGTAATGTTTTTAACAAGAAGGTTTAAAGTAGAAAATATGTTTGTTAATATACGGTAATTAATAACCTCTTTTAACAGTCAAATTAGTTAACGAAAAACCACCTTATCATCTTCATCATCTTATACATCGATCGGATTTCTCCCAATTCCCGTAAAACAATTTCATACCCGCAAACAGAACCAACCCCGGTCACCTAACACTCACTAATTCACGCCCTGAGCATTCCGACGCCTAAGCATTCCACGTTTAATACACAGCTCTAAGGAACTGACCGGCTGTTAATAGTACTCGAGGGTCAGGAATAGTCAGGATTATCCGGGGCACAATGAAATAATTAATTGGTGCTCAGAACGCAGTCCCGGCCCATTATGAGCCTGTAGTGGCTGTAGTGGCGTTTCGACGCAAGTTCTGTCTATTAACGACGGCCACTTCACCACTTGCGGGTTATTAGGTGTCGGGATTGTTTGAGAAGAGAGGAGGGTTTTAATTTTTTGGTAAAAATGAGGTGGCACCTAAATTCGTACTCTTTTGGATTTCTGATACAAGCTTTGGTTCAGAATTTAGGTCGTGTAATCGTCATCCCTCTGCCCTGTATCCCACTGGATGTGTCATGTCGCTCGAGGTGGAATTCTCCTTGGGAATTCTATTGAGATCGAAATTTTTAAGGACTACAGAACTTGCTCATCGTATACGGGGGTTCCATCTGAAGTCTCTGCGCATTTAGTTCAATATTTATACATAGATACATATAAATAACCTCACGTTTTTTTCCCGTGTAAACAGAGACCACATCGTTTCACTTGCTACGGTCTTGACAGATCTCTCTAGCTACTTCCACATTTTTAAACATTAACAGTATTTCAGTTCTTACATCTGTTTACATCTTAATGGAGTCATTACTGGGCTGGTCTATATTCATAATGTTTTAAACTATCAAGGTTGTTATTACACATTTTAAGGGTATGTTCCGGGTTTTCTACCGCGTACCTTTGTTGACGAGTAGCCCGATATTGTCACGGGACGACTGACAGTCGTCCCGTGACCATGATGCATGCAACTGTGTCGAAATATCGGGCTACTCGTCAAGAAAGGTACGCGGTAGGAAACCCGGAACATACCCTTAAAATGTGGTCCATACTCGTTAATATTTTGACTTGCAATGACAATTTACGTAGGAGTCTTTGCATTCTGGAGCTTACGTTATGTGTTCTGGAGTCGTGAAGATGATCGTCGTCACCCATACTAAATTTCATTTACCATTCTTTGTTTAGTAAATGTATCCAATGATGCGCCAAATGGCTTTCTATAGCTTAATAATAAAAATAAAGCAGTTAAATCGAAAAAATCACAATTCCCCGCTAGATGGCGTTGTTTTGTGTGATTTTGGTTTTATATTATCAACCCGTAGAACATTAAAAACGTCAAAGCCTTGAAAGAATGTACATAAAACGTGCAAAAACTACCTTAATAAGACAAATCCAGATTTTTCTATTTCATATTTTAGAATGACACGTATACTAATGAAAACATCGTAGTCTTAACATCCATAATCTCTTGTCCACAGGCATGGCTGGAGGCGGCATGGGACAGGCCATGGGAGGATACTACGGGGCGGCGTACGGTCCACTGGGAGCCAGCATGGCGGCGGCTGCGGCGGCCGCGGCGCAGCAGAATGCCATATCCGCCGCGGTGTCCGCTAATGCACAGGTGGGTCGAGTGCCAAGGTTCTAACTGACTTGTTTGTAGGTGCTATGGAGAACAATTTTATTGACTGCTTGGTGCATCAGAACGCCATATCTGACGCGTTGACCCCTAACGCACAGGTTGGTAGACTGCCAAGTTTCTAACTGACTAATTTGTAGGTGGAATGGAAAAACCATTTCATGGGGTGCTTGGTGTATCAAAATGCCATAATATCATCAACAGCATATCTACACATAGTTCATTTTGTCTCTGTTTGTAAATATAAAAATAAATCCACGATGCTCTAATACGAAACTTAATTAATCTAATTCTTAAATACAAGTACCTCCTGCTGAATTGAGCAAGGTAAAAACTCAAGCAATTTACCAACATTCTCTCCAATTTTCTCCGAAATGATTTGCTTTCAAAGGCCAAATGAACTAGTGAAGCAAAAACAGCACCCAGCCCAGAGTTATCAGAACAGCTTTATAATTATTCTATCAAAGAATTATTAACACCAATGCGGAAGATCCGTGAAATTTCATCGTGCCGCATTACGAAATTTAACGTTTAAAAAGCCATGAAAAAGGTGCTACGAGCGGTAAATCTTCTAGAGATCACAGTTCAGTGCTAATTTTGAAATGATTAGTTGGGTGTGATCTTTTTTGCGGGTTAACTTGAAATTTTGCTGACACACGCTCATATTATGTGTGAAAGATTTGATCTAATTTTGGTAATTTTTACGGCCTGTTAAGTATGGCTAAACGAGTGTAGCCTATGTAATTTACTTTATGAAGTGTAGGTAGAAGAGTTTCGTTTTTAATAGATTTCGTTTTTATTAAGTTTAACATAATAATTTAGAAACCAAAATGAGTAACGCTTTTACTTCTTTATTTTTAAATTGTTTTATAAATTTGTATATTGTTTAAAATTTTAATTTGGAATTTCTTGAACCTCGTCTTTGATGAATATTTACATAAAACAAGCTTTGCTTACTTGGGGGCTAGATGGCGCTGTGTGAATTGTCCAAGCATATTTATTTGTTTTCGAATGACATAGTTACCTACTACACCAGCTACGAAAATACTGATTAGCACGCCTTGAATAAATCACAAACCACACACAACATTTGCATACTAAAGTCGCTTTTCTAATAATGAAACATCACCATAATAAGTAACTAATTTATAAAAAAAAAAAACAATCCCACTACCCGCCTAATTCCCCACATTTAAACTACCAAAACTACCCTCTTAACGCATTAAAAGCGAACTTGACACGGAAACTTGGACAATTAAACCGAGTACCCTCTCCCTCCGATTTAAAACTCCTCGATCTTTCCTCCTACCCTCTATTTGACATTTAATCTCGTGGATGTGACGTCAGACGTGTTAAACATCGCCGGGGTTCAGGATTGAGAGATTATGTTTCCGCCATATTGGATTATATCCATGCGGGGGGAATAGAAAAAATAAATATGGCAAGTTAATTGGGAATTTAGAGTGGATCGGGAAATATTTGCATAAGACCCGAGGTCTGTGTTAGACTTTTATGGCTACGAAGATCCGAGTAATGAGGTTCTTTAGCATTTTTCTATTTTGAAGTTGGTTTGAACATATGCCATGTTTTGTCTGCATTGCCGGCTGTATGTCTTCCTTCATCAATTAATTCAACGTTATATTAAGAAACCAACAAGAAATTATTTCACAACATTGATTGTGTGTGTGTTGAAATGAAAGAATGCGATAGTTCATACAATATTAAATTATTTGACAGTTTCAAATACTTATCATAACTCAACTGATTATGCTTAATATATCCAAACAAACCTTTTCATACAACTTATTTCATACATACAACGTGATCATTCATCACCGAATAATACTTAAAACAGACAAATGTACTCAACAAAGCACAACACACGCTCACACAGCACAATAAGTGATAACCCGAAAGCTCTATGGAATAGAACTAACCCGAGAGCTTCAAAACGCAATAACAGGTACCTACAGACAGATTAATATCTTCATTAATGCAGAACCATTCTGCACATCACACCGATACGCGCACAGCCCCTTGTTTACCTTTGTTTGCGCTCAAGAGCGATGAATCGTCACGAAATAATTAGCGAAAATCGTAAGGGGACAACCCTTGGCGATGCCAGTAACCCGACGAACGAATTCGAAACTAATGTCAACGTTGTAGAGATTGAATTTGAATGGGTAGTAGAGGGAAGAGTGCTCGTTGATACAAACCGCGATTTAGAGGCGTTTTCTGATATTTAGTTACGCCAATTTGAATGAGACATAATGCAATGTTTGTTGGACCGGTAAAGTGGTAGGTTTTAATGTTTATTAATATTTATTAAAGTATTATTTATTAGCTTTACCCTTTTCTTTATGTAGTAAGGAATAACAAGTCAGATATGTTAGTCGATTAGAATCGGATTGACACAGTCAAGAAACAAGCACAATTACCTCTTTGTATTAATCAAAAGACACATTATTATCAAACAAGTTCCAAATGAGTAAGAATTAACCTACTTTTGTGATAAATAACTGTGAAGGTAACTTTGAAAATAAAATATTCGATGACGGAGACCACGAAAGTGCTCAATAGGTGTTTATTCATCAATAATGAGACCAACAATTGCATTTGAGGCGAGAAACGTTTAATTGCAGCAAAAACGGCACAAAGCCATTGAACCGGCGGCCATTTCTCAATGTGTCAAGCCACATAACAACCTCACTGATTCGACAAGCAGAGCCGGTGATAAAATAAAATGAGTCCTCATTATTTCTGCCTTTATCCGCAGTTACGAAACGAGCCTCTCAATGGCCAATCTAAAAGCATTTAAGCCCACTACCCAAACACGATTATCATTAAATTCAATCAACTAATTGAATGCGAGCTACAGACAATGGTCACTTATCGAGAGATCGACTTTCGCTTTCTTAAAGCCTTATATTAATCCGGCGAAAGTTCCGCCTATGGCTACCGAATCGTCCAGGGATCGCCCCTCTGCAGCGATCCATCAGCCCCATTGTTGCCACCTTAATAGGTTCCGAACTATCGGATGAAAATGCATTTTTTTCGATTAACGCATCGAATCGCTCCCTAAACTCGGTAGGAAACAATATAATCAGCCACTATTGAGCTTCACGTATGGCAACACTGGTTTTACCTGGCGGTATTAAAAACGGTGATGGTGCAGTTTCGTACGCAGGTAAGGTAACGAAAAATATCGGCTTTAACGAACCATTGTGATTTTCGGATTTGATTATTGTGATAGATGATTTATACACTATAACACCGGTAGGGGTTAGCGGCATTATACGGTATGTCTGCGCGTAGACTCATTAGGTAGGTGGAAATTTCTCTAATACGGCGTGAAATCAGCGGCGGATGCGTTGCGATTTTTAAATTGGGCCCGCTTTTTTTAAATGCCCGTTTTTCTTCGTGTAGTTTATTAGGATCATAGCAGTAGGCAAGTGGAGCAATAAACTTCATCTTGAAGTAGTATTTAAACTCTACAAGTTTTAGTATCCTATCGAATGAAACAAGACACGTTCTCGCGTTACAACATCTCGAATTATACATTATTTCTAGCTTCAAATCTTTATTTTAAAAAGTCACAGAAATCTCTTGCAGTCAAAAACATTTTATTCATACATGTAAATACATATTTTGTACAAGCTTCGCCCCACCACTTGTTCTCAGCGCTGCAACTCCTCATATGTTGCCAGGATCTTCAACAGGACAATCTTTAATGTCGAAGACCGTGTTCAGTGACCATTTCAGAACATAATTTGTGGCTACAGATAGCCAGATCCCAAATCGACCCATGCGTGACATCATGTTATGCGTGTCGTGGATGTGCCTACTGACTGTAGGGACAAAGTTGGTGTTCCTGATCGTGCCCTTGAAATTATTTTGATCTGAAACGATACCTATATATAACGTGCATCTCTTCAGACTCGTTGAATAAATAATTATCGAGAATAACTTTATCGAGTTTTAGATACGAGTATAGGTCCTGATAGTTGCAACCTTCATCACGACAACAAGTTTACAGTCCACAAATTGTACTTGTATGTAGGTTCAGGCGGTCAAAATGTGGTTACTACCCTAGATTGAAATTCTGTTGCACATACGTCATACAACAAGAAGGTTGATTTTCCCTTGCAACAATATTCTAGGCTCTCTTAGCGACATTTTGGTAACTCGGGATGTTTTGTCAAAACTTATAGACCACTTTGGCCGGCCGTACCTGAAATACAACAGCAAAAGAAATTCGTTCTAGTCACATCTATTCCCGATAAGTCTAAGTAACAAAAACCTTCAAAACCCTTTTTATAAGGAAAAAAATAGAAATGTAGCACAAATTGGTGCAATAAAAACGCTAAGAGCCAACGTCGCAGGCTCTACGGCTGTGTCCACAATAAAATATCGTAGAGCCATAAGGGCGGCAGTAAACCCGCGGCCAGAGTCGTTGCGTCGGACTAATCCTGATTTAGCGCGCTAGCTGTGACCGAGGCTGTATGTTATGCGCAAACGCAGCCTACACACGGCCCGTGAGGACTGTAATTTTTTAATTTTTTTTGTATCAGAGCTTATACCTGTCGAAAAATTTGTGCGTATTTAATAATTTCTAGAGGAACTGAAGCGCAATCAAACTACGTATTTATTAGACTAATATTTATTAGGTGGTGTCTGTAGAAATAGGTAACAACTATGCGCTTTCTTACACTAGGAATAACGTTATGTTAACATGCATGAAAAGTATACACCAAAAATAAAAGCGCTATTTTGACACATTCTGACGACACCCAAGCGTAGGTGACCGAACATATCTTTCACGAAAATTCGATCCAATCCCGTACTAGTTTGTGATGCTTTATATTTTAGTTCGTAACCTAAATACAATAAATTCATTATTAGATACAAATTCAGAATTTAAAATGATCCACAAGAAACGCACTGAATAGGTTCCATTTTCTTTTATGACATCGAATGTGCGAGTTACCTAAACCCAATCAAATAATTGTGCATTGAAGCAATGAAGTTCGTTTCCACCACACAGGTTGTTCTTATATTTTCACTAATGTTTCTTTTCAACTAAACCTCTCAAAAATTCCTACTGACCTCCTAAAAAGCCACAGGGCTCCCAAAGGTTATAAAATAAAATAACAAATTAGCAAAAGAAATTGATGGTGTCATTGCATCATCATATGGACAAAAGGACTATTTTATAATACAAGTTTCTTATGATGATCTCTAATTGATGTTAAAACCACTCACACAAGAAAATCAACAAAGTATGTCGATATTTCGGATCCACAATCGATACAACCAAAACGCCCGTATGTCCCATCCAGCTATATTTTCCTCACAATATTGTGTGCGACTCACTTCATTAAAAATTTTAAATTTCGAAGCATTATTCGACTCTTTTGTCCACATTGATTTGTGCGCCAGAGCGTGTGAAATACAATGCGACATTGCGTTTTCATGGATAAAAAACGCCATAAAGTATTTCAATTCATACTGCCCTGTAATAAAGTAGGATTTTCTCTGTTTACGTCCTGTCGTAATAGGCATTGATATAAGAAATGTATTCAATTTACAGTGAGTTATGCCGCTTTTGAATCGTTATTTATAAGAGATTACGGTTCTATAGCGGTAATCGGATTAAGAAATTAATTGACCGCAGTGTTGATTTGTCAAATATTGTTATTTGTGAGCTTTCCTTATTCATACCTATTATCCATTTTCACACAACATTCTTCGTAGCTAATGTATTCTATTGACTTGTGAATTTATTTCAATATCTCATCATTAGATTGGACACATTGTCCCCCTTTGTTGCTGAATTTATTCATTTGTTTATTTTACATATTTAACCAAATAAGCTATTTGCTTAAATATGTTAAATAAGCTGTCCGTAACTAAATAAATTATATTCAGATAAATACAGGTGAAAGTCTCTTAAGGTCTAAGGTCTTTTAAGCAAAAAGAAAAAATTTCTGGCTTAGGAAAATTGCTTATTTTAGTCATTTATTGATTGGTTCACAATTTTTCTGGACTTCTGTTTAGCAGCGATTTCCCATCGATTTATAAATACACCGATAAAATAAAGGTGTTCACGTGAAAGTTCATTTCCATTACCCAATTATCAGATTAATTTCTATCATATTAAAGTTTAAATTCTTGTTGCAGGTGGGCTCAACAATGGACATGTCCAAGTACTCGTTAGAAGCCGAGAAGTACCGCAGCTACGGGATGTATCCTGATCCCTCCCGAGGTTACCTTGACTCTGCTGCCTTGTCCAAGGCCTATATGTATATGGATCAACAGCAGCAAAGGTCTTATCCAATGGACATCAGCAAGATGTACTCTGAAGCCTCAGCCGCAGCCATGGCAGGGCTTAACAGTGCCGTCTCAGCTCCATCCAGTCTCTCGCCAAGGTCTCCGGCTGAATCTCCTGATATGGCCTCGAAGACTCATGAGAGGACTGAAGGCAGCTCCTCATCAGGGTCGAATCCGTCTCCATCTCTGCCCTATTATCAGGGATCATCAAGCATCCTCATGCCACAATACCCGGGGCAGTATGCGCAAAGTGCTCAGGGCGGGGAGTTCAGGCGGCCTCTGACTGTCATATTTTGACCTGATGCGCAGTAAGTTGTTGTTTTTTGTTTTCGCTGTTGTTCATTTGGTTGCAGTTTCTTCGACTGTAAGGAGTCTGCACTCTAAAAGTTGTTTTTAAAAGCCCGCTAAAGGTTTTGCAAAAACTTTTCGTATAATTTTTATATGGGCCTGCAAGCCTTGTGATGTGTTTTTATTTCTTTGTCCGCGATTTTCGTGAATTCCCCAAAGTTCCTCTTTAATTTTCCTCTTGTAGATATTTAAGGTAAATTAAATTAAAAATATTTTATGGTATTATAAAAAATAAATAATCCAATGTCGTACTTGATGAAATTTTATGTGTATATTGTAAATAGTACAAATAAGTATGATAAGTCAAAATATTACATATGACATGTGTTAAAAGTTACGTTGAAATTCACTTATTCTAAAACATAGCATTCACATCTTACATATCTATGTATCTACCTGATGCGTGTTACAATCATTCGTCTTACGTTAGTTTTAACTGTACAGTTTCAAACTGAGCAGTTTATTTGACGTAGGTATGTCTAGCATATACAGTTGCTGTGACATTCAGCAGTCGCTCTCAGCAACAATGTTGTTGCTACGACATCTATCACATAAGTATGTGCTAGACATACTCGTACGTCAACAACTTAGCGAACCCAGTTAAGCTGTACAGTTAAAACTGCACAGATGTATTACGCTGCATTAATTAATTTTTTATTGGTTTTATGTCAAATGAGTACAGAGCAAATCTAAGTTTGTTGTATGGCAATTCGTTTAATGTAGATGTTACTATACCTGTAATTTAGAAAAAAAAAAGTAATTTCAAAATAACTTTTAATAGTCGGATATTATAAAGTCCACTTAAAGCTACAACGATACATACTTTTAAGTCATTGTAAATATAGGGTAAGATACTTAATGTTTTAGACTATCGCGGTTATTATTACACATTTTAAGGGTATGTTCCGGGTTTCCTACCGCGTACCTTTGTTGACGAGTAGCCCGATATTTCGACACAGTTGCATGCATCATGGTCACGGGACGACTGTCGATGATGATGCATGCAACTGTGTCGAAATATCGGGCTACTCGTCAACAAAGGTACGCGGTAGGAAACCCGGAACATACCCTTAAAAAGGGTAACATACTATCTGATTAAGAACAAAATTGTTTCATATTTTAAAGTACCGAGTTTTCTTATCCAACTTAAATAAGCCATTCCATTGCATTTATTTCGTTGCCATATTATTGTTTTGAAGGAAGTGGTGTATTAAGTGATTTCTGTTTAAAATGTGTTAGTTTGACTGAACAATTGTTGCAAAGAAAAACATTTTTGTTGTGTATAAAGCAGAACCTACCTATTATAACAATTTGACGATCATATCGGCCTATTATAATATTTCACAATGTTTCAACAAATTAATTTTATTTCATAATTATAATTGAAATAAAAGTGTCTGCTAGTGTATTTTATTTTTACGCTATCATTAAAAAATAGTTGCACTCCGTTGTGAGATTAGGTCGATTTTCGCTTGCGACGTCACCAAACTGTGTGTACAAGTTGTTTTGCTGTTAGTGTTCTAATCTGTGTACTGTTGAGAACCTGAGTTCGATCTGAATTTTTTTCTACCATTCCAGTATATCTAAGTAAAAGTAAATATTGTAAAGTTAGAACTTAAATATATCTGTATAAATGATAAATTCCGTTGTAAGTAAAGTTTGGTAAAGTGACTTTTGTGTCATGATTCGTAAGTATCATAAATGATCGTAAATAAAATAATTAAAAGTATATTAACCTCGTTTTATTTATAGTTACACACAGTAGAAAAATATACGATTTAAGAATGTTTCTCGCAATAACAAACTTGTTTATTAAAATATCTAGTAGTAACATACCCGACAAACGATGTCCATACTTAAAGATTTCGCAGACCACAGAACCGATTTAATAGCTAAGACATGCTAATTTATTAAATAGAAAACATCAACACTCCACCGAACTAAATCGGTCCATCCAGTTGAGAGCTAAAATACTACAGATACATATCTGTTATAAGATTATAACGCATATAATTTTGAGTAGGGGCTAATAACCTAACCGACAGAAAAGTCGGAAAGCTTCCGACCAAGTTTATTTACACTCGAATATTTTATAAACTACATACATATTTTATTTTACCACAAACCCCCCGGAAATAAGGATATTATAGTGAATAGGACCTATAAAATAAGCGTCGGTGGCCGAGCGGCTAGAGTATCCGACTAGTAAGCCAGAGGTCCCGGGTTCGAATCGCGCTTCGGCCATGTACCAATAACTATTTTCTGAGTTATGTACATTAGTTGAATACTAACCGATGCTCTTACGGTGAGGGAAACATCGTGATGAAAGCTGCACATTCAGGCGACTGGATGTGTAACCATGATCCAATCTGGTCAGGTTTCCCTGGTAGCAGGGTCATGGCGGTCAGATGGCAGTCGCTCCACTGTAATTACCTGACCTGCCAAATCCTGGATCATGGTCAAGGCGGACCCCGGGCCCTCGTGCGCGAGAGCACAACCGGGACATTAACGCTATGATGATTACTTATTTATATTTTATAAACTACATAACCATATTGATTAAACTGATCGGTCCATCCGTTCGGGAGGTACGATGCCACAGCAGATACACAAAGCCACAGATACACACGTCATGATCGTCTTAAAACACACTATTATGTAGAATAACAAAAACAAAACATTATTATAATATGCTCTTTGTACCTACTGATTTACTGAAGCAATGATGTTTGCTGAAGGTGAAATATTGTAATTGACACTTTGTGTTGTGCATTCCTGATGGAACTCCATTATATAATTGATTAAAACAGTAAAAGACACACACAGACTTACAAATACAAACGTACAAAAGTACACTTTTACAAGTTAATTTTAGTGTGTAAAAGCGTTTTAATCTACAATGAAACTTTGTAATCTAGCTTATGCCAGCGACTTCGACCGCGTAGAATTCGATTTTACATTTCAGACCTATTTCAGAGAAACACCGCGAGTTCCCGCGGGAACCACACTATTGCCAAATTTCATCAAAATCCGTTAAGTAGTTTTTGCATGGACGTTCGCATTTAGGTATAACTATATAGGTTAAACAACCTCTGACCCTAATTTCCCCGAACCAACCACAGCTGTGGCACTTGCGACCACGAAAACATATTAACGCCACCCTAAACAAACAATTATCATTTTTTATCACCCAAAAAGAGACATATCATTTTAAAAATAACAAAATCCCGTGCGCAATAATTATCACTCGCGCCTTCACTTCTAACCCTTAAAAATAACAAACATTTATAGCACGCTTCAATCACAAATTACTAAAAACACATTCGATTTTACAAACCTATTTTGCGTATAGATGCAGGAGTCATTCTATAGACGAGCTCGTTGTCCGGAACGCAAACTTAAGTTGGTCCCACCTATCAGCTCAATGAGTCCCCCTGAGTTCCCCTCTGGGTTTTTTAATGAAATATGCAAGTTCGATAGGTATCATTGAGCAGCAGGGTGGTGATTCGGCATAAAATAAACACCGTGGACCCCTTTGTATGGCAAAATGCGTTGGAATAACATAAACAATGCCAATGCCAGACGCTCGGGAAAAGGTGCGCGGACGTCTACAGGCTGAGTGTTTTTTATTTGCAAGCTTTGCAACTGATGACGACAGATCGCTCTGATATAATTTTAAAGGTTGATTCGTTGGACTCTGCATTGTTAATACATATCTGCTACTGTCGCCTATAACAACTACGAATTATATACTTAAGTTTAATCAGAACCGAATTGCGTTATCACTGTAATCATAACCACAGCCCATAACAGTCCACTGCAGGACTACGGGTCTCTCCCTGAAATATCGTTATTGCCATAATCTCCACACCTGTTAGGCGAGTGGGAAATCCCAGTGTTATAAATATAACAAAGGAAAACGCTGCTGCCCATTTTCCGGCCAACGGAGGGTCTAGATCTTTTGACTCGAAAACATTAGTAGCCTTGTACGACATCTACGACTGTGCAAACGGCCTCTTGCCCTTAATTGCGCTAGCTACCTTAAGTATCCTCCACGACAATGGCAACAAATTTTGTAACTAGTAACGTGGTAGATATTGCTCATGATATCTTACTTCCAGGTCCAATAACTGTATCTTGTCTTTTTTACACTAGCCAGGCATACTACCTAAAACGTTGTACAAATCACCAACAATAATCATTTTCATTTATTCATTTGTGCATTGTTACATGTAATGGAAACTTTGGTTCGAGACAGACCATAGTATAGTTATTACGATCCAGCACACCCTGTGCAAGCGAACCTCCCCCATCCACTCATTACGCTGTTATGATATGACAAAACGGGGCAGAGTAAATAATCGACGCAGACGCATGCAATGCGATTGTTTTCAATGCAAACAAAATCAGGACCAATGAGAGTGCCTGTGTTGCTGACGTGACTGTCTGTATGAGATAGTTGATACGCATTTAAGTGTAAAAATAAATTCATGGTATTTGCAAAGTTAAGAAATAATTTTACTATGCATCATATGACCAAGTGTCCGGCTTGTATCCTTGCCTAAAGCTGCTGGCCTTTTGCACATCATAATTGATGTGAAGATCTTCCTAAGTGGGACTAAGTATAGATTTTTGGAAAATCCAAGGGAATGCAACAGCAGCGTATGGATAACGAATGGGGAATTACGAAGAACAAAATATGCTAATGATCCAGCACTGTGCATATGAGCACACTTGAATCCATAAAACACATTAAAAAAAATTCTTTCACTATCTCACATTTTCTCTGTGCACTCTACCTATAAAGACAGAAATTAATATTATAAAATATTCAACCTAATAAGGTCCATTCGAAAAACACGGATACGAACAAATTTCTACAAGTTTCACTATTATACTGAGCTTAGTAAGGTTTAGATATCCCTACAAAGAGAAGAGACAAAAAACATTGTGAAATTTACGCCACTATTTAACATTTCTATGGGAATGAAAACTTTACTTTCTATTCTATTAGAGAAAACATTATTCGAGGTTAGGCGCAAGAAGTAATAATTGGCATAGTTCATGCACGGGACTTGATGTCAACTTGCTGAAGGTAATTAAAAGGTTTCCAGAAGAATGTCACAAGCATTAACATTGTCTCCATCCATAGAAACAACGACAACGGATCAGTGATTCAATAATTCATAAATGCTATTGGTTAGATCAAAAGATTTATTAGCAAAGAACTTTATTGTTGTCGCGATTTCATTATTTTGTAGCATTTCTAAGTACTGCTTTGCTTGTACATATTGAAGTCACGTATCTGAGAACCCGCGCCCAAGAATGCGGTGTGCATTGTATAATTTAATCCTGGATGTTCTATTATAGATTCTTAGTTTAGATTGTGTACAGATAATACTTAATCACTTACGTGGAAGTTTAAGATAATACGTATTTCAATGTTTTACGAAACCAATAAGCTCTTAACATGACACTACAGCCAAAGAAATACGAATACTGACGTAAATACAGAATCAATTCCAAATGAACCACTGCGAGTGCGATCCCTGATATATACAGATCTAGACGCCTTAAAGGTTATAAGGCTGTTCCTAGACAGACAAGCTTTATCTTCCACGGCATCGTCACTTACCCACCGATCAAATGCTTGGCTAGTTTAAGGTCAGAAAGAAGAACATAAACAAAGAAGCTTAAATACACCAATAACGTCTCGCGTGTGAACAATATTCCGTCCTTCACTAAAATCCAAATCAAATTAAATCCTACATTGCATCCGACAACTGGTCAGCGAAATCAAGTGTAATTTCTCTGTCAACAAAGCAATGACCAGGAGTCAATTAGTGGGCCAGAACGCCTTCACCCCATTTGACACCGGGACGTGTCAACTGTCAACTGTCAAACGGCCGCGTGGCCGCCGCGTGCGCCGCTATCGCAGATTTTGACAGCGCTGTCAAAATGCGGTGTGAACCTGATTCGCGGGCGGAGATTTGAATTTTTAATTCCTCGAACACTGGCTGGATAATTTTTGTTGCGATTTTCGTGAGAATTTTGTCATAGTATTTTTTTAAAGTAAATTGTAATAAAGTAAAGGGAGGTGGCGGAGTGGTAACGGTATCCGACTAGTAAGCGAGAGGTACCGGGTTCGAATCCCACTGCCGCCTGTTGTTTTGGTATTACATTTAAAGTTTATAAAATGCATTGGTACATTTAAGGAAGTTCCTATCTAAGACACCTAAGAAAAATACACATAAATCCGATTATGTAAAATTCTACTACTTTCCAACGGCTGGGACTTTCATGCTATGTATATGAAAAAACGTACGTAAAATGACCATACGTAATTTTCGACGCCCCGGCTCGTCTTTTCTGCTCGCTGTCTGTCATAATAGTAGTTTATGCAACTGTCATATAAAAGGGGGTATTAAAACATGAGTGTCTGTTTATCATACGAGGCGTAGCTGAGTATGATAATAGTTTGACACGAGTGTTTTAATACCTAATTATATGCAGTTGTATACACTACTTTATCTACACTCATATTTTCATGTTAAAATTTCGTACTTATAATTTTCTCATCTTTGCTGGAAGTAAGTTGCGAGTCAGTTCTGTTGTATCTACGCGTTGAGGATATCAAGCGGCGGGAAATTCACTTCACTACTTTCACATTTATCTATTTATTGGCTTCAAACAAGAAAAAACATTCACAAACACAAATTACAACAATTAGAAAAAATATTCTGTTTTGTGGGAAAATAATGACACACAAATCTAAACAGGAAAATTTAAATTTTGAATTTGTCAAAGACATTTAGGTATTCAGCCTACATTTCGCCGTGTCTCGGCGCCCGACAAAAATTTAAAAAATAAAAGTGTTGCATAATGATTAAAAAGTTATTTTACGTTACAGATGTAATGAAGTTAGTATGGGAAATGCTGTATTGAAAAGTAATTTTTTAAAATTTTATAGACTGGCGTGAAAAAAGTATATTTTTAAACAACTGTTTTCGAATATGAAATTGGAACATTACGCTATGAGTGTAGATAAAATATATGTATAATATTGGATTAGAGGTTTATTAAGCGTTTAATATCCTGAAAACCCTTCACACCATTCGCGTTATTCCCAGATGTTATTAAATAGTGTAAGGGGTTGGTGCTATTCTACTCTGCCGGATACCACATGGCTATTTTTTTTCTGTGTTACTTATAGATAACATGTAAATTTTTTTTCAGCAATCATAGAAAGAACTGAAAATCCTTTATATACGTCCTAAGTTTCTGAAATGTTATAGTTATCATACAACCGGGAAACATGAACGCGGCGCGAAGCGGTGAAGCATTCGCGAAACGGCACTACCTCCACTTATGTCTCAGTTTCACGAGTGAATGAATGTATGATTTTTTAATGAATGAATTATTTATTGTTTAACAATGTGGTATAAAAAATATTTTACAATAAGATAGGTACTTGCTGCTCACACGTGGGTCGTGGCTTTGCGATTCGAATGTGGTAGAGGCCTTTAGAACTAAGAAGCTAATTCAAACAGGTACAATACAAAAAATACTTTACTATTATCTGAACAAAGAAAAATTTTGTTGGTGCAACAACTTTGCCAGTTATCATCATCATCACAACCCGTAACAGTCCACTGCAGGACTTAGGGCCTCTCCCACGAAAGGGGAGGTTATTGCCATAATCTCCACGCTTGGCAGGCGGGTTGGAGATCGCAGGTGGGTAAGTGGTAACTGTCGCCAATAACATCTACAATATATATGTCGCAGCCGGATGGTTAAATTAGCCATTTAATTAAACGGCTAGCTTCTTATGCTATTATTTAATAAAAAAATTGCCAATTTCAAGAATTTTTAATGTAATATTTAAAGAACGAAATTGACCCGAGTTTACGGAGCTCCTCAAAATATTGTCACAATTCTAACTTAATCACAATAATCTCAAACAATAATAATGGTTTGCATTACGTTTTAATTCGGGTGGGTTAGGTTAGTGTTGTGACAATGCATGGAGGAGCTCCGTAAACTCGGGGCAATATCGTTCGTTAGACGTAACTTTCAAAGTTCATGAATTTGGCAAATATTCAATTAAATAATAGCTTAAACAGCTAGCCATTTAATTAACTGGCTAATTTAACCATCCGGCTGCGACATATACATATAGGTCACAGGTAACCAAAAAGAACCGCAGATGCGTTGTCACTGTGAGGTCTAAGATGAAATGCCTCATGCTATCAACAACGCAAGCGTTGTTGCTTGGCGACAGAAAATGATAAGGCGGTGGTACTTACCCAAGCAGTACTCCTCAGGCTTGACAGAATCCTACAACCTGATTCCACGTATAGAAAACAATGACCTCTTTTGACGTGACGATTCTGATAATTCGACTTCTTTCGACGTCTAACTCTTATAATCAAAAGTTGAAAACATCCGATCGAAATATCAGCTCGGAGACGCCAAATTACAAATACCTGTTAAAACAAATAAGGGGAGGCACAATGAATTCATCCATTCTACGATTGGCATTGTCCCCTGTCTTGGAAGTAAAAAAAAGAAAAGAAAGAACACGTCAATAGCAAATAATATCTGCCATAATCAATATCACAATCGAGGAGGGATAATCTTGAAGAAATATAACGGGGAGGGATTTTAAAACTCCTCACGGGAGGGTACGGGGACAATAGCTGTTTTTCATATAAACAGGGTGTTCCCCTCGACAATACACGTCGGGGTAAGTGACAGCTCGGGTAAATTATGTGTTTTCCCAAGAAAACTCGGGCGAAACTCGCAGCGTTGAAGTTTTGTCCGAGATCCGGGATTTATTGCCATGTACCTAGAGTTTGAGACGATTTCTTTTTAATTTGACACGCCTTGGTATCGACCTAGGATCAACATCGAGACAATCGGCTGGTCTAGTGTTAGGTCATTATAGCTAGGTCATGGTAAGTACCGGAAGACGCAGCATGGGTAAGCTACACCCAGTGGGAACTAGGTGGCCCGACGAACTTATAAAGATCGCAGGTGCCAGCTGGATGCGGAAGGCACAAGACCGGCCTTTGTGGAGATCTCTGGAGGAGGTCTACGTCCAGCAGTGGGCGCTTTTTGGCTGAAATGATGATTATGGTAATATCTGAATCGAAATTCAGTCCTCCTAAGTAAGTCCTAAGTATTTCCAAACAATGCCAACACTACACCAAGAAACCAAAGCTCACTTCCTCACCCGACCCACCCAAGCGGAGGCATGAGCCATTGAATAATTCAGAACGAGAACTACATCAAACAATGGTTCATCTTGGACTAAATTAGATCCCCGTATCGCGTCGGGACAGACAGACGGACGCCCATCCCATTATGTGCGATGGTATCGGCCACGCGTTCAGATTTAATTACTAACTGGTTTTTATAACGCCTACTGTTTGCCGTTGCATCGCTTTTGTACAGGGTGCGTATGGCCGCGTTATGCCTTTGCAGTGTATTGGGTTTTAAAAGTGTTGTACGACACATATAGCTCTGGTAGTTTAAGCCTTACTTACATTTTAATAACTGCTTAGGTTATAGGTACTCATTTATTGACATTTTTGATATTTTTGTATTTTGTATCCAATAACGGACATTTAATTATTATTTGACTATTTGCATAAATTACCTGCCTTACTGGTATTGACATGCTTTGTATCAATTTACCTTAAGTGTAATTTTATGTATTAATTTTTTATTTTGACATTGTTCACTATATTATTTCGATTTATTTATTATTTGATAGTGCCTTCTTATATGAAAACAATAATACTAATATTATAATTTGACTATCTCTTTTATTGACCAAATGTAATCTATAATAAGAATATTATAATTATGTAAGAACTTAAGAGAGAAATAAATAAATCTAAATCTATTAACAATCATCATCACAATTCTCTGCTGACTCGACGACCAAAGGGCATATTGGCCTTCAACAGAAGATCACGCCACATATTATTGACTATTGGGGGAGTTCCCAAGAGGCTATCCTAGCAAAATTATCCTTTCTATAAATTGACACAGGTATGTGTTACCTTCTAACTTCAAGGTCAGACAGAGTGTTTCACTGTTACTAGCAGACTTTTGTTTTAAACGTACCACAAAGGTGGTAAACAAGCTTAGGTACGCTTGCCTAATGGTAAGCAGTCAATACAGCCTATGACGTTTGCAAACGTAAAAACTTTTTCACCCTTTTCTTTAAGAACTCCATATTCCATCCAACAATCTCCATATACTCCTCAAGGAAAACGTGTCACTAAGCTCATCCCATAACCTTAGTGTCCTTGGAGAAAGTTCCTTTGAAACCGCACAGTTCACGTTCCAAGGTGTGTCAATAGAATTTGCTACTAAATAACTGCTAGACTTGTTTCATCTTTCGCTGCACAGTCTCTCGAATTTCACTGGTATAATTAAAAAAATATATATAAAAAAGAGTTCTTGAAACCTTGGTGTGTCCCAGTAAACTCCCACATAGACTCTTTGAAGACTAATATAAGCACAAGTTTTTATACGAGAAAACATAAATTACAACTTTTATCACCCACGACAGACAACTATCGACCGAATTTAACTAATCCAAGGGTAACAGAACAGGACCTTAGAAAGTCGCCTGCTGTACAATAACGCTACTCACAATGCACAATAGAAATAATGTAATTGAATATTTGATACACCCACACCATTATTGTATGAAAACGTTGCGTCTGATACGCGGCTTTAGTGATACAATTATTGTTGTTGTTACGTAAATGGGTTTACTAAACACCTACATAGCTACTATATAATCTATGAGTCTAAACATAACCTACTCCTACAGAGCTATCGTCTATTAGTAAGTATATTGAAGACGTAAGGGTTGTTATATGGATAAATATTTTAGGTTATTGAACAAGCAGGCAGCTCATTGGAAGGAAATAGAACGGTGCTTGCATTGTTGTGTTCAGGTTTGATGGCTAAGGTAGCCAGCAAAATTACAGGCAGAAAGCATTTCATCTTAGTCCTCACAGTGACAACGAACCTGCGGTTCTGCATTTTTGTTACCTGCAACCTAAATGTATGATTTGTAGAGTTAAAGGCGACCACTAATCATCAGGTGGGCTGTCTGCTCGTACGTCACATGAAAAAGTGGTATTCTCGTTGTTACAAGAAAACACAAGAAAACGGACAATCAAAAAAATTATTACCTACACTAGTTCCCCAGACGAGTCTACGGCCACGGGGTTTGGAAGTGGTCAAAGCATTGGCGATAGACCTGGTGCTGCTAATGTCATGCCATAGGCATCGGTGAACACTTTTCATCAGGTGGCCCGCATACCTGTTTGTTTACTTGATATAAAATCCTTATATGCCTGAAGTCCTTTACACTGGCCACCTAACCCTTAGAACGGAAAACGGTTCGGGAAACTTGGTCCTTTCAGTGACAGGTTCCCGGACCTGAATGGTTCCAAATTGACCAATCGATAAAAAATTAGCAAAGAGTAACTAAGGAGCACTGTGACAGCCCATAGCAATACAACAGACCTACAAGGATCGATTGATACGTGACCTAAATCAGAACTAACACCGCCACCTTGTAAAGCGTCGCTTTTGACAGACAGCAGGAGTTGATGTTTGACTACCACGCTCTCATCCAAGTGCCACAAGATCCTTGTGTACTTTATTTAAACACTAGTGGACCAGCCGCGACTGCGTTCTCGTGGCGTTCTTTCCTAACCCCTACCCTTACCCTACACCTACACTACACCTACCTCACACCTACCCTACCCTACCCAGGGTACTCCTACATCTACTCTACCTCACTCTACACCTACTTTACCCCTATCTACCCTTTTTTCTTGCTTATAAACCTTCCTCTTGAACCATTTTATAAAAAACCGCAATAAAATCCGATGCGCAGTTAAAAGATCTAAGCATACATAGATACATACTCGTATACAGTGGCAGACGGCGGGAAGCGGTTTTATTTAATTATTTTTCTTTATTAAGGAAAACATACAGCTTTACATTCATAATATTACAAAGCTAGTCAGCGGCCTTAGCCAAGAGGTTTCGTTAATCTACAATCGTTTGTGGTAGAAAAAATGTATGGGATTTGACATAACCTAACGTTATCTGACATAAGCTAACGTTATCTGACATAAGCTGTTTGTGGTAGAAATTCTTGGTCCATAGACAATCCACGTACTTTCGGTGTACAAAGGAGGCGGATTGGCGGACGATCCTACACAATCAGAGTCAATGTAGATGTTGGTAGAAATAGTCGAACTTCGACCTGTCAATTTTCTACCATACACGCATCACGCAAGCGGAGCTGTCAAAGATGGCTAGACGGCAGTACACTTAAGCCAATTAAGTTTTCACTTAAGTTTTGTTATATACTATGTATATAGAAGTAGGTATTGTTTGTGTATGCGGGTGTCTATCATTTATGATATCCAATGGACACCCACCACCTTTCCAACAGGTGTACACTCCGCACGTTTTTCCCGCAGATTTTACATAAGAGACAGTCTTATGAGTCTGCGTAAACAACATTTATAAATAGCTTTAACAACACTCTTATTAGAGCGAAAGCATATTAAAGAGACGTAGTGAGTGAACGGTTCTGCGATACGTTTTCGAGCCCACGAGGCTGTATTGTTGGCTACACACGCTTTGTCAGTTTTGTGACGTTATACGAGTTTGATGTATGAGGGTGGTGGAGAGAGGTAGTGAGACTGGATGTGCCTGGAGACGAATATGACAACAGCTTCATTTTTTATAGGTGCAAAATGTTCCTCGATGTCGTTCGGCTTTGTGCTTGTATCCATCAGGTTGAAGGTTGTTCGTCTTTCTCGTTAGAGAACTTATATGCAATCCAACATACTTGGAAGTAGACCTGGGGGACTATCGCGGAATAGTCGGGGAATCAATCGTGGACATCATTTTTCGACTGATCATAGCATAGGTCAAAATTGGCTACTCAGCTATTTATGACCTACGAATAAACAAATAAGTTTACTTGCTATAGGGGAGGGCTTTGCCATAATCTCTACGCTTGGTAGACGGGTTGCAGATGTACACGATTTCTGCACGATTTGTGACAAAAGCTTAAGCAGTTTTTCTTTATTAATCTTGTATTAATAATGGTTGTATTAATAACAGAAAGGTTATTTTATTATTTGTAAACATACATGCGCCCGCAGGAATCGTATCGCACACGATGCACCCGCACAGCCACCGCGTCGACTGCACATTACCCACGATGCGCACGATGCCCACGCGTTTACTGTCCGGTTTGTATCGGCGATGTATAAACGGACTCTTAAGTGTTGGGAATACTCAACAAATAACATTGCTGCCAATTTAATGCTTACAGAGGTAATCATATCAAATCATAATACATACCTATAAGATAGTAGACCCTCTGTTGGTCACCACGCGAAGGTTCGAAAGAACGTTTCTCGCTCGCACGATTCGGATGTGAAATGAGCTCCCAGCCACTGTTTTGTGGCAGTGTTTTCTTTGGACTATGACATGGATCGTTCAAGAGGTATATAAGAGGTCTCTTCAGAGGCGGGCAACGCATTGGTAACTCCCCTGGTGTTGCTGATGTCCTGGCGGCGGTGACCATTGTCCATGAGGCGGCCCGCTTGCTTGTTTGTCTGCCGTATCACATAAAAATATATAGATTCCCTGTTTTTCGCCTCGGTTATATCAATCGGCATGGCCTATGACATGGAATCGTTCAAGAGGTATATTAGAGGTCTCCTCAGAGGCAGGCAAGGCGGGCAAGGGCAAAAGGCGGCTATTAGTAACTCTCCTAGTGTTGCTGATGTCCTGGCGGCGTTGCCCACTTTCCATCAGGTGGCCCGCTTGCCTGTTTGTCTGCCGTATCACATAAAAAAATATATATGGCATATCCAGTGAACTAAGTCCACGTGACATTATATTGAATTGCGATGTAAAGCGTTTGTCGCGAGCGCTCTGAAAACGGCCATATCTGTAATGGAGGCATTGTAGCATTGTGCCATTATTATATCTACACATTGTTTATACTGTACATACTGTACAATGCGTGTACTTGGTATTGTTTACGCTGGTGATGTGTTTGGGGATCCGAATTTTGGGCCAAAAGAGACCAGAAAGATATATTTTGGAGATGGAATTGTAGCTATTCTTACGTGTTCTCTTTCATACGTTCTATAATAATCAGGTCCTTTTTATACTTGTTTACTTAAACATGAATTTTAATCGTTATAGGATGATACAATTTTTCTTAATCAAAATTCTACCCATATCTATGCTATATACGAGTATGTACTTGTACCTAACCTAATACCTAACAACTGAACTCTAATTATTATAAAATGCGAAAGTAACTCTGTCAATATGTTAAGTTTTACACCTTAATCGCTAAACAGATTTAGATAAAAGATAATAATACTAATATGATAATGATAATAATGGTTAAGGACAGACAGAGTTAAGTACTTTCGCTTACTGAATGGCAAAAAGACAAAATGTTTAAAATTCTCCTTGCCAAATGTTAGATCAGTACTACTAATATACAAGTAAGAGGCGAAAATTTGGATCTTGTTGAGTCCACAGTATTTTTAGGCTTTACTCTAGATAGTAGATTACAATGGGGTCCACACATTGATAAATTGGCGAAAAGGCTAAGTTCTGCAGCACATGCAGTAAAAAAGATACGAGGTTTTTCTGATGAGGCTACAGCAAGATTAGTTTACTTTAGTTATTTCCACAGCAGTATGACTTATGGCATACTGCTGTGGGGATACGCTGCCGACTGCCATAATGTATTTGTACTGCAGAAAAGGCTATTCGCGCGATTTACCAATTGGGACCTAGAACTTCACTTAGAGATAAATTTAAGAATGTTGACATTATAACAATGCCATCACAATACATATATGAGAACTTGATCTATGTTCATAAAAATATACACTATTATCGATGTTCATAGTAGAAATACTAGAAATAAAGATAAACTTGTTACTGGTTCTTGTCATCTGGCCAAAGTCCACAAATCATTTGTGGGTCAATGTGTACGCTTTTATAATAAGGTTCCAACAGATATACAGAATTTATTATTAATAGTGGATAGTGGTAGGGTAGGGGTAGGATAGTGGTAGGGTAGGGGTGAGATAGTGGTAGGGTAGGGGTAAGGTAGCGGTAGGGTAGGGTTAAGGCAGTAGGAGAATATGGTAGGGGTAAGCTAGGGGTAGGGTTGGGATAGGATAGAGTAGGGTGGGAGCAGCTACCTATCACATGCAGCATGTGTAATGCACGCTCACTTAAAAGTCTGTCTGGCGGTGGCGTGGGGCCGGGTCGCTCTTTTCCCTCAAATATTGTTGAATTGGACGATGGCTGGGCCCTGCGTTATACTCGTGAACGGGTGCTGCCTTGGTGGACTGGCTTACTCTTGCTGTAGTTTTAGGTGGGTTTTCTTAATTTTACTAGACATATTTATATAATATATTGAGCGCGGTCCGGCTTTGCCTGGCATTGCCGGGCACGGTCCGGTCGTGACTGGCGTGGGGTGGGTTTGCTGCTGCCATGGGGCGGCCAGCGTGTCACTGTGTGCTTCCTTCCTACTTTCCTACCCCCCTCCTTTTTGACGATTGAAAGAGATATTTAATGTCCTAATCAATAAATAAATTTTGTATTTTGAATTTCGCATTTATAATTAATTATCACGTACAGTAACATTAAAACCACTGTTTTTAAAGAAAATATATTAATTTATATTATTAAAGGCTTGTTTGGATTGCTAAGTATGTAAAAGTGGGAGTTTCACCCAAGATGTATATTTGTAAGTGCCTGAAAACTGTAATGACAAAATTCAAAGATTCACTTAATAAAACAGACGTGACAATGACGTGAAACCTAACCGTCTATATACTAGCGTAAATCAATGGTTCTAAGACAGTTGATTGAAGTTGTACTGTAATTATCCTGAACTGTCTTTTGTAGGTCATTCATCAAATGTTAATGTTCCGATTGAACTAGGGCCCGGAGTCCGCCTTGACCATGGCCAAAAGTTATTTCTTTTTAGTAATATTTGAGAAATGTTTTTCTGACTGTTTGGGGGGTTTCAGAATTTTGTTTTTCCTATCTGTGGGAAACGGTGTTCGTTACACAATAAGTAAATTATGTACAATGTATCTATTGTAGTTAAAATAGATTGTGTAATTGTTTGTTTCTCCAAATAAACTAAAATAAAATAAATAAAAATAAAAGGATGGGAAGATGGGAAGATTGAAGATGGGATCACGATCCTGGATTTGGCAAATCAGATCAGAGAGATAGTCATCGAACCAGTGCCTCTGTGATACAACTTATGTGACTACTCTAACTAACTTTAACTCGACATCTCTCATTTACGAGATCAAACCGCTGGCATAGATGCTGGACGCTCCTTGTTTCACTATTAAGACACACACTGGGCCTCACAGGGCCTCAACTCAGCCTTCAAAGCCCTGTAAGGCCACATAGAGCCATTTGGCAATACGTGTCACCCGGTAACGGTGAACATAATCATTATGAACACAGTCGCACCAGATCGCGCATAGGTAACCAAGGCGATGGGGATTTGCCTGACAAAGCGACGCCTGACGCATCGTCTGAGACGGGGCGCCGTAGGGCGACCATGGGTGTGGGTGAAAGACGGATTGGGGAACGCGTGATGGGAATATCGCGTTCGTTTGCTTTCTAGCTGTTATTTGACTGCAAATTGTACGCGCTAAGGTCGATATTGCTGCATTGTTGTGGTGGGAGGGGTTGCGGAGTATTTAGCACTGATTGTATAAGATAAAAGCCCCTAATCACATTACAGAAATGCAGTTTTTGAATACTTAAGTGACAAACGGACATGAAACCTTCTATTAGGAGACGAGAAATATTGATTGTAACAAGCACAGCTGTTATATTAGAGAAACATTAAAAATTCAGTACACTGTGACGGCCACACACTGTAAGGATAACGAAGACCGGTTAGACCGGAATATAACGGTTATCAGGTTTTTCTTAGTATCATTTGTTCCATTCCCTTGAAAGCCCTTTCATTAGCAGTAAAAGGTTTTTACGGCATCGGCAACACACGATTGATACATATGTCCTCGCGTACTACGGAAATCTCTAACCATCAGGCGGGCCGCAAGCGTTTTTCTGCCCTACTCCTTACAAAGAGATATAAATAATCTTATCATCTTAGCGTTAATGTCAAGGTTTTGCTCTCGAAAACGAAAGTCCGGGGTCCGCCTTGACCATGATCCAGGATTTGGCGATCAGGTAATTACAGTAGAGCGACTACTATCTGACTTCCGTGGCCCTGCTACCAGGGGAACCTGACCAGATTAGATAATGGTAAGATACTTTTCCAATATTCCCCGTAAACCGTGGCCACCCCACCTCACGGGGGAGGGTGGGCCGCGCTGCACAATGGCTCAGCGTAATAATATAATCGGGCCGACGCCACTTGCCATTAATTAAATTTAAAATTTTCATTGCCCCGCCACATTCGGCGCCATATTGTGTCGCTCTTGTTGCAAAGACGCGATTGTGCCTTTGTGCGGATAGAATTGCTTTAACTTTGTTTTAAAAATGTTTTTGTTTTGTTTGGTTGTAAGGTATTGCGAAATCTAGTCGTTAGGTGTTTGGGAAGAGGTTTCTGATTCTTTAGCAAAATGTGTATTCAGTAGCCTACCTACATATAGGTACCTACATTGTTCCTTTTTTGTAAAGACGAACTTGTGAACATAATAACTGAATTTTTTTTATTCGTAGTAAATATTCGTGGACAAATTCACACAGCGCCATCTAGCCCCAAACTAAGCAAACCTACTATGGGATGTGATGATGATGATGAATAGTTAAGTTAATTTACTTTGTACGTTTATAGTATCGGTACTCATTGTTGCCTCCACCGCTCATTAAAGCTTCTTTCAGCTTATCTAAGGTTAGCTGCAAGAAATCCCATTGTGGGATAAACCCGCCTTTGCAATGTATTTTATATCACTTTTGTTATATAGTTCTAAGGTATTAGATGCAATAAAAAGTTTACATACATACATGAATCGAAACATTGGGTTAAAATTATCCTATAAAATTATGTTTCATTCGAAATGTCTGAACATCGCTCATTATTAAATATTCACGCGTTAAATCGAAACACCGGTGGGCCACGCCTTCTCGATAAAAAATACCATAGATGAGCCATTATTGACCTCTTGTCGAGCAAATGACAGGTGTCAAACTGTCAACAGATAACAAACTGACTGTTTGTGACTACCCTTGGATGTGTAAGAATTGTAGATGTAGCCGTCCTTCCTTCAAGAACCTTCCTAACCTTCAAGAAAATTAAAAAAGGGTAGGCACAATCTTCCTCTCTTCCTCAGTGACCTATTTTCGCCGAGTCACCATAAATTCTTTCAACAAGGACAGTTTAGTTACGGCCGCGTAAAACACCAAAAAAGCCATGGGAGCCGAAAATTCCTTGCCACCATCCCATTGTCGTCAATGACCTTTTTTGTTAAGCCCTCCTCCGTTCAAAGATCACTTTACAACCTGCCAGCAACAAAATGTGTGAAAAGGAATAGAACATTGAAATTTTAAAGTTCAAATTCGAACGCAAACTTCGAAATCCGTATTCGGATTTCGTCAATGAAATAAAAAAGTAAGGATGGTCAGAATATCATAAGGTGTTTTATAGTTGCAGGGTTACCGATGAGGTTTTTTATCACTTCCTCTCTTTTATTTTTTTTTGTATTTGAAGAATGTATTGCGATAATAAATGGGCAGGTGTGAGGTACATTATAAAGTTGCATCCAATGATTAGGCAAACGGTGGGTTGTTAGTCAAGTTTTGTTGTCAATGGACCTCTTTATGACAGACCGCCGTGTTTTTTTCATAAATATTTTATGGCCATTCACGTAAACGCGATTGGTAGTAATATTTTTTTAGGTGCAAGATTGATTAATGTAATAAAAGTGGCCAGCTCTTTCGTTTGTAGCTCCCATTCTAGTAAATAGATAGCCATTAGAGTAGAATGTTAAAGTAATTTCATTGGGAGATATTTGAATAATGAAATGTTGCTTTGGAATTTATTAAAGTCGAGGCAATCTATGCCGAATGTTTATTTTAATTAAACAGCTCTCGTGTTTCGGAACTGGTAGCGTTAGTACCTATGACATGAATTATAACGAATGCTGTCTGTCTGCGCGATAACTTGGTAGCGAATTTCCCAGACGAAAAAAATACCTAGGTATCTATAAAGCACCCTATACACTGCCAACATCTAAAGGCAACTGTCCACTTGCCTTTTGACCTAATCCCTTCGCGAACTTGAGGTCAAGCCGGCTCGAGGGGAAGATGGGGAGAGATGGCATTATGCAGCATAAAGGGATAATGCTTTGATGATATGGAGTAGGTACGGAAGAGACTTTATTTCTCCAACATGTCTGACATTGAACGAAACGAAAATGTTTTTTGAGATCAGTTGAAAGGCCAGTACAAAAGTTTGGGCATTATTTTTACCCTTTTCTTCCTTATATGTAAAAAGTTATTTTTATTACCTTTGATATTAAATTTAATAAACATGTCATTTACAATTAATAAATCTAAATATTTGTTGAAATATTTAGATATGAAAAAGTAATAAAAAAACTTTCATTTCACATTCAACTAAGTAACACTAACAAACATCGAGACCATTACCCAAAACAAAATGTCACTAAGCAACCAACAATCAATTTCAAAGCGAAGCAAATAGTTAATTACGCCCGCCAGCGCACAAAGCGTCGCAAAGAAACCCAAGCACCCGCCATGTATATCCCTCCAGCGTCCTACTACAAAACTCCACACTAAACCTAAAACAATTCAATTAATTAAAAACCATCTCGACGGGCTGGCGGTTTTAATTATTGCCCCATTGAACTCTAGCCTGGCGCTGACGGGTTCCGTAGCACAATAAAACTTCGTAGCGACAAATAATTGCCCGCCTATATTCAATATAATTGGCCCGTATTCTGGAGAACGCGGGCCGAGACCGGGCCGGGCCAATCAAAGTTTTTGGCGACAATGGCCCGTCATCTAATTGCCAATCGGATCGATTTTGCACGGTGCTTGTTCTCGATGGCTGCGCGGGTTTTGTTTTGGATCGGTTCCGCAGGCATTCGAGCCGACTTTGGCGTATAGAGCCCTTGCTTGGAGGTTGGGAGCTTACTCGCAGTAAGAGTGCGACTGGGTTCCCTGATCATTATAATCTAGACGCCTTCAAAAGTGAATAGGCTGTTCCTAGACAGGCTCCATCATAGGCCGCATTGTCACTTTCCATCAAGTGTGATAGCGGTCAAATGACTGGCTGGTCTTATTAAAAAAAGATTACTTCATTTTTTGTCTTGGCAATATTTTAATTAGGTTCAATTGGCCAAAATAAGGTTTTTATCGTCATGTATCTGTATCTATCGTGGCCTACCTAATTAAGTAAAACACACTTATCATTACACGTCACTCACTTATAGCTGTATTGCTTCACATTCCGAAATTAAGAATCGTGTATTGGCAACGTTCACATACCCGGATCTCTGAGAGGCAAGAAAATATTCACCCACCAAATTTTTCAACCGAACACTGTCACCGAATCGATATTTCCCTCTACTACACACAGGTGTAGCATTGTATAGGGTATTACCTATTCAGAGCGGCACAATGGGTTCCATACTACCCCATTCTACCCCATGCAGTGGGAACTAGAACTTGTCGAGCGTGCTTTACTCGGCGTATTAATTTCGGGGACACCTACGCAATAAGTACGCGGTATGTGTATGCTACAGACAGAGCGACCGCCATATGACCTCCGTGACCCTGCTACTAGGAACCTCACCAGATTGGATCGTGGTTCATCAGTCATGGATTATGGTGGATTATTCAGTCGCCTGAATGTGCAGGTATCATCACGATGTTCAAAGGTCATCAAAGGTCTTCTAGGCTTATCAAAGGTTAGCTTAAGAAAGCTAGAAGAAATCCTGTTGTGGGATAAGCTCGCCTTTGCAGTATAAACTGTATTTTTATTTCCTGTAATGTTATAAATTGATGCAATAAAGAGATTACATACATACATACATGTTTTCTCTCACCGTAAAAACAACTAATATACATAATTCAAAAAAGAGTCATTGATACGTGGCAGCAGTGTGATTCTACTCTGGTACTCTTCGCTTATGAGTCGGCTAACTTAACCACTCGGCCAGCGACGCATAGACGAGTGTCATATTTAACGTACTAGGTTTTGTCCACGACTTCGTCCGCGTAAAATTAGGTTAGAATCCCAGATCCGTTTCCGCAGGAACTACATTGAATTTCGGGATGAGTTATAGACTTTGTGATATTCTGGGCTGTAAGTTATAGGTATTGCTGCGTTTCATCAAAATCCGTTTATTCGTTTTTGCGTGTAGGAGTAACAAACATCCAAACATACATCCTTACAAACTGGCGTATTAACATTAGTAGGATAATATTAGTGTATTACATATAGATTTTGTCAAGGGTTTTCCGACGTCTGTCGGTTAGGTTAAGGCAGTCAGTTCTCTCTGCAGATAACTGTACTAATGTAGTACTAATGCAGACCGTAACAGTCCAATGTTGGACTTGAGCCTCTTCCGCACCAATAGATGGATTTGGTAATAATCGCCTCACTTGCCCAACGGGTAAAAAATCAACATTTACATCTCAGCCGCAGGACCACTGTTGAATATTGCCTCTTGCGTCCACGTAGGTATCGGCTCCCTACGACCTTCATAAAGTCGGCCATCCACCTCGTGTGGGCTGTGCTACGATAGTACACGGTCGCCACCGAGCCTGGGGCATGAAAGTTCTATTTTCGAACCGCTCGCCCTAAGTCGAACGATTATAAAAATTACATTATTTTGATGCATTACACTGATTTTTCCTATTTTTGAACCGTTCGCTTTCAATGTTGCAAAAAAAAATTTCTTGCCGAAAATTAATATTGAAAACTGTTCGACTCGAGACGAGCAATACAAAAATAGCCCCTGTCCCTATCGGCCATCGGTTCTGTGAGCTATGTGGTCTGTGGGTTGGAGGTTGTTATACCCATGGGTGTAAGTTTATGAACCATCTATAATTTTACATTAAATATCTCTAAAACTACCATGGTGAATTTTAGTGCGTTGGATGCAAAGTTTTATGGACGTAGCAGCTTGTACCGATAGGTCTCATACGCACATAACCTATGAATTTTACCTAGTATCACGGAAAAAGTACCTGCAATTTTAATTTCCTGATATACGGTATACAAACAAGCCTGATGGAAAGCGGTCACCGCCACCTATGGACATCAGCAACACCAGGGGAGTTACCAATGCGTTACCCGACTCTGAAGAGGCCTCTTATATACCTCTTGAACGATCCCATATACAGGTTGTTACATAATATATGGATGAAGAAGTGAACTGGACGGAGTGCTCAACGTATTAAAACGATAGGTAGAACTGTTCCACGTACGACAGAAATAATTGTACAGATCGCGGCGCGTAATTTGAACTATGACCTTGAAATTATGTTGTAAAATACTAGGTTTCGTTTAAGATTTCTGAATTTCCCGGTCAACCGCGGAGCATTCCGCCGAAGACTTTTATGTCCACAAATTATACCTGCGCGGACGACCGCCATTTTGGTTCAATTTACGCGCCGCGATTTATACCTATTGTTTTAATACGTTTAGCACTCCATCCAGTTCATAAATCTCTATTCTATTCTATTCTATTCAGTTCACGGCTTCATACATATATTAGGTATGTAACACCTGTATATTGCCTTCCATTAAGATTAGCGTAGGTAGATACTTCCACACTTCATCTGCCGCCGCCCAGTATCAACCAGTATCCAGCACCGCCCGGTATCAGCGAGAGTATCCAGCCAGTATCCGCTAACCAGTAGCTCGCGGATCTCCGAAGCAACAAAACGGCGCGCGGAGTGCCGGGTGGCGCGGCGATCGATAGCATTGTCTGGCCGGCAGAGGCGGTGGAAGCATGTACGGGAGGGACAGTTGGGTGACTTATTTATTTATTCGTTTGGCATATTAAGGAATGTGAAAAATACCTATATTAGGTACCTACAATTAAGTCTACAGCCGGTCTAGCCATCTTTGACAGCTCCGCTTGCGTGATGCGTGTATGGTAGAAAATTGACAGGTGGAAGTTCGACTATTTCTACTAACATCTACATTGGCTCTGATTGTGTAGGATCATCCGCCAATCCGCCTCCTTTGTACACCGAAAGTACGTGAGTTGTCTATGGACCAAGAATTTATAACACAAACAGCTTATGTCAGATAACGTTAGCTTATGTCCAATCCCATACATTTTTTCTACCACAAACGATTGTAGATTAACGAAACCTCTTGGCTAAGGCCGCTGATCTATTTTACAAGACTTGAACCGTTATGATTTATTTTTGTGCTACGCAGTGATAATGGAGTAGGCCCACCTGATGGTAAGCGGTAACTGTCACCCATATCATCTATGAGATATGAATTTAGGTTGCAAACAACAAAAATGTAGAACCGCAGGTGTGTTATCAGGCGTAGTCACTGCGGGGACTCAGATGAAATGCATTATGCTTCTTTTTTATTGCCTTGGGAGGCACATAGACGGACAGTCCACCTGATGGAGAGCAGCTACCGGTGCCGGCCTTTGAGGTCCTTACCTGTTAACATGCCTTTTGAAAAACCTCATGTTTTAGAGCAAAGGAAAGACTGAATTATAATTGGATTTACGAATAAATCGCGGTGTAGGTTTTGACAACCATGCTTAAAGCCTCTTAAAAATATCTAGGTAATAACAATCATATCTAAGACAAACCCGTTTAGTCGATTAAAACCTATGTTTAATCGCGGCGTTGAGGCTAATGGTGGCCACTCACCATCATGCCGCCTGATCCAGAGGCATGAAAAAAAAAATTAGACCGTGTGTTGAGATAAATTTTGGAAGGACGTCATGCCACTTGATCGGATGAAGTCGGAGTTGGAGCATGAACATAAGATACCTACCCATTATTTATTATTGACTAGAAGACCCCAAGGTATGTCGCTATGTAGGCAAAAAAAAAACTTTTTCATTTAAATCACCCATACTGTACATTGCTTTATACGACAGCCAAGTGATATACCTAAACATTTTATTGTGGGTCTGCTTTGTTAACGATACATACGTGTGTTGCGTTCTTTGCATTAGGTACGTTAAAAGCTTTGTGGTTCGCGTTAGCTGAGTCGGGAGTCAACTGGGCCCGCTGGAATTTCGACCCGCGGGACGAGTTCATCACTCTATTTATTTACCTAGTCGTCTATCTACTTGTATCCATTATTTAAAGCTATGTACTACCAGTTGACTGGCCGTGTGGTGTCCGGCAGAGTAGAATAGCACCAACCCCTTACACTCATGGGTGTCGTACAAGGCGACAAATGTTTTCGAGGAAAAATATCAAGTCTCCGTAGTCTGGAAAATGGGCAGCAGCATTTTCCATTGTTATATTTAAATACTGCGATCTCCAACCCGCCTGCCAAGCGTGGAGATTATGGCAATAACCTCCCCTTTCGTGGGAGAGGCCCTAAATCCTGCAGTGGACTGTTACGGGCTGTGATGATGACTACCAGTTGATAGGTAGGTACCTGTCGAGCGCATTTTAAAATGCTTTCGTCGAACGACAATACCCAAATCGCAATCAATTGCTCAGAACGAAAAGGAGATCTTACTAATTTTGGAATGTGGGAGCGGGACGAATTATATTAGCCCCATAGACTGGAAAAAATTACGGACGCTATTTTACACTAAAGAAAAGTGATGCATGCAAGGTACGACAATATGTTGACAATTTGTTTTGTTGTATATGGCCTACACTCTCACATAGGTAAGTACACAAGGTCTGACAACCCGCAGCCATTTTGATTGATTTTGTCAAGCCAGTGACAGTGTCAAAGTACGCACACACATAAAATGGGCGGCCATTTCTGTGCTTCACTCATGATTTTAGAGAGTATCCCTCTGTAGTTTTTTCAGGTCCGTGATTGGACCCTTCAAAATGAGTCGTGGTCGACGGAATGTCTGAAAAACTTGTCTTGTGTCTCAGTTGTCTTGTGGTGATCGAGAAGTAGGTAAGTAATAAATAATAAATGAATAAACTGGCGATTATGGTTGGTTCGAGAGAGCTCGTACCAATTCATGGATTTATTTCAACAACTTAGGTAGGTTCTTAATTCAGAAAAATTTAAACTTGTGACCAAATGTAACCTACCTACTTACGAACGAAGGCTAAACGCTACATATGTATTATCCAATCGTTATTATAGTAAGTAAGTAAGTAAAAGATACATAAAAGAAAAAAGTCATTTCCTATAGTACCTATAGATAGGTACATTTATAACTCTTCCCAAAGACAACCTAACTAGTTATAAGCAAAAGCTTAATCTAAATCCCCTAAACCTTAAAAAACCCAGCACTGAAAGAACCGCAGCAAACCCCGAACCCACCTAACAACACCAACCCACCAATCAAAACCCCAGGAATAATAGGCAAAAAGTATTTTCAGCGCGCACCCGCCCCGCGATCAGCGAGCGCGATTACTCGCGCTAAGGAAACCACCCACACACAACAATGGCCCAACAATGGGGCCCACAATAGGCACAAAGGGTGCCCCTGTCTTCCCATTGTACCGCACAATGGAGGCCCCGCCCCCAACAAAAGGGGCATTGTTTCATCTCACCGCGCGAGCTGCGATTGGCCGAGACGCGTGTCTCAACCGGTGGGTGACCAAGCTAGTAACCGTTACACATGACCACCCGCTGCGAACGGAATGCACGGAAAAAACACACCGATACTATCTTTCGGCTACCTAACCTACCCACTTAAGTTTTTATCTCTCATTTAGAGCGGGCGAAAGGGAAGGAAAGCAGATGCTTATAATCGACCGGCAGGACTTTGATCTGAATTAAATTGACAGCTCACTATAAATAGTCTTTTTGAACGTTTTGTGGCGGCGTTGTGGAGGATTTTAAGCCGTATTGTCGCGTGGTTCGATCATGAATACCTAGTTGGACAATCCAGTGTAAGTGCCTATGTAGCTGGGTATGGTTTGATGGGATAATAAAGCTTGAATGATAGGGTCGGTTAGTCGATATTTAGCTATTCATCTAAGTACTTGACTCTCTATGATTTCAGCTTACGATATCTCAGTGGGTTGGCGTAAGTCTATTTAGGTAGGTGCCAGCGGGTGTCTACGCCTTGGTTAGGTATTATTTTTAAGGCATCCATAAAATAGGCTAGGATCAGTTTCTTTCAACCAAAGCAACTACTAAAAGTCTACACCTACTACTAACCTAAGTTCCTAATTTAATAGAATTTATTCCTACTTGTTAGTCTTATGCCCGTATTCACCATCACCCCTAAGTTTTTTGCGACTCCTAACACTTATAAGTGACCGATTTTTCATGAAAATCCGTCACTAAAATTGCTTCTTAACACTTTTAAGTGCTTTAAGGGTCCCCTAAAACTTAGGAAGTGATTGTGAAATCGAGCATTAGTTCAAAAAATTGGAAGTACCTAATAGAACGGCCAATTTAAGCACACACGGACTTAACTGAAAGATTTTCGAGAAAAGACACTTGTTTTATTTATTTTATCTTATTTTATTTGGAAGACCAACAAACATACAACAATATAATATTAATATTCTTACGAAACAGAAACTCAATTACAAGTCTTTACTGATAGCAAAACTTAACTTAAAACTAACTTTACCAATGCATATATAAGTAGGTACCTCCGTAGCCAAGCCTTGACCACAGCTTCTGTCCACGCCGGCATGCCCCTCGTTGGAAACATGAAATACTGAAGTGCACTGACGTCAGCGGCTCACTATTAGGCCGCTTAACCTTAAATGTCCTCAAATGTCCGCAAAATGCCGTAGCCCCCAAATAAGCACTCGAGAATGGCAAAATTGGCGAGTGGGGGCCAAATTGCCACTCGACAGCGGCCGACACTCGAATCAAGACCTCCGTCTTGGCTCTAGGGGCTAGATGTGTGGGCATTGGTGCATCAGGGGGTCTAACTCAATAACCTAACCGACAGAAAAAGTCAGATAACCCAGATCAAGATAGATAGATAGCTAAGAATATAGGAAAGAATGCTATTACACTCTTTATTGCACACAAAATTTCCAAAAAAGAAAATTTAGCTATGAATTAAATCACTTTTTGTACACTAGTTCCACTTTATTATACAATTTTATTAAATTGCAACCGGTTTCGAATTACTCATCTTCAGGCAATTGCCAAAGGCAGGAACTAGTGTACAAAAAGTGATTTAATTCATAATAATGGAGTTCCATCATGAAGTGACAACACAAAGTGTTAAATATTTAAAATTTAGCTAGTCTTACATAACAAGTTTACTAAAATATTTTCGAAACAACTAAAGGTACCGATTTACTTAAATAAAGCTAAGAATAATCACGATTAAACTGGCTTTCAAATAGAGACAACCACATTAAAATCGGTCCATCGGTTCGGGGGCTACGATGCTACATACAGATACCTACACAAAGCCACCGATACACAGATACACACGTCGAACTTATAACACCCCTCTTTTTTGGCGGGGGTTTAAAAGAATGCAATTACTATCGCTTAAGACTTGCTGTCTCACTCGTTCGCGAAACGAACGTGAATGGATTTGAGTTGTGCATAAAATTTGTGTTAAATAGTCGGGCCCCAGGTTCCATTAAGTTAAACCGTTACAGGTTCCATTGTACAACATGCAGCGGAAGATAAAACTATGGTGTGAGAACCAGGTACAGAAAAACAGACGGGAAAACTTTTGTATGCTCGGGGTTTAATTTAAAATCCAAGCCATGTTTCATCTGATACGGGTGGATAGACGTAGAGTCCTCTAATTTACTTAATTCGCTCGAATTGTAAACGAAATTACGGCTGTTTTATTTGTGTCAAAATTCCAAAATCACGTAAAACTGCCATTGAGCTGTGACTGCGATCCGATTACAATTCAATCGAGCCATTAGTAGCAGTAGCAGAATACCGAAAAGCTGCGATTGCAATCCAGTTAGGTACAATTCGATCAAGCCATTAGTAAATTAGTGGACTCGAGGCCCTGGTCATGTTTTTTTTTAATATATTATATATTTTGAACAAGTGCTAGGGATGGGTGATAAATAACTTCACTAGTATCGACAGCATGTTAGTATAACCCGCGTCACGAAAGAAGAGACTTGTCAAATGGCAGCGGAGGGGATTTCGCGCAGCTAATCGTATGCAGCGCAAGTCGAACCACGTGACCCGCCAAGTCTCTTCTTATTTGACACTAGCTATACCTTACGTCACAGTCCTTATTGTCTTAAAGTGCCACCGATTAAGAAGTTACTGATGAAAAGACACCCCCTCACGGCCCTTATAGTCTTGTGATCTAACGTTCGTTATGACGTGATTGGGTAACATAGTTCTTTCGTAAAAAGTCACAGTGATACTGCCGGCCGTGACGTTATTTAGCACCCATCTCAAGCACTTATTCGAGTGAAGTTAGTCAAGAGACCGTCCTTTTAGCATAATAATCCCCATAGACCCCATTGTGAGATTAATTAGGTAATCACTCTTTTTTTCGGGTCACTTAACTCCAAAACTGTACCTGTAAGGTAATTACGTCAAGCTTTAGTGAAGGTAAAATATACAATTTAACTACATTTTATTCTAAGCAATTATTTTAATACCTATAGGTACGTATTGGATGTAGAAATATCATTAACAAAGGGGTTTTGATCCGCTGTGCCATATGGTGTCTAGATACAGTTTCACAGCCCCGGGTGATCAGTGAGTCAGCAATGTATTTTAATATAAATAGACAAGTATATTGACAAACATAACCAGTTACTGAAATCACCACAAGAACTTTTACTGTGGTGGCAATTCTTAATTTAGTGTCAAATAAGACCTTAACTACTTTTTACATAGAAATGATAGCTGAGACGATAAAAAGATAACTGTGCAAAAGGAAAACAATATAACGTACATGATTTTTTTGCTTTTGATCCTTAAATACAATTTCACCTTTGTAAACTTCAGTCCCGAGCAGTGCGCTTCTACTATATAAAAGTACGACTTTTACAGTAGTCTGTGGTAAAAGACACAGCTATTGCCCTATTCTTTCTGTCTAACAAAGCACTGATTCAGTGTGCCCACTTGATCCACTGATCCCACAATAACCCTACTTATGGAAGTCATTTAAAATGGTCGTGAGGGCAAAAGCTAAACTGTCATTAAAACTATTTTCACATTGATGAAATTACGGTCAAAAACATTTAGAAAGTGTTAAAGCTCTTGTTGGGGTAGGGTGTATCTAGTGTAGTTAGCGCCCTCAGGCCAGACAGTATACTTGTACCCACCACTGCAAGACTAGTAGCCGTATTCTCAATAGTTCGGAAATCGTATTCGGATACGGAATCGACAACCGCAAAAGTTCTTAGGAAAATGTGGTTTCAGTTAATTTTGATGAAATTTTCATATGTTATAGAGTTTCCGTGGAATCTATCGGGATTCTGAATAACAGTTTTCGAATCGTTCGACACGGATTCGCCGCTCATGAATATTGTGTCGAATTGTTCGGAAATGTTTTCGAATCATTGTAAATACATTGTGTATAGGTGGGGGCGAATCTCGAGCTGTGACATCTCCAATTCGATATTTTTCTCTAGCCAAAAACCTGTATTAAAACGTCACTGAAATTTATCTTCATATAGTTACAATATACGACTGTCGAAGATAGTTGAGAAAATATTTTTTGGCAGTAATAGACATTTCAATGTTATTAATGAAGATATTATGTGGCTAAAAAAATGTCGAATTAGAGATGTTAAAGCGCCTACCTACTGGATAATCATTAATGTAAAAATATATTACTAATTAAATCAATAGTCGATACCTACCTTGCAGACATTATTATAGCTACCAAAACTAAGTAAGTAATAGATACTTGAAGAAATGGACATTATCAGGTCGGTCGGGATGATAAAATATTATGTGACTGTTACTGCCATCTAGGCATTCAACACAGAACTTTTTCGCTGTACGCCATCTGTTAACTATATCAAATATTGCAATGTGAAGTCATCGCACACAACATGAAGCTTACTATGTAGTTTTACTAAGAAATCACAGATGGCGCTGTGGTGCAAAGCTTACAATGTAGTTACACTAAAACATCATAGATGGCGCCCTATTGTAAATATTTTAATAATTATTAAGAGGAAAAGTTATAACGTGTCTATTTTAATTTTGAATAGTTTATACAGAGTGTTACATAATATATGTATAAAGCTGTAAACTGGATGGAGAGCTAAACATATTACAACGATTGGTACAATTATTTCTGTCATACGTGGAATTTTTGTACCTATCGTTTTCATACATTTAGCACTCCATCCGGTTCACAGCTTCATACATATATTATGTAACACACTGTATATTTTAAATTAAGGAATATGTACACTTTCAGAATTAGATATTTCTTACGTTTTAATATCAATTCACTAAAAAGTACCATAATAAAATAGAAATAAATAAATCAAAACTTACTAAAGTACTTACTTTATTTTTATATAATAATTTGAAAAATAATATTTTGTTTAAATCTTGATCAAATATGTAAGAAACATGAACCGATCGATGGAAATGTGAATGTATATTTTAATTTCGCACTTGCATCATAAGGACCGTGTGGCCTAATGGATAAGGCGTCGGACTTCGGATCCGAAGATTGCAGGTTCGAGTCCTGTCACGGTCGAAAAATTTCTTTTTTTTATATTTTAGCCGATAACGGTTGTATTAAGAATTACGAAGATTATTTTAGGATACAAAAAGCCACTGGTTCTAATATTATTAAAGGTTAACTTTTGAGGTTTCTTGAAGATTTTAATATTGTATCGGTTGGGAGATACCATAGAAATTGGGGATATACCTACCAAAATACCGCTGTGCTGCAGGAAATCTATTTCAATACCAGTGCTGGTTGTGTCAAGGAGTTTTTTGTATTTTGTTGGTTTGTCTAACATTGGACTTTTGTACTGTTCGTATGTATGTAAGCTGTATGTCAAGCAAACCATTTTTTCGAGCATTTGTATCCGATTGATCTGTTTGGTATACCTATGTAACTTGGAAGACAATGCATTAATATGGTGCCATGGAGCTGGTCTGATGATGGAGTCGGAAGGTGGTCATAGGAACTTATGAACCCCATCGTGTTTGGGCTCTTTGGAATGGTCTTGTTGAGTAGGTAGTTACTATACCGCGCGATAAAAGCTTGTTATGAATTTATTTATTTATTTGAGAACTTATTTAACTGTCAAACTGTTTAGTTGCTCGTGTAAGAGTAGTTTACAAATTAATATAGGTACTTATTATTAACTCTCAGGTGTAACGTTGAATATCCACCTGTGATTCGAATTAGTAATTTATCATCATCATCAACTCTGATGTTGTAGTCCGGCCTGTAACGGCACCCATAGAAAACGATGAAAATGGCACCCAATGTATCATCATCATCACAGCCCGTAACAATCTACTGCAGGACTTAGGGCCTCTCCCACGAAAGGGGAGGTTATTGCCATTATCTCCACGCTTGGCAGGCGGGCTGGAGATCGCATTGTTTAAGTATAACAATGGAAAATGCTGCTGCCCATTTTTCAGACTACGGAGACTTTTGATCTTTTGCCTCGAAAACATTAGTCGCCTTGTACGACACCCATGAGCGTAAGGGGTTGGTGCTATTCTACTCTGCCGGTCACCACACGGTCAATGTATGGACAGGTAAAATTATGTTTACGATGAATTCACTTGGTACAAGTACAACGGGATCGGGATTTCTTCTCGCTCCTGCGTGGGGGAACTGCTCGAAGTGTTGCTTGTATTAGCGGGTTCTTTCGGATGTGTAGGTCAAGTTTAGTTGATTTAGCCCGGACCCGCCACCTCCTGGGGGAAGGCAGGAGGGCATTCAAAGGTACACGCCACCGTGCTTCAGATAAAAAATCATATCGACTTCTTTTTACCTGCCACCTCGAGTGTGGTCTCATTTTCGGATAAATCGGGTATGATATATTCATTTTGAAGACATTTAAGGTACAGCTTTCTAAAAAAATAATAAAATATTGACGTAAAAAAAATTGGTTTGTTATTTTGTAGTCAGTGTCTTTGAAAATATTGCATTTTGAGCATTTAATAATGTTTATCTGAAAAAAAACGGTATTTGTTGATGATGATATGACGGTAGATAGAAATTCTTATTAAGTTGGTTTTTCTTACAAAATGTATAGAATACAAACTTAACTTTGCTATTGACTGCCGCTTATGTTTTGATACATCAATAAATGAAGTTTTTTGTGGAAGTCAGATTTCATGTCAGACTGACCAAATCACCAACCTAGTAGAAAAACGTCCTACCACTTAAAGTGCAAAAATTTATTATTTTTATAGGTGCAGCCAGCTGCAAAATGTACGCACCCCCAGCATACACATAGGTCACCTGCTTACTCGTTTGTACTGTGTCACTGTGTGGTTCCTTCCTACTTTCCTACCCCCCTCCTTTTTGACGATTGAAAGAGATATATTTAATGTCCTAATCAATAAAAAATTTGAATTTAAAATTTTGAAAAAAAAATATCTAGGCATAAAACTAGTAGAATAGGATTATACATGTGAAAGGAAGTACTAGAAAACGGGTGTTTGAAGCTGAACGTCGCCAAAACCGAGTACATGGCTAGCCGCAGCGCAGATCTAGAACCCATCCGTATAGGGAAGCTGTCAATAGAATAAACCTCTGATCTGCGCACGAGTCCAGCGATATCGATCCCGATGTCAAGTCCCAAATCTCTGCAGCTTGGGTCAAATTACAGGAATGGGAGGATCAAGCTCAAGGGCATAATAATCAGCCAAGACGTGTCGGTCCACGTGCAGCGTAAGGTTCCGTAGTTGCCTGTCAATATGCATGCTTTGACGTGACATTTTAATTTAATTTAAACTGACATTTATTTTATTTAGATCATTTAGTATTATTATAATTTTTTTAAATCTACTTATATGTATAATTTTATAATTTATTTAATAAAAATATTCAATTGTATCATACATATAATGACAATATTCCGTAATTTTAAAGTACAGAGTTACTTTATCATTACTTCTGGGGCTGTTACCGATGACCTATAGGTAATATCATGAAATTTAGCAAGAAGTAAGGCCTTAGGTACAACACAAGTAAATGTAAATTTTTTCATACGATTACCTAAGAAAAGGATAATTTATCTATCTCCACAACCGAGACTGTTTTGCTCGTAAACGGTTAGGAATTTGAAATACTATTTCCACTACATATCAATTTGCATATTAATGACTAGGGAATGCAATCTCGAAAAAAGGAAAATAATATCACCAATATTATTTTCCTTTTTTTACAAACAGTCATATTAATACGATTTTGATAGGGAAATAATTTGATGTAATATTTATCATTTAATTATCAGTAGGTATTCTTTTTTTTTATTGTCAGTATTATATTTAAAGTGTCTTCTGATAGACGGCTTGTAACATCCTGTACATCGGTTTGCGGTTTTTTATCGTAGCCCAACCACTAGTTTTTAATATGGAGTCACAGTAACTTGGTCCAGTTTAAGCACAAAGACACGTAAGTATGCGCGTTTACCACAAAAATATCCCTTCGTCCTATTCTTGAAAACTGCTCTTTCTGCCTAATAGGATTCGTAATTCTTTCGTACAATTTTGACCGGGGCTTCTTCCTTTTGACCGCGTTCAACGTCGGCCGATTCGCTGAAGTTCATACCTGCCGCCGCGACTATCTAGCTCTGTGGAGGCATGTGTGCATATTTTACCGACTACCTATATCACGGAGAGAGAGTGGAGTGCCGCGAATGCGTTGCCAGTCTGTGAGAAAGGTGTATATAGGTAGATTCGTTTCAGGCTCCAATGTCATACAAGCTTGGGAACACCGCTGCAGGAAATTCACTCATCCAAATAGTAGGTACGGATGGTGGGTAGATACCTATGGCGGGTAGTAAGGTGGTGAATATCTGCAGAAAGTGCTATCCCTAATAACCTCATGTTGCGGATGTCCATGGGCGGCGGTGGTCACTTAGGTATCTACCATCCGAGGCAGGTGACCTGTTTGCTGTGTCCTTAAATAAAAAAGTCCGGGAAAGTAGTAACACATTAATCTAACCATTTCTTTTATTGGATAGAGATTTCTACTATATTAATCGGTGGTTTGGTAAACAGTAGCCCTTCTGAAGGTATTCTTGACAACACCGCCATCTAGACATTCAATGTAGAACTCCTGCGTTACAGTGGGATGATGTTGTTGAATCACGACGTGTAGCTAGCTTTTTATGTAGTTACGCTGATACAACATAGATGGCGTTGTGCTATAAATATGCACTGTAAAGTGCTTTGGTTGCTCATCCACGAGGACCAGTAGGTGAGATACTTTTGTAATAATTTATCGTACGGTCAACCTGATAGATTGCGCTGTTTTATAAATCCCTGTCGCAAAGTTCCTTTTGCCCCTACACTAATTCCCAAATAGCGCCGTAGGGTATATAAGTAAAAAAAACTGGTCTGCCTCACATCCTCTTGGTAGTTTCGATTTCAGTCACATTATAGTCACCAAAAATAAAAGTGATTTAATGTGACTGAAAAGCGAAACTGCCAAGGAACGGTTAGAAATGCAATACGTCGCCCGCGAGCTTCGCGTGTGTTTGCCTGAGGGCCTAGTGTGAGTTCCGCTTCGATTTTACTTAACTATCGCGTTTGCGTTTACGTCGAAATTAGTATGAAGAAAAAAACTTCATTTACGTACCACTAGGCGGCGCTATATATTTTTCCATACTAATTTTCACGTAAACGCAAACGCGATAGTAAAGTAAAATCGAAGCGGAACTCACACTAGGCCCTCTGGTCATTATAATCTGGACGCATTCAAGGCTAGAGTGAAGAGGCTATCCCTAGACAGGCATGCTCCATCTTCGGCCGCGTTGTCACTTACCACCAGGTGAAATGGAGGTCACAATAAAATAAAAGCCCAACAGTTTTATTGACCGAAGTAAGTGAGGTAGGTATGTACTTATGTTTTATATGGCTAAGTCCTAATAAACTCCTATATCATACAGAAGCGGCCATCATGGCACTTCCTACCTCAATAGTTAGGCGAGCAAGTATCTCCGAAGAAAAAGACCATTCAAACCCACCGGACGAGAACCCGGATATGAAAACCGCGCTCTTTGACCGCCTGGGTTCTATCCGGCTCGGCTTTGTTATTGTAACCAGATGTCTTTTTGAAATGAAAGCCTCTTTTGATGCATGGTGTACAGTTCTGCTGGAATACGAACGAAAATCCAACGTCATGGTTGCGTCGGTGACTCGGCTCCGAATTATATTTAGCTAGTGGACAAATAGTGATTTTACTTTTATCATGATATAATTATATTTCATACTTAATTATAATTAATTTGACGACCTGAGGTGGTTCAGTTGACTAACATCAGTCTGCCACGCAGAGATTCCGATTCCCAGCCAAGCAGAAATTGAAATGATAAATTTTAATTTTTGTTACGGTACACTGTACACACGGTACACGGTAAATATAACACAATGTGTAACACTAAGTATAATGAGTATGAATTTAATATTAAGTAAGTAGTTTATCAGTTATCTATCAACTATAATATAATGTGGCTAGATGGCGCTGTATGAATTGTCCAAGCTTATTTATTATTTATTTTAAGTATATTCAGCCAGTCCATAGGTAGTACTTTACTTACACTATATACCTATAATAAGTTACTTACCTAAACCCCAAACCACAAGCAGGTGGCTTTGCAACTTAAATACCATAATATAGTCCTGCCACTGGTTATTGGATCTACCTCTACCAGTGATCCACTGCCACTAGTTTGAGAGTTTCGCCAACTTAGGTACATTGGTCCAAGTCCAACTAAGTTCCTGCTAATGCTAAGAGAACAGCTAAATAGTAATTGTCAAAAAATTTATACTAACTTAAATTTTAAAAACTATCTACTAGATACAACTTGTCATATTTTCACAAGTTCATCCAACCGTGAAACCGTGGCATATCCGGATTCCGGGAATATTTCACTATCCGGGCCCTCACTTTGACCCGGTCAAGTACTAGCTACATTTAAAACTCCAGTTATTGCACGTTTGCGGGCGGGTTAATTGGATTTTTATTATGTGTAAAATGTTGCACGCAATCACAGTATGTCAAAACCTTTGCACACAATCAACAAAAATTTAATTCCAACTCTATTGACAGCGTTTCACTTACCATTAAAACGCTTATTAATTTACTTACCATATTTAAAGCCTAATAATATTGAGAGTGGCAACACTGCTTTCCGCTGATTAATCGATCATTGTGTCTCATTAATAAAATGTTGTATGTTACAAGTAGAATTTAAGTCTACTTTGCACTAGGCAGTTTACAAAACTTAGGCTTCGAATATGGTAAGTTTATTAATAAGCGTTTTATTGGTGGGTACAACGCTGTCATTAATTATTTTTATTTATTATTTTATTTATTTATTAATTTCACAGTTTTACAGCATATGCATTATTTTTATTAAGTTGAAATGCCAATTATAAAACTGCAATTTATAATTTTGGTAATTAATATAGCCAACACGCCATATAAAATTAAAAAAAAAAAAACAAAAAAAAAACTGTACCGATATTTGAAGCCTAATAATATTGAGATCTGTCTGTTATCGCCTGGTGGAGTGATGTCAAATGGTGTTAACAAAAAGAAGTACCTTTTTGTCTCAGCACTTGAGCCACCCAGTTTGTGAACGTTGCGAAAATCTTTGGCGCTGATGATAAGCCAAAAGGTAAACACGTCATTTGCAGGTACTCTTGGTCGAAGTACAGGCGTAGGAACCGTCGGTGGCTTGGTGCTATCGGTAGATGAGAATAGGCATTTGAGAGATCGATTTTTTCGAGCCAATCCATGGGCTGAAGAAAGCTTTGAACCTTATGCTGATTGACCAGTCTGAATTTTTTCGCATATACATAATAATTGAGTCTTCGGAGGATGGAAATCGGACGGGAAGTCCCGTCTCCTTTCGGAGTTAGAAATAGGCTTGACCGGAAGCTTGGGCTGGACTGGATCTATTCCAGGACCCCCATCTTTTTCATTTCTATTATTTGGGACTTCATTTCCAAAGAAAAAGGGGTTTGAAGTAAAGGGACCGAGTTTGGTTTGTATAAAGGAGATTTTGTTAAAAATGGGATTCGATATCCTCTCAATATTATTTTTAGAATCATTGGTGGTTCCCCTAAATTTTCCCAAGTCTGATATAAATCTTTTAGCTGCCCGGCTTGAAAGTCCCGAGTCAAAATTTACGTTTTGATTGACCCTTGCGGGCAGAGCCCTGTTTATATTGCCTTGGATCGTCATAAGGCTTTGGGCCTCGGGGACGAAATGTATGTGTCATATGGAGGGTATACTCCTTGCGCAGGAGGATATCCCAAGGGATTTTAAAACTAACTGGGTTAGCAAATTTTTGACTGCCTTGGGTAGACATTTTATTGTTTTTTGAAAAGTTAGCTTGCGCACCCAACATGTTTTTAGAGTTTATAGGTTGAGATTTAATAGGCCAGAATAATTTGCCCATACCTCCATTTTTCTCAATCGTTGAGGAAAGTATGTCGGATTTAAATAAATTATCACACGTAGCTGGAATTTTCCTGGAGCTACTTTTTATAAATTTGTCCTTAACTGATCTAAGGATGGAATATCTGCGCTGCTGTATTAAATCTGCACGATGACCACAGGTCATTAGAGATCTTTTTAAAATCACCAGAGAAAAGTTTTTTAATATTATACTTGATAGTGGCGATATCGGATCGGTGAATCGGATGACATAAGCCAAGAAATGAAAATATTGAAACCCTTCTTAACTGACTCGTGTTGTTTTATTAAACATTGCGTAATGGCGGCAAAGCCCCTTTCAGTTCATGCTAGGTTTGAATATTTATCGTAGGATTTAGCTCCTCGTTACACTCGAGATCAGTAAAACCAGGCGTGGAACAGTACTTTTTCTGAACGTCAGAATATCGAACCTTAGACCAGTCGTCTGTATCGAGGTGTAGAATGGCTTTAAGTCTGTCTAAATAAACAGGGTTAGATTTTGGAACAGCGGGTTCCTACTGAGGCGGAAAACAAGCTTGCGGCCTGCCTGATGGTAAGCAGCCTATGGACGTTTCCAATACCAGGGGCATCACCCACGCGTTGCCGACCCCGAATGTTTACTGTTAAACTAAATTCGGATTGAGGATAGGCCTCGGTTTTTGTCAACTAGCCACTAACGTCTAAAGAAACATCACTATTATTTTCCTCATTGGGTTTTTGAGCAATATCCCTAGCACAGAAATATTGGGACAGGTTTTAAGAGAGGTAGGGCATAACGAGGTATCCCGTTCGAATTGGAGCCGCCCGACTGGGGTAGTACCTCCACTTTTAAATAGTGTTGTGTTTCTGCCGGTGAGTAAGGTTTCTAGTACTCCATGGGGTGGGGATTTGGGGAACCGAAGCTTTGGCAGTGGAGGGGCATTTGTCTTTTTGTTGACAGAGCAACGTGTTATAGAGGTGGGCAACGCAATGGCGATACTCTTGGAGTTGCTAATGTCTATAGGCAGTGGTGACCACTTTCCAGCAGGTGGCCCGCTTGCCTGTTTGCCTACTGTATGACATACATAAAAAAAGTCCGTGTCCGAATTCCACTTACTTGAGCAGTCAAAGCATTTAGCACGCTCTCAGTATTCTAAAGACGACGCCGACGTTTCCCATCATATTTTCGTTTTGACTTGTTCTTACGCTTTCGAGACCGCGCTTTGCTAACCGGCGTGGCGAGGCGCAGGCGTATCAGATGGGAACTCAACTTGCGCTTCCACTCCATTATCACTTACACTTTCAGCTCGAGGATGATGATGAACTAGAATTGCTCATATTTATCGGAATTTCTAGAAGGGAACAAGTATATTATTTAAATTTAAAGTATATAACGAACGGAAAAAACAGTTTGAATATAAATGATTTGAGCACTTACCCCTGTGGGTCTCACTCACTCACCACGACCGTTCAGTGCGAAAATCAGAACGCCAATGAGACGGAGGCTCTTGCTGAACGAGCGCCACGCCATGGTGGAAGGAGTTGAGGAAAGGATGAGGGATGTGTGACAGGGGCAGGTATATAAATCGACAAATCAGCGGAAAGCAGTGTTGCCACTCTCAATATTATTAGGCTTTGAATATCGGTACAGTTTATTAATGTTAATATTATTATTTCCGACTTTAGCGACACGGTTGTTGCTAGAGGTTGCTAGCTTTTTTAAACCGCGACGAAAAAAAGGGGGTATAATATGTTTGACATGTGTGTCTGTATGTCTGAATATCTGTGTATCTGTCTGTGGTATTGTAGTTCCCAAACGGAGGGACCGATTTCGATGTGGTTTATTCCTTTATTTGAAAGATGATATTGGTGTAATTGAAATTCGTGATAAAACCTGGGCATTCAGGCGACTGAATGTGTAACCGTTATCCAATCTGGTCGGGTTCCCCTGATAGCAGGGTCACGGAGGTGAGATGGCAGGCGCTCCAATGTAATTATTTGATCTGCCAAATCCTGGATTATGATCAAGGCGGACTCCGTGCCCTCGCGCGCGAGAGCACAACCGAAACATTAACGCCAAGATGATTATTTCCATTATTTGAAAGCCAGTTTAACCGAGTTACTTGTTAGCTTTAGGTATTACAAACGTCCATAGGCTGCGGTGACTGCTTACCATCAGGCAGGCCGTAAAAAAAATGTGCAAAACCGCAAGGTCACTGCGAGGACTAAGATTAAACATATATGATTCAAGTATTGTTACTCGGCTCCAGAAATAGATAAGTCGGTGGTACTCACCCTGGCGGACTCCTGAGGCTTGACAGAGTCCTATAGCACCTGATAAAAATTACAATAGTTTTTATTTGATGATAAATCTCCGGATACTGTATGAGGCTGCTCGACATTGTAGAGGGCATTATCTTTTAAAGTACTTATCTATAAATAATTATAACACATTTTGTACTTTGTCCGCGTGGACCAATTTCATGCCCCTTACTTGGGAATTTATAATGTCCTCGTACAAACTTTAATCCCATATTTCACTGCCTTTTGATTAATTTTTGTCATCTACCTTGTTGCCTAATTTTTTTTACTATAATATGCATTTATTACACATATAAACTTTTCAGAGCGTCGGTGGCCGTTTGGCTGAGTATTCGACTCGTAAGCGAGAGGTAACGGGTTCGAATCCCGCTGCGGCCATGTACCAGGGATCTTTTCTGAGTTATGTACATTAGTTGAATTCTAACCGATGCTCTTACGGTGAGGGAAAACATCGTAATGAAACCTGCAAATTCAGGCAACTGAATTTGTAACCATGATCCAATCTGGTCAGGTTCCCTCGTAGCAGGGTCACGGAGGTCAGATGGTAGTCGCTCCATTGTAATTACCTGATCGCCAAATCCTGGATCATTGTCAAGGCGGACCCCGGGCCTTCGTCCTCGAGAGCACAACCGGGACATTAATGCTAAGATGATTATTTACACATATAAACTTTTGGGAAGAAATTCTTTAACTGTTGTGGTGAAATCCGTTTGGAGGAGTTAACGGATACACAAACAAACAGACGCGAAAAGCGAGTTTATATGACGTGTATGTAATAATGCGCTTATTCAGTCGACTAAATTTAGAAGCCTATGCGCGAGAGCAAATCAAAGTGGAATGTAATGCTCCTAGAATAAGGTCCATTTTTGTATAACTTTTATTAAGCCACGCGTCGCTCCGCTTTTCAAAAATCCGAGAAACAAAAATGGACCTTATTCTATGAGCAATACTTTCCACTTTGATTTGCTTTCACTATTTTTGTTTCTGAATTCAGTCACTGAATTTAGGAATGTGTAATAAGAACATAAATTCAGTCGACTAAATTTAGAAGCAAATGCGCGAGAGCAAGTAGACATAGGGCGGTATTCACAGTCGATTCTTAAATGTAAGTCGGTCTTAAGGCGATCTTAAGATCACATTTCGATTCACAGACGCACCTTGAGACCGTCTTAAGGCAGAAGTCAAATCGCTACCTTACCCAAGGCAGAACTAATTCACAAACGATGCTTGAGCTCGGTCTCAAGACGATCTTACTGTGCATGATTCACAGTCGATTCTGAGAGATCTTAAATGCCAACATAACCTCACTACTTGAGCACAGCAGTCGAAATATTTCAAGTCGACGTTACACTCGACTTAAGATGATCTCAGAAACATTATATTTTTATAAATAATACGGTTTCAGTTCTATCAATGGTATTAATTATTTCATGATAGGAGTATTCGAAGTGACTCGTATACTTACTTATTAAATAGTGTTTCGGAATCGATCCTTACTTATTAAATAGTGTTTCAGCTGATTTTAGTAACAGGTTTTTACACTGACCGATGAAATGTTACGCCATTTTCTTTATTTTTAGCCCTCGAATGGTTCGTACAGTTTTTTAATACACAAGATGGCATTTTTTTAAATATCCAAGCTACTGTCAGATTGGTCCGCGTCGAGCAATGTCTAGGAACTGATTGCGGCCACTGTTGTTCATGCACCGCAAAGCGTGATTCAAAGAAAATACTTGCGGTGTCTCCTCTATTACGTTAGTAAATATTTTCTCTATGTACAGAACTCTGAAATATTTGGAGTCTCAGCGCAGACTCCGTACGTTTAATTTTCGCGCATCCAATCACGTCTCGTAGCTCTCCCCACCGAAGGGTCTGGCCTCTTGTGAGTAGGCCCTTTCATGCTCGTGAGAGGGTTCGATCGCTGTTGTGCTCGACTCTAGTACGTTCAAATAAACAAAACTCTCGATATTTTTTCGATAAACATTACAAACTACTAAAATTTTATGGAGGAACCCATAAAATTACAAGTACCGTCAGAATATGTTATTGTTTAATGCTGACGTCTTATAGGTAACCACATCCCCTATTACATTCCTCTCATAACTCGTTAATAATCTAATCTTAAGAGAGGACGGGCATAGCGGGGTATCTCGTTCGAATTGGAGCCGCCCGACTGGGGAAGTACCTCCACCTTACAGAATATCGCAGCTAAATAATACTCTTTTAAATAGTATTGTGTTTCTGCCGGTGAGTAAGGTTTCCAGTGATCCATGGGGTGGGGATTTGGGGAACCGTGGCTTTGGCAGTGGAGTGGCATTTGCTTTTTGCTGCCAGAGCAACGTGTTATAGAGGTGGGCAACGCATTAGCGATACTCTTGGTGTTGCTAATGTATATAGGCAGTGGTGACCACTTTCCATCAGGTGGCCCGCTTGCCTGTTTGCCTACCGTATGACAAAAAAAAAAAAAAAAAAAAAATTATAATGAATGCCTATTCCTTTCTGATAAAATATTAAAATAATTATATCGAATGTATTGCTCTTTGCAATTTCGCGGTCTTTTTGGGAAAGTTACTAGCGCACTCTGTCAACGAATTTCACATTCGTCACACAACTATATGAGCTTATTGATTGGCTGCTCTAACGGAATAATTCCGGAAAGACCCGAACCTCATGTGAGATCGTCTCAAGCATTGACTTCGCTAAGGTGATCGTAAACGAAATAAGTAAATGGTTGTGACCAAATTCTTACGTAAGGTGATCTTACTTTCCGACTGTGAATACATAAGGTCTCAAGATCGTCTCAGTGTCTTAAGACGAACTTACGTGAGGCGATCCCAAGAACGGTCTTGAGACTCGACTGTGAATACGGCCCATAGACTTAGATGTATTTTTATTTGGTACAATAACACATTCTAAAACTTAAAACTAACAATAAGTATATATCAAGAAAGCAGGGCGAAGCGTCCTCGGACCAAAGTCAAGTCAAAGAGGTATGTATTGTTCATGGAATAAGGTCAAATTGTGTATCACATATATTATGATTCGCGTCGCTTCGCTTTTCAAAAGCCGTGATACAAAAACTATCCTTATTTTATGAGTAATACATTCCATTTTGATTTCCTCTCACGCTTTTTGCTTTCAGATGTAGAGGACTGAATTTAGCCAAATGTATTTAGATTTAGATTTAAATTTATTTATTCACAAAAACATTACAATCTTCAATACAAAACATTGGTAAACCTCTCTGAGGTTTGTCTCAACGATAATTTGCCTTCGCCATCACACATATAATATTAATAAGTAGGTAGAGCTCGTCTAGTCTAAAATGACGCGCCCCACTACTTAGTTAGTTGATTTCGATGAGTGAGTGCAAATATTAATAACGACACTTCATCTGTGTGGGAGCGTCGACTGCTCCAATCGAACGACGCGTGCAACGTGAACGAGTCTCACCGGCAATTGAATGACCAATTACAACGGCATTTGTATATGTATTGAGTCCACATTTTAGACTTGCTTGTGTGCGTTAATGCGATAGTGGGGCGCGTCATCTTAGACTAGACGAGCTCTACTTATGCTGTTACTTGATTACATAATTTCTAGTATCAAGCGCATAAGGAAAGATTACAACTCGCCATGCTCACATCAACTGTACTCGTGAAGATTAATTTTATTTCACCTGTGACGTGTGCCTTTACCTTAAATTCCATTACCTTGTCCTGTCCATAAAAAGCGAAGGGCCCAGCCTAAGAGCGGAATGGTCATTCGCATAACACGACCCACTTTATTAGGGTTCCTGAACAACCTCATCAAATGTTTCAAGATCACGGCCCGCGATGGTTTTACGTCTGTGTTACGACACATACGGAACCTGTTTAACATCGGGTGTACCGTCGTTTCTTTGTAAATGGCGCGAAATTTCTTTACAACTTGTCGCCAGAGAGAGAAATAAGTTCTCAAATGAGAAATAGCTATATTAATTACAATGTAGGAGCGTCGGTGGCCGAGCGGTTGAGTATCCGACTCGTAAGAGGTACCGGGTTCGATTCCCGCTGCTTGCATGCATCAATGACTCTTTTCACCTGGCCGCCGAATCCTGGATCATGGTCAAAGCGGATCCTGGACCCTCGTGTTCGGGAGGACAACCGGGACATTAATGTTAAGATGATCATGTTGATAATAATTGTTTGTTGCAATTAATTTAATAGCAAAATTAGCAAATACTCTACAAAATATTATTGATAAAATAATTTACAGTTATAATAAAAATATACACTAATACCTGCATCTAAAATACCAAAAATATATACAGTTATAAATATTTTATTATCTAACTTAAATAAATTAAAAAAGATGTATGATGATTATTTTTATTTATTTATTATAATGTATGTATATATGTATATTTCTGTCCAACCTGAGGCTCGCTACGCAGCTATAGATCGATACGTGAATATAGGTGGATAATCACTGCACATAAATCGTCACACATACTGGGGTTTGTCACCACAATGAGCAGTTTTTCAATAGGTATCTAAAGCATTCCTAACCACTAACTAGATGGCGCCCCGACAATTTTGCTAATTGATAATCGCTTGAAATAGGTTCTTAGCAAACAGGATATAAACACTGGGTACGTTGTATTGGATAATATTGTATTTGTCAATAGTTTTCAACCATTTAGAGGTTGTAATAATAGTGGAACATAGTGCCAACTTCTATAAATATTTCTTATTACATTTCGTTCAACCTTTAACAGTTATGTTTATATTAATAAACATTTTATTTTTAAGTTGAGTATTAGTTGGCTGCATGAAATCACTGCCACCATCATACATATTAAAAAAATATTACCAAAATTGTAGGAGCCCCATCTAATGATGCTTTTTGAAACCAACTGTCAATACCTACTGGAAAACTCCTCATTGGTTTGTCACCATGTAACATAATCGTGATGACAAACTGATGCGTGACAATTTATGTATAGCTACGTCACTCTTATGTTTTGATTGACATGGGTCTGCTTGAGCGCACCGAATAGAGCCTTAGGGCAGTCAGGTGAAAACCCCTATTTCGCATACTTTGGCACTAAAGAAAAATTCTTCTACGGCCGTGTAGCAAAAAAGCCTCACTTTGAATTCCGTTTGGGAGCATTTTTACGCATGAACGCGTCCGTGGCTATATCCAGGTGTAATAAGGTCGGAATGGACGGTGGTTGTTGTAAATAACACCTTTTTGCGTAAATACAGGCGGTTTATTATTAAGGGATGGTTTACGGGGGCCGTTCTGGTGCGTGGTGATGGACGCGGGCTTAGGATATGAAACAGAAAGTATTTACCTACCTATGTAGTTCTATGGATAGGTAATGTAAAGTTTCGAGTTGGAGTTTGAAAATAGAGTTGTGCGTTAGAAAAAAGAGGGGTTTAGCCACTCACACGTCCACGGGAAGCGTAGTACCCGAAAAAAAATGTCTCACACGTAAAAAGGAACTACAGTAATATTATCCGCGTATGGTTCGGGAAGCGATTGAAATTAAAAAGTACAAAACTTTCAATCGGGAAGATGGATATAAGCTTTCAGCGTCGTGGAACCCAGTGGTGTGCAAAATAAATAACCTTAAGACTCAAGATTTATCGTCGGACGTATCCGTGGACATCGTGAGTGTTGTGTGCTGTGCAGTTCCGAATCAACAACAAATTGACAATTCTATGTGAGGGTAGGAGTCTACCAGCATATCACCGCAGCTGTCACTTCTCCACGGCAGTCGTCTCGTGACCACGGTGGGTGTAACCCTACCGAAACGTCGGGAAAACAAATCGAAAAGGTATGTCGCGTGCAAGTCCCATCTTATATAATAAAAGTGTCAATAGATGGTTCTGTATTAAATTATTCATCCATGATAGTACAGAGATCACTATATGGCTTTATAAGAAATTTTTCATCTATGGTAATATTTGTTTCTTTTTTCGAAAATGCGCGGCCGGGTACTGGCTTACTCTTGCTGTAGTTTTAGGTGGTTTTTCTTAATTATACTAGACATACCTCTATAATATAATATAGCGTTCCGGCTCTGCCTGGCATTGTCGAGCACGGTTCGGTTGTGGTTGGCGAGGGATACGTTTATCTACGGCCATAGGGCGGTCAGCGTGTCACTGTGTGTTTCCTTCCTACTTTATTACCCCCCTCCTTTTTGACGATTGAAAGAGATATTTAATGTCCTAATCAATAAAGAAATTTTGAATTTTGAATTTTTGAATTTTGGAAGCGATACTATACGATTGCGCCTCGGACGCTTGGATTAGCACAAAATAGGAACCTGCCCTCCCCAAGTTTTAAGTTTGACATGTGTATCTGTGTATCTGTAGCTTTATGTAGCTGTCGGTGGCATTGTAGCTCCCAAACGGATGAACCGGCTGTTTGAAAGCCGGTTTAATCGAAATGGTTCATTAAAATCGGTTTGGTAGTTTAAAACATATTTGAATTTAAGTAAACTTGGTGGGGGTTATCCTACTTTTTTTTCTGTCGGTTAGGTTATTTCTCATTCGGTCCCATATTTATCTATTGAAACCATGAATCATCATCATCATCTTGGCGTTATGTCGCGAATCACCCCCGCGCGGCACGCCTAATTGAAACCATGATTGAAAGTACTTATTATGAACCAAATATATAGCCTTTTCCGCAAAAGATTTGCTATGATTTGAGTTATCTTTACAAAAATATTTCATTGACTAAATATTTACAGAAGTCAATACAAATGTATATGCGTAGCATCAGAGTTAATGGCACGTGATTCTCCAGCAGTCGGTCGTAACTGACGAAATCTCGAACACAAAGCTAGTCTCTCTACGTCCTAATGTCCTAATTGTCACATGAGCACGCCACCGGGAAACCTACGCCACGTACGTGCTCGTTCCAACAACGGTGGCATAAAGTCATAATCTCACTCGTCAAGACAAGCTCATACGTTCCTCCCCTAGGGGCCCATTGGCTACGGCACTGAGTTTGGCTTTGGACCTCAAAACGGGGCCTCGCTGGGGCCTCGCCGGGGCCGTAGCTCCGCAGTTGAATTTTGGAAGTCATGAATAAAATTATGACGTCAACCGCGATGTTTGCAGCGGTTGTGTTGCGGCTAATTTTTGCTGTGAGAGAAATTTTAGTAGCAATCTCTAGGAATAGGTACGTATTTCAGAAAAAATACTTTTGATGAGCTCTTTTAAAATTGTACTAAGCGGGTTAGGTTTGTTTAGATGTTGTGAAGAAGAGGAAATTGTGACATCTGTTAGATTATGCGCTTTTTACACGTGGCTTAATTCATTCGACTAATTTCAGTAGCAAAAATTGTGAGAGCAAATCAAAATGGAATGTAGTGCTAATAAAATAAGGTCCATTTTGGTATAATTTATATTATGTTGCGCGTCGCTCCTCTTTTCAAAAGGCGTGCTACAAAAATGGACTTTATTCAATGAGTAATACATTCCACTTTGATATGCTTTGTAAATAGATATTTACTGTCAAATAACAAAGGAATACGAAGTTTTTAGAGTTTCGAAGATTTTCTTGAACGATAACTTGCGCTAAGCTAGAGTATGACCGAATTTCCTCTCGCCTTTAAGGGACGGAGACCTCTCACTACACTTTTTGAAAGGACCTCTCACCATACTTTCCTTGAGAGGACCTCTTATCAATATATGGGAGACTAAGGCCTCACGCCAAAATGTATCAGAAGGAGGTCTCACAACATTTTTGTGTGCCAATTTTTGTCAGGAGGCCTTTGCCTAAGTAGAAAGAGAATGGTCAATTTTTTATATAGAAAGAAGTAGATTGGATAAAAAGTGACCTCTTGTTCAATAAATAAATAATTTAATTAACGCGCCATTAATTCATAACAGGACTGGTACTTAAAAGTTTACCAAGATGATCGTCGGTATTACGAGGAAAAATCTTTCCACCCCGTAAAGTATCACATTCACATTGCCCGGGGAGCGAACTCCTACAAATGCCGGACCCAAATCCACGTTAAGATCCCGAACAAACAGAGCCGACAGTAAGAAAATTTACTTTCCAAGACATTTTATACGTCTGTACATATCGAATATCATAGAGGCGAATAATAAACGCGCAGAGAAAATGGGGTAACCCGAAAATATTACAAAACTCCAGCACGTAGGGGCAAAAATTTGGCGTTCTCAGATCAACAAGAGATCTCGCTGAAAATCATCGAACCGAAAAAACACACCGGATTCCGCCGGCTGAAACCGGTTCAATTTACAAGACTGGCGATCGGTGGATGCGATTTTCTACGTGATTTTGTACCTTTTGTGATGTCTTTTGGCTTTACAACCAACGCAATTTTCATGATGTGCCATAACGTCATTGATTTAACGTACATACCCCGATTTTATAAGTAGAAAACTAAATTGAAAACGATTCTTTTCTTGTTTGCAAGAGGCTCAACGTTCATTGCACGCGAAGATTAGAAGTGGCTAAACGAAACCAAAAGAAAGTTAGTTTTTGTTTTAATTTAGACTAGACAGGCATTTGACCGCCAACTCACCTGGTGGTAAGTGATCGGCTCGGATAATATTCCTTGCGTAAAAGGAGACAACATGATTAATTACATAACTCATTTACGTTAAATAATTAAAGCTGGAATGCCTAAGAATCGAAAATTGAGACAGTTAAATAAATATGAGAGGGACATTTTGCGAAAGAGGCATTATGAGAAAGGGACACTTTGTACCTAATATAGGTCTTTATTTTCATATTAATATGCCATACGAATAGATAAATAAATTTTGAGAAAGAGACATTATGCGATGAATGGGAATTATGTAATTTGAATCATCATCATCATGAAAAAGAAAAATAGAGATACAAATATAAATGTAGGACATCCAGCATAGACGATGACGGCTTGTCGGCTTCTATCAATCGACGATCAATACGAGACAAACGGTTGAACGTGCCTTCGAAGCGCGAAGGCAATCATGTGGTCGGTCTGTACTCTACTCGCAAGTACTCGCTATAGTGAGGTCGGGAATATAAATTCAACAGCACTCAGAGAGCATCCAAATGTCGCGAATAAGCCGCGCGCGAGCATGTCTTTAATTGTTTGGTACGGTGAAATGTAATGCCGTAAACTGGTAAACTAACTATCCCTGGTATAACCAACTCTTTGTGCAACGCGCGGCTCTCGCGTAACTTATTCGCGGGATTTGTAACTTGTTACCACGTATTCGCAAACATTGTCAAACGTCAAAACTATGAGATAGAACCAGAAGCGTCGGTGGCCGAGCGGTTAAGATATCCGACTCGTTAGCGAGACGTACCGGGTTTGAATCCCACTGCGGCCATGTACCAATGACACTTTTCTGAGTTATGTATGTTGAATGTTAACCGATGCTTTTACGGTGAGGGATAACATCGTGATGAGTCCTGTAACCATGATACAATCTGGTCAGGTTGCAGTGTCACGTAGGTCAGATGGCAGTCGCTCCACTGTAGTTATCTGATCTGCCAAATCCTGGATCATGGTCTAGGTGGACCCCAGGGCCTCGTTTCCGAGAGCACAATAATTTTATTTGTTTCTAAGCTGAACCTCATGGTCATGAGACGTACACTCGTGGTAACAAACCCGACGTGTGTGACAATGTGTGTGTAGTGCACCAAGAAAGTCTTGAAACCTAAATAACTGGCTCTTAGAGACACTTAGCTTCTGTGTCTCGTCCCCCATGGTTTGCACCATCGGCCAATCATTCCCGTCACGTCCGCGAAGGTATCCCGGTCAAAAAGTTAACTCGTGCGCTCCGGCCGCGCTGACAAACATCCCTTTGAGAAATCATGGGTTTTTTACTTACGCCCCTGCGGCGGCGCGACGCCTAGGAAACGCTGGGTTTACACCGCGAATTAAGAGCGACCCGTGAATGCTAATGCTGTGCCGTTTTGAGGGCTTCCGAGTTATGACGTTATGGCGTTAGGGTGCTTTACTGGGCGAAAGGGTCACGTTTCGCAGGCGATTTTTGCGTTGTTTTAAAAGCGAACAATGTTGGAGTTTATCCCTCCTTCCCTCAGTAAGGTTTGCTTTAATTCTTTAAGTCTTCTTCTGAGCGTGTCAAGGACAAACATGATATTGTTGTGGCTCAAAACTTAGCCACAATAATAATGGCTATCGGCGGCTGTCATGAGATCCTCCTGCGTGCGTGATTCTTTGTGTTTCATCATTCAAGCTTGCTTACTTACTAGCCACTTAGTTTTTTATTGGCTTCGGAATTAGAACCACTTCTAGGTATTACAGTTTATCACCATCAGAGTGGTCAATCCCGGCTTCTGCTAGGCTCTGCCGACAAATGGCCTAATGGCTAGCGGGTCCAACTCGTAAGCGAAAGGTAACGAGTTCAATCCCCAGTACCGCCATGTACCGATGATACTTTCTGAGTTTTGGTACATTATTTGAACCCTAACCGATGCTCTTACGATGGAGGATCTTGAGGAGACTGATGTGTAACCTTTACGTAATCTGGTCAGGTTCCTCTGTTGACACAGGGTCGGAGGTCATATGGCACTCGCTCCGTTGTAATTATTTGATCTGATAAATCTTGGGTCATGGTCAAGGCGGACCGTGAGCCCTCGCGCGCCAGAACACAACAACTGGGATATTCACGCCAAAATGATGTTGTTGAAATGATAATGTTGCTACATGCACGCTGTACTATTAACCCAAACAAAGCTGTCATAACTACCGTAAAATTAAAATCCAAGATTCCAAGCCCCGTAAACAATTACCGTATATGAATGTGGCTGTTACTAAAATTACCGTAAACAATAGCTTCAGCCAAATAACACATTATAATACTGTAAAATGTAATTGCCATGTTATACCGCACAGCGTTAAGTGTCGGCATTACGTCTTAATTTTGCGGTATTCCCCCATTTGCATACAAATGCTAGTAATTATACGAATTGCCGACGCTCTAATGCGAGGATCCGGAGGCATTTGATATTTGACCTCTTTGGAATGTTTGTTGCGGTAAATATTTGGGCGTTAAAATTGTGTTTAAATTTAAGTAGGGTAGACACTGGATACAGTGTTTTGGCCCCCACATTAAGGATTTTAAGTCGGTGCAATAAGCGTTATTTCACGTGTAAGTGTGTACAGAACTCGCATAGAAGACACTGGAATGTGGCAATGTGACATGGTACAACTACGCTCGGAGTTTCTTTACGTGATATCCGAAGAAGAACTAGCCCAACCGACGTAGGTTTAGGAATTTCAAAATTGAAGTGGCATTGGGCAACACAAAAATGAAACTGAATGAAAATGATGATCACCTCACTGAAGTTAAAATCAACGACGACTAAGCCAAATTAATGTGAGGGCTAACCCAACCAGTCCTGAGTAAAAACGACCAGATACTCCGACCCAAAAACCAGCGTTCGATTTAATTGAGTGATCTTACGGAAGCCGATAGCCGCCGCAAACCGCGTACAACACATTGAAGAAAACAATTTCGCCAACACCGGCCTCTAATTTAAAACCTACACCAACAAATGAGGGTAGTCCACGTAACTAAGCGGCGCGGTCGGCGTCGCAGCCAAAAGACATCAGTCTCGCTTCGACCATCGTAGCGTGCGGACCTGCCGAGAGCTCGAATTAAAAATTAACTGGCGAGCTAGCTGAGGCGGCTAGATATATTGCGACCCGTACGGTTTGTTTATGGTCGACCTCGGCTTTTAGGCGATTAGTTTTCCTTTAAACTACACGGTTGAGTAAGGTCAAATGTATCGGTCGGTGTCGATGGTAGGTTAAGGAATGTATGTATATCGAGTAGTACAGGCACTTTGGTGAAGAACTAAGTATCTTTATCATGTTACTACTGTATTTATCATACTATAAATATACTATATTTTTGTACTGCGGTATTTATTATAATCGTCATTATCTACAATAGCACATCATTAGCACTCTCCCAGACTAGGTTTGTCATCATCTCCGGATTTGGCAGTACCTATAGGCATTTCGGTTTCGTGACTAAAGTTTGTTGCTATGAGTTCTTTGTCCTTTAAATAACTTTCTGTCTACGGTAAAGATCCAGGTTAAGATTTATTATGAATATAATAGCATAAACCAAACAAGAATATAATAGTTACATATCGCTTTTGTTTGATTGTTTGATAGTTGAACAATACAAAACTCACATTCCGTAGCCACTTTGACCAAGCTGTGGAAAGAAACAAAACTTTTTCTCCAGAAAGAAAAACACCACAAATCACTAGAATATCTTGAAAGTGAGCAACTAAATAAATTCCGGGAGCACATTGCAATTCCGCCAACGGATCCCGGGGATTATGGCCATGAAATAAAAATCCATTTCACCATTCCACTTATAATTTCAGATTAGTGGGTTCGTGCGCTTTGTTTCAGTATTATAGGTCCTATCTTAGCTATCCTCTGGCCTCGAGTCGAGGGCAAGTGTTGATATCTTCATCCCACTTGCCGAAGTGACACGACTCCATGAATAGTAATTGGTATTGCGAGATTTAGCCGGACGGTTATTACTATTTATATAAATAGCTTCGACTAAGGTCTTGGAAGTGTCGGCTTCCCCTAATACTTGTCAATTTCGAGAGGATCGCTAGCATTTTATGGGCTTATATTGTCTTTTGTGAAGAGTCCATAAAATAATAACGTCTTCAGTTTTATCTTGTTTATCTTATTCATCTGGGGCTTCAATATCAAAGACACATTTTCCTGGATACAATATTGCTATCCGAGATTATTTCCGCAGATTGATGTGTTTATACTGCAAACTGCAATGGCTGACACTAAATCTGAATACCCACATTGAATCCCCTAACTAATCAATATGATGCTCGATTCTAACACCGATAGACTGATATCTCATCGCAAAGCAGAGCCTGCAGCGAACACCATTAGCCAATAAGCTGTTATCACGGTGACGCTTGGCAGATTTGATGAAATTTCCGGTGCCGTGCGACCCGCTCACGGAACGGATATTACGCCGGCCGGACGGGTCAGGCGGCCGCGCGGTCATTCATTCAAATGGCTGATCGCCGATTGTAGACGAGAGATCGTGTTTTTCTAGGCGGTCACTGGGGCACGCCGTTTGCCAAAGGTCCACTTTTGTCTGCGGCTCATCACTAATGACAATCGATAAAATAGCGTGGCTCTGTCACAAGCTGTCTTTTGGACGTGCAGTGTTTAATTTGGGCGCTATAAATTTACCGCTGTGATTTCTTAAAGTGATCATATAGTAAGTAGGAAGTTCCAACAGCTAGAAACGCCTGATGGGCAGTCAGCAAATGGCCATGTAGTAGAACGTCCAACTATCAGGTGGTCTGTTCAGATGTAGCTGAACATTTGTTTAGCAAATCGTCATTTAAAAAATGTTCACACTCATAAATAAATGTGTTAAAGCTCCAACAATATACACCTTTTACACAAGATGAAAGAAAGTTTTTGGCCAGTGCGTGACTGATGATGACGTAATCAGATATATGGTGCCGTACTAAGGATCACTCGGCGTACGTTAGAGAGAACAATATTCGGACTCTCTCTCTTTGTGATAGGATTAGAAATAAAGATATCCATAGCAGAATTATGATCCCCGACATAGTTTTCAGTGTCGGCCGAGTCCAATACGGTCTGCTCCGTTCAGGTCAGCCGATCGGCGTGGAAGGCGTGGGGGGGCTGCTATGTTGTGTGTATCTGACGGTTGAGATGATACGTAAATTAAAAGCTATAATATAATGAATTGTACTAGAATTATAATACTTAACGAAGGAGCGACCTCCGTTAAGTATTATAATTTAAGTTAAGGATACTAAAACATCACAGCCCATAACAGTCCACTGCAGGACTTAGGGCCTCTCCCACAAAAAGGGAGGTTATTGCCATAATCCCCACGCTTGGCAGGCGGGTTGGAGATCGCAGTGTTATAATATAACAATGGAAAATGCTGCTGCCCATTTTCCAGTCTACGGAGGCGCTTAGATCTTTTGCCTCGAAAACATTAGTCGCCTTGTACGACACCCACGAGTGTAAGAGGTTGATGCTATTCTACTCTGCCGGACACCACACGGCCGATTTCAACACAAACAATTTCACATTCTAAGGGGCATTTGAAAAAACCCGGCAATCATCCGGGAATTACCGATGCTTGCTCATTCCGCCGGCCCCTTTCCGCCATCGGGAGACGCAATCCGGGCGAGCGCTTCATCCTTATGTCGTGGATCTTCCAACTATCCGCACGAGCCGCTTTGGCTCGACTTTTATAATGCGTACGGCTAAGGAGTGGAATGCGTTGCCAGCGTGTGTGTTCCCTGATCAATATAATCTGGATGCCTTCAAGGCTAGAGTGAATAGGCTGTTCCTAGACAGGCATGTTCCATCATAGACCGCATCGTCACTTACCACCAGGTGAGGTGGCGGTCAAATGCCTGGCTAGTAGAGTAAAAAAAAAAAAATTGATAGTGACCTGCATGAGTATTGTCCGTAAGAGTTCGTAAAAAGTTGCTTGAATTGTGTGTGTGGTTTGTGGGCATGATATCGTTGCTAAGCCAAATGTTTTTCTGTTATGAATATTATTTAACCACACGGTTTATGTATCGCCTGCTTTATCCACTTTTTATTGTGTAAAGAGTGAAGCAGACAAGCAAGCAGATCACGATGGTAAGTGATCTGAATACTAGAAATATTATGGCAATCTGAATATGGAATGTGAAGTAACTCTAGTCCATAGTCCAGCAGTGGAGTTTTAGGGGCTGAATTGTGATATGAAAATGAATTATGTATTGTGATATTCATGAGTAAAAGTAGAATACATTAGCAGCGAGCGTGAGTGCCTCATGAGTTATGTGTGTACATGACGACACATAGAATATCCATGTATCGATCTAAGAGCCAAACGAGTCTTCCGGAGCCTTTAGCAATTTCAATTTTACACGAACAAAATATTCCAAAGAGACGCCCGTTCAGTGTTTCGGCGAACTTTTGTCCTGAATCCCGGAGCACCCCGAGAGTCCCGCCTCTCAGTGCCGTGGCGCGGGACATAAAAAATGTGAACCAATTTCACTCTACGCCCGCAGACTGTCATGAATATTAACCATTTCGCACCGACGCCATAGACTCTCCTTGTTTACTGGCAGAGGGTTTACGGAGAGGTTGAGGTGGTTGCGACTTGGCTGAGAAAATATGCAGGAATTTTTGAGTTCAGAATCTTTGGTGCTCTAGAAAGTACAGTGGCGTGTTCGTAGTTTGGTAATGTCACCTCACCTACTTTATTGTTGCCATTTTGAAGACGTGAGCAGATTGAGAGGGGTTCCTTGTGTAATATACACTTTCGAGTAGCATGTATGAACAGTGAAGTCTCTAGTCAAAACTGCATAGTTGGAATGTGAATGTTTGTTTATTGTAGCTATTTTTAAGTTGAGATGTGATCGTTGGGCAAGAAAGTTACAGGAAAATATTAATCAAAACTAAATATTCTGCAATAACTTTAGCAAACCAGACTGGATTGAATACGAGTGAATGACAACTGAAAGTCCTTCGTTTCATGGATTTGGGAAAACCGACTTTTGCGTTATACAGCATTTGGAACATGATTTTACGCAAGTGTATAGAAAGACTTTGATGTAAGCTCATATGCTGTAGACAGTATGATTAAAGATAATTTTAATGGGACCACTAACAACAATACAAAAAACAATACTCGTATTGTAAATTTAAATTTAAAATACGTCGCAATTTTCCCCTCTCATTTCCGTATCTTTGACTTCTGCCCTTTCTGCCCCGTCTGGTCTCTCAGCAAAAACACTGTGGCAAGTGGATGCGTCGATTGCGTCGCTTACGATCCTTCTGGGCCGTATTTCAGCGGGAACTGCCTGTTACAGATTACGTCCAATTTTCTTTGCGACTACATTGAATACGCCTCAATTGGGCGTTTGAACTACAGCTCTGATGGGACTGTTTGAGGTTCAGAGGTTAGGATATAACCTTTGAGGTTGAGAGGGAAGTGGGAAGATATGGTTTCTCGAGATCGGCTAATAGAATGTGGTTAAGTTCGCCGTTATAATAATTTTAAAGGTACAAAATTAATTATGTACCGTTGAATATTTTAAAATCGATTTCTAAAATATTTCGTATTTCGTGGGGCTTTGGCCGTTAAAACGTTTTGTTAAGTTTCAGAAAATGGTTCGAAGTATTTTCTTTTCTTCTGATTAAAATGACGATAATATCAATTCTATACGCGTGAGTAAGGTTACATCAAAATTATATAAACAACCCAACACACCAAGTCCTCTTTAATATATTAGTTCAGAAGTACAGATTTGCATTTTACTGTACATAGTTGCTTTACATATCGGTTGGATATATTCAAATCTGGACATTTCAATCAATGAAATCGTAGTATTGGAATTCGATAGGGATCAGGGTGACCATGTGGTTTGAATTATTGTTGAATTGCAAACAATTGCATAGAATGTTATTAAAATAAATATTGTTATTAATTTTTCAGGATCGCAGAATATATTATTTGTGCAGGAAAATTGTAAAGGATTTATATTTAAATTGCTGATGCCTAATTTTTTTTAGAAAATCCTAGATGCAACACAAATCTAAGTTAAGCAAGCAATACAAATCTAACCTAGAAGCACTACAAAAGGTATAATTACGTTTCTGGTCAAAATTCTTTTTTTTTAAACGGCGCACATAGGGGTATTTAGCATTCCTAGCCGGGCGAAATTGATAAAACAAATTGCAAAACAAAATCAAAAATGAATACTCGTTAGCGAGCCAGGTAGCTACTGAACAATAGACGACCCTTTCCAGGGTCGTGCGCCTGCGCCATCCAGCCAGGAACCAGGCGGAACTTGATCGTTGTCGCATGCGCTCGCGTCAGTTACTTGCTACATTAAAATCGTACCGTGTTTGAGACCTCAGTGCTTAATTATTGCGAGTTATTTAACCAAAAGTACCATGGATTATCATAATACAGGTAAGAATAGTCTTATTTATTACGATTCACTGATGTTTACATGTATTTTTATGGTTCAAAATAAATTTACAATTGTCTCCATTATTTAAGCAGTTTTTATCTGAATTATACATTTCAAAGTGATAATAGTTATCCTTCCGAGTGCTTCCGAGTAACGATTTCTGTTGTAACGGATGACAAAAACGGTCATTTGATAGTTGTTTCATGAATTGAGTGCTACTTTATGCTACTTTCGACAAAACTTACGCTTTAGTGTTGGTGTTAGCTAAAAAGTATTAACCGTTATTTTGGAGCAAATTATGAAATGTTTTCTTTATTATTGTTTCAGGGTTACCAGGGGGCTCTAACTACAATGTTGTAACTAAAGAATACCTGTTCAATAAAATGCAACAACAAGAATTGCCCACTTTTGACAAGAAAGTCGATTATTTGGAAAATTACCTTTTATCGTCTGACAATCGCTTTGGATTTTGGCTTATCTATCCTTCACGCTAGGATTCGCTTGTTTGAAAGTGTTTTGCACCTTTCTTACAAGCTTCCGATAAAAAAAATGGCAAGTGAGATCAGACTCGGACAAAGCTACAGTTAAAGAAAGGAAAGCTAGCATACAACAAAGATTTAGAAACGAAACTGGATTAATTGTAGACGTGCCGATAGCTGGGTTTGGTAATACCAATGATGGTAACACCAGCAGGCGCTTTTTCGGTGACCCATAGAAGACTGCAGAAATTACCGGTATCGATTACAACCTGATATTCAGATCAAAAATAATTCTAGAGGTAATTTCAAGCGGCTATAAAGTTGACTTAAAAAAATTAGCTCAATACTGTTGGCACACAGCAAAAGTCTACCTCCCGCTCTATGACTGGCATCCGATGACCCCGACTATGCACAAAATTTTGATACATGGTGCTACATTCATGGAAAAGGCGTTATTGCCTATCGGACTATTATCGGAAGAGGCTGCTGAAGCTAGGAATAAACATTTCAGAATTCATAGATATAATTTTGCGAGGAAGTTTTCGAGAATAGACAGCAATCAAGATGTATTGAATTGCCTACTACTGTCCTCGGATCCACTGATCACAAGTCTGAGGCCAAAGCCAAAGAGCAGAATGCATCCTTTTTCAAAAGAAGCGATAGCTATGTTTTTGCCACCTTCTCCAGAATCTGAAAATGATTCAGATTCGGAATCTGAAACAGAACAGGTCGCAGAAAGTGACGATGAACCCTGGCATTCTTCCTCATCAAATTGATTTTATATAAAAATTTACGTAATTTGTCGATCAATAAATTTCAAATCATGAATACTCCTTTATTTTATCATCATATCATCCCATGACGCTTATTGTTGCATAAAAGCCTCCCCAATGGTGGTCTTGTATATTTTATTAAGTCTTACCTACTTTAGAGCAGAAAAAACCGCACAAATAATTTCGCCCGGCTAGGAATGCAAAATACCCCTATGTGCGGCGGTTTTAGGCCCTCTGAATATGCACCTAATCGAAACGGCCTAACGGTGTTAAAATTGCATCCAATGTTCGGTAATGTTCGGTAGTCCAAAGAAAAGAGCAAAATTATTATGTAAATATACCGTTTTTGATCGAAACCATTTCAGTTTTAACTGCTCCTGTAAAATTTAACTTCATGTAATTATACCGTTTTGTTAGCTAGCTCCTCTATAAAATTATAAAAAAAAAACAGGCAACAAACCGCTGCCAATCGACATTAACAACTCCAATTGTGAGTCCACCTTCAAAACCCCGGGCCACGTTGCTTTGTCCGCAAATAGGCCCCTCGGCCAAAGCCACGATTCCAGCAAACCCTCTAAACGCTCCGACCATGGTCAGCCTACATTACCCGGTTCACATATGCAAATTGTTCATCAGCTATTCAGTGTTTGTACATTCGTTATGCGAGGCCGGCGCGACTGTGCGTTACGCCGGAACTACGACTGGACGTGGTTAGGCAAGTCACTAGTCGGGAGCGGTTGTGGGATTACAAGCTTTGGAAGTCTTTAATATATCATATTATTATCTAATTTTTTCTTGATTATCGTAATGTATGGTTTTCTTGTCACTCGACTCACGATATGTAAAAAAGCTCGATCAGAATTCGGATATCTAGGGCCCCACCACTCGTTCTCACTACTGCAACTCCTGTGTAGCCAGGATCTATAGCGGAGAACCCAAAGAGCTACTCAGGTACGCTCGGGGATAAGCTAATATTGCCTTGTAATCCGCAGCAAGTTTATTTAAGACGTTACATGCAGCAGTAGAAAAGATATTGGTTCCGATGGTTCTCAAAAAAGCGAAGACTATGCTAGTATAAAAATGTCTTGGGCAGAGACAGGTAAAAATACTGGGAAAACGTACCTTGCATAAAGTATCTGTGCAAAGCAGGAAGGGCTAACTGTAGACCAGCCTTCAAAGGTAAAATCTTCTGACTTAGGCCAAAGCACAGCAGCACTCAAAGCAGAATGTGTTATGCAGTTCACTATCGAATGCCTGCGTTTGATTGACGAATTCGTTTTGTTTAGGGGTTTACGTAAAAATACACGGGCATTGGTGCCTAAGTCCTCATCCCTAGGCATGTGAAAAAGCTGTTACTGCGCTGTATCTGCGTAGAATCGGGTGGTATCTGCAGTATGCACATCTAAGACGCAATAAATATTTGAATATTTATTATTTAGATTTCCATCTAATGATTCATCGAATGTGGCCGTGATTGCCGTGTGGTGTCCGGTAGAGTAGAATAGCACCAACCCCTTACACTCGTGGGTGTCGTACAAGGCGACTAACATTTAGAGGCAAAAGATCTAGAGTCTCCGTAAACTGGAATTTTTTTCATTTTTCATTGTTATGTTTGCAACACTGCGATCTCCAACCCGCCTGCCAAGCGTGGAGATTATGGCAATAACCTCCCCTTTTGTGGTAGAGGCCCAAAGTCCTGCAGTGGACTGTTATGAGCTGTGACGATGATTCATCGAATTGGTTACTTACCTTAATAATTATTTCATTCTAGAAATTTTACAATCTTGCGTTTGCATTTAGTTATTTTAATTTAGAAATTTAACTTCACGTTATTTAATTAAGTACTTACATATTTTACTTTTTAATTTATTTCTATTTAAAAACAATATAAGTACATGGTAGAATAAGTACGTGCCAAAGTGTTCTAAAACTCATTTCTGATTTTAAAAGTCTCCAGATTAATTAGAAGCTGAAACAAAATTAATACATCAAAACTTTTGTTTCTCCAACTCCGTTACTAATGCAGTTTTAACACTATCAATTATTTATATTTTAAATCCTAAATTATGGTCGCCACACGCACCTACAAAACACCTACACACCAACCCTTACACCTAAATACGTCAAACAAAATCCATTTAGGCTCTCCGTACTCCGTGTAGGTAACTCGCCACTGGGGTCCAATGATGAAGTTTTCAAGCCACATCCATATCGTGTTAGTTTGGCAGACCTGCCACCTCCTGAGAGTCGTTATAGACCCAGAACTTCTAGGTCTATGTTAATAGGACCGTCTAATGTTGCCTCCGGATGTTATTAGCGCACATTATGCTTATGCTTTCCGTTGTTTTGTTCAGATAACCTGACCGACTAAAAAACCGTCGGGAAACCACCAACAAGTACACATATAAGTACTTACTCAAATACCAATTCCCTAAACTATTGGACCGCTTTTAATGAGATAACGCTAAGAACCGTATCGAAATCTATCCATTCGTTCTGGAGCTACAAGGCTTCAGACAGACACACGGATCTACAGATATGAGTACACTCGTTAAACACCTCTTTTCGTCGGGGTTGAACAATAACTGTAGTTATTTTGTCAGTAAAATTTTTGCATACAAACACAAAATTAGTTTTAAGTTGTTCAATTTTGTCCCATTATTAGTTACCGTAGGTGCCGCCACTGCAACGCCAAGTTAAACTTGATTTACCTACCTATGTCCGTCGATCGGTGGACATTCTGATACAGTGGACGTCCTTATGAACCAAAAGGCATACAACCTTTGTGTTTAAGGAAGTCGAATGGGTGCTATATTTCACTATAACGGACATCATACCACATCTACCACTGTTTAGAATTTAGATTCCAGTAAACATTAGACCCCCGAATTCCGTTGATCGCGACACCCCGCAAGCACAATGCAAAACAATCATCATACATCGCCGCAATGACCAAAGTAATTTGTTTGGATTACCTCTAGTGCAGTTTGCTGCGCGAATTTATCAGCGGACCAGTCGCCGGCGAATGTTTATTGCGACGAACATTAAACTTGTTCGTGCGGCTAATGCACCGAAATATACGGAGCTACCATTGGATTTGGACCTCATTTTGGAATTTTGCATTATTTAAAAAAATATATCTACAGCCTGTAGGGTGTAATGGAGAACCTGTCCGATCCAAAAGGGGCATAAATAAAAGAAATAGACCTTTATTCGGATCCACATAAGATATAACATACATTGGTATTTATGAAAATTGGGCTTTGCTTGGAGTGACGTTTGCATATCGGCAAAGGCCTCCTCTAACATCTTCCATTCCAATCTGTCTTTGGTCACTCTATTCCAAGTTGTTCCGGCTATATTCTTGATATTTATGTGGTCTACCTCTCTTTCTTTTTCCATCTCTGTGGCTGCACTGTGTCACCAATTGACACCGTTCTTCTGTCCACTTACTGTGTGGCCTGCTCACCGCCATTTGATTTTTTTACTTTTCAATGTGATGTCCTGTGCTTTGGTCTTCTTAATACATTTTCCCATTCTCACCGTTTTGTTTACAAGTTGCCCCGGACATAATTATAATATAATATGACTGTGGTTCACCAGAGAGGTGCTCATTCCAACCATCATGTATGGAAACAAAAGATGGATATGGATATGAATGAAAGGTGGAAACTTCATTCTGGAAGGTTTATATGCATAAGACTTGCGTATTATAGTTAGAAACCGGGGTTTCACTAATTCGAATACAATTACGAATTCGAGCAGCTTCTGCAGCTACGATTCGAGAACTCAACGAGTTCCAAGCAAGTAGTACAGCAAAGCAGCGCGAGCACGCTGCAGCAGTGTTGCACAGCCGGAGTTGGCTGTTTCACTTCACTTAAAAGTATTTATTGTTCTCTAGAAATGCGTCTCTATAAGCTTTTGGGATTTGGATTATGGGCCGTGCCTTGTTTATGTGCGGTGACACAGGATGTGGCTGGGCACGGGTCATAGTACCCTAGTGTGCTTCTTTGCAAAGATCAATGTTACACTGCAATATTTTTCTTATAGTATTCGATAGATTAACAAAGTTCTTCTCTTATGAGTTTTAGTGATATGTGGTTAAAGTCATACCCCTGAAGTCAGAAACGTTACTATTAGATCTCACAGAGCGCGGGCACGCACAGGTGGGATAGCGTTCCGACTTCCAACCGTTCCAACTGGCATAAATGTCGATCGATACATTTCATAAATCATTTAGTTAAAAAAATTGATTCTCTCTCTAAGACACAATGCGTTAGTCAAAATGAATAAAATCGAACTGTTTTGAACGTTGAACGTGCGTTCAGTTATTTAGCAAAGATCCGCTGTCAGAAGTGTTTTATTAGGTTGTTTTAGAGTTAGAGGAACGAGTGAGACTTGTGTAGAACAATGTCTGTAGTGTTTGTAGAGATTATGGCAATAACCTCCCCTTTCGAGAGGCCCTAAGTCCTGCAGTGGACTGTTACGGGCTGTGATGATGATGATTGTTATTGGATCAATTTCGAAATATTCCTGTCTTTCCTATGCTTAAATAGTATGTACCTAATAATTGCAACGGGCGGACTTATTACATTTCCTAAGTAGTTTTTTGGAGTTGCCGCTGTATATCTTGGCTACATAGGAGTTGCAGCGGTGGAAACGAGGGGTGGGGCAAAGTTTGTTGAGTATATATCCCTATCCCCTAGATATCCGAGTTCTATACGACTTTTTTTACAGTTCGCGTGCAAGAAAACCATATAATATTATGATAATTTGGAAACATGATCAAATATAGTCATCTTCCGGTTGTGCTCTCGTCACCGGGCGCCCAGGGTCCGCCTTGATTATGATCCAGGATTTGACAGATCAGATAATTACAATGGAGCGACTGAAACCTGATTTCGTGACCCTGCTACCAGGGGAACCTGTTTTAATTGGATCATGGTTACACATTCAGTCGCCTAAATGTGTAGGTTTCATGACGATGTTTTCTATCACCGTAAGAACATCGGTTAGCATTCAACTAATTTACTTAACTCAGAAAAGAGTCATTGATATATGGCCGCAGTGGGATTCGATTTCGAACCCGGTAACTCTAGCTTACGTGTCGGATACCTTAACTACGCTATTAATCCTATTATCCGGATCTACGAGTAATGAGTGGAACATCGCAGTGTGTAAATAACTAAGAAATATCGCTTTGACTTTTACATTGACGTTTCCGTTTCACCCTGTATGGCACAGTTGTACACCTGGACAATCTGAGTTCTTCATCTTCATTTAAGAGTACTGGGTCAGCACATTTCGTAATCGGGTCAGCCTTGGCTGAAAAGATCCTGGCTTGCCAGGATTCACGTTCCGTTCTAGACACTTGTTTATGGTAACTGCTTGGTAGTCGCTCAGTGTTGTGAACATTTAAAGTTGTAATGATAATTTGGCCGTGTGGTGCCTGGTAGAGTAGAAAAGCGCTAACCCCTTATACTCGTGGGTCTCGTACAAGGCAACTAATATTTTCGAGGCAAAGAGTGTTCATAGACTGTTATGGACTGTGATAATGATAATTTGTCACTAGATCTTGTAGTCTCCATATTGAAATTTCATTCACTGCGAGTTTAAGCAAACTTGGTCGGGAATATCCGACTTTTCTATCGGTTAGGTTGTTACCGATCGAATAGAAAATCTCTTTCCTTAAGTCTAAAGTTCCCATTTTTAAATCCCAATAAAGACTTCAATTTTCAAACTCGAGAACAGAAATAACGGTTGGTTGGTCTCAGCATGTCACCAATACGGAGCCGTGCCGTGCCGACACCTTGCAAATACGAGCGTTCAAAACTCCGCGACGGACGAATAATTCGGGAACATTCGAGAGAGATCCTTCAGAACTTGCAGATGGTTTTTGTTCGAGTACCGAGGGAGGTTTCGTTTGGCGTATTTAAATGCTCGTGAGGTGTCTGGAGACTTCGATTTTAACATCCGACGAAGAAAGAAGTGTGTTATAAGTTGCCGTGTATATCTGTGGCTTTGTGTATCTGTTTGTAGCCTTATAGCTCCCGAACAGATGGACCGATTTGGATGTGGTTTCCTTTATTTGAAAGCCAGTTTAATCGAGATACTTCTTAGCTTTGTTTCAATAAAATACTCTAAAAGTTATAAACAGTAATCTCTCAAAGTAAATGCAGCTATAGCGCCACAAACTTATCTGACCCGGTCATGGATAATTTAGTTTAGAGAAGTTATATATTATTGTTGTTGGTGTTGACTTGTTATTTCAAATACATTTCAAAATGAAGTGCACAATTGTGTCACAGATCCAGTTTGGCCACCTTGTCAGATAAGTTTGTGGCAATCTACCGGCTTTTTTCTGCAAATCCGCAGCCACCCAACAGTTCAACATTCGCTACTAGATAAGTACTCACAGTTAGATTTAATATTATTACCCAATAAATATAGGCGTGGCTTGTGTAAAATTTAGGTAATTAACGTTTATTATTGTAAGGTGACCACTATGTAACGATGTGTTATCTTTTACATTTCCATCTTTGTCCTACTTGACGATTGAATTTCATGCCCTATCCAAAGGAAATTTATTTTGATTTCGATTAAACTATCATTACATACGATGATGATGACTTCTAACTTTGTAGAGTATTGTTGCAATCTTGCTTAAATAGTACTTGGAACAACTCAAGAAAAAGAATATATTTACAAATGAAATAGAATTAGTCTCTGCATTTGTGGCTCAAGCCGTCATTTATTAACATTGGTAGTTACTAATTGCGCATTATACTTTTTTTAACCCTTACGTACTTTTGAAAGTACTTTTAAAATTCACAGATTCACGGGCTTGCAAATTAGCCCCATCCACAAACAGCAGTCCGATAGAAAATACCGTTCCAAATCTAAACAACGTTCCGGGAAAGAAGTTGAACCACCTGAGACCAGACGGAGAGCATAACTCAAACCCTGACAAACGATAGCCGGCTTGGCCGCCGGGCCCTCGGGACCCGGGTTCTGTGACCGGAATCCGGAATACATGCCCGGAACCCGGACCAGCCGTGGGAGGAATACAGGAGGACCGAGCGGAGGAGCCTATGTTAAATATTAATTTGACACGGATGCGTCTAGGACTTCGAGGCTGTTACGTACTGTGCGACAAGTATATAAAATTGTAAATGAACGGGGGTGACTTTGTGTCTGTGCTGGAATATAGGAAATACTTATGTAAAAGAAACCGTAAAAGTATGAAAAACAATAGTTGTTTCTAAAAAACATGTTTTTGCGATGGAACGACGTTAAGGTAGACGTTTTTGCTGCGATCCTCGTCGCATAAAATTCCAAATTTGTTGATCCAACTAATGGCAGCGGTTACTTAGTTTAATAAAGTTGATTTTTTGTATGTGGTCAAAATAAGTGAATGCACTGCGTCCAATATGACTCTATGAAAAGAAACTGAACGAAATTATTATTGCCATCATGTGAAATCTCGACTTATTATTAATTATAATGTAAAGTTATAATTGTTAAAATTACATAATGTTAAGTTGCAATTATTATTTATACAAGAAAGCCTTATACTTACAATGATATATATGAAATTCAAAATTGTCAAGTAACATCATATCAAATAGAATGTCAGTATTGTGAAATAGAATAAATTTTTTTTTTTTTTTTGTACCACTTAGGTGGCAAACAAGCTTGCGGCCTGCCTGATGGTAAGCAGTCACCGCAGCCTATGGACGTTTGCAATACCAGGGGCATCACCCACGCGTTGCCGACCCCGTAAAAACCTTTTAACCCCTTTCTTGAAGAACTCCATGTTGTACTCTCCAGGGAAAACCTCTCCAGGTAGTTCATTCCACAACCTTAGTGTGCGTGGGAGAAAGTTCCTTTGGAACCGCACAGTTCGCGACCAATTTGGCTCCAAGGTGTGAGGATAAACTCCCTGTCGATGGCGAGCGGTGCGATGAAAGAAAAATTTTATCATTTTCATAATAGTAATTCATTTTATAAAATATGGATACGGCTCTATGACTGATCAATCTCGTTAAAAGTGCCGATCACCATTCAAGTATTGTCAATGAGCAGTTTTCCAATAGGTATCAAAAACATTCCTAACCACTCCCTAGATGGCGCCCCGACAATTTTGGTATTTGATAATCGCTTGAAATAGGTTCTTAGCAGAGATAGGTTCTTAGATATAGACACTGGGTACGTTGTATTGGATTATATTGTATTTATCAATAGTTTTTAACCATTTTAGAGGTTGTAATAAATTATTACAAACAAAGCAAACATCAATTTGACTGAGTCAATTCGTTTCATGGACACTAGGATCAAGAATGGACACAATACAAATCACAGATAATATGAAAGGGTTGTATTAAAATACATTTCGTTGAACCTTTTGGTAAAAAATTACCAAACTTGTAGGAGCGCCATCTATTGATGCTTTTTGAACCCAATTGACAATACCTACTGGAAAACTCAATAGAACCCTGTTCGTTCTCGCGCACTATGCGACCACATAGTAACATTTCTAAAAGCGGGTGTAAAATTCTTACTACCTATATTTCATACGATCCTGACCCTTGCTGACAACTTATGCCTTGTACTCCAAGCCAACGGTTCCTTATAATTCGTGCTTTTCACGCATGAGATTGGCAGAGACGTTAGAAACTGGAGTCCCGGGCGACTCTGCAATCGTTCTGTCACAACGTACATGTCCGATTCCGATATCGTTATCGGATAGGATTTTACACTGGAAAAATTGTCGGTCGCATGCGGGTAGTGGATGGTGAAACGGTCTTTTAGTCGAGTTTAACGTTTACTATAGCGTCTTTCCTCGATCTCTGGCGCGGTAAGTTCCTGTTTTGTATTTGGTAGATAAATTATAAATAAATAATCTTAATTCCTTTGCTTGTCAGGGCACAACCACAGTCCTACCCAATAAATAATTTTGAATGGAAAAAAATATTTAAAATTATTATAAATAATTATGTAGAAAATGAAAATTATAGGCAGTCTACATGTGGGAAACATTTATTGAAATACACATAAAATAATTAGTTACAATACAAATATATATATATATATACATATACCTACTGCTACATATAAAATATATAATATATCTAAGTACATGTTATGATCTACTTACTTAACTTACTTGGCTTAACATGGAGTCCTTGTTTCCCAAACTAGAATACCCTGTGGGCTGAGAAACAGTTTTTATGTTGGTCATACTTTATCATCTTTCGGTCCATATTTGTGCTACTAAAGCAGGTCAAGATGCTCCGTTTCAACGTGATGATTTTTCAAACTGACCTTAACTAATACTTCATTTTGTCGTTGTTTTTAATATCTTGCTGGATATGAATATTGCAGTTGACGTATTTCTTAATTTATTAATGTAACTAGTGAACCCAGCGCAACTTCTCTTTCTTACAATTTTTATTGCTTATAAACCTTCATCTTGAGTCACTCTATCTATTGCTGAAAACCTCATTAAAATCCGTTGCGTAGTTGTAAAGATCTAAGCGTACATAGGGACAAACGGCGGGAAGCAACTTTGTTTTATACTATACTAGTGGACCCGGCGCGACTTCGTTCGCGTACACCTACTTTACTCCTACCTACCCTCTTTCTACTTGCTTATAAACCTTCCTCTTGAATCACTCTATCTGCTGTTGAAACCCGCATCAAAATCCGTTGCGTAGTTTCAAAGATTTAAGCATACAAAGGGACATAGGGACAGAGAAAGCGACTTTGTTTTATACTATGTAGTGATAGTGACTAGCGGACCCGACAGACGTTGTCCTGTCTACACGTCTTTAATTTGAAAATTTCAAACTTTTTTTAATAAGCTAAAACATTCTGACAAAATTGTGAATCTAAACCATTCCCAGATCCCCTTGAACACACACAAAAAATTTCATCAAAATCGGTCCAGTCGTTTGAGAGAAGTTCAGTGACATACACACTCACAGAAGAATTATATATATAAAGATATAGATATAAATTCTACCTTCTACTAGGTTTTATTAATACTCGAAAGTGTCGTCCATGTGATTAACACATTTCCTATATTTAATATTAGTATTAAAAAGAGAAAAGATTTGTTTGTTTGTAATGGTTAATCTCAAAAACTAAATAGGTGTACGCGAACGACGTCGCGTCGGGTCCACTAGTAAATATGAGCTAAATAAGAGTCGGCGAGTGTCAAAACTTATTGTCTCCCTTGGCCACCGTCGTAGATCCTAGCTAACCAGGAGTTGCAGCGGTGGGAATGAGTATGGCTTAGCCCGTAACTGGAGCCGGCTTTGCACTAATGTCAAGAATTATAGTACATGTACAGTCGAGTTCAATAATATGTGAGCACTACCAAGGCTTCAAATATATAACGACAACCTGAGTGGTCCAGTGGTCAACATGCCGGTTCGATTCGATTTCGATTCCCGGCCGGGCAGAATTTGAAATGATGAATTTTAACTTCTGTTACGGGTCTGGGTGTTCTATGTATAATAAGTATGTATTTAAAAAGTATATAAGTAGTTTATCAGTTATCTAGCACCCATAACACAAGCTTTGCTTACTTTGGGGCTAAATGGCGTTGTGTTAATTTGTCCACAATTATTTATTTATTTATTTATATAATATACCTAATAATTCATCAATCAAACATATGTACATCTGCTCAGATATATAAGTACCCTTCCATGTACATTTATATTTGAAGCCTTGGCAATGCTCACATATTAATGAACTCGACTGTACAATACGTTCATCCTACTGTAACACTTCTTTAAGGACAGGACGTAGCTAAAATAAGTCATTTATTACCATTACTCTACGTATGTGTCAAAAATCTTTATAACCATAATGAAATGTATATTTTACTAGTGGACACGGTGCGACTTCGTTCGCGCTCGTACACATACTTTACTTCTACCCTTTTTTCCTTGCTTGTAAACCTTCCTCTTGAATCACTCTATCTATTAAGATAAAACGCATTAATATCCGTTGCGTAGTTTAAAAGATCTAAGCGTAGGAACATAGATATATACATTTATACATAGGGGCAGACGGCAGGAGGCGACTTAGTTTTATATTCATATTGTTTATTAGTATTGTTCCAAAATTCTGTATGTATACATTATGTTCTAACTAACAATGCATATAAATTGAGTAGTGACATCAATAATTAAATAGTACTACAGTCAATAGAATTAATAATAGAATTGAAATTGTCACATGTCACATAATAAAATTAATAAAATGTCAAATTAAAAATTAAATTATACTATGTACAGATATCAATTTGGTTTTGACATTCAATGGTGCTATACATATATAGCCTAAACAGAAAAAAATATTTTGTTTTAAGACCCATTTGGTAGCATAAGTTTCACACACTTGCCTAGATTGGAAATCTTTTTAGAGTTCCGTAGACCACAAATAAGCCCTTATAGTTTCGCCATGTCCTTCTGTCCGTCCGCTCTTTATGTCGAAACGATTGGTACTGGAGCGCTGAAATTTTATATGGAAATACATATTATTCACGCTGACAAAGTTATAAATTAAAATCATTTAAAAACCCTTATTTGGGTTCCTCCCCCGCAAGTGAAAATAATTAATAATTTAATACATGCGGGCATAAATGTTTTTGGCTTAAGTAATTCCGATATTTCAAGCATCAAAGTGGAAATTTTTTAGAAACTTGTGTCTGCCATCCTCTACATGTAAAGTATTATTTATTAATTTATATAAGCCTGAATCATCCCACTGCTGGGCAAAGGCCTTCCCCAAGTTCTTCCACTCTTCGCGATCAAATATCAATGTCTGCCAGTCACTTTCGAAGGCCTTTAGCTCATCTGTAAAGTATAACGAAGTTAAAAGGTAAACTATCACAGCTTTGTGAACTCTTTAGAAAAAAATATAGTTAGCTGCAATTGTAACTTTGTCCTACAACTCTGAAAAACCACAGCAACAAGAGTAAAAAAAACTAGTGTTTAAAGAAACTGCCCATTTTTCACCATCACTGGGAGTAGAGCGATTCCTTTTACTCTATTTTCCAGAGAAACGTTGTGGGCCATTATATGGACGAGGCCAGCGTAATGCTGCGGAAAACTACGTATCGCATAGCAATCGTTAAGGCGCCGCCATGTTAGAGTGATGTTATGTGATGTTGCACGACGTTACATTAAAGCCACGAGTGATGCGAGCATAATAAAAATGTATCTGTGTGTGTGTGACGTGACAGATCGTAACATTACACGCCACACACGCGTTCTGTCGCACACGCCGTGGGATTTGGTCGCATCAGCAACGTCATGTAAGACAACTGTGTTGCTAAATTGCGATTTTTCATACATAAAATTATGAGAGCTGATGTCCCATGTATTACGAACGTCACATCACATCACTCTTTTGTGGCGCTACCTTTAGGTTATTCCTAATTCAGGATTATCTTTTAGATGTGTTTTCAGAACAGACAAAATTGACGAAAAGTCACCATCACCATTACCTCGGTATGTACTACTTAAACTAATAAGTATGTCAACTATGTTTATTTTGTACATCAGTAGGTATACAACCACCTGCAATGCATTTCACCTGTTGTTTGAGATCCATTTTACGCATAAAGTGGCAGGATCGTGTTCCAAACTTGGAAGTCTTGCGTCGTGTAAAGATGCCCGGTATTGAGGCCCTTATTATGAAACACCAACTGAGGTGGAGTGGCCACGTCGTACGCATACGACGACCTCAAACGCCACCTCACTGCCTGTGGCATTGCAAGTAACCATTGGGAGGAGCTTGCTCTTCGAAGACCGGAATGGCGCTATCTTGTGCGCACAAGTGTCGAAAAATTGGAGCAAATGCGCTTAGAGAATCTCGTTGAGAAGCGGCAGCTCCGAAGGACGCGACCCAAGCCCTCTTATAATTACACTAACAACTCTACTGTGCTACATGTGACCCTATCTTCAAGACAAAATTCGGTTTTGCGAGTCACATCAGAGCCTTTCATAACCTGGACCAGGATTATAACATCTAGCTGCATACTTTCAAGTCTACAAGGAGTCGCTGTCGTCGGATACGATGAGGAGGACTTTGTATAGATAAACAACCTCCTCGGCCACCACATTGGCCACGCGAAAGCGTGTGCCGGCCTGCACCGGGTGCTTGATTTAATTCATTACATATAAATTCATACATTTTTGAAGAGTATTGTGTGAACTCCCTAATCTGGGGGAATTTTGGACGAAATAAGAGTTTGATATTGTAAATTATAAACTGACATTCATATTATTATTTAATTGACAAATTATGTTTAATTTGACATTTTTGATTTATTACGTATTTTGACATTGCATATTTTGATTTATTTCCAAGTTTTATTTGGTATTGTTTTAAATGGATGTGAATTTTACTTTTTAATTATTGCTACTTTAAATATTGTATGTCCGAAATGGGCAAACTGTTGAGACTCACAAATATAATTTGTAATACCTAAATGTACCTACACAGTTCAACAATAAAGTTATTCCATTCTATTCTATTCTAAGTACTTAAGTATAATGGAGACGAATTGTCGATCAAATAAAATATACACATAAAATATTTAGTTACAATAAATAATTATATATCTACTGACACAAAATACTCTGAATCAAAGCTAAGAAACTGACATAGAAACTGGCTGATATAGAAAAAATCGCATCTAAATCTGTCTATCCGTTCGGGAGCTACGATCCCACAAACAGTCATACAAAGCCACAAAGCCTCAGATACACAAAATTTTATTAATGTATTGTTAAACATGCAAAATTATTAACAGGCTTTAGTGAGAGTTAACATCCAAAACTACTATCTACAATCCCGCTGCGGCCATGTACCAATGACTCTTTTCTAAGTTACGTACATTAGTTGAATACTAACCGATTCTCTTACGGTGAGGGAAAACATCGTGATAAAACCTGCAAATTCAGGAAACTGAATTTGTAACCATGATCCAATCTGGTCAGGTTCCCCTGGTAGCAGGGTCACGGAGGTCAGATGGTAGTCGCTCCACTGTAAATACCTGATCGCCAAATCCTGGATCATGGTCAAGGCGGACCCCGAGCCCTCGTTCTCGAGAGCACAACCGGGACATTAACGCCAAGATGATTATTTTTATTTTAACATCAAAAACTACTAATATAGGAAGTCGCCACCCGGTTAACCAATCACCCCATCCACCAACTAGACAAAACCGTGTAGAAATCCGAAAATCGCATAGACGAATGAAAGTTTAGAACAGAACACCTCTCTTATCCGTTCCTAAAGGCCAATTTATCGTGCACTACGAGGGTTCGTAACTCAAACAAATCACAGTCCTGCAGATGTGGAAGTTAGCAAACAGCGGGCGGTGCTTCGCGGCTATTTTTACAGAAATATGTGCTCTAGTGCGACGCTCGCTGTTTCAAGCTGCCGTGTGCCTTGCCTCATTTGTACTGGAGGGTGAGTGAGGAATGGATTAGAGTTGACTTTCAATTTATTTGTTTAAATAGGCACAAGCATGCAAAATCTTCGGTTTCGCGTAATGTCATCATAACCATGGTGACCCGTAGGCACCATTTTTGAAACGCTTTCAATATTTTTATGTTCCGTAATTTAAATAGAATAAAATGAATTTCAGTACGTCAGTCGGCATCGATTTTATTTATAATTTTGACCTTGATTAAATTACGTAGTGTTGGTGCCTATCCCTGATTTTATCATCATCCACTAAGTTTCAAAAGGCTTTTACTTACAAGTGTTTTTTTTTCTAAACATAGGTGATAGTGAAATCGTAGCAGATAATAACCTCAAACGACTTTACAACGACATCAAAGATGGGCATGGATACCCTTATGTTCTGTAGCATATGTGTTCTGGCAAACCTTAGTATAAGCCGGGGTTTAGTATAGGTAGGCGTCAAACATTTTAAGTTATTGTTCCGACAGTGTGGCCGGGGCTTTATTAGATTTTTGTTAGGGAGGTACGTTAAGTCATTATGTACCTCTAAGCGTTACTTGGGCTAGGGAGCCAGAGCTCTGATAGATGTAGCATGATTTAATATTCCATTTGTTTTAGTCTAGTTTTTACGCAATTACAAGTACATTTCCCGCCAAAGTGATTTTAGTACAATTTTTTTCTTTTTTTTTTTAATCTTTTTTTTCTTCAGTTCCGTGCCGTATCTATCGCATCTGTAGCCCTACGGTCAAATAAGCAGGCTCACTGTTGTGTGTGAGGAGCGAAGTTGCAAAACGTGCTCGAGCTGCCCATATTTTGAGCGTGGACGGGAGTTTTAGGACACTTGCACATTCGCAACATGTGTTAAGGTGCTGCCGTCTCGTGGCGCTGTTATAGGAAGGATGCCTTTGTGAAACGGGATTCATAAGAAATATTTTCTTCTGCATCCTGAAAGGTTAGTTCTAAGCAATGAATATTCAGTAACGAATCATCTTCGCGGTAATGCCCCGATTGTGGTCCGCCTTACCCATGATCCATGACCAGATTAGACCATTTTTTTTTTTTTTTTTTTTATGTCATACGATAGGCAAACAGGCAAGCGGGCCACCTGATGGAAAGTGGTCACCACTGCCTATAGACATTAGCAACACCAAGAGTATCGCTAATGCGTTGCCCACCTCTATAACACGTTGCTCTGGCAGCAAAAAGCAAATGCCACTCCACTGCCAAAACCACGGTTCCCCAAATCCCCACCCCATGGAGCACTGGAAACCTTACTCACCGGCAGAAACACAATACTATTTAAAAGAGTATTATTTAGCTGCGATATTCTGTAAGGTGGAGGTACTTCCCCAGTCGGGCGGCTTCAATTCGAACGAGATACCCCGCTATGCCCTACCTCTCTTAAAACCATGGTTATTTTGTACATTAAGTCGCCTTAATGTGCAGTGCAAATTTCATCGCAATGTTTTCCCTCTCCGTAAGAGTATCGGTTAGTGTTCAGCTGATGTACATAACTTATTACATAAATTGTCAATTTATGTACATAAATTAACGTCAGTTCCCTCGATCCGATTATATATGATGGTGTTCCTATTCCATTCACTTCGGACGTAAAGAACCTGGGGCTCCAAATAGACCCATCGCTTAGCTGGAACGTTCAGTTGGCCGAGGTAGGCAAAAAGGTCACGGGTACTCTGCGTGCGTTGCATCGTTTTAAGTTTTTCTTACCAATAAAAACCAAAATACTACTGATGCAGACCCTAGTCTTGCCCATCTTAGACTACGCAGACGTGTGTTACCTTGACGTGAACGAAGCCTACCTCAACAAGCTTGAGCGCCTACTGAACAACTGATTCGATTTATCGGGCTTCGGAAGTATGACCACATTTCTGAATACAGGGAAAAGCTGGGTTGGCTAACCATCCGCGAGAGAAGGAAGTCTCGTATCCTCTCAACACTTTTTTCCATTCTTGACAATCCTTCCTCGCCGGGTTATTTAAGAGAACAATTCAACATTTTACAAATTTCTAATTTGCAGTCCAGGCAGCGCGTCTCTGGAATGAAATTCCCGAGGATGTCCGAAAATCACAAAATCGCTTTACCTTCATAAAGCTAGTGAAGAAATTATTTATAGATAAAAGGCCTAACAATAAATAGTATATGTGTTGACATAGTATATGTATCTATAGTATTTATGATAGCTATATTATTTGTATCGTATTGTATTTATTGTGGGGTTATGGTATATCATATTTTATTTATTACCATATCTTGTATTATTAGTATTTGCTATTTGGTTAATTAATAGTTGAGGCTTTTGCCAAACTCTCCCCGTTTTATACGCAGGTTTGGGGATCATGACGTTGTAGTGTGCATGTGTAGGAACACTCATACTACTTGAAATTCAGCCGGTTAATTTAACGACTAGCTTGATAAGTAATTATTTAATTGAACGGAACGCTAAATTCATGAACTTTGAAAGTGACGTCTAACAAACTATATTACCCTAAGTTTACGGATCTCCTTCATGTTGTAACATCTATAATAACTACAAGAAAGCAATATAGTGATTATGATTATGAATTTAACCATCCGTCATTTATGTTTTTTATTTACGGCAGACAAACAGGCATGCAGGCCACCTGATGGAAAGTGGTCACCACCGCCTATGGACATCAGCAACACCAGGGGTCACCAATACGTTGCCTCTATGTATGCTATGGCCTTTAGGGGAAGTAAAGTAATCATATATTTTAAAATTCTTTATCATGCAACGTATTATAGAGGTGGGCAACGCATTGGCGATACTCTTGGTGTTGCTAATGTATATAGGCAGTGGTGACCACTTTCCATCAGGTGGCCCGCTTGCCTGTTTACCTACCGTATGACATAAAAGAAATGCATACCTACCGGGTAAACTGGAGTTTTTTTCTTAATGATCGTCGTATAAATTACCAACAAAAAGAATATACCATCCTGTATCAATACTTGCATGGGGTGATTAGCCTCGCTTTTGTGTGCAAACGCTACTATAAAACAAACTTTCAAGCAAAACCTATTATTGTCCTGATTGCAATCTTCTATTCCAAGTAAACCCTTAGACTTGAAAGATATATCGCGTACTTAAAGTTTATCTCTTTAACAAATCACTTCTATGCAACATTGCACCGGAATTTGAATCGGACTCGTGTCGTCAAAGTAGATTGGGAGCATCTAACAAGTGAGGTACCTCGTTCAAACTCCAGTGCCCATATATCAATGTCTTTTTCTAAGTTATGTACATTAGTTGAACACTAACCGATGCTCTTACGGCGAGGGACAAAATCGAGGTGAAACCTTGCACATTTCGGCGACTGAATGTGTAACCATGATCCAATCTGTCATCTTCCCTTGTTTACAGGGTCAAGGAGATCAGAAGGAGTCGCTTTACTGTAATTACCTGATCTGCGAAATTCTGTATCATGTGATTTGTCATGTTGTGAATTTTTATAAGTACCTAGGTCGCCGAGAGGCCGGTAGCAATTAAAAGAAAATACATACATTATTAAAATTTAAATAGAAACACCTTTCGGAACCCTTTTACGGCCTCCCAAAGCGTTTACTTAAGAAAACAACCGCCCTGAGCCTCGGTTAGGTCGACATTACGCTGTACATGCCACATGACATAAAAGCGTAATCCTGTAATCCTTCGCGATACCCGCCTAGGCGTAGGGTTGTCAATACCAGATTTGTTTTTACATGAGAACGAGGGTGATCTGGTTATAACTGATCAGAGGGCCTATCGGCTATCTCAGTGGACAACTGAATTTGACATAAAAAAATCTGACACTACTCTAATTTGGTAGACGCTATTGCCAGTTTTCAACGTAGATGACGTGGTGTAGAATTATCTAGTGTCAAATACAGTTGTCAACTGAGTTAGCCAATAGCCCCGCTGATTTGTTTTTACATGAGCACGAGGTAGATGTGGTTGTAACTGATCAGATGTATTAGATCACGGTTCATTTTCGTCAGTTATGCATGTATTTAAGCTTCATAATCATTGTTGTCACCCCACTCTTAGGTTATCTATCTACTCAGGACTTTGGCTACAGAAAATACCGCCATAGGAATTGTGCGTCATTTCTCTGGCCATCCTATGTATTCGTTATATTCTCTAGAAATCAGTGAGTTCCAATTTATCCTTTCTGATATCCAGACTCCAGGCATAGAATACTAGTACGAAACGTCGTCAGGGTAACCGAACTTTGGCATCCATTCGGTTACCGCAGACAGATTCTAATAAGTTACATCGCACTTGTGTATTCTTAAACGAAACATAAGCAAGGTTTCATGTAACAATTACCTAGAGACAAAAAAACGTCGGAAGACCTTTGACCAAGTTTACATCATCATCATCATCATCCGTGCAGTCAGTCTCGGCTTCTGCCAGGGTGCGCTTTCCGACTCATTTTCCTCCATTTCGCCCGGTCTTGGGCATCTTCGTGTCGATGGCCAATGGCTCTCGCATCCAACTCGGCTATGGCATCCAGTCGCCTGAATGTGCTGGTTTCATCACGATGTTTTCCCCCACCGTAAGAGCATCAGTTAGTATTCAAGTAATGTAGATTAACACTCAGAAATGTTTTTAATAAAGGCTCAGAAAAAAGTCACTGGTACATGGCCGCATCGAGATTCGAACCCGGTACCTCTGCTTACGAGTCGGATATCCTAACCGCTTGGCCACCGATGCTCCGATGCGAGTGGTATAAAATGTTGATAAGTGGTATAATAGTAGTTTATGCAACTGTCATATAAAAGGGGGTATTAAAACATGAGTGTCTGTTTATCATACGAGGCGTAGCCGAGTATGATAATAGTTTGACACGAGTGTTTTAATACCTAATTATATGCAGATGCATACACTATTTTATCTACACTCATATTTTTATTTTAAAATATCGTATAATTTTATCAACTTAGCTGGAAGTAAGCTACGAGTCAGTTCTGTTGTATCTACGCGTCAAGGATATCAAGCGGCGGGAAATTCACTTAACTATTTTCACATTTATCTATTTATTTGCTTAAAATAAGGAAAAACATTCACAAACACAAATATATTCTGTTTAGCGGGAAAATAATTACACAGAATATAAACAGGAAAATTTAAATTTTGAATTTGTTAAAGACATCTAAGTATTCAGCCTACATTGCGCCGTGTCCTGGCGCCCGACAAAAAATTAAAAAATAAAAGTGTTGCATAATGATCAAAAAGTTATTTTACGATACAGCTGTAATGAAAATAGTATGGGAAATGCTGTATCGAAAAGTAATTTTTTAAAATTTTATAGTCTGGCGTGAAAAAAGTGTACCCTTAAACGACTGGTTTCGAATATGTAATTGGAACATTATGCTATGAGTGTAGATAAAAAAAATTACAAAACGCTCGACAACCCTACGCCTCGCTGAATATTAATACGATCCTTTTACACTAGTTTAATCGAATACCGAAGCGTTAGCGGGCCGAATGCCTCCGGACACACGGCTTTGCCCCAAACAATTGTTTTGGTTTGAATCGAGTTTATTTGTTTGCCGACGGATCAGTCCATGAGACCATGCATAATCGAATTATGCTATTACCATCTTTCGACGGAAACCCTGTCCGGATACAATCCATAAACGGGTTTAGGAGTTAATCTTAAATGTAGGTCGTGGATCTTCAGCCGCACAAATCGCCTTAATAATACGTACGGCTAAGGAATGGAACTCATTGCCTGCGAGTGTGTTCCCTGATCATTACAATCTGGAACCTTCAAGACTGGATTGAATAGACTGGTTCTACACAGGAATGCTGTATCTCTGGCCGCATCGTCACTTACCAGGTAAGATGGCGGTCAAACGCCTGGCTAGTTTTTATAAATAATAAGTTTTCAAATGAAAAATACTTTTATAACAAGCTATTATCGCACGGTAGGTGGTAGTACTCATCAAGACAATTCCAAAGAGCCCAAACACGATGGGGTTATCTTGTTACGTTCAGTAGTTCCTAAGGCCACCTTCAGTCATCATCATCACACCTTGAATATCACCTAGTACCCCAAGTAGTAGTTCGGCCAAAACCCTGACAGTATACAATCTATAATAGGGTATCGGAGGTAATTTAAAATGTAGGTCGTGGATCTTCCAGCCGCTTTGGTTGAACGTTTATAATGCTTACGGTTACGGTAAGGAACTTATTGCTTGCGAATGTGTTCCCTGATCATTATAATCTGGACATCTTCAAGGCTGGAGTGAATAGACTGGTCCTAGACAGGTATGCTATATCTTTGGCCGCATCGTCACTTACCACCAGATTAAATGATGGTCAAACGCCTGGTACCCGCTGGTTGCGGAAGGAACAAGACCAGCTTTTGTGGAGATCTGTGCGGGAGTCCTATGCCCAGCAGTGGGCGTCTTTCGGGTGATACGATGATGATAATGACTATGATATCGATATAGCACCTCGCCCGATCAATCGGACTATATACAAGGAAATATGTTAGGCAGATAAATTTAGAACTAGGTCAATCGAATCAGCAGTAAATGAAAAGCTTCATCGTCTGATCAATAGGACAAGCCAGTGGATAGGCAACCTTTCTTATAGGTAGGCAATGCATTTGCGACACCGCTGGTGTAGCGAATCTCCTGGTGTCGGAATGTTCAGGTGTCGCGCATGTCTCTCATGTCCATGTTCTCTCGTTCTTATATTAGACAAGCGAGGATTTGTACTTACCCTAACCTCAGACTACTCCGAGGAAGTCACAGATAGGCAGCAGCTATATCATAATAATAATAATAAGGAATAAATAATCGTGGACAAATTCATAGAACTACAATAGTAGAAATAGGTATTTGGTAAAAACAACACGTTGCCAGCCGAACGTACGTTGATCTTGAACCGTTTTTAACAAAAGGTATATCATAGAATGAGGACGTCTCCTGTGATAGAATTAAAAAGGTGAAATAGAATTATAAATTCTCAATAAAATGTGAATGCATTTTCATTGCAATGAAACCCAGTGAAATAATTTTTGAAATCCGTTTTGAAATGCCGAAGTTATTAGGGTTTGAATGAATTGTCAAACGCTAAGAAACATGTGCTTTATATCTACGAAATAAGGTTTACAAGAGTGACAAATGACGTCGTCGTTTATGCAAAATAACAAAGTTCTAGCGCATATATCTTCGATGTATTGTGAACATTTCTTCACAGTTATTCATATTAAAATATTAATTCAACCGTAACAAGTCTAGGCATCATTGTAACATTGTAAAATATTAATACATTTATAATGTCAATTTTACATAATAATAGTATTATGATCATGCATGATATTAATAAAATAATTAGGTAGTGAAATGTCAACAAAATAAAATAATATTCCAATATTTATGATAGTTACTCGGATATCGATCCAATTTAATTCGAGATATTAAGATTCATGTGGCATCATAAGCTACTGAAACACTTACTTAGCAAAAACCCGACCTCATTCATAGAACTACAAAAGTAGAAACATTGGCTGAAACTCTATCGTGACTAGCAACATCTTGCCAGCCGACCAGTACCTTGACCTCTACCCGCCAACAAACAAAACTCATCTCGTCTCGAGTATGAATGAACTTTTTTCATTCCAACAACTGCGCCGGCGTTTGAAATAGTGTTTTTCTTTTCTTGTTCAGCTGGAAATGTAATGCTTTTGTCGTTAGGAAAGGGGAAATATATACATACATATACAGTCACAATGCCGTGTGATGTCCGGCAGAGTAAATAGCACCAACCCCTTCCACTCATGGGTGTCGTACAATGCGACTAATGTTTTCGAAGCAAAAGAAAGACTCCGTAGGCTAGAAAAGGGGCAGCAGCGTTTTCCATTGTCATATTTATAACACTGCGATCTCCAACCCCGTTCCAAGCGCGGTGATTAGGGCAATAACCTCCCCTTTCGTGGGAGAGGCCTTTAGTCCTGCAGTGGACTGTGATGATGACGATGACAGTCACAATGTACCTGCATACATTATGATACCAACCGGGTCCTAACACACTCAAACATATTGCTAGAAATTTCATTAAAATCGTTCAGTCGTTTAGAAGAACTACCGTGAAAATCACACTTGATAATATTACTTAGTTATAATAGTTGTCCCAGACTTTGCACTGGGAACGATGTAGTTACGTACATTTGATTCCAATTAGAAACACTTGTAGGAGTGGTACGTGTTTATTGATACATTGATACAGTTATTACTTAACATTACTCTAGCGAACATTGCTGCATAGTTTATTACGTAAGTTAGATGTTCTCCAAATACACATATTTCTTTCCATGTAGCTTCAGCCCTTAGCTGTTTTCTTCTGTCGTCTTAAAAATCTTTAATTCGTTTTATATATATTTACGCATTATTAACTACGAAGAAACCTTATGAGAAATATGCATTTTAGAATAAGAGGAGTCGCCGGCCCTCTGTCGGTGTCGAGAACTACTGATATTTATGTTACGACCGATACGAGTACGTATGTTGCGAGCTTCTCTCTCTCCGACCTAGGTAAAATCCGTAAAAGGTGCAATGACGCTGACGTTATCACAAATGACGTAATCGGAGCCAAAATTGAGAAAGATAAGTATGTAACTTGGTAACTTTACGATTTTCATCATTGTCAAAAAACAACCCGAAAGCGAACAAAAGAACAGTAACTATAATAGACATAATTTCCCCTCTGAGTATTTATAGTCTGTTCAGCATCCTATAGTCTACAATCTTGATGCTTGTGGTAAAACGTGGTGAATTTCAGCTATCAATCCAACACGTTATCACTTGGATAGTAAGTACTTTTGATTAACAGGCTGCTGAGATTGTCTTCAATATCGAACGGTACACGTGTACACTTACACGAATATGTTACAGTGCTATGTGACTAAGAATTTATATACTGAAGTGGCAACGGAAAAGCCAGATTTACTGAATGGGTGGCCGCTAGTGTAGCAGTGGCGATCGCATACCAGGAACACCGCAAAGCGTAGAACAGCGCTCCATGAGATATACCCTGATAAATCTTCAAATGAGGTAGCTAGCAGGTGATACATGGCAATTTATGGAGAAATCATGGCCTCTGCCAAGGACCTGAAAAAAAATACAAACGGATACTCTCTAAAATCATGCGTGAAGCATAAAAATGGCTGCCTATTTAAGTGTGTGCGTGCTTTTGACATTGCGGCACAGCGTATTAGCGTGGTATAAAATAAAAAACAAAATGCCGGCGCATTGTCAGACCTAGAGTATCTATGTAAGTGGGTCACGTGCAACAAAATAAATTGTCAAGAAATTATCGCACCTTTTATGCTTCACTTCTCTTCAGTGTAGAATGGTATCCGCACTTTATTCAGGTCCGTGGCCTCCGCCTATAACTAGAGTGGTAACACTACTTCTTCTTCTTAGGCGGAGGATCAAGTACTCCGCCATTGGTGACTATGTCCACTTCATCCTGGCTCAATGGTTTGCGAGTGTAGCGAAACGGCAGGTCCAAATCAGGGGGCAGAGAGGAAGTTGGAGCCGATGCTGTGGCCTTAGGCATCTGAAAATAATTTGTCGGCATAAGGAAAAGAAGGAAATCATGGGTGTCGAGTGAAGGGCGAAGAGAGGTGATGGCGTATACCTACAACATAATATTAAAATTATCGTGGTTATTTTTGGATATTTATCAGGCTACTCGTCATCCAAGGTACGCGGGATAAAGCCGTAAAATATATTATAAAATATAATATGTAGGTAGAGCTCGTCTAATTTAAAATGACGCGCCCCACTATCGCATTAACGCACACAAGCAAGTTTAAAATATGGACGCAATACATATACAAATGCCGTTGTAATTGGTCATTCAGTTGCCGGTAAGATTCAAACGCGTCGTTCATTGGCTCCCACACAGATGAAGTGTCGTTATCAATATTTGCACTCACACATCGAAATCAACTAACTAAGTAGTGGGGCGCGTCATCTTAGACTAGACGAGCTCTACCTATGTATGTAAACCCCACAATAATCGAAATCTACAAAACCTTTTACATGCTTTTTCATGCTTCCCATTGACACACGAGCAGACAGCCCAGACGTGATGATAAGTGGTCACTGTCGCCCATGTCATCTACAATTCATGCATTCAGGTTTCTAAGTAGTAGTTTTGCTGGCTACCGTATCATTCAAGCCGTAACACTTGGCGGGAGAATTAGATCCTTCCCATTGACAGGTAACGAGCATGACGACTTTTTTAGAAAATTCGTGACCCAGAAAATGGGCACCTACCAACATTTCTTGCTGTGTTTTTCAACGCTATGACTTCCAACCCGTTTGCTATGGTCTGCCTTCATCTGATTTCATGGTTGAGTTGACATTCTTGAATATCCAGCTTATGTCAATAGTAGATATTTTAAACAATGGGCAGCCATCAATAGATGTTCGGATATACGGGTGTACGGATTTCGTCGATGGGTTGACATTCTTGAATATCCAGCTTAGGTTATCATCAGATACATCGAGCAATGGACAGCCGGCAAAAGAAGTAAGAATGTATGGGTGTATGGGTTTCGTGGTTGAGTTAACATTCTTAAATATCCAGCTTATGTTAATATTAGATACCGTGAAAAATGGGCGGTCGGCAAGAGATGTAGGGATATATGGATGTATCGATGACACTTCTTTTTGTATGGATTTCGTCGTTGAATTGACATTCTTGAATATCCAGCTTATATTAATATTAGATACCTTGAACAATGGGCAGCCGACAATGGATGTACCAGAGGAAGGTGGCCCGGCAGCACCTGGCATGGCTGATCTCTTGCCATACCTGAATCTGATCTTCGGTATTCTCATCGAAAAAAATTTCAATAATAAGTATTTCGGTGATCACTTGATTTCATTACATATAGTTTCATAATACTGTGCGCATGTTTTATATTTTGGTATTTTTCAGCAATTTCTGGATTTTTGGAATATTTATGTTGTCAACACATTGTAGTTGTCAGAGACAAAGGATTTGATTGTCACAGAATATGTTCAAAGTCCGTAAGGAGTTTCTTATCTTTATGACCCAATTTTCAAAGCATGTCGAAAGAATGAAACTCCTTGATTGAAACTACCACAGATGAAATACTGTAGGTAATATTGTAATTAAAATTGGCCGGCAGAGTAGAATAGCAAGCCAAGCCAACCCTTCCACTCGTGGGTGTCGTATAAGGCGATTAATGTTTTCGAAACAAAATTTCTAGTGGATCTTGATGTAGTGGATTGCCACTGCTGGGTGAATACCACCGCCTTATCTATTTCTGCCGCTAAGCAACAATGCTTGCATTGTTGTGTTCCGGTTTGAAGAATAAGGTAGCCAGCGTAATTACTGGCATGACGCATTTCATCTTAGTCCTCACAGTGACAACGCACCTACGGTTCTGCATTTTTGTAACCTGCAACCTAAATAAATGTATGTCTGTTCGTTTGTCACTGAGTATCATAAAAATAAATCAGAAATTTTTTCCACAATCCGATGATGCACTTTATTGTGCTATCTATATGGGTTTAAACAATATATTTTCAAAGGCTTGTTCCGGGTTTCCTACCTTACCGACGAGTAGCCCGATATTTCGACGCAGTTGCATGCATCATGGTCACGGGACGACTGACTCAGGGGGTCCGTCGTCCCGTGACCATGACTATCACTACCAGGGCTACTCGTCAACAAAGGTACGCGGTAGGAGACCCGTAACCGCGATAGTTTAAAACATGATGTTAAAAGTTTTTGTTTTCATTTATAAGAGCATCGGTGGTCTAATAGTTGAGGGGTCCGACGCATAACCCGAGGTTCCGTTTCGAACCCCAGTGCTGCCATATACCAATGACTCTTTACTGAGTTATGTAAATTAGCACTAACATCGTGATGTAATCTACACATTCAGGCACTAAATGGCACAACCGGGGCATTAACGCCAAGATTGTCCATCGTGAGAGCACGCCCATTATGCTATCTAGGTATATCTTCTATACTTAGTCCGAAAAATTATAAAATGATATGTTTGTCTGTCTGTATTTCCTCCAACTTATTTATTTATTCGTATGGTACTACTACAATACATGGAAAACAAATTCAGCTATAAATTTAAATCAATCAACAAATCAAGCGAAGTTAGTCATTTAAATGCTTCGTCACTAAGGGTGATCAGGTCCTCCGCTAACTCCTCCTAAACCACACAACGGATTTTGGTGCGGTTTCCACCACCAGTTGGAGAATTTCTTCCGGAAGGTTTATATGTATAAAGCATGCATATTATGCTAAAGAAAAGCTGTGAAAACTTGTGCAGTCGGGGTGGGTTTATTAGTTACTAATAAGAAACAAGCTCTAAGGATTGCTAGACTGAAGTGGCAGTGGGCAGGGCACATAGCTCGAAGAACAGATGGCCGATGGGGCAGTAAAGTTCTCGAGTGGCGACCACGTACCGGTAGACGCAGCGTGGGTAGGCCTCCTACAAGGTGGACCGACGACCTTGTAAGGATCGCAGGTACCAGCTGGATGCGGAAAGCACAGGACCGGTCTTTGTGGAGATCTCTGGGGGAGGCCTATGCCCAGCAGTGGGCGTCTTCTGGCTGATATGATGAATGAGAAACAAAACATCAAACTGGTATTAATAAGCATTGTGGGCCTAGGCGGTTATTTGCGTGGCGTGTATCGGGGCCCGGTGTGTCTCCGGAGTCAGCACTCGTACGCGCTGATCGGTCTGCATGCGTCGCCCCCTACCTGGATGAGTTCGCTTATCTTCCCTTTGACATTTTTTTACGTTTGAGAAGAGATTAATTCACGTAATTCTAATTCAATAAATAATTTTTTCATTTTCATCTTCATTTTCACTGTAAAGTACGCCACCCGTATGACTGCTGGCGATTAATCAAAGAAATCCCTGTCGGATGCCGCGATGGCCGCCCTTGAGATAAAGACCGGAGCGCTGTTAATCTCCAGATTTTACGTCTTGTTCCAGCAGCCAGCTCGACTTAGTGCGCCAGGGACGGATTTGGGATTGAAGCAGTTTTCAATAGAAAATTATTTGAAAGCCAAAGTCCATCAAGAGCGTCGGTGGTCTAGCGGGTCGGACTCCAGTGCCACTCCAATGCCTTTGTCTAACATAGTAAGGGAAACTGCACATTCGGGCGACTGAATTGTGTAACCATGATGAAATCATCTTACCCCCTTTCCCATTTTCTCCCGTTCCGCTGTAAACAGGGTCACAGAGGTCATATGGTAATAACTCCACTGTAATACCGGATCTGCCAAATCTTTGATCATGGTCAAGGCGGACCCCGGGCCCTCGTGCGCCAGAGCATAGTCGGGACACTAACGAAAAGTGAATATTTGTATTTATTATCAGGTAGGCAGTCTGCGAGTGGTATAAAAATGTGGATTAAATAAGTGAACACAAAAAGAAATATTGACGCCAACGTGATTATGTAATATAATTCCATCTTTGTTAATGAATGACTTTAAATACTCGTTATACTAACTAGTGTCGCTACATGGCGACCATTATCTCAGACAGACCAGCTAGACCCGTAGATCAGAAAATACGAAGCGCTTTCTGTTGTGTCTTTTCAACACAGCGATCTCCAACGCGCCTACCAAGCGTGTAGATGATGGCAAAGCAATGCTGCAATTTTGTTACACGTGTGTGATTTACTTTACTTACCATCAGGTAGCCTGTTTGTGCGTTGCTCACAGCAGTGTAGGTATCTACAGAGCGCGCGAGTTCATGTCCATCTAGCCAGACCGTCTAACTCGAACGGATTATGCACTATGCATAATCGCTATCTCACTCGTTCAAACCGCAACCGAGTGAGATGGCGATGTATCGACCCTTCAATAATTGCTACCTGAATTATTAATGCTTTATGCTCTGCATTTATGTATGAGCTCACGTGCGCATAGTAGTAAGAAAATACCAAAAAATTGCTTAGAACGTCCCTGCCCTCCAAGCTCGGCTTACGGGAGCCAAGGTATTAAAAACTGATGTTAAGTCGCCTTTGCAATTGTTGGCTTCCAGGCTAAATACCTATGCAAAAACTAAAACCTCCCTCTTGAAATATTTATTAATTCCTCGTCGCTCCGCTGAGCAAAACAATTGAATGCTGCATTCGTAAATGTTTTCGCTGTGAAGATAGTTTTCTGTGAGAAAGTGTAAGCTCTCCTTTCTATGTTGATTGTACCGTCTCAACAATTTGGTGTAGCTTGTACTCACGTACATTGGCGTATCTAGGGCTATTTTCCAGGGGGGCCTGGTCCCTGAGGTGGCCGATGAAGCCAAGTCGATCGCCAATGTACAGTCAGTGAGCACGAATCGGCACCATTAAAGCCACCAAATGCGGATCCAGTTTTCAAGTTAGGCGTTAGTTTTCAGTTGTCACATGACATAGGTACCTAGTCGAGCTCTAATTCTTTTTGAATTTTAGTTATGTTGGTTCTTATAATCTGAATTGATAGTTCTTATAAACTGAATATAATCGGTGTGGGCTATGTGAATGTTTTAATAATGAGCGATTGTAGCGAGTTCGACATTGTTTGAATCCTGGCTCAAAAGACCTGAGCGAGCGTAGCTAGCTCGTATATTTTGGTACATTGGCTCTTAAAATCCGGGTTAATTATGCGGGCAGCATTCATGTATAATGAAAGAAGCAAGCGCAGCGAGCTCGAAATTATTTGAATTTTTGCTCGCTCGAGCTGTAATGAACATAATAAAAGAACTAATGAATGAGCGAGCTCAGCGAGTTTGGGATTTTATGCGGCGGTTACCTAATCAATTCATTGAGTAAATTATGAAAGGACTCGGTAAGTTTAATCAAATGGACGACTGACCAAAAGTTGTTAGATGTTTTGAAGTACCAAATCATCTCTAATCAAATTATATAATCACAAATTATTTCCCCCACAGTATTTTATTTCCCTTCCTTAGTCTAATGATTAGAGAGTATGATTCATGATCCAGAAGTCACCGGTTATACATCTAGATCAGCAATTATTAATATATTTGTCACGAAATCTAATCTATCAAATCGTTGTTTGTGTTTTGTTAGTCCCAGCGAGTTCCAGAACCAATTAACAGGCGTTATTAATTTAACGTGTGAACTGTATGATTTTTAACGATTTGATTAATAGTGTAATAGATAATCAATTTAATCTTCGTATTCCAGACTTTTGTCAGTAGAACTTTTGACCCAATGACTGTCTGAAAGTGATCAAAGATCTGAAGGTGATCCTCACAATAGTAATTTAAGTAAATCAATGAATGAGTGACCGCAACGAGTTAGGTAAATGATAAGAAAAGTATCTGAAACTTATGAATGAGCAAACGAAGCGAGCTCGAAATTTTTTACATTTTGAGTCGTAAAGTTTGTGTGATCCAGGAATGAATGAGCGAACTCGTTTTTGACATTTTAGCTTAGGTGCTGTGATGATGTGTGATGCTGATCGTAATGAAAGACAAAAAGTAATATAAAGTATTGAATGAGCAATCGGAGCGCGCATGAAACTTTTAACATTATGGTTTTTATAACCTGGGGTAATTGTTAAAATGAATATTTGAGCGAGCGCAGCGAGCTCGGAATATAAGGTTTTAAAAGATTGGTAAATAGTATTAAAAAATTGAAGTAAATGTGACACGAGCTCCAAATTTTTGTCAATTTTGTTCTAAAAAGCTGGAGCGATTGATAAAATAAATAAAATAATTGAGCGACCGCAGCGAGCTTGGAATTTTTGGCCTTTTGGCTTATTAAACCGTGGGCGATTGTGAGTCAGAGGCGGGGCTCAAGGGGGGGCTTGAGCCCCGACTCTGCACCCATTTGCGCCTGGTCTGGGCACCGCTAGTACCGTTCTAGTTACGCTACTGACGGCGAGCCTCAAACAAGGCAAATATTGTTGGAGGCAGTTTTGTGCCGTTTGCTGCAGATACTGCGCGGGGGCCCGCGGTGCTCAAATCAGCATAAAAAATCTGAATCGGGAGCGCCGGTTGTGGCGTAGGGTCCCACGATCTGGACACTTTTTTGGTCAGCAAGTATCACTCGCCGTCCATCGGGGGAACATTTGACTATAATATACACCGGTGGACTGAAAAAAATTATCTTAAGTTTGTTCCGCGAGTTTTGGAAAAATAACTCAATCTAGCTTTCAATTTAATTATAATGAAATGTAATTGTCATTTGAAATGGCTGTCTCTTCAGAGTTTTACTTTTAGTTTTAAAAGTAAAACCTCCGGTGCGACTCAGTGGAACGCTGCTTGAGAGGGTATCTTCCTTCAAATATCTAGGGCATGTGGTAGATGAGAATTTATGTGATGACACAGATATGGAACGGGAACGTAGGGCATTGGCGATTAGGGTAAATATGATAGCGAATAGATTTTATCGTTGTACAGCTCATGTTAAAATTACTCTTTTCCGGGCGTACTGTACATCGCTGTACACCTGCAGTTTATGGACCAAATATACACAAAAATCGTTCAATGCCCTACGGGTCCAATATAATAATGCGTTTAGGGTGATGTTGCGGCTGCCGCGGGCCTGTAGCGCGTCCGGCATGTTCGCGGACGCGCACGTGGACGGCTTCCACGCGGTCCTGCGCAAGCGCTGCGCCGCGACGCGCGGCCGGCTGCGCGGCGCCCGCAACACCATCCTGACAGTGATAGCGGACCGGCTGGACAGTCGCTTCGATAAGCACTGGACCAGGCTACACCTCAGCATTTGTACGAATGTGGTGATTTAGGTCATTGAGTAGCTGTTGTCTGCATGTATCTGTATCTGTTGGACTGTTATAATACCAATGTTGTTGTCTCTGGCCTGTTAAACACATGTATTTTGTTTTTGTGATTCCGATTATAACCTCATGATTATGTAGTCTTTGTCATTTCCATATCTTGCTATTTTCATAGTTATTGTTATTATAGATATTCAATTTCATAATACTTATTAATAATCTAATCTTATATTATAAAATATTGCTTGTAATAAATTATAAATCTTATTATAAATCTTGACAAATTACCTTTGTAAGGCAACTTATGGGCCAATCGGCCTGAAATAAATCATTTTTATTTTTTATTTTATTTTATTTTATTTTTTTTTTTTTTTTTATTTTATTTAAAAATGCGATACAAGCTGAAAAGAGCAAAAGTTAGGCAACCAACGCCCACCACGGCCCCCCCCCCCCCCCCCCCCCTTCCTACGCCTATGTTCACGTAGATGTATTAAAATCTCTAGGTACGTAGGTACAAGAGCATAAGTAAATTACCACTTCTGCAAATATATTTTTACAGCTACAGCAACATACAGGTATTTGATATGCCGCTAACCAAATTGAATTGGCTGAAGGAACCATTAGCTGAACCCTTAGGCTCCAAGAAGACATTTATAATTTTTTATACAGGGTGTAAAAAGACCGCAAATTATGAAGTCATTTCCGCGGGTATGTTTCTTGGGGAAATTTGTTCAGTTTCATTGGTAGAATATGAGGTTCCAATTCATGCTAGCGGTCTTTTTACACCTATATATGTGTTCTCTGACCACGTACGAATTAATTTCTTACCGATAGGTCATCAACCGCTATTGCCAATCGATTTAGTTTGTGTCTCTCTTAAAGTTCTTGCATAATGATAATATTCTTATTATAGATTCATTCCAGAAAGCAATTTCAAATAATTATTAAATTAAAATAATATAATAATCAATGCCAAAATAGAAAATAAATAAATAAAAGTATTAATTTTCACTAAGGTAAAATTATACAAAGCATGTCAGATTACTCTACATGATAGACTCCAAAGAATTTTGAATATCCAAAATAATAGTACCAGTAAGGTAGGTAGATAGGTATTTGGTACCTACTATATGAGTTCTACTTACGGGTGTCGCTAAATGGCGACCACATTACACCAAACCTAACGATATCCATCCCCCTCTCAGTCCTTACTGGAACGCCAACATCCATCATAATCACGAGCGAAACCCATCCGGAAGACGGCTGAAGCAGTCAAACTCCAAGGGGACTCCATCAGTACGGGGCGATGCCTACAAACGGACAGACGAGCTGCGCAAATTACGTAGTCACTCTTTTTAATAGAACAAATATATACATACCATCCAAAGTCTTCGTTAAACGTTTGTTTGTTATTTGGTCGTACTATGGTACGTGCTAAATAGATTGGAAATAGTGGACGTTGACCTCTCAGTTGTAACTATTTTGCTTGGTCACAGCAATTGCTATAATAATTTATATAGTAATGTTAATATATAACAATTTATAAAAAAAAACATATAATTTTCTCTGACCACATACGAATTAATTTCTTACTGATAGGTCATCGACCGCTATTGCTAATGTATTTGGTACCTACTATAAAAGTACCCCCTTCTACTTACGTAGCGGCCACATTATACCAAACCTAGCAATATCCATCTCCCTCTCAGTCCTTACTAGAAAGCCAACATCCATCATAATCATGAGCGAAACCCATCCGGAAGACGGCTGAAGCAGTCAAACTCCAAGGGGACTCCATCAGTACGGAGCGATGCCTACAAACGGACAGACGAGCTGCACAAATTGCATAGTCACTCACATGGAACGCCGCAAAGCAAAGCGCATGCTGTCATCCATTTTAAAATCTGTCGCCGGAGGGAGACCGCCGTGTGTTGCGACTTGGGCAGTTTTGTTGGGAGAAGGCGTGTTTACCGTCAACGGAAGCGTATGTATGTAAAATATATTTAAGGCTCTGTAAACTCTATTTTACATAACCACCAAATTACTACATTTATCTTATTTTCTGGTATTTATTTGACCTTGCGTAAACGGTTTAGGAGTAAAACTTATCGAAATGAATTTCAAATACAATTCATTTAATGTAACAACATTAAAAACACTTTTACACGGGTAATTAATTTATATTATATAATAACACGGGTAATAAAATTAATACCTGATTATCATTTATTCGCAACCGGTCTTGTGAAACAAATATGGAATTTGTGTTGTGTTTTTACTATGGGTTACTCAAAGTATTAACCAATCATGTTTAAACCAAAAACTAGACAAAGATACTGACAAGATAACGAGCATAAATTAATGAGAGTATAAATTGCAATTTTCATCTTCAAGGTTCCAAACCCGAAGGGTCAAAATGTTTCTAAACCTCCTCTGCCTGTCTATATGTCACAAGCTTGTATCTTTCAAACCGTGGCAGCCAGGTACTTGTTAACACAGAATAACAGTGGTCCCCATAAGTCTCGAGTCTCGCAGTATGCGCTATGTAAGTAGGTCGTGTTCTGCCGACTTTGTAATATTAGTGTTTTACTGAGGCGGCGGTGCAAACTGACGCGCGTGCGTCACTGCGATGGCTACGAACATCATTGTGGAAGATTATTGGCCGAAGGGTGTGGTGTACCGGCGATTCCGTGGGCGACCCAGAATTTCCGGTGCCGACGAACGACATTAAGTGCCAGTTAGGTTTTAAGATACTAATAAATTATATTTTTATATATTAGTTTACAATTTATATTATTTTGTATTTAGATATAGGTTTTATCTTAGTCTGTATTTTGTATCAGTTTATTTGGTATTTATGTTGTTTGTGTATTTATTGATATGGGCCTCAGTTGCCTGAAATAAATGAATAAATAAATAAATAAAAAATAAAAATAAGGGCCAACATAGCTAAAGCCTTGTTTTTTCGGCCTTATTCAGAGCTTTTGTATTGTTTCTCTATCGAAATAGCGACTATACATACATACACGAAACTTTGTATGATTATAATTTTAATACTACGATTAAACAACAAATACCATAAACTGGTCAAAGGTGAAATGCACTTGAGACCGTAAGGGTTTTCAAATAAAAAAAATACATAAATATTTATTAATGTTTATGTTACGGAATCCTTTGCATTCGAGTGCGACTCACACTTGGCCAATTTTATTAAATTGGCTCTGGCTAAACCCACCAACTAAGTATACTTAGTTCGAATTTTTTATTTACGGTACTCTAAAGGTTCTGGTTTTTCCACGTCGTACAACCGAACTAAACCAACATGAAATGAAATTTCACGTGTCTGCAGAAAGTGACGTGTTCAAAAAATAACCCTTAAGCTTTTTTATATTTTTTGCCTATGGAGGCACACGCACGTACGGTCCACCTGATGGAAAGCGGCCACCGTTGTCCAGGACATTTGCAACCTAAGGGGAGAAGATACGGTGGCGGCCTTTGAGTAGATACGTTTACAACATGCCCTTTGAAGAACCCCATGTTACAGCGTCCAACATGTCATGCATAACTGCATGTCAAGTTCCCAACTCCGCATCATCAGTGGTCGCGGCCCAAGTATGATTTATGGAATGGAGCAAATGGGTTACGGTAACAGCGGCGCGATGATGTTCGCGGCCACAATTATGCACGTTGCAGCGCCGCAGCGCGTGTGCCTCGGAAACTGGGGCAAGATTCGAGTGTTTCGTGGAGCTGACTGTATATGGCATGAACACAGTGTTTTTGATAGGGCGGCGTAAAAACTACGCCTTTCTACGCTGTTTGGTGAATGTTTATTTCGCTTACTTTCTCTTTGTTTATCTCTCCCTTTCTCCCTCTCCCATCCTAGTTGTTGACCAGAGGATTTCGGATTTCGGATTTGCCATTGGACGACCTGAGTGGTTCAGTGGTCAACATCTAATGTTCAAGTGGTATGCCACGCTAGAGGTCAAGGACCGATTCCCGGCCGGGCAGAAATTAAAATGTATAATTTGAATTTCAGTTACGGGGTTGAGTGTTATAATATATATTTAAGTAGTATATCAGTTATGTAGCACCCATAACACAAGCTATGCTTAGGTTGGGGCTGTGTGAATTTGTCCACGACAAAAAAAAATTATATTAATAATTAATGTTATATCAAACGTCAAGAAACTACCGAAAACTAAGGGATCATTTCAAGAGCTCATCTAGGTATGTATGCAGTAACAATAAACTTAAGGTCGCTAGAAATATACGATATATTACAATGTCTAGCCTCCAGACTATGCTCAAGATTTGCGACTGTTGATACTTATAATATTAGTTTAAACAAAATTAACTAAATATTCTACCTAATTTAGTTTTATCATGACAGTCAAAAGGCAATTTTTAATAGATTGAAGGCTAAACGAGAGATCATTCCAAATACAAGATAAAACAAATGTTATATCCAGTATGTTCTATTGATATTACAGTACAAGGCAACATCGGCTAATGGGCTTCATAGAACATTGTCTCTCGAAATCGCTTTAAGCGATAACGCCGCCTCTTGTTTTCTCTGTTAAACCGATATGTTCCGACTGTATCCTGTATTTATGTAGTAAAGTGTTCATTTATATATACATACATTGATTCTCCGTCGCAAGTGTGTGAGTAAATACAATTAGATATATAAAACGCTTAGATAATTCACACAGCGCCATCTAGCCTCGATGTAAGCAAAGCTTATGTTATTTGGTCCAGATAACTGATAAACTACTTTTGTACTTTTAAATACATACTTATTGTACATATAGTCCCACAACAGACATTAAAATTCATCATTTTAATTTCTGCTTGCCCGGGAATCGGACTCGGGACCTCTGCGTGGCAGAGTTGATGCACATGTTATCTATTCAAGTCGTCAATTGATGACAGAACAAGACAGACAATTAAAGCAAGACATGACAGTTAAAGACAGAACAAGAGATCGACCCGAACACAAGATATAATAAATGGTATCTCCATTGCATAGGTATGTCCATTGTCCATATCAGTATGTACTGATATTAGGTATAGATATTACGTACAAGGTAACCTGGGCTAATTGGCTTCGAAGAGCATTCGTTTCTGTTGCAAGTGTATGTATAAATACGAACATACACTATATACCGTCTTTAGTACAAAATAATTCACTTTTGCGAAGTAAAAGCCTCTACTAAGAGCCCTAGCACCGAACCAAACCAAAAAAACAACACCACAGCCTCTCTAAAATAGTTTTAGCTCTCGCAAACATCACCACAGCGCTCCAACTATAAATTTATGGCGGTCACCAGCAGCGCACTTTGCACCGTATTTGCCTAAACTCTTTACCATTAGAGTTTAATTTTAAAAATTCCCTGCTGCCGACAGGCCTTTGCCTGTTAACAGAGTGACCACAGGCTAACATGTTCCCGCGGTGCTTTTAGCGAGGCCAGTCCGGCTTTTAGCAAAAATCAGGCACATCCTGCCTCGCTCGCAAATTAGAAGCTCCTGATAGCTTTTCAAAGGATTTCCGCTAAAGTGTTCGGTAATTAATGCACGTAAATTTTAAGGTTATTTTTGGAGCGTTTAGAGATGCGCCGCTTTAACGGGTTTCTGAGTCAGGTATATTCGGTAGACCTACCTTTGTAAATACAAAAATATTTTAGCTATTTTCTAATAAATTAATGCTTGGACAATTCACTCAGCGCCATGTAACCCCAAAGTAAGCAAAGTTTGTGTTATGGATGCTAGACAATTGATACACTACGTATGTACTTTGACAAACATACTTATTATACATATCAACAGCCAAACCCGTAACAGAAATTAAAATTCATCATTTCAATTTCAGCCCGGCCGGGAATCGAACCCGGGACCTCTGCATGGCAGACTGTTAACCACTGAACCACTGAGATTGTCAAAAATAATACATATTCAATCAATGTTAAATAATCCATATTCGTTTTGACGGCGACTATAGATAGAGATACAATTATCTATCTAGTTTTATAATATATCTACGATTTAAACGATCAGACAGCCGATCTAATGGAAACAACACATACATTTTATTAGGACTGAGCTAATATGCTTCAAGCATGCGTTTGCGTAAGCATTATTGCTTCGCGGCTGAAATACGGTGTTGGCGATCTAGGCGGATTGATCAGGCTTGACAGAGTACCTCCAGTAGGACTCCCATTGTCTACCACGATCTGTTTATCGAAGCGATTTATCAGTAAAAGATATTTTACTACGCAATGACAAATACAAATACTTTATTGGTAATAGTGTTACAAGTCAATTGATAATGAACCTAACATTACAAGTACTCCAGACAAATGAGCAGATTGCCTACCTGATGGTAAGCGGTAACTGTCGCCCATAACATCTACGATTCATGCATTTAGTTTGCAGACACCAAAAAATGCAGAACCGCAGATGCATTATCACTGACTAAGATGAAATCCTCTTGCTTGTAAATGCGCTGGCTACCTTTTCCTTCAAACCGGAACACAACAATGCAAGCATTGTTTCTTGGCAGCAGAAATAGATAAAGCGGTGTTACTCATCCAGGCGGACTCCTCAGGCTTGACAGAGTCCTACCACCTGATAAATAATTTTAACTAGTTCAATTCATATAGTCACTACTTCAGTCCAAAATTTTCGAATGCCGTCCTAAGCGCTAGCGCCCGTGAGAGCAGAATGCCAATAAATATTCCATACACCCGGGATGGAATTCTCGAGGATGCAATGCCAATTTATGGTGCATTATAGTGGGCGAGCGTGAATCGACTTGTGCATGATACAACAGCCCTGGGCGCGTCTGACTGCGACAGGGCTGCCTAACGTTTGGTGCGCCAGCGAAAGAATGAATTTACAACCGCATTCTCATAAAATGATTATCTAGGTAAAGGAGTGTTACTTTGCGTTCTTGCAGTGCTCGTTTGCTAAGTTATCTCTCCGCAATCAATAAGGCTCTGTGATTCGTCAATTTCATTCGTTGTAACGGATGCGGAGTTCCGATGGCCACTCAAGTTGAATGTTCCAACAAATAATAATTGGATTCTCTGTATGTTCGCGCACACTGTGAAACCTCATAGAATAGTACCTTTTCTGAGTACGGGTGTTAGGCTCACATAGATACCACATTTTTTTTTAAATAGGCTAAGCGTTCTAATATTGTTTCCTACTTCTCCCCCTCCACCTCGTCCGGTCTTCAGCACTCTTAAGGATAGCTAAGCTTAAAGATAGTAAGCTGAGATCACATAATTTTAAGGTTAATTTGTAACCGCTCTGAGCTCCCACCATTTGGCCCAAGTCGCAGAGATACTGATTTCGATCACAAAGAGTCATATAGCCTCTTCATCAATATCATCGACAGCCCGTGCCAGTCCACTAATTGGACATAATGTTACCTCCATACAAGTAGCCAATACCATGTATTGAAGACTGGAGCGTTGAAAATTATGCAATAGGAAACGCTGTTGACCATGTTCTGGTCTACGGAAGTGTTCACTTATCTGTTTCTAGAACATTAGTCGGCTAGTACAGTATATTTGAAGTGGTGCTATTCACTATAACACTTCTTCTTACGTCTATAGATATCTCGAAGCCTGGCACCGCACTGGTGATTCACGGTGACCAGTTTCCATATAATGGACCGTCTGTCCGTGCGCCTTCCTAGTCAATAAAACAGTATTCTAGGTTTTCTTTCTATGTCTGCTATTGGCATATGAAACCCAGTCCAGTGCCCTGAATAGTTGACCACCCCTGTGGTGTCCAAACTCACTTGACCATTCAAATTTATGGCGTGTCGACGCGACACCCTCGGCGCGGGCGCGCCGGCGCGGATGGTGCTATTATTATTTACTGCGGCCCTAGGACAAGCAGGGATGCGCCGGTTTACTTGAAACGCAAGGATGCGAAACGATTTCGGAGTCGATTAGACTTCGTACGGTTTTGGAATGGAGTGGAAATGGAACATGGAAAGTAAGGGAAGATTGAAAATGGTAGCACTTGATTGTAGCCAATGATTTTATATGCCGGCTATAAACAGGAAGACTCCACACAAAACATAAACACCACACTAACAGTGTCCATAAAATATTATGTTTTTTTAATATTCAGTATTCAAACTGAAAATATTTTTATTGGAATAGGATTCATTCATCATCAAAGGTAAAAAAAACACTTAGAAAACTAAGGTACCGTTAAACGAGCTTATCCAGGTGACGGAAGTATGGCATTTATTTAGTACCCTTTTTTCTTGCTTATAAACCTACCTCTTAAATTACTCTATCTATTGATAAAATCGGCATTTAAATCCGTTGAGTAGTTTAAAAGATCTAAACGTGCATGGATACATAGGGCATACGACAGGAAGCGACTTTGTTTTAAACTAGAAGATTCACCCGTTAAACAGAAAGCAATGTGGAGCAGCGTTTTTTCAATTCTGCGATCTCCAACCCACCTTTGCGGATCTACCCCTAAAATATGTCGTGTGGTGTTACTTGCTATTGTACCGGACACTACACGGCTATAGTGGATCTATGAAAAACCGAACACATTTATATATGTCGCAGCCATCTGGTTAAATTAGCCATTTAATTAGAAGGCTAGTCTGTTAATTAAACGCCGGCATTCAATTGAATGGCTAAAGGACAACTAGCCAAGTAGTTGAATGTAACGTGCAGCTACTTGACTGAACGTTATTTAGCCATTTTGTTAATAGAATATATATGTTTGGTTTGAGTGACCATTCGTAAATTATATAACTTTACTTAAGATAAAAAATACGAATTAAAAAATATAATTTTTATTTAGATAGGAAAATATTAGTGGCAACAAATTCAATTAGTAATTGCATTGCGAGTACCTATAAAATTTATAGTATTTACCACAATAATAACTTTAAACTTATAACTTATTAACTATTTGCAACAATGTAGTATAGGAACAATGCACTTTCTTATTTTATAATATTAAATATAAAATGGCACGAAACTTTCTTAGACATATGTTTCTAATTGTAAGTATGAAAAGAAAATGAACAAATTAAGTTATCCTTATTCTTACATAAAACATCTAGGTACCACACTTTAAATTTAGTTAAAACGATAAAAATACAAAAACATTGCTTGCTGTGCAAGCCATATTTAATGACTACCAGTGCTGCAGTGGATAAAATTAGAACTAAATTTAAATCACCTGCCTGATTTAACGTCAGCCGTTCTCAAAAGGCTGGCTTACAATAAGCCAACTAGTTAAACGTTAAGCGTTGATTGTTCTATCTACTATCTGTCTAGGCATTCAATTGAATGCCGGCGTTTAATTAACAGGCTAGCCTACTCATTAAATGGCTGATTTAACCAGATGGCTGCGACATATATATAAAATAGCTTTTTAGCATAACCTCACGTATAAAGGGAACCCGGCGATGTAGGTCAGATTCTAAGGTTGTCAATTTCTTATTTAGTCATATTTGGACAACGTCAGATTCTGATTACGAGCGCGAGCATCTCCTCTATTGAATAAGTTTTTCGAAGATAGATTCCACTGCACGCCATCCGATTCTTATTAATGATTCAAAGAAAATTTTAACTCATCACTCTCTACCCTACTAGGGTTTATCCGGTGTCTAGATAGCTTGAATGCACGTAAAGATTTTATGTCTAGAAGCGATAGTAGTTTAACATCTCTTTTATGATATGACTCGATAGAAAAAGGGTCTAAGTATATACTCTTGATGGTCCGACTTAACGAAATTGTGTAGATAAGTCTGAGGCATTTTAGGTTCCGATCGTATTAACTGATTTTAAAGTTGGTCAAAATGGTTCATCAAAGATGTGGAATGGAAATGGAAAATGGTGTAGAATAACAGCCCATAAAATTGCCCCCGCGACACAACTCGCACCGCGAGAGAGCGTTTGTTTCTTTCTCTCAATACTATGATGAAAGAGATAAGTATGTCGTACCTTTTCTTGCTTATCGCGTTTTAGATCTCATTTGTGGTATAGCCGTGTTGGACTTGAGTCTTTCCAAATATTAATAGACAAGGGGATTACTTTTGATTAATAACTAGCTGGTTTGCTTCTATGATAATACTATTATCATAGAAGCAAACCAGCTAGTTATTATCATAATAGTCTCTATTAGGGTTTTCGAATACCCGACTTTTTTAGATACCTGGGTATCGGGTATTATTATTTTTAATAATAATACCCGATACCCAGGTTTTTATTCATTTTTTAAGAAAATGTTTGTAAAAGTTATTTTTAAACCTTTTGTTGTCAAATTGAAATATAACAAAGAAAAATATATTTAATATCAGTGAAACTAGCATTATAGGAAAGCTAATGAATAAGATTTTGGTCATGCATGTGGCCGCTGCGTGTTAATTCTAACAAAGGTCCAACTAGTAAAGTACCATTTAACCAAAAGTAGTCTTCAGCGCTAAACAAAATTTAGTAGGGAAGGAAAAAATTAACATCAATGAATAGTGTCACGTTGGGCATCCAGATTGTGCAATCAATGGAGTTATCCATTAGATTATTTTCTTTGGCGATATGTATACGCTGATAAACTAGGGACGATAGAACACAACTCTGTACAGAACAGTGAACACTGTTCGTGTCCAGTGCAAAGGCCAAGACAGAGGATGTCGAGTTTTGTCGAGAGTATCTCATTGATCGCCTAGACCAAGCGCTCCAGAATGTTTCTGATTGGGGAGTTACCAATCTCGTGCAGTTCAACGCGTCTAAAACACAGGCATGTTTGTTCATCGCTCAGCGAAGTACATTCCGTCGGGCTCCAACTTTCCAGGATGCACAAATACATGTCATCCAAGTAAGTGTCATCCAAGCTGAACTTTGGTAGGTATATCGAGTCTATAGCTAAAACTGCATTCAAAAAACTAGGCATCCTCTCTAGGGCAAGGTATTTCTCATCTGAACAGAGGTTGCCACTATATAAAGCCCAAATTCGACCTTGCATGGAATACTATTGTCACCTATGGGACGGATCTGCCAAGGTCTATCTGGCTGCTCTGGACTCGGTTGAGAGACGCTTCAAGAAACTGATAGACAATCCCCCGTTGGTGCAGGAAAATATACTGGATCTGGATCACCGCTGTAAAGTTGCATCTCTGGCGGTTTTCTACAGACTACACTTTGGCGAGTGCGACGGAATTACACGAGTTAGTTCCCCTAGCCCCATTCCATCTTCGGGGCTCCAGGTGTAGGTCAGCGTACCGTCCCTATATTATCGATATTCCACCTATACGCACTAAGCGTTTTTCTAAATCTTTGCTGTTGCGAATGGCAAGGGACTGGAACTCGCTGCCTGCACACGTTTTCCCGGAGCGGTAGAACTTGGGTCTCTTTAAGACAAGAATGAATAGGTATTTAATAGTAGACTGCATCTGCACTTAACATCTGGTGAGAGAGCAGTGAAATCGCTAACTTTTTTTTATAATAAGAAAAAACAACTTTCGGTGTGTTATTAGTGAAATAATTGTTGCGTTTGCTGCGAAATGTGTGAAAATTAGATGTCCACATTGGGCCATCTAAGCGCCAGTCGCAGCGGCCACATGCCCTAAATAATATTAAAACATAAATGGCATTTCATTATCTTTCCAATAAAGTTAGTTTCACCGATATAAAAACTATTTTTATTTTTTATGTTACAAGGCAAACCATCGGGTAAGCGAGCCACCTGATGGAAAGTGGTCATCGCCGCCTATGGACTATTCTTCTTTACTTAATTTCAATTCAATACCCAAAGGTTTATAAGAAAAGAAAATAATTATCAAGAAATAAATTACACATGAACTTATCCTGATTTATAATGTTTTTTTTCTTAGTTGCCTTACGACTTTCGGAGATATGCGCTATTTAAACTCTTTATGGCGTTACTCGTACATTACCGCCCGCACGATTTTTTTGTAGTACCCGTGTACCCGGGTATGGCACTCTGTTTGTACCCGGGTATGAAATTTCTTAAATACCAGGGTATACCCGACCCCGGGTACCCGGGTAGAAAACCCTAGTCTCCATCTACGATGCCCGTCAATTTAAGCGGTTGGCCCTGTACTCTGCCGGATATTTCTAGGGCTTTGGAGATATTTGAGTATAAATTAATTCATCTCAAGGCAGGTTTCGGCGGTGCGTGATTCTGCGGAGTTTCACGCACGGCGAACAACAACGGACGGCCACGTGTACAGTAGGGTGTCCCGAGAATTTTTTTCTTCGATTTGCTTAACGCAAGACCTCTTAAAATTTGCGTAATTGATAGCAGATTACCAAAATAATATAAATAAAAAAATAAAATTTGATCTTCAGGGTTCTACCGATCTTTGAAGTTCTGAAAAATTATGATATTTCGCTACTCCAGATTTCAGATTTATATTATGTCTGCTTTTTTTATCTTAACTCAAGACCTGTCAAAAGATGCGAAATTAACCGTAGATTACTCAAGTAACTTAAAAAACCAAATAAAACTACCTTTAGGGTTCTATAGATCGTCAAAGTTTTGAAATAATTACAAATAAAAGGCAATATTTCGCTATCCTATTTTAAATATAAATATGAAAAATATTTACTTATTATTTTATTAAGGTGTAATACAAACACGATATTTAGATTTTTATGCAGCAATATGTTTTCAGCGAATTCGAATTTGCAGATTGGGACTTGCAAATTCAAAGTTGCAGGTAACGTGGTACGTTTCAACTTGTTTCGAGGACTTTGTGGCTTGTGGACTTTACTCGCTAGTGTTTTTTCGAATCCAAAGTAATTTTATGCCATCAAAGTAGTACAGTTGTGATACAGTTTAAAAGTAGATTTTGTGACTTTATTTGAATAATAAGTTCGAGATGTCGCCGTCGTGAGGCACTTCCGCTATATTGAGAACATACTAAGAACTTGACGATCAGCAGCGCTATTTTATTAGTCATGAACTACCTGAAATGGAAGTACCGATAATAGAAAGAATATATCCAATCCAGTAATATATGGGACTGTTTATGAAAATATCAACAATATATGGACCAAAGCTTCCATTCTAATCTATACCAATATCATAAAGAGAGGTTTGATTGTCTGTTTGTATTCATCATCACAGCCCATAACAGTCCACTGCAGGACTTAGGGCCTCTCCCACAAAAAGGGAGGTTATTGCCATAATCTCCACGCTTGGCAGGCGGGTTGGAGATCGCAGTGTTATAATATAACAATGGAAAATGCTGCTGCTCATTTTCCAGTCTACGGAGGCGCAAATCTTTTGCCTCGAAAGCTTTTAGATTTGCTTCTTAAATGTACTTCATTTGAATCTTGTTTGTATTTAAGCTTGAAACCTAAGTATTCTCATCAAAGAGAGAAGTTTATTGTTAGATCAAATAAATGACAGGAAAATGGTAATGAGTGGTATTGATTAAAATTAAAGGACTAGAATGATAAAGAGACAGCATAGGCAAAATGAAGCCTCCTAAGAGGCCGATTCTGTTTCTGCAAATTGTGAATAGTGCGTGAATCTTCCTCTGAAATATGTTCGATACCAAAGGCATCCCCGACATAAACGACCTTTGGCACCATAGACTTCAACAGCGAATAGAAAAACATTAAGCAAAGCCAACTAAAAAAGTAGCTAAGCTCTGTGACACATAATGTTTATCGACGCGATCTGCTGAAGCTGTTTTCCCTGATATCCGCTTGGTTTCTACCAAAGATTTAACTTAATAATAGTAAAACTTAGAAAAGCCGAGAGTAGCACTTAAATCAGAATATTTAAGACTCTACTGAATTATTGTGGGACAGGAAAATCCGCAACTCCGGTTATTCACTGCACCGCCGATTCTTCAGCATATTTCAAATCATGGAAAAGATAATAGCTTGGAAATTGTTGACTATCCTTGTTATACACAATCTGTGGTAACAGAGGTCTCACATAGTGTTACTGTGTTACTGACGCTAATGCTTGAGATGGCTTCGTTGGAATTTGCAATCACGAACAGAAATCCATAATTTTTGACTCAATAACAAGCAAAATAAAATAAAAATATTATATTTATTTTGTTTTTTATGCTTTATTTGTATTATTTTAAGCAAGTAAAAAAATTCTGTAAAAATTCAAAATTCCCAAAATTTCAAAGATCGGTAGAGCCCTCAAGATTACATTTATTTAAAATATTTTTACATTTTTCATAATCTGTGTTAAATTACGCAAATTTTGATACCTCTTGCGATTGTGTAGCTTAAATTTTTTTTTCTCATACATGGACGGGACACCCTAGTGTACAGTGCTAAAAACTTGTCCGACCCGTTGGCCAACATTGGAACTAAGTGTCGTCATTCATCGCATCAGTCGCCACTTTCATGAAATGTTCAGATAACCGGTTAAGATAAGCTTGTGAATGTCTGCGCTACCACAGACGGCCACGGACGACACCCTTTCCACGGTGCGTCAGTGCAGGCTGGTCCGCGTCCGTCCGCAAAATCACACACCGTCGAAATCCGCCTACAACAGTTATTGAAGCAACAAATATGTAATAACAATTTAAGTTTAGCCCAAAAAGATGCGCCCACGAATAGCGCTGTCCCCATATGGCGGTATACTGTTCTGACCAGCTAAAAGCTGAGTGCTTAAGTGTCAAAATGTAAAGTGAATGCTTCAGTCGGGAAGTAAATCCACTTTTGGGCCCAGAGTGGCAAGTTTAGTGTTACAGTGTAAGGCCAGTGGACATACAAGTTGTAACACAGTTTTGACTTTAGTTGACGACAATGTAGTTCGCGTTATCTCGAGAATGTACTTAGTTGCATACCGCTACGACAAAAATATAGTTGTGTAGTGACAGACAGGGCGGGATGTAGCACCGTCTCCATCCAATAACGTGTGTGGTTGATATAAATAAAGAACCGTGGACGAATTTACAGTGCCGTTTAGCCTTAAACTAAACAAAGCTTGTACTATGGGTGGTAAATAACTGATATACCAACTACTTGTTTTTAAATCCCGAAATTGAACCCGGTACATGGAACCTCTTGCTTGGCCTACTGAACCACACACTACAGGTCGTCAGAGATGCAATGCATGGAATACAAAATAGACAGCAGACGTACAGGCGTATTCGGTAACGTTAGTAAGGTCTCGCAGAGCACGCGAACGCACAGGGTTCAAACTTGGTTCTAATTGATAATATTAGAGTGACGTTCGGCATGATTGGTCAAACATAGAGCTGTTTTGAACACACTATGTTTACTAAGCAAAGAGCAGAAACTATCACTGTGAGAACACATAGTAATGCTACTGCATTAAGACAAGTATTGTTTGTGAATACGGGTGGTATTCATATCTTGTATTGTACTACACTCGTACTCGTAAATGACACTCGACATTCTATCTACCCCGCCGGACACCACATGGCCAATCTAACTATAAATCAAACAGTTTAAAAACAAGTTGGTCCATTATATTTTGACGTATGGGAAAGAATATTACATTCGTCAGCAGGATCCAGGCTAATCAGTTGTTAAACTGCCTGCCTGATAAATATAATAAGCCTGTAGTGCTCTCTACCTCCGGTGTAAGTCCCAAGCAGCTGTATCAGTCATTAGACTTGCCCAATTTTACGTATTACTTGCTCCAGAAAGCTGCTATCTTAAATACCTGTAGGATACTAAAGATTTTCTTACAAAATACAAAGTAATCCACACCCCCAAGTGCCTACTGAGATTACTACGTTACATTATGCCGTCCACTTGACTTTGGTCCGTGGATGGTATTAGTTAACCGGTACAATGTACTGAGAGGTATCGACCAGAAAAAAAAAAATAATGTGTAACACTAGTTCTTTGTGAACTCAAGAATATATTTGTACAATGTAAACATATAACAATTGTTTGGCCAAAAGCCTGTAATTACGATTTACCCTCCCTAATGAGAGAATATTTTACATGGACATCAGCAACACCAGGGGAGTCACTAAAATCACGCGGCGGCGGTAACCACTTTTCATCAGGTGGCCCGCTTGCCTGTTTGTCTGCCGTATAACATAAAATTTTTTTTTACATAAACACAATACATACATACATACTCACGCCTGTGTCCCACAGGTGGGGTAGGCAGAGACTATGGACCGCCACTTTGCTCTGTCCTGACACAACTCCCTAGCCTCGCACATATCCACAACTCTTTCCATACATCTTCTTTTATTCTTAATATATATACATCACAATAACAAAAATTATAAATACTTACTTATAAACATTTTTACAACCCGACTACCTATGAAACCTATAAATTCATCGTGCCCAAATGTCGGTCCGTCCACGTTTTATTAGTGAATTCACAGCAACGTAGGCGTACGTGCTCCGCGGTGATACACGGCCCCAAGTTTTAACTGGGCCTGAAATTTTAACCAGCCCCAGGCCATTAACGCACGCGGTAGCCGGTTCAGCCTAATTTACTCCGTCTGGAAATGTAGACAAGTTTTTTTAGTTGCATGAATTTGTTTGAGGGTGGGTTGCTTTTTGAGTTCCGCGGTTGTTTGATGTACGGATGTAGGTAACGGGGTTCGAAGAAAAGAGGTGGCCTTCGGGCGTGGCAGCCCTATAACCATTATAAAAAAAGAAAAGTGGGATAACTCCGAATAAGGTACTTCGTGCGGCTTGTATGTGTACGCGACGCCGCGTACTCTGTATCTACTCACGTACAGATTGGGCGCTTTTGTAATTTGTAACGTGACAATATTATGACGTCCACGATATAAGGGACAGGTTCAATGAAGGGTACATTTAAAATATTTTTCAATGTCAATACTATTGTTCTGTGGCAACCCCGAAGCACAACCATTCGCACCTGAAATGTCACACACCTATCATGTCCCATCATGCCACCTCCTCCTCTATCGTGGGCGTCCACGATAATATCGTCAAATTATACAAGCGCCCATTAAATCTCAAGACAATTTGACATTGACTTTGTATTGAGAATTAACGTGTGTGTGCGTAAAATCTATCCAGACTGACTTGTCTTATTATGTATGTAACTTAATAAGTCAGCGTTTAAGCCTCGCTATTCAGCGGGGCAACGCGGCCAGCCTTCTGGGGACCTTTTCAAATTCGGGGGACCTGTGTCAAGTTTTTTATCTTTAGTTTAGTTAGAATTTTATCTTTAGTTTTTTTAAGTGGTGCTGGAATTTGTTTGATGGTTGCTTTTTGTGTTCCGGGGTTGTTTGATGTACGGATGTATGTAACGGAGTTCGAAGATAAGCGGTGGCCTTCGGACATAGCAGCCATAAAACAATTATAAAAAAAGAAAAGTGGGATAACTCCGGAGTTAGAATTAAGGTTTTTGGTGTTAGAGTAAGACTTTTTTTAATGTTAATAATTGTAATTTAAAATGTAAATAAACTACTTAATACGTTCATTGAAATTCACATTCTACGTGTTACTTATAAGTTATGTATATGTCGCAGCCAACTGGTTAAGCCAGCCATTTAATTAGAAGGCTAGTCTGTTAATAAAACGCCGGCATTTAATTAAATGGCTAAAGTATAAATAGCCAAGTTGTTGACTGGAACTTTTAACTACTTGGCCGAACGTTATTCAGCCGTTTTGTTAAAGGATATACAGATGGTTGGTTAGAGTGACCATAACTTAAATGATAAACTTTATTTAAGATAAAAAATATAAATTAATAAAGAGCACTTTTATTTAATAAAACATTATTAGTGGCAAGATATTTAATAAGTAGGTGTACAATTTATTGTATTGCGAGTAGGGACCTATAACAGTATTTAACTCAGTAAAAATATATAATAAAAACTTTAAATTTATAACTTATTTACTACTTGTAACTATGTAGTAGGAACAATAGCAACAGTGCACTTTCTTATTTTATAATATTAAATATGAAATGACACAAAAATTTGGCATTTGTTTCTAATTAAAGGCAAGTATAAAAAGAAAATGAACATATTAAGTTATCTTAACTCTTACTTAAAGTTATCTCAATTCTTACTTAAAAGCCTGTAGGTACCACATTTTAAATTTAGTTAAATCGAAAAAAATACATTGCTTGCTGTGCGAGCTGTCTGACGCCAGATTTGACTACCAGCGCAGCAATAGATAAAATTTGAACTAAATTTAAATCACCTACCTGATTTTACTTCAGCCGTCTCCAACGGGCTGGCTTTAATAAGCCAACTAGTTAAACGTTGAGTGAAGCTAGTATAATCAACGATTGGTCTAGGCATTCAATTGAATGCCGGCGTTTAATTAACGGACTAGCCTTCTCATTAAATGGCTGATTTAACCAGATGGCTGCGACATATACAAAGCGCATGTATACAAAGTGTACGTAGCGTGATTGATACGGATAGTTAATATTGAGATATTGGGAATTATTACATAGACATACATACACACATACAAGCTGCGCGATGTACCTTGATCGAAGTTATACTACTTTTCTTTCCTTTACTATAATAATCACCATTAAAATGGTTGTGGAAAGCGCAGAAATTAAAATAATCTTATTTCAACTGTTGTATTCGGAAGCTACAATATCATAGACAGATCAAAATCTCTACTCAAATTATTTCGTTTCAAAAAACCGACTCCTCCCTCGAGCAAACCGACAAACAAAGAGCGTTTGCTTTAAATACTACGGTTTAGTATGTAAACGACGACGAGACTAAACATTATAAATTATTCCCGGCATACTAGAGGCCTATTCGCAGACAATTAAAGCCGCAAAAGCTGAGAGCGTCGAGTATTAACCATTTGATCCCGTTCGTTGGGACTCGCACTACGCCGCGGTTATTATGTTAAGGCAGCCATTTGTCTTGGAGCGAACATACGGGCGAGAAGAATGACGAGTTTCGTATATTGGAGGTCTTAGTTTTTAACCCGGCAAAACAATAGGTGTGTATCTGTATATCAATTAAGGCCTACCTTGCCGTGTGGTGTCCGGTAGAGTAGAATAGCACCAACCCCTTACGCTCATGGGTGTCGTATAAGGCGACTAACGTTTTCGAGGCAAAAGATCAAGAGTCTCCGTTGTTTGGAAAATGGGCAGCAGCATTTTCCATTGTTATATTTACAACACTGCGATCTCCAACCCGCCTGCCAAGCGTAAAGATTATGGCAATAACCTCCCCTTTCGTGGGAGAGGCCCTAAGTCCTGCTGCAGTGGACTGTTGCGGGCTGTGACGATGATCTGTATATCTATGGCTTTGTGTGTTTGTGGCGTCGTAGCTCCCGAACGGATGGATCGATTTGGATGCGGTTTTCTCTATTTGAAAGCCAGTGTAATCGAAATAGTCGTAAGCGCTTTTTCATTAAAATCTGTTTCGTAGTTTAGAAGATATTAGAGTTTAAGTAAATTTCGCCGGGGGTTATCCTACTTTTTCTGTCGGTTAGGTAAGGGATAGTAAACTAAATTCTTCCCTGGCGTCACAGGGTTCTTTTGATCCCGGAGAAATTGTCTTTTTATCAGACATCCGCACTGCACGCGGTTGAAAACCAGTGTGGACGCCTAGTGAGTACTAAATAAACCGCTACGGCGTAGCGGGTCTACATTCTTGCTACGATGATATAAATACTAGCCACGTAATTTACAAACCTCGTACAAACCACAACAACTATAATTATCATCTTGGTGTTAATGTCCCGGTTGTCCCGCGCACGTGGGCTCGAGGTCCGTCATGACCATGATCCAGGATGTGGTAGATCAGGTAATTACAGTCCTCCATGACCGTGGTTAACAGTCAGTCGCCTGAATATGCAGGTTTCATCACGATGTTTTCACTCACCGTAAGAGAATCGGTTAGTAGTCAACTAATGTAGACAGAAAAAGTACATGACGACAGAGGGATTCGAACCGTAAGCTTTCTCTGTCTACTTTTTGTCTTTGAATTGAACGTAGTGCGTTCAGTTATTCAGCAAGCAGTGGAGCCGGTGCGACTTCATTTACGTGGCGGACTACTACATTACCCCTACAATACTAGGTGTATTGTAGTAGTCCCCACACCTAACCTAGACCTACCCTACATCTCCTTTACTCCTACCTACCCTTTTTTTCTTCCCTGTAAACCTTTCCTTTGAATCAGTCTACCTCTTGTTGAAAAACGGATTAAAATCCGTTGCGTAGTTTAAAAGATATTTTTGGCTATATTTAATAATATTATTACTATAGGCGCAAACATAATATAATCTAATAAAACTATGTTAATATAATGACATAAGCGGTTGGGAACCTGGAGATCCGTAACACACTTTCACTACACATATTATCGGGTTTGTTCGGGATAATATGTGTAGTGAAAGTGTAGTGAATAATCACGAAAGTCTTAAAACCTATATCCGTAACACAGGTTTTATAACCTAGCACGGACTCCAGTTCTCAATTAGGATTTTGATCCTGTTTTTATTTCCTATCGCCTTTTTGAGAAAAATAAACATATTTTTTTGTATAGGGACAGACGGCGAGAAGCGACTTTGTTTTATACTGTACTAGTGAACCCAGGACGAGTTCGTTCGCGTACACCTACTTTACCCCTGCCTACCCTATTTTTCTTACATATGATATTTCATCTTGATATCTTTTGTTGAAAACCGCATTAAAATCCGTTGCGTTGTAGATCCAAGCGTACATACAACTGTACGTAACAAACAGAAGAGCCACTGACTGTCAGAAGTATCTTACTTCGCTAACGCTACTTAATACACGAATTATTTGTAAATACGGGTGTTATCAGTGTTCTCCAATCTCCACGGCAATACCTCCCGCCAATGTCACCTGCGGCCTTGGCGATTCAGACCGCGCCGTCCCACAGGCCTAGTCCCGTTGGTCCTTCATTTGTTATCATTACCGGCGCTTACGCAACGCTACTTCTGCGCCGGTATCCTTCGCGCCCTAGTTACGTGCGACCAACTTATCTGTCACGTGACAGCGTCGCTGTTTTTGGAATTGACGTGATATTTCAAAAGGTAGCCTACACCTACCCTTCTCCTACCCTATATCTACCCTACACCTACCCTACATGTACTCTACACCTACCCCACACCTACTTTACCCCTACCTACCTTTTTTCTTGCCTATAAACCTCTTAAACCACTCTATCTATTGTTGTAAACCGCATTAAAATCCGTGGCGTAGTTTATAAGATCTAAGCATACATAGATACATAGGAACAGACGGCGGGAAGCGGCTTTGCTTTATACTATGTAAAGATAGAAGAGCCGCTGTCAGGAATGTCTACTTAAGACAACTATTATTTGTCAAAACAGGTGTTATTCTTACAATTATTGTTCTCCAACCATAACGGCAATACCTCCCGTCAATGTCACCTGCGGCCTTGGCGATTCAGACCGCGCCGTCCCACAGGCCTAGTCCCGTTGGTCCTTCATTTGTTATCATTACCGGCGCTTACGCAACGCTACTTCTGCGCCGGTATCCTTCGCGCCCTAGTTACGTGCGAACAACTTATATCAACTTATTTTGTAAGGTGGTAGGACTCTGTCAAGCCTGAGGAGTGTTGGTGAGTACCACCGCCGTATCAATTTCTGCCTCCAAGCAACAATGCTTGCATTGCTGTTTTCCGGTTGGAAGGATAAGGTAGCCAGCGAAATTACAGTCATGAGGCATTCCAACTTAGTCCTCACAGTGACAACACACCCACGGTTCTGCATTTGTGTTATCTGCAATCTAAATGTATCAATTGTAGATGTTATGGGCGACAGTTACCACTTAACATCAGGTAGGTTGTTTGCTAGTTTGTCACTGAGTAGCATAAAAAATGTTCTAGCCCGTGATAGCGTCGTTGTTGTTGAAATTAATTGTCAATTAATGTGGAACCGAATAAGTGCTATCTATGTCTACATGATATTTCAAAATGGCGATACTTAGTTTCAGCTTTGGCCGGAGCAGAGAAGTTTGAGGTGCTGTACGTGTAACCAACTTATCTGCCCCGTGACGGCGTCGCTGTTGTTACAATAGACAAGATACTTCAAAATGGCGACATTTAGTTCCAGTTTTGGCCGCAGCAGATAAGTTTGAGGCGCTGTACATGTGTACAACTTATCTGCCCCGTGACAGCGTCGCTGTTGTTACAATAGACATGATATTTCAAAATGGCGACACTATGTCACAGCTTTGGCCGAGTCAGTTTGAGAACGTTTGAGACGGTTGAAGACGTCGCCAGTGGTGAAGGAGTGGGCGTTCAATTTATTATTTTAGTACAATAATGACATATTATAATAGTTGAGATTTTGTCTAGTGACTGTTAAGTTTGGCGCATTGTACGTGATTTGATTTGAAAATATCAGAATATTGCCAATAAGAATTTACTTGCAACAATAACGTTGTCGTTGATAATATTGTCCTTATTATCATTTGTTTCCTCTTTGATTTAATTCAAATTCGAATAGTTTTTATTCAGTTTGTGTTTATTACAAAACACTTATGAATGTAATACAAAAATAAGCCAGTCACTTGACTTAATTAGGTCAAGGTCACCGGCCTTTGTGGAGATTTCTGGGGGAGGCCGAGGAGTGGGCGTCTTTCGGCTGATAATGACACTAGCCTTTGTAATGTTTTAGCATCAGTTATGATGTGGCAGTGGCAGCGATTTAGGTGATATTTGAAAATATTGTTTTAATTTTAGGATAATTAAATTTTAGTTATAATAGGACCACGATAAGTCTGTATTGACTGACAGTTTTTTTTTTTAATAAATGATTCGAACATCATCACAGCCCGTAACAGCCCACTGCAGGACTTAGGGCCTCTCCCACGAAAGGGGTTATTGCCATAATCTCCACGCTTGGCAGGCGGGTTGGAGATCGCAGTGTTTTAATATACCAATAGAAAATGCTGCTGCCCATTTTCCAGACTACGGACTCTTGATCTTTTGCCTCGAAAACATTGGTCGCCTTGTACGACACCCATGAGCGTAAGGGGTTGGTGCTATTCTACTCTGCCGGACACCAAACGTCCAATTCGATTCGAACTTAGCGTGGTCTTATTATAGTTATGTTTTCATATTTATTTGTATTATTTGTATAACAATATAATTTGTCAATCACGATATAACAACCTATGTTACATTTGTTGTATACCCGAAAACTCTCTCCACCTCCACCTCTCTAACCTCCACAGAGCGTTGCATTCAATCAAGCATTTCCCCGCTAAAGCACATTCGCTCACGAACACATGATCACCCGTCTGTATAAACCGAGACACTTGTATTAATAACCCGATACGGGACTGAATACACGTGGGTGGAACTGATTACTGTTAGCCGCGAATGTCTCCACAACCACGAGTTCATGGTGAAATAGCTAATGCTCTGCTTTATTACCTAGGGAGGCACACGGACGGAAGATCCTCCTGATAGAAAGCAGTCATCGTTGGTGTTAGTATTCTGGGTTGTCCGAGGGTCCGGGGTCCGCCTTGGGCATTAGTCAAGATTTGGAAGATCAGTAGTAAAAGTTGAGCGACTGCATGAGCAGGTTTCCTCTCAAGGTTTTACTTACCGTGAAAACATCGGTTAGTGTACAACTTATGTACATAACTCGGAAAAAGCCATTAGTACAGAAAACCGCATATCGACCTACAAAAACCAGTATAATTTGATCTGACATTGCTATGCTCGTCTATAGAGTCGCTAGCTTACCTTATACTGGTTTAATGTAGGTCGATTTACAGTATTCTGTAGTTTGCTAGTCATTACTCCACCGACGCAATCGCACATTACAATGTTAATAGTAAATCATACATGAATTTCTACGAACAAAGCCCACCGAACATTAAATCCCATACGCGAACAAAACCATACTCGTATCAATGACTTTGTTTCAACCAATGTTAGAGCTTGCATAAGTGGTAGTGGCATTGTGCAGGAAATTACGGAAATAGTGCAAATAATTCTCAGAAACGAACCATTTACACTCGTGATATGTGTAATGAAGACGTAAATTCCATTCAATTTGGGAATGATTATGTCGGATTACAGCTGAATATAGCTATTAGGAAGTGGAGGGAAATTTATGGAAATGTGGGTAGGAAGCAAATTTTGACTTGTATCTATATTGTAGGTAGACAAAGGTTGGTTGTATACTAGCATAATAGTAGACTTGTTTATTGTCATAGTAATCATTCTAACGCTTATCCCAGGTTCTGCCAAGGTCCGTCTTCTTATACTCATTGTTCATCACTTCGCCGGGTCTTCGGCAATTCACTTTACCTGTTTATATCCACTTATAATATTTATAAATTCGAAACTTTGCGCGCGTGCGTGCGCACTTATGAATGCGCGTCTATGTTTGTTACGCCAAAATGGATGAACGGGTTTGAAATAAATTTTGTAGGTAACTTGCGGTTGAAATAAGATCCCCCTGGAGAAAGGGGCCATACTGGCTCCAATTTTCATATCAAACAAAAACTGTTCACTGAAATCGCCCAAAACCGTCGCCACTCGTGTCTCATCGCAATTCACTAGTTACGTATTCCGTCAGTGAATAGTTTACCAACGTTATCGCTACGGGCATTATACTCCGCTATATTGAGTTAACGTCGTGTTTCAGACGAGCCAGATGCGGTATTATCTTCATTAAGGGAACTGTTGTCAATTTGTTTCGCTTAATACAGTTGCCTGATGTGTTTCGTGTAACCGTGCTCCGCCTCGCGGAACAGCATTCACGAATATTCGAACGAATAATAACCGTCATACAATCTGGTCAGGTTTCCCTGCGAATACTGAGGTCAGATATAGGTTTTACGACTTTCGTGGTTGCCACGGAAGAGGGTGGACCGATACGTCTGTCCTTGGGAGCGACTTTACACAGCGGCATCAGTCTACTTGTGACCATGACGCATGCAACAATGTCGAAATATTGAGGTATTAACAATGCTAACCGTGGCAGCAAACCTGATAATATGTGTAGTGAAAGTGCAGAGGTCAGATGGCTGTCGCTCTACTGCAATTATCTGATATGAAAAATTTTGAGTCATGGTCAAGGCGGACTCCGGAACCTCACGCCATAACCATATTTGACGCCAAAACGATTATAATACAACGGTCTGAGATGTGTTTCGTATAACCGTCTCGCTTTTGAGAGATATTTACGAATATTTATCATCATTAGCCTATATTACTCCAATGTTTTCTGATTTGATCTGAATGTTGGGTATAGATCTCCCCCAATGAGCGTCATTGCAGCCTGTCCTCGGCTTACCGCATCCAACATCCACTTGAAGCCTTTCTCTAATCGTCCTTTCATCTGGCCGGAGGGTACTACACTACGCTTATCGAGTCGCGGTCTTTACCCAAGAACTCGTTTACCTCCCTATTGTCGGTTCTTGGTTGATAAGGCCAGCCCACTGCCACTGCAGCTTATTATTGCTATGCGGTATACCTAACTCTATGAGATACGGGCGTGAGATATGTACTTTGTTCCGCATTTCGCCCCCCAGTGACACTCCGAGCACAGCACGTTGGAATATGTATGGAGCTAAAACTGAAATGCAAACATTTTCGGGAAGTGGTATTTACGTATGTACCTAAAGGGATAGCACGTTTGTCCACGTCTCGGCACAGTAAGTCACGACAGGTAGAACAGAGTGCACTGGTTGAAAATATATTTTGAGCAATTTGGTGCTGAGTGACGTGAAGACGAGAGTTTTCTAAATGCCGCATGCTGAATTGGCCTCATTATCATTGCGCTCTGGATAAACAAACAAATATGCTTAATGGAAATATCAGCCTCCACCCTGTTGGAACAGGGTACCGATTCTGGTGTGCAATGCAGTCGTTGTTATGTTGCAATGTAACTGTGATGTTACTATAACTACGTCAAGGTATTAAGTCAGTCCCAGCATCATCCCAGTTAAATTGCAGTTAAATCATTGTTCGACCTTTGACACGTTTTCGTTGACAGAATTGAAGGCAGTTCGACAACTAAGAAAGATGCAATTCAATTCAATTCAATTCAATTCATTTATTTATTCGTGGTACACAGGTTATGCAGTTGTTACAATTTTGGTAAATGGGTCCTCTGTGACCTGCCATCGGCATACAAATTTGGAGTTTGTAATTACAATTAAGAATTTATATAATTTCGTATACATTTAACAATATAAAATTTGTCTTAAATAATCATTACAAAATATCACTGTTCAATGTCATTATTAATTAAAATGTCAATAAAAGATAGTGTCAATAATAATTTGAAAGTCAATAAAAATATAATGTCAAAGTAATTTAAAAATTATAAACCTCAAATAACTAACAATATTCAAAATGACAACAATGTCAAAAAAATAAAATTTATTATTAATATGTATATAAAACATGTCAAAATAATTAAATAATAGTATAAAATGTCATAACATATTCAAAGTCACATTCTTACTATTTATTTATACTCCTTGCACGCCAAAAGAATCTCGTCAATTGTGTAAAACACCCCTTCAGCAAGAAAACTGTACAGTTGTTTTTTAAACTTGTTAAGATTTTCTGCTTGGCGTATAGGTTTTGGGATCGCGTTGTATAATTTAGGGGCCATCGCAAAAACACTCTTATGAAATAAAGCGGTCTTGCATGGATGGACATGGAGCTGGTCTCGACGTCGTGCGCTCTCAACTTGCGGGAAAAGATCCAGATTTGTTCGCACAAATATTACAATTTCGTAGACATAGAGGGATGGCATCGTTAATAATTTTAACCCTTTAAAAAATGGTCTACAACTATCCGTACGTTTCAGGTTACAGATGGCTCTTAAGCATCTTTTTTGCGCCCTGAATACAGCTTCCTTCCCTGTTGCGTTGCCCCAGAAAATAATCCCATACCGCAGCACTGAAACTACAAGACCGTGATAGGCTAGTAGCACAGTATTTCGATTTACTACCCTATTTAGTTTGTAAATTGCGTACGAGGATTGATTTATTTTATTACAAACATAATCGATGTGCGTATTCCAACTCATATTCCGATCCAGGTGTAGGCCTAAAAATTTTGTGACATTCGTATTTTCAATTATTTGACCGTTATGAGTAATGTTTGTTTGTTGAGTGTCCTTGTATCGTTGCTTAAAATTAATAATTTTTGTTTTATTGAGATTGATTTGTAGGTTGTTATTTTCCAACCAGTCAATTATTTTAGTCAAAATATTATATATGTCAGTTATATTATTACAAAGCACCGTGCAGTCATCAGCAAATATAGTAATATAATCATTAATTGCATTTACAATGTCATTAATATAGATAATAAATAATAATGGGCCCAATATACTTCCTTGGGGAACACCATAGTAAACAGTATTGCAGTTCGATAGGAATTGGGTTTCCACTCTTGTGCTGGGACATATTCTGGTTATTTGTGTCATTTGTTTTCTGTCACATAGGTAAGATGCTAACAAATTCTTAATGTTTCCCCTAACACCTATAGCTTCTAATTTTTGAATTAATATGTTGTGGTCAACAAAGTCAAACGCCTTTGTTAGATCTAGGAACAGGGCTGTGATTGGTAACCGGTTGTCTAGTTTTAAATGAATATTATACAGCATATCGTATAAGGCCATATTGATATTTTTGTTCCTACGGAATCCTTTTTGCTGGGGTACCAGTATTTTTTTCTTTTCACAGTACTGATAAAGAGATTCATATATAACTCTTTCTATTATTTTTGAAAATATAGGGATTAAAGCTATAGGTCTATAATTCTTAATATTCTCACGATCATCTTTTTTAAATATTGGTTTTATTATCGTTAATTTAAGTTTGTCCGGGAAAACACCTTCAGAGATGCATAAATTTGTGATATGGCTAATTGGTGAAGAAATTATATGTGATACATGTTTCACTACTTTGGTGTTAACATTGTCATAGCCAGTACTGTTCGTGTTTTTAAGGCTTTTAATTATCATATAAATGTCATGTGGAGTTGTGGGAGTCATATATAAAGAATTTAGTTTATTATCGGGGATAGTTTTCTTAAAATTTGTTGTTTTTGGCCTGGATGTAGTGGTGCTAGCGTCAGTATAATACTCATTAAAAGATTGCGCAATGGCGGTTGGATCACGGATAGTGCTGCCGTTTGATTTGATTTGGGTTATAGTTTCATTTGGGAATTGCTGTTTAGTGTTATTGATTATTTGCCAACTAGCCTTAGATTTATTATTCGCTGTCATAATATAATTATTATTTTGAGATCTTTGTGTTAACTTTATAATTTTATTAAGCCTACTAGAATATTTTTTAAAAGTATTTTTGTCTCTTTTATTTTTTGTAAATCTGTATTTCCACAAGAGATCACGCTTGCGTCTTGCACATAATTTTATCCCTTTAGATAACCATTTTGGGCGTCTTTTTACAGTATGTTTTATTCTGATTGATGGAAAGCATATATCGTAGAATGTTAAAAATATATCATAAAAGTGGTTGAAAGAATCATTGGCATTATTGCTTGAATATATTTCAGAAAAGGTTAATTGTCCGAGACATTCAGCAAACTTCTTTAAGTTTTCTTCAGAATAATCTCTTTTCTGTGTATACCAGCTAGTTATAGTGCAGTATTTTTTTACAGGGCAGCATACTAATTGAGCAGTATGGTCCGAAATACCGAATTCCAGCACCTCACCTTTGCTGCCTTTAATATTATGGATTATATTGTCTATACATGTACCACTTTCCAATCTTGTGGGCTCTCTAATTGCAAATTTTAGATTGTAGGCTGAAATGACATGCGCAAATTCAGAGGAACGATTAAATTTATTTAAAATATTGATATTGAAGTCACCACATAGAATAATTTTATTATTATAAGCATACAATGTCAAAATTTGATGTAGATTTTTAAAAAATATGTCAAAATGTTTAGATTGGTCAAAGTTCTTTGGTACTCTATATAGGCTGATTATTATTAAGTTATGATCAAGTAATTTAATTGCACAGCATTCAATAATGTTTGGTAAACTGAATTTGGAAATAATGTCAATAGTTTTATATTTAATTTGATTTCTGACCAGAATACAAGCTCCACCGCTTCTACTACCTCGTGAAAAGCAGTTCGCCATGATGAAGTTAGGTAATTTAAGTAGTTTTCTGTCGTCGTATAACATATTGTGCTCTGTTATACACACTACATCTACATGTTTTCCGTTAGCGTCTAATTCGTCTAAACTTTGAATAAGTAAATCTTGTTTGTTAAGCAAACCGTTTACATTTTGATGTAGTATGTTAATGCTGTTGTGCACGAAAAAAGGTTTTGTCATGTGATCTATGTAATTCCGTGGTGGTGTGTATAGGTTTGCTAGGCGAATTATTTATGGATACAATTTTTGGACTAGGGGCATTGCTATTTATAATAGGTAGAGTGTCTGTTTGTGTGCTACAGTTTACACTGTTACGAATTCTTGCCGAAAGAGGTCTACAGTTGGTTTGGGTATTTTCATCCTTGGACGTACAAGTTCGAAATGTTGTCTTATGCAAATTCTGTACCTGCAAAGTTACATATACATCGTATCGGGTCTTATAGTCAATGTGTAACATTTCTTTCAGTAAACATCTAGAAACAAAAATTGAGTAAAATTTACGTGCAGGCAGTTTCTTATTGAAATTTAGATCCAGAAACAAACATTTGGAAAACTTACTACATAATAACTTTATCTCGTAATTTAGTTTACTCTCTTTTAAATACGGATTTCTAGGGACTTCACAGACAATAATGTTCGGTGTTTTAATAGCCGACAGCCATAAAAACAGACTCGATAAACATGCATATGGGTCACTATCATTCATACCACTCATAATTATTACGTAGTCGTTTGCATTAAGCTGAAGAAGCTCGTTCTTACAGGAATTTAATACATCCGCCATTTTAGCGCCAGATTTCCATAAACAGAAAACCTGGAAGTCGAGTCCCATTAATTTCTGCAAAGTATATTGAATGTTTTTACCTTGTTGGTCAGCTAATATGTATATTTTCTTCTTACTTTTAGTATGCGTATTTTTAGGTATATTTATAAAATCGTTTCCATCTTTTTTACAAATTCGACTTGCATTGATCTCTTCAGTTTTGTGCTTATTAAATAATTCTTTATTTTCTTCGTCATTATATGAGACTATTGTATCATCAGCTATACACTGAGAACTTTTATCTTCTTCAAATGTTGCTAAGGGGCTTAGTTTTCCTTCAGTCAATATAGTTTTTATTTGTAATGCAAGAGTTTCATTTTCTTTTTTCAGGAATAATAAATTTTCTACTAGCTTTCTGATTTTTTGTCTCTGCTTTTTAATTTTTTTTGTAAATGTTTTAGTTTTATAGGTTTTAAATGTCTCAGTAGTTCCCGTGTATAGGTCTGTTGTTTGAGTAGCCTGATCTTTAGGTAAATTCTTGAAAGTAATATTCCTAAATGTTTTTGGTGTGCTACTTATGTGCTTTTCTATACGTGGTATAAATGGTGAAACTGGTATGCCTTTAGGTGTCCCCGTTGGCGTTAATTTCGCAGAGCACAAGCTTTTTAAACAGTCAATCGCAAAGTTTTGGCTACTTATTTGTTTTTGCATTTCTGAATTTTCTAAAAGTAATTTATCTATGTACTTATCCTGAACACTGTTCTTTGTTTTTATAGTTTTTAACTCCTCGCTTTGTTTTTCCAATTGGTCTATATTAATTAATGATGTGATGTCCGGTAAGCTATCTTCTTTGTTTGTGATATACAGAGTTAAATTGTTGCTACTTGTAATGTTAAAATCGTCCAGAGATTTAGCCAATTTTCGCCTAAATGTAATTTTATTCATTGAAATATCCATTATTCTCTTGATGTCCAATTTTCAATAATAAATATAAATTAGTCAGTGTTCAATAAGTAGGTAAAAATAAATAATCTTAAATGTGAGTTGATAAAATAAGTATTTTCTAAATTCTTCCGATAATAAATATGTCAATATAAACAATCTTCAATGTCAGTTTGTAAAATAATTACAAAATTCTTGCAATAATAATTATGCGAAATAAAACGTCTTCAATGTCGACAGAAAAATAATTAATTTTTTCAATTATTATGCAACTCAGTAATTTATTTATTTGTTTAGTTATTGGAGTACCAACCACATAAAACCATAATGCAACTAAAGTACCAGAAAACGAATTGTGGAAAAGTTCGAATTCATGAAAGTTGCAACTCAACATCTGTCATTTGAATAACAATCACACGTTTGACATGCGATCCAATTGTAATGTTACTACAACTGAGACGATTTCCGTACCAGAATCGAAGCCCTGGCCTTTCAAATATTAATCGTGATCATTATTGACAAAATCTTTATGTGAAAGAAATATTTAAGTACGTCTAAATCTAAAATGCCGACCTATTGTGAGTGCTGCACATCCGACACTAACAAATTAAACAAGTCTTACACTTACTCAAATCCACGACGGTTTCTAGCAGTCTTCAGCTAACTAACCAACAAATCATCTTCTAAGTCGCTACACAGTTGACAGAGTGGTCGTGTTCGTTGATTGAGGATTGTCGCCACTCTTCTTAAACTGCTGCTTTCCTAGTACACTCATAGAGAGTACCATTAACGGCAGCTTTCACTTGGTCGGTCCAGCGCATCGGTGATTGGGAAGCCAATAAATACAGAACACAAAATTTACACAAACGCTTATGGATTATTGTACCTAGGTAAAAACTAATTGAAATGCTTTACCTTAAAACAACATGCCATTAAATATAGATTTAAAATTATTGGCAAATTGAGCAATATTTCGGTGAACGAAAATATTTTGATGCTAACAGGGTCGGATTTAGTATTAATTGTATAACCACGAAACGGTCACCCATCATGTTCCCGAACATTGCGAGCATTGCTTAACCTCGGATATCGGTCTCGCAAGCACGCTGCCACTAGATCAGTGCCGCTCTCCCAAAGTGTGATGCTTGTAAGTTTTACCATCTAGGCCATAGAGAAAAACTAAATACATCTGAAACGCCTTTAAAATCACGTTTTATATAGAGACACCCCTTTATTTTTTTTTAATGACGATTATTATTATTTGTTTTTATAGGGGCCATAATAACACACATTTTGTGTCTGGTAGTTCAAGTGTCTAGCTATTACGGTTCCGAAGATACAGTCACTAAGAGTTTCAGTGTATGGGTAGCCCCATAGTGGCGGGCGAGATGCCGGTATGGTGACGTCACGCACGAATTCACGCCCCTAATGAAATTATTCTTGCAATCGCAACTTTAAAGTCTCATAACTTTTTTGTTTCTTGAGATATTTCAACATTTTTTTCATCGTTTTGTTTCATTTGACTCAAATTTTTATATTCAACTAGCTGACCCGGCAAACGTTGTTTTGCCATATAAATAATTTTTGTATGTTGTATCATAAAAAATAGAAATAAAAAATTTTGTCTAAAAAATAAAAAAAAATATTTAGGGGTGGACTACCCCTAACATTTAGGGGGATGAAAAATAGATGTTGGCCGATTCTCATAGATACCGGATAAGCACAAAAAATTTCATCAAAATCGGTCAAGCCGTTTCGGAGGAGTATGGCAACGAAAACTGTGACACGAGAATTTTATATATTAGATTGAAAAAACTAATTTTGGAAACTTCCTCATTGACAGTGACATGTTCAATGTCTATACCTCTACAGCCAAAGTTAAAAGAACACATTCTAGTGATACTTAAATCTTCACGCCCGGGCATTAGATCTCGTTGATGTATTATTTACTAGTAGAAATTGTGCCGTAAAATCACAACCCGACACTATTCAATCCACTAGCACTTAAAAACTAGTGTAGCTACTTGAATTTTTAAAACCTCCGAACGCAAACACATAAAATAGCGATTGGAATGCCGGTACAACATTATATTTGCAGTCAGGAACGGCGAGTTCCAGTACAAAATGTTCGGGAGTATTGTGTTGCCAACGGCAAAATGTAAATTTGCCCTGGATTTACACTCGCGTGCATTTGGAAGTGCCAACTTTACGATCTAGCTTCGTAATCGATGGGGTACGTGAGCTGTTTGCGAATGTCGGCTGCACTAAGTGTAAATATGATGAGAACTTAAGATTTCATAGCGCGTTATAAAGTTTATTGCGGTTGAACGTTATAAATTCGAATTTAATTTACTCGGTCGTTGGTGAGTTAATCCTCGTTCGGAAGCAGGCCTCGGTGATCTATAGAAACGCACATATATTCATTATTTCTTCAGTTACTTCAAAACTATCTTCCTTAATATGAATTTTTCCAACATCGCTGCCACTGTTGGGAATGGTGTCCATAAGGCTGGCTGCATTCCCCCGCTGGATGGCTACCCCTATACGTTGGGCCGAGCATTGAGCTACCCCTGCGCTCACCAGTTGAACTAATTAAATCAGATTAAATTAGAGCCTTATGGGCACCATTCCCAACAGTGGCAGCGATCTAGGGGATATTTGTACATATAGATTTTTAGATTAGGGTTGTAGGTTAATTTAATTCTAGTTAGATAATTAAGTTTATATATTTAGTTCGTGGCCACTCACTGTGGGCCTTATAAGAAAGCTCACTGTTACCCAAAGGGCAATGGAAAGAGCTATGCTCGGAGTTTCTTTGCGCGATCGAATCAGAAATGAGGAGATCCGCAAGCGAACCAAGGTCACTGACATAGCTCTGAGGATTGCCAGACTGAAGTAGCAGTGGGCAGGGCACATAGCTCGAAGAACAGATGGCCGATGGGGCAGTAAAGTTCTCGAGTGGCGACAACGTACCGGAAGACGCAGCCTCCTACAAGGTGGACCGAAGACCTGGTAAGGATCGCAGGTACCAGCTGGATGCGGAAAGCACAGGACCGGCCTTTGTGGAGATTTCTGGGAGAGGCCTATGCCCAACAGTGGGCGTCTTCTGGCTGATATGATGATGATGATGATTATCTAGTTTGTTATTTTTGTTTGTATGCCTTTTTCCAATATAAGTATTTTTCCAAGCTTCTCCCTGTGATCGCGATCTCACTCACACTCGTACCGCGTAACTCTGATTGAACGCCGGCATCTTATTCGATTGCGATTGATGTCTATCCCTATCGATTAGAACCCGGTACCTCCTTACGAGTCGGATACCATAACCGCTTGGCCACCGACGCTCCAATCACTCCGTCCTGCGAGTCTATTGTCTAACTCAGTTGCTAATTAAATTTGACATTAAATAATTGCCACTGGCTATAGCGTCAACAAAATTAAAGTGGTGTAAGATTATTTTATGTCAATTTCCGTTGTCCACTGATCTCATTATCTGGCTGGCTATCTAGCCAATAGCCCAAATAGCAATTGAGAGCGTCGGTGGCCGAACGGTTAGAGTGTATGACTCGTAACCCAGAGGTCCCAGGTTCGTATCCCGCTCCGGCCATGTACCAATGACTATTTTCTGAGTTATGTACATTAGTTGAATACTAACCGATGCTCTTACGGTGAGGGAAAACATCGTGATGAAAACCTGCACATTTAGGCGACTGCATGTGTAACCATGATCCAATCTGGTCAGTTTTCCTTGTTAGCAGGGTCATGGAGGTCAGACGGCAGTCGCTCCACTGTAATTACCTGACCTGCCAAATTCTGGATCATGGTCAAGGCGGACCCCGGGCCCTTGTGCGCGAGAGCACAACCGGGACATTAACGCCAATGATGATGATGATGATATCTAGCCAATAGCCCGGCTGGTAACCAAACGAAATAGATTCAAACATCAATCGCGATTGCTGTGAGATCAAACTGCCACAATTACAAACAATATTTGCATGTTGTCCATGTGTTTGTGTACGTCATTTGATCCCATCAAAGCTAACGCTCGACATGCCGATGCATTACTGCGGGACAAACTTTCAAATGCAGTCGCAAAAGTTCGGTGGCCAAAGAGTTTTTGGAGCGGACGACCGCAAACGTAACTTGGCCAAAGTTTACATAGCATCACACCGGTTTGCATTGCAGATTGGTCAGTGAAAATGGAAATTCTGGTTGTCCGATGACCTTTAGTCTTACTAATGTATGGAGTGATTCAGTTAGGGTTATCAATAGGGTTCGTTGGGTTATTGTTTTGTTTATAAAACCTTTTTTTGTAGATAAAAATGAAGAATTTTGTATGAATAGTACGAAACATGTACTTTACCTACCTACCCAAGGTATACAAGAATTAACATTTGTAGATTTTATATAATACTATTGTTTTATTTTTCAATGACGTTGTATGTTGACTTACTGTATGCAATTGGAAAAAACCGGCCAAGACGTGAGCCACGTAAAGTTAGGGTTCCGTGGTTGCCTGTCAATATACATGCATAAAAGAGAGCTTTTTGATACGTATTAAAAACATATTACAAAGTTACAAAAACACATATCTCCTATGTAATATGTATGAAATGCAACTACAACAATAAACGGAGTATAATCGTCCGTATCTAATGATTGTGTTGACTTACAAGTTTTTTTTTTTTACTACTCAAAGGGATTGCAGACCTGTGTATTTCATATTAATTTCATTTAATACCTCCACGTGTTTATAAGAAAAAGGATCTTTACACACGAACGAACCAACAACGAAGTGAACTATCAGGGTACCGCTTTTTTTCGTTTGAGGAACCCTAAAAATTTATTTTCATACAATAAAGTTTGCAAAATCTAATAAAAATCCCCAAAATTATATCGACTAGAATGGATTGACATATTTTATTCACATGAGTTTTCACACAGTAATTTTCGTTGTAGATAATATATGGTATTTTCCTCAGTGCCTACGGTCCCCCAAAGCACGGAACCAATTTAACTACTAAACAAAAATCTCCCTCCGCGTCCGTCTATCAAATATTTAAACATAATCATACCGGTTATGTAATTACTCGGGTCCCTATGGGAAACACCATGTAAGGCAGGTGTGGTAAACATTTTAGTAACCACAGCAAGTTTTTGATTTTCGTATTATGTAAGCTCAAGAACGTTGCCTTTAATTAAAAAGATAAGTTGAAATTCCTGTATCAAATGACGAGTTAAATGACGTCTAGCGCATATTAAAAGAATAAAGCTTATATTTGTTATACTAAGCGACAACCGATGAAAGTCCATCCATAATATCAATAAAACTAATAATTACGCCTGATGTAAGTTATTGTAAAATTTGCTAGACTCAGTCCCTGATTTCACTGAATATAATCGTGCAAAATATTACCTAGTTGAGTGTTAGTTAACTATGTAGTTACTCTCTGGGCTGTACATGGTACAAAAAGGAGTCTCACGGGTAAACATCCATAGTACCTATTTCAAATACCTTTAAGTCTTCACTAATGTACAAACGGTATTTTAACTTTTAAACTAAAATAATATAAAAATAAATAAAGTTCCATTATGAATACACAGGTCCTTTTAAAGTACTACATATTATAAAGATTTAAAAAAGGAACCTTATGGTTTCAATCGCTTTCAGATTATCGCCGATGATATTAAACTTTGAGCCAAAGGCTATCCACCCCTGCCGTAGAGGGAAGCTGATGTACACAAGTTAGTTACATAATCAAATCAAGTATAATATTAATTGTATACGAAGTTGACTTAATTTTGCTTTGAAATTGCTTCCCCTGTTCAAATTTTGATTGTTAGCAACCTAATTTTGTTGACAACCCTTTAATTTGACTTTGATCGGGTCAATATGCTTTAGCAAAATGATAACTTAAAGGATTTTGTTATTCAAGGTTCGTTAATTGAACTGCAAAATACTCGACATTGATTCATATGGACGTCGCGAGTTGAAAGTTTTCTAAAATTGTTAACCCAAGCATGCCTTTTTTATATATAGAATTGAAACTAACTACTAAACTATTCACCGATTTTGAAAAGCGGACACGCCACCGATGTCAGATAATGGGTGAATTTTACACAGTGATGTTTTAAAACTATAAGGTAGTTTTAAAAAGTTACAAAGTGCAAAAATCACTCTAATGCGTTTATTACACATTTCTAAATTCAGTGACTGAATTCAGAAACAAAAAGCGTGAGAGCAAAACAAAGTGGAATGCATTGCTCATAGAATAAGGTCCATTTTTGTATCACTTATATTAAGTCACGCGTCGCTCCGCTTTTTAAAAATCCAAGATACGAAAATAGACTCCACTTTGATTTGCTCTCACGCTTTTTGTTTCTGAATTCAGTCACTGAATTTAGGAATGTGTAATAAGCGTATTACTCAATACTTAACACACTCTACTTATAATTTTGTAATATTATAAGGCTCCCCACCTGACCTGACCTCCTTGACCCTGTTACTAGGGGAACCTGACCAGATTGGATCATGGTTACACATTCAGTCGCCTGAATATCCCCAAATATCCCCAAATATTTTCTAATATACTAAACCGATTTTAATGAAACATAGCTATAACTATCTCGATTAAACTTTATTTTAAATAAAGGAAACTGCATCGAAATTGGCCCATCCGTTCGGGAGCTACGGTGCCACAAACAGACACACAGCTCCACACACACACAAAGCCACAAATACACAAGTCTAACCTATTTTACTTTTTTTTTTACTTTATTTAGAAACAAACAGTCGTTTACACAAATACTACATTGCACCAGATTATTAAATAGACCTAAAGTTTCCTATTTCATTTACAAATTTTGGTAGTTAATAGCTAACTGTTGCGACTGACAACAACGTTAAGTACAATACATTAATTACTACAATGAGCAGTTTTCCAATAGGTATCTTAAGCATTACTAACCACTCACTAGATGGCGCCCCGACAATTTTGGTAATTGATAATCGCTTGAAATAGGTTCTTAGCAAAGAGGGTATAAACACTGGGTACGTTGTTTTGGATAATATTGTATTTGTCAATAGTTTTCACCCATTTTAGAGGTTGTAATAATAATGGAATATAGTGCCAACTCATACAAATATTTCTTTGTATATTTCGTTCAACCTTTAACAGTTATGTTTATATTAATAAACATTTTATTTTTATGTTTAGTATTAGTTGGCTGCATGAAATCACTGCCACCATCATACATATTAAATAAAGATTACCAAAACTGTAGGAGCGCCATCTATTGATGCTTTTTGAAACCAACTGACAATACCTACTGGAAAACTCCTCATTATGCTAATAAATGTTATACACGATGCTTACATTAACAATTTGTGTCTTAGCTTGTTTTTGTATTGTAACAGCTGTGAAATGAACTAATAAATAAATAAATAAATAAACAGATCGTTTGCAGAGATGTCGATATCATTCAGCGAAACATTATAACACCGCGCGGTTCTGATAAACGAATTTTGTGCATAGTTTGTGGTACAGTGCTCAATATAAAATGTGTCTTTAGAACGTGAGGAGATGCGATATAGACTCATAACACCCCTTTTTTCGTCGGGGCTCTAAAACAATCATCATCATCACCACAGCCCGTAACAGTCCACTGCAGGACTTAGGGCCTCTCCCACGAAAGGGGAGGGTATTGCCATAATCTCCACGCTTGGCAGGCGGGTTGGAGATCGCAGTGTTTAAATATAACAATGGAAAATGCTGCTGCCCATTTGCCAGACTACGGAGACTCTTGATCTTTTGCTTCGAAAACATTAGTCGCCTTGTACGACACCTATGAGTGTAAAGAGTTGGTGCTATTCTACTCAGCCGGACACCACACGGCCAATCTAAAACAATGCACGTCAACAATTCAATCTGACCGCCAACCAATATTCATGTCACACTGCACGACGGATTTCTATGGAGACCCGCGGAGCGTTACAAGCCAGTTTGCAATGCAGATGGCTCACTGCAATGCAAATACTAATAGATGCCGGCCATTGTGTGTGTAGAGGACAAAACACGGACGGCCCCAAATTGAATTTTCATAGATACGCCGGGTATCTGTCGAGGTTTGGCCGTTTATGCCTTTATAATGCGCCGGCTAATTCTCTTTGCCAGTTTCGAGGACGTGGCGGTGAGGCTCGCGGTCGGGGTTGGGTAAAGTGTAGCTTGACTATGAAAAGCTGATGAGGAGGTTTTTTTCGAATCCTATTCTGTCCTAGTAATCTGACTATATCCTACTATATTAAATGTCTACACATAGTAAAAAACAAAATCGCTTCCCTCCGTTTGTTCCTATGTATGTATCTATGTACGCTTAGATATTTTACTACGCAACGAATTTTAATGCAGTTTTCAACAATAGATAGAGTGATTCATTGATGAGAGGAAAGTATATATTATAAACAAGAAAAAAAGGTAAGATAGGGGTAAAGTACACGGACGAAGTCGCGCCGGGTCCATTAGTAATATTATAAATGCGAAACTTTTTAAGTGTTATAATTTTATTTTTAAATTTTTTTTTCTTTTAATTAAAATACATCCTCAAAACTATGGGTGGCTTGCACCAAATCAGTCATCGCATTTAAACACGCAATCTTATACAAAATGACGTTAAACATAATTTTTTAATGTCTTAACAATATGATGCAAGCTGGGTTCATCAACAATACACCACTATGTAATTTTTCACAGACCAATTCGTCACATATTCCATCAACCACACCATTTCCGAGGGGTAGCTAACCCATCGAAAACCAACCATCACATTATTAAACTCCGCTCCCTCCACAGGAAACTCCCAAGATAATGTACGGTGTTCGCAACAGATTATCACAGGTATCAATGTTCTGGTGATTAACAGGACTATAGTCGACTAATGTGGCTGCATGAGTAACGCGAGCGGGCAGGTAACGCAATCATCTGCTTTAATGACGTCGTTAACTTGCGCACTTGTGCCGTTGAGCTAACGCGTCGCGTGAGGATTGTACGGGATAGCGCGGTAAGTGGGAATTTGTGATACGTAACTTGTATGTTAGGGTTTAGGGTTCAAGTGCTTTTTAGCGGTGAAGGGTAGCCGCCAATGTTTGTACGCGAAGATGTGAAGGCAGCGTTCTAGACCTCACTCCGCGGGACTCACAGAAGATCAGCGCCTCGGCTCCGGCCGTGGCTCATGCTGAGTGAGGTCCTTTTGTTGACAAGGTGTGCCACAGCACAGCAATTCCGAATCGATATATTAATTTTGTAATTTGGTACATATGTTTTTTATTTGTATGATTATTGTTTATTTTATATTATGTGATTGTTGTAATGTGGTGTCCTTGTTAATCAATAAATATCTTTCATTTCATATCTTTCATTTCATTTCATTTCAAGGCGGAAAAGGGTAGCTATCTATCTGACCGAGTGTTGTGACCACGGGATCAGGAGTCCGACAGTTGATCGTCGGAAGTAGTATTTATGCCGCTGAAGATGGCACACTTCTCTGGTGCGAAGTAGGAACGGTCAGCGCCATATGTGTGGAAATTGTGACGCGTATTAAAGTATGTATGTTAGGCTTTAGGGTTCAAGTGCTTTTTGGCGGTGAAGGGTATAGGTAGCCACCAATAGGAAGGCGGAAAAGGGTAGTTATCCACCTGGCCACCCGCCCAGTTGGATAAGATGAGACCAGGGGACCAGGAGTCCGACAGTTGATCGTCGGAAGTAGTATTTATGCCGCGGAAGTTGGCACACTTCTCTGGCGCGATGTAGGAACGGTCAGCGCCACCTATATGCGGATGCAACCTTAGATTCGTAATGTGAGTATTATTGAGTTTCCCTATTAAAGCGATACATGTCGCTCCAGCTGTATGAAAATATTGACGAATGTGGAAGAAGAGGGGTTTGTGAGAAGGACCGCAGTAAGTGGAATAATTTGGTCTCCGCTCACTACTACGGAAAGAAGGCGTGAGGTAATGATTGTATGTCCAGCTGTGGCTAGTTTAATTTAATACGTACATATTTATTTATTTATTTAATAGTTTATTGCACACAACAATGGTAACAAAGATATGGCAAATATATACATGACACAAAAGGCACTACTTATATCTAAAAATAAATTTCTTCCAGCAGGCTTACAGCGAAGAGAACGTGATGACTTGAAGCAGTTTAAAACGTATACATCGGATATAATTACAAAACAAAGTCCCACGCCGCGCCTGTCTGTCTGTTCGCGATAAATTCAAGAACTACTGAACAGATTTTCATGCGGTTTTCAGCAATAGACAGAGAATTCATAAAGAAGGTTTAGGTGTATAATTTGTTAAGGTTCAGCCGGGTCGGGTCGCTTATTAAGTGATATTTTTGTCAAGATGTTATGTTGTAATAAAATAGCACCAGAGTATATTTTTCCACTTTGAGATGCTGTACAATGCCAATAATCCAGACACACCTTGATATCTTTCTGGGGCGAAAAATTGACAGTTTTCTATTGTGTTCACTTGAATATCCAAACCTCTTACAGCATGGGTGCTTGGACCATTGTATCGTCTAATTTTTCCTCAAAAATATTATTTTTAATCCTATACAAAGCTCACTAGCGCCCCAATACACGTTCCCCGCCTTGCTAAAAGGGGTCGCGCGTTTCCACTAACCACTCAGCTCCATCAGGGCTCGTCCCAGTTATTATCACGCGACTGTTAATGTTTAAACTGGCAGTTTGGGCGGGGCACCACTAGGCTGCGTTGGTTGCCCAGACTTACATTATTTTACTCTATGCTTGGTTGCCATGAATTTGGCAGCAAGGAGTCCGTCCAGACGTTTGCGGTCGAGTTTTTTTTGTTGTTGTTTGAAGGAATAGCTTTGTCTGCGACTCCGAGAAATTCGAAAGATCGTTCCATACCCGTTCCTGTGGGAGCTAATTTGGATTTCGGGATAAATTTTATTTATTTATTTATTTAAAAACTTTATTGCACTAAAATTAATACAATTGGCGGACTTAAAGCCATCAAGGCTTTATCTACCAGTCAGCCAGTAGGCCATGCGTAAAGCGAAAGAGTAGGTTATTATATATATAATAATTCATAATTCATAATATATATTATAATGTATATAATTATAGGCTATGTGTTATTCTGGGCTAAAAGCTTCAGTACTGCCACATTTCATCAAAATCCGTTCAGTCTTTGCGTGAAGGAGTAACAAACATCCAAAGATCCATCCATCCATGCAATCTTGCGCATTTATAATAGTAGTAGGATAGGATTTTTACATAATAAGCTATGAAAGACATCACAATTGAAATAAATAAAGAAGAAAGGTCAGCTCAACAGTTGCCTAAACTGGCGAGCATCATTTTGGGTAAGAAGTTTCCGTCAAAGTATGTATAGGTATTTCCATAAGTAATACGTAAGTGTATTTTCATCAATGTACGCAGGTCCGTTGTTACTACGTCCCCTTGCAGCTGATTCTGAGGTACATTTTCCGGTTAATATTTCTAAATACATGATTTTAGAAAGTTATCAAACAAATTTTGTGCTTTGCATCTATCGCACATAATAAGATAACTTTCATAAAATAAAGTGCATGACGTTTCTCACGCCTTGAACCACAAGCCACGTTAATAAAGCCTCAAAACATTAAAGCCCATGTCCACATGCCTGCTGCAGACGTCCACGAAGACTATCCCATTAACTCCCCCTCACAATCATCTAATGCGTATATCAAATTGCGCAGGTCAAGGAGCAAGGGAATAAAACACACCGCCGCCCGACCAACACTTATTACGGACGAGCACTCGAATTATTACCGTGCGGTAATAACGCGTAATATTCGGCACGCGTCCGGTAATAGTCTGGTAATATTCGGCAATATTTTAAGGCGACACTTGCGACCAGCGGAATGGGCAATAATCAGATACCTCACAGATGCCTGCTTGTGGGGCAAAGAGTGGGGAGTCGGTGCGCAGAGGGGATAGTGTTTTTAGGCGAAGTTAATGCGTAATCGCTTAGATATTGATGAAGTACAGTTTGTGGATATCATAGCATAATATTCCTTATCCACGCAAGAATCTCAATAGGTGTTAAAAGACATAATAATCCGACAAAATAGCTAGTTCTTTCTTAACTTAACATTTTACTACTTATTTCAGGCGGAACCCAATTAACTTTTCAGGATCAAAAGTACCATATATTAAGCTACTCGGAAATAAAGAAGCTTCATGATAGTAAAAATCGGTTCGTAGTTTTGGATATTACCCTAACGTATAAACATATAAACATTACCTCTGATATAAACCATTATAAGAACACACTTCATGTATGAGGAGCGTATGCTACACAAATTAAAAAAGTAATGGCTGCGTCATGGTCGACTCAGCTTGGGTCGAAGAGCACAACGCTAATATTCTGATATAGCCATAGGTAGGGTTAGGAAGAAGCGAAAGAAGTTTATCAGGACTGTAGCAAGTCGGATTTACTGCCAAATCCTAGAGGCAAATACTGAATTCCTCGAGAGGAATACTGACAAGTATGTTTTTAACTTTTTGCACCGTATCGTTTATCGCGGCCAATATTAGTAGCTGCAGTGAGGATTTAGGCAACTGTAGATACATTTAAGCAGGTACTACGGCCAAAATGTCCCCGTAGGTATATTCTTACAAGTATATATATTATTTGCTCTTGGCAAAGACCGCTGTTTGCGACTAGTGTAAGTAGTAGATAGCAGTGAGAATTCAGGCAACTGCAGATACATTAGTAATTAGGAACTACAGCCAAAAGATCGCTGTAGGCATATTCTCAAAAGTATGTATATTCTTTCGCCACACTCTTTGCCCGCGGCCAGTATCAGTAGAAGATAGCAGTAAGGATTCACACAACTGTAGACACATTAGCACGTAATTAGGCAAAAAATAGGCATATTTTTTCCTTTCTTCCGCCATATTCTTTGGCCGCGACCAACTCAAGGGCGCATGACGGATGGCGCGCGAGTGCGGTCGAGTCGCGTGACAAATGCGGCCGCGCGCGACCGCTGGTTGCGACGTTGCCAAATGGCGACCCGTGACGGGTGTCTATCCGGCCAGTACAAGAAGTAGGTAGCAGTGAGGATTCTGGCATCTATAAATACATTAGTACGTATGTAGATACAAAATGTCCCTCTAGGCATATTCTTACTTTCCTTTCTTCTGCCATATTCTTTGGCCGCGACCAACTCAAGGGCGCATGACGGATGGCGCGCGAGTGCGGTCGAGTCGCGTGACAAATGCGGCCGCGCGCGACCGCTGGTTGCGACGTTGCCAAATGGCGACCCGTGACGGGTGTATATCCGGCTGGCTGGTTATTAATCAACGTTCGGGACGACGATTGGCCGGTTTAATGCTACTGGGTTAGGAAGTGAAGATATTTTATACCACTAAGGTGGCAAAGAAGCTTACGGCCTACCTGATGGTAAGCAGTCATCGCAGCCTATGGACGTTTGCAGTACCAGGGGCATCATCCACGCGTTGCCGATCCTGTAAAACAATTTTACCCCTTTCTTGATGAACTCCATGTTGTACTCTCCAGGGTAAACCTCTGCAGGTAGTTCATTCCACAACCTTAGTGTGCGTGAAAGAAAGTTTATTTTAGATCCGCACAGTTCGCGGCAAATTTGTCTCCAAGGTGTAAGGATGTACTTCCCTGTCGGTGGCCAGTGGTGCGATGATAGAATAGGTTGAATAGGTTCTTGAGTAATTTTTGTTGGTACGCCGACTCATCATGTTGTCTTCACCTCATTAGGAGCGGAAACTGGAAATTCGATAATGTCGATAGCATACACGTTATTCTATAATAATAGGATATGTAATGCCGGGCTGGTGAACGGGTCGGCGGTTTTGGTGTGCAGAATCCATTATGCCAATTTTCATCCACATCTCAAATGTTAGTTATATTTTGATAACATCTTTGCCCTCCTTTCGAATTTCATATTGGACCTATTCTCCATTCATCTGAGGTTGTCATAGGCTAATTGCCCATTGAATTTGGAAAAAGAAATTCTTTCGGCAAAGATAATATTATAACAGAGAACAGATGAACGGTTATGCTACGATCAAGATAATTATGATAGAATAGAAATAAGATCGAGAAAATCTCTGAGTCTCACACCTGCATTTATTCGGCCACACACTGGGTGACAATTCGGGATACACACGGTGTTATTTTTCACTAAACAGTTAAATCTGATCGTGTGTAGTGTCTAAAGTACAGTATGTAAGTATTTAATTCTTTTTCATCGCAAGTCGATTGAAAAACATTATATGTACTTGTGTGCATTGGTATTGGTGAGGTTCTCAGAGCCATACTTAATCTATTAACAATTGACACGACAAGAATATTAGTAATTAATGTAGTTACTTTTCTACCCTGGGTACTTGACTATTGCACTTATTATTTAATCGATTGAGCATCAAGTAATTCCTACCAACAGGAAAGCATTATTAGTATTTTCTACTGCACGTGGCGCTCAACGAATTAAAATAAACAATACCTAAATAGGTTATCGATTAAAAAACCAACCCCTGGCAACCATTATGCAAACAAACGATCCCTCTGCCAATAGAACGCAATACGCACAAGGAGTATTACATAAAACTACCGCCCGACTTCCCCCAACGTTCGAATTCCGAACGGGAAAATTTCCCACTATGGGAAAAATACCAGTAATTGTCTATGGCAGGGATTATTTATGGTTTTTGCGCAATTTTTATGGCCTCCTGTATTTAACGTGTCTGCGGCAAACGATTACCGGAGAGGTATGATGTCTGTCGCGCCCTGTGTGTAGAGCTGAGGGTCGGCCATCGATCATAAAGGCTGTAACGGAGTCGGGCGAGTGTGTCAGTGGAGCGCTTTGGTGTGTCAAGTGAATAAAGGTCCCAAAACATTGAGACGTATGACTTAGAATCATACTTATCACACGCAATGTTGTATACGGTTTGTATATTTCTAAAATCTTATATTGTCGTACAAATACATAAACTAAACAAATAAATAAATAATCTGTGTTTATCATATCCACCGAACTAAGTTTAAGTGTACACTTTTGGTACCTGCAATTAAGTTAAACCTGTTCCTATGACTCCAAGGTTTGCTGGTAGAAAACTCAATTAATGAGTTAAGCTCGCCTTTGTACATCTCTGTTACTGTACTGTATAATTATGTCATGTTTGTGTACAATAAAGAATAAAGATAAAGATAAATTTAAGAGTCTATTTTAGTGATAGTAATAGCACAATAGTATAGTCCCACCACCACTTAATCAATATTGTCATATAAAATATCATATAGTCAGGTCAACAACTAATTAATTGAAAGACTATACATCGGAGAATATTCCGAGAAACAAATTGTTTTGGTACCACCGTTACTTTTCCGGCAGTGAACTCGCTGACGATAAGGGATAAATTTTATCCACTTCGTTTGGTTGCCTGGTGCAGTAATGTACGTGCATCGCGAAACTTTTTACCGTGCAAGTGCAAGATGTAGTATGACAAAGTAATGTTTTTATTGCCTAGGGAGGCACACGATGGAAAGCAGTCACCGTCGTCCAGGACATATGTAACCTAAGGGGAGCGGATACGGTGCCGGCCTTTGAGGTACTTGTAGGCATGCCTTTTGAAAAATCCTATGTTATACTGCAAAGACTTTAGGAGGGAGCTCATTCCATAACTTGCACGGGCGCGGTAAATAGGCTAGCGAGTTATTCCTTTCCGTTCTATAAAAGTCTACAGAACCATCTACGTTAATGTTCAGAAAAACACTGTTCAACTGTTCACAAATGTTCATAATCAGTTTAAAAATGGGTAATATCAGCGCCAGCAATTTCCAAAACACATACCACCCTCGCTGCACCACATAGCCACACGTTGCAGAAGTGGTGCGGATAGAAATGGGGTGTATTTATATTAAATTACAGCCAGTGCAAGGCAATAACACTAGTTACGGCGGTAGGGGAAGCGTGTTAAGCCACCATGAATGGGAGCAAATGAGAGTGTTCTTCAGTGAGTTTTATATCCACCTTCTTGGCTGTGGACGACATCTTTTCCGACGAGTATGGCCGAGTGGTGTCCGGCAGAGTAGAATAGCACCAACCCCTTCCACTCGTGGGTGTCGTACAAGGTGACTAATGTTTTCGAGGCAAAATATCTTAGAGTCTCCGCAGGCTGGAAAATGAGCAGCAGCGTTTTCCATTGTTATATTTACAACACTGCGATCTCCAACCCGCCTGCCAAGCGTGGAGATTATGGCATTAACCTTCCCTTTCGTGGGAGAGGCCTTAAGTCCTGCAGTGGACTGTTATGGGCTGTGATGATGATGTATGAAAGGTGTGTGTGGAGGTGATGGTGACGCGAACTGGTAGAAATGGATGCATATGTCAGGATCATAGCGATGGAACAGTAGTTTTTACGGGAAAATAATGTTTCAGCTTTGAGTAGGTAATACTCCTACCCCGAGCTTCCGAGTTCGAACCCAGTTCGAATGACTCTTTACTAAGTTATGTACATTAGTTGAACACTAACCGATGCTCTTACGGTGAGGGAAAACATCGTGATTCATCAAGTTCAGGCGACTGAATGTGTAACCTGGTCAGGTTTCTCTGTTAACAGGGTTACGGAGGTAAGATAGCAGTCGATTCTCTGTAATTATCTAATTACCAGATCAACCAAGTTTAGATCATGGTTAAAGCGGACCCCGGGCCCTCGCGCGCAAGAGGACATTAACGCCATTAACGCCAAGATGATGATGATGTTACATTTTCTACAGAAAGTAACAGCAACAGTAGCTCCCCCTTGACACTGTTGATAGGCCTCGTGTACACCTGACTGGGCTTTATTTTTTTATATCACTATAGTGGCAAACAAGCTTACAGTCTGCCTGATGGTGCGCAGTCACCGCAGCCTATGGACGTTTGCCATACCAGGGGCATCACCCACGCGTTGCCGACCCCGTAAAAACCATTTCACCCCTTTCTCGAAGAACTCCATGTTGTACTCTCCAGGGAAAACCTCTCCGTGTGTTCATTCCACAACCTCAGTGTCCATGGGCGGTAGGTTATTTGGTTCCTTTGGAGTCTTATACTAATGTTTGGCAGTTCGATGTGCTGTTGACTGTACCCGATAACTTCCCACCCGCCATCGATCGGATCCCCTCGTTCGCTACCGACTCATGATCGGTTATTGCCCTTGATACGATTCTAAATTGTCAGAACCACAGACCTCACAATCAGGAAATCTAATGTCTACAAGACCAATAGAGTCACGTCCAACCGTAACGCAATAACATCCCGAGACAAAACAATGTAAGTAAGAAATCAAATAAATTCGCAACGAACATATTGAGATAGACCGACGTTAATGGAGTTACAGAGTTCATTGTTTGCCCAAAGTTATTATCTTTCTCGTAGATACTCGGAAAATATGCCGCCGAAGACAATATTTTCGGTTATCTTGCCAGTAATTTATGCGAGAACTTGTCGAAACTTGGTCACTTAAAGGCGGACGATCGGAGTTACAGATGTCGATTGTGATAAAATCATACTTTTCTGCGTTGGACAATTTTCGTTGTTTATTTACTTATTGCCCTTTTCCTTCGGGTCGTTTGCGTTTGTTTACTGCGGTTGCTTTTTCTGATGTTGCTATTATTGTTAGATAAAAGCCAAGGCCTATCTCGTAAATAATCAATTATTGTTACGCTTTCTCTGTCATGCCTTATAGAAACATTTTTACTAGAGAAATCAATAGTAGGTATGTATAACGGCTGTTTTTTTAGACGCGGAGAAGTTACAATAAAAAAAAAAAAAAAAAAGTATTTGGTATAGTAGCTAGTAAAACTAGCTATATTGGAAAGATAATTTTATGGCATTTTTGTTTAAATATGATTTCGGTCATGTGGCCATCGTGTGTTAATTAATTTAATAATTCAAGTGAGCTTCATCGCCGAATAAAATGTTGTATATAAAAATAAATTAATATCAATGAATAATTTCACTTTAAAAAATCACCCTATAGATCTAGCTGGACTCCTGCATTGCATTTAGGTTACGATCTCGGATCTTCTCGTCACCTCTATAATAAGCATTTATCCTGTGAGGTAAGTATCACAACTATAAGAACAAAAGTATTTGTTTGGGTGTCTGATAGTATGTATGCTAAACCTGACATGTTGTCCAAACAGAGATCACGTACCTAATTCGTACAAATGTCTCAAAAGGATGTAGGTTACTTCCTTCCACACTAGGGAAGCGGTTGGTAAAAGCTAATCTTGTTTCATACATTTTATGAAACAGGTGATATGTTTTCGTTATTTCAGAGTTGGTGCCATTGTAAGTGTAAATATAGCATTACCTTTCCCTGTCTAGTCCTAAATATATATGTATTTATGTATGTATATTATTTTATAAATTATTGTATAATTATGCATGTACGCATTCATTATATATTTAAGCTTGTATGTATATGTGTATGTATTTAGTAACATAATTATTTTTATTCTGTACTGTGCACATCGTATCTGCGTTTCTTATGTAACATCTCACTTCTGTAGGCCTGCTGGAAGAAATTTCTTTTTAGAAATAAGTTGTGCCTGTTGTATCATTTATAATTGTGTTTTTACCTGTATGTTTTACTGTGTACAATAAATAGTTAAATAAATAAAATAGTTAAATAACTTATAATGGATCGACCGCTTTCGTCGCGGTTTCCTGTGTTTGAAAGCCAGTTTCATCAAGATAGTTCTTGACTTTGTTTCATTAAAATCGGTTTAGTAGTTTACTTTTTATAATTATACATCACTAACTTGTAAGTAAAATTTTGCTAATGTGTCTTGTAGACTTGGTACAATTATATATTTTTTTGTATATGAAATAAACTCGCTTCGTGTATTTTATATAATAACGGGGTCCAAAATAATCTAAAAAGTGACATAGCATCAACTGTATAAACTGAAATAAAAAACAATCATGTAGAAAAGCGGGACTCACGGAAGATCAGCGCCTCGGCTCCGGCCGTGGCTCATGCTGAGTGAGGTCCTTTTCTTGACAAGGTGTGCCACAGCACAGCCATTCCAAATCGATATATTAATTTTGTAATTTGGTACATATGTTTATTATTTGTATAATTATTGTTTATTTTACATTATGTGATTGTTGTAATGTGGTGTCCTTGTTAATCAATAAATATCTTTCATTCATTTCATTCATTCAAAAGAAAAAATTGAAATTTATGTACCTATACTTGATTCTTTCCCGAAGTTTTTCTGTCGTTGAGGTTATATGCAGGGATATGAATAAAATCCAAATGTTGTAAATAGCAAAGAACGACTCGCTACTACAACAAAATACGACGCATTTAATTTCAATAGCGACATGAAGAATGTGTCTGGCTAAAATTAAATAAAACTTTATAGCAGAACAAAGAACCATAGAGTTACAATGACAATGGCGCAGACAGCGCGTGGCTTTGGTGCGGCGTACGTGGCTTGTACATGGTCGTACAGTCGGTCCTCTAAACTTATCTCCCCAGTCTTATTTTGTATTGGTGGTTTTGAATGTGCACATCATAGAGTCCGCTAAACAGCCACTTTGTGATAGGAATCATTGTTTTGTAGGCATCTTCTTTGATTTAACGGTTGATTTTTACGTAATAGCTTTTGCTTAGACATTGGGATTTCCAAATCTTGTAAGTTAATTATAAAAATTTAACACGTCATATAATTTACTAGTGGTTATTTTAGTATTTACTTAATTTTATAAATACACAATAGTAAATATCTACTGATCGTTGGTCTGTGACCATTTTACTTCTTTAAGTGTATGTAAAAATTTTTGCCTTACCCATATTTTGCAAGATACTAATACAAGGATTGTTTCTTTTCATGTAATACAGCAGAAAAACAGGCAAGCGGGCCGCCTGAAGGAACGTGGTCACTGCAGGCTATGAATATCAGCAACACCATGGGCGGTACCAATGCGTTGCCCGCCTCTAAAGGGACCTCTAATCTAATATACGTCTTGAACGATCCCATGTCATAGTCCAAAAGAAACACTGTGGCTGGGAGCTCATTGCACATCTCAATCGTACGAGCGAGAAATGTTCTTTCGAACCTTCGAGTTGACACCACTAGAGGGTTTACGTAATGGGGTTGAGAACCCAGCCCGCGGCGGGTGGTGTAATGCCGGAATTGTGCTATGGGCACCAGATCAAAGAGTACCTCAGAACACTCCTTATTGTACATTGTATTGAAATATTATTTACTCGTATTACGTGTATGGCCCAGCCACATAATGCGCGCTGCCAAACCACCAATGTGCCTTGAAAAGTGTCAGGGAAGCGACTGTACGCAGCTTGTACGTGCATAAATCGTCGCGTACACAACTCGTTTGCGCGTAAAATGGAAAGTCTGCACTGGCTGTCGTCTGCACTGGAATTGTATTCGCGTTTATGTTGGGATCAGATTATTTTGTACTGATACGATTAAAGGCTTAAATGTTCGCTGGATCGCGTGATTGTGAAACCGTTTTGTGTGATGAACGGTGTGAAAGTGACATGACACTGTGATAAAATCCACATTTTACTGTGATAATTATCACATGCCCACGCATTACGTCGGTTGATTAGGGATTCCTATTTTTTTATAATGTTAACCTATTCTTGTATAGGTTATATCTACACTAGCTGTCCAGTGGGTGAAATATTCTACTAACATTCTACTGTCCCGCAGGATCCTGTAACTTCTTCGAGACAGGACAGAAGGCAGCATATCGGTCTACCTAATCAGTATATAAGGAGCTAACATGGCTTTGTGCGTCTATAAAGACGCTAGCTCATCTTATATTGGTTTTGGGTAGGTTGACATGCTGGTGACTGACTCTGAAAAAATGTTGCTTCCGATTAGTGTACGAATTATCGAAATCGGCTTAGCACTGTCGAAGATTACTACACGTAATACATACGTAAAATAGATAACTATGAATAAAAATATATATATAAATAATCGTGGACAAATTCACACAGCGCCATCTAGCCCCAAACTAAGCAAAGCTTGTACTATGGGTGCTAGCTTACTGAAATACCTACTTTTAAATACATACTTATTATACATACTATAAATATAACTTAATATTTCTAAGATCAATAAATTCGTGTCACGTCTAAAACATCTTTCTCTGCCTTAAAATAACAATCTTCCAATTTATTAAAGTGCAAAACACCCACATTAAAAAAAAAAAAAAAAAACTGAAACAACATTAGAAACACTGTCCCATACAGCAGCGTAGCCGCAACCACGGCGGCGACAAGTGAAAAACTGCGATATTTCCCTTGTTAAAGCAGACAATAATTCTGCGACGGTCGGGTCTGCATTTCCGCGGGAAGATGGCACCCGGTGCCGCTTCTAAGAGATTTATATGTCGCTCGCGGAAATTGACTAGCGGGCGCTCTTCATATTTAATAAATATGAACTGGTACCCGATAGTTGAGTTAGGAGTTTAGCGGTACGTCGGGGTCGGGGTTCGATGCTTTGTGTTGGCATAGAATAATAATATTTTATGTGGGGAAATATTTTGCAGTTTTATGGGCATTTAGCTTTTGATTTAGATAAATTATTATTGTGTATGTCTAAACTGCGACTACTTATCACATATATATTTGATAGGCCTACTGGAACAGATTTCTTTTTAGAAATAAGAAGCGCCTGTGGGTTATCCATAATATATTATTTTTCCTTAAACTTTCACGTCTACAATAAACTGTAAAATAAACAAATTATTTATCTATTTCTGTTGACTTTAATTGTGATTCTAAAAAGCCGAAAGATACAGTCTATTTATCGATCACATCTGCCACATCCAAGCCGAATCCGACGCTAGCTAACCACAAAATTCCAATACAGGTAAAACATCGCAACCCAAGAAGAATAGAAATTAAGTAACCGGTAATCCGGCCGCCGAAACCGCCCAAGGCGGGAACGCTGAAAAAGCGCGGTAGCGGTATCAAATGGCCCTCATTTCTGCCAAATCGCCATTCGACGTTGACAAACACCGTTGGATGGGAAAGATGTATTTTGCGCCGATAAAATTTGGGCCAGCATTTACTGCGTTCGGATTCGGATTCTGGTATTCGAATTGCCTCGGCTCTTTCTCGTTTCTTAGGTGGAGATGGTGGGATACCTCGGTGGTGTAATATGTATATATCGAATATGCGATTGGCTTCGATTTTTCCAGAAATGTAACTGAGACCATAGTTTGTTGCTTGAGAGTTCGTCGTGTGTTTTGGTACTTATTCCTAAATAACTTTCTTATCCTTAATCTACTTAGATGGATGTATGAATAGATGTTTGTCGCTTTTTCATTAAAGCGATAGATTTTGTTAAACAACATACAACACAACAAAAAATAAATAATATGAAAACTTAACTAACTAAAACTAAAAAAATCCAATATTTTTATTATTTTTTATTATTTGACTAGCCAGGCATTTGACCGCCACCTCACCTGGTGGTAAGTGACGATGCGGCCGATGATGGAGCATGCCTGTCTAGGAACAGCCTATTCACTCTGGCCTTGTAGGCGTCTAGATTATAATGGATGGGTATGCGTTCCATTCCTTGGCCGTACGCATTATAAAGGTTGAACTAAAGCGGCTAAAGCAGCAATCTAATAATATGATAACAATCATTCACCGAAAACCACATAATTATGAAACTCTAAAACTACAATTTAACTCAAATACAAAGAAACGATGGCGCCAACGCTGACAGAAACTGATATTATAAAGAGGAAAAGTTTTAAGTTGTAATCTACGAAACCACTGAATCGATTACGAATACTTTTCCACTGACAGGAATCTACACTATTCCCAGGAGTCGCTGGGTACTTGGTCTCGGAGAATCGATAGGATCTCGCGGGATAGCTGAACGTTTATAGAGATCCAGCACTGCATTCGGGCGAAAACCGCGAAAAAAGTGTAAAATAACCTGTTACCGATTTAAAAATTTCTTTCACCTTTATTAAGCTATACGAGTATTGTCAGTGATTACGCTGGCTGTATTATTTGTTTACAACGGCGCGACTTTAAAAAAAATTCAAAATTCAAAAATTTTAATTCAATATATGTACATTCAAAATACACTTATGGAAAGTCAAAAAAAATACTTAATAGACAATGAGTACTTATGTAATAATGCGCCGCGCGCGGCACCATCCCCGACCATCACCTATTATTAGAGGTCAGTGGATCAAACCCATCGATGCGTGATTTTATTCGTCTGTGGTCATGCCTCACATTACCAATGCTAGACCGACAAAAAAAAATTGACAATTAGAGGTGTCAATAAATGATGCCGCTCACGAAAACATTAAGTACATACAAATTAAATAAATATGTAAACTTTCTTCGCGTACATTTACTTTACCTCTATCTATCTTTTTTCTTGCTCATTAATCTTCCTCTTGAATCACTGTATCTATTGTTTTACTACACATAATACCGAATTTAGTAAAACGGTTAGTACACCTCAACTGCAACTGCGTCGAAACATCTAGGTAAAAATAATACTAACCACTGCATCTATCTATAAGTTTCGGTCTGTGAATGTTTGATATACTTATTTAATTAATGTTACTTTTAGTCTGTTTTATGTTCTTTTATCTTCTTCTTTTGTAGCACCGCCTTGTAATTTATGGTAATTGTTCTCTGGTTGACTGGTAGAAAAAGCTACGTAGCTTTAAGTCCGCCATTGTACTGTAATGTGCATGAAGTTTTAAATAAATAAATATAGTTGAAAGCCGCATTAAAATGCGTTGCGTAGTTTTAAAGATCTAAGCGAACATATATACATAGGGGCAGATGTTAGAAAGCGACTTTGTTTTATACTATGTATAGATAAGGTTAGGGATCCTTGCGAAAATCGCAATAATACACCGAACCCCACTTGCATATCACCGCGCAAAACCTACGAAATAAAATTCGAAAGTTTCACCCAATACACTGAAGAGTGCTCATACCGAGGGCTCTTACTTCGTAATTAATGCAGTTCTTCCCATCGAGTCACAGATGCGAGTCCAATCAGCCCTCTGCGGGGTGCCAGTTGCCACAGTCGCATAAACATGCGTCCCTGATTGAATATTAAGTTTGATGATTTACTTTCATCTGACAGTAGTACAGTAGCAACTTTAGTTTAACTCAAACTCCAAAAGTTCCGAGCACGATCACAGTAACATCAGAGTTCGATTATACCTTTGACACGTTTTCGTTGACAGAATTGAAGGCAGTTTGACAACTAATCTGTCAGAAGAAATATGCAACCATAATGCAACTATAGTACCAGAAAACAAATTGTGGAAAAGTTCGATATCAACTAAAGTTGCAGCTCAACATCTGTCATTCGGATAACAATCACACATTTGATAATGCAATTGTAATTTTACTGCAACTGAGACGATTTCCGTACCAGCACGGCTAGCACAAGCGTGTCCGAGACAAAGCTCGCGCCGCGAGAGAGCGTTTGTCACTATCTCTCAATACTAAGATGAAAGAGATAGCAATACCTATGTCGTGCCTTTTCTTGCATATCGCGCTCGAGCGCAACTTATGCTAGCCCTACAGAATCGAGGCCCTGCGTCTCTACCCAGCGTCCTTGACGTAACTTAACGCAGAATTAAACCACAATTTGGGCGGGCGGGTGAATAAATTTACCACCGATGGCGCCGATAGGCCCAGCTGTTTGCGATGATTTCAGTTTGAGAGTTTGATTTGTGTTGAGCAGTTTGTTTTGTTTAGTCCCGAGGTGTTTGTGGGTCTATAGTTTGGAGGACTTGCTGAACTGACTTGCGACTAAACTGTTGCGGTATCTTTGTGGAGATATCTATCGGGACAGGTTTGGGAACCGGGTTTCTTCGCGGAACCAGCAAGTTCCAAGTTGTTATCAAGACTGTATATCTGGAATGTAAAGTAAATTGGATTTGATGAGACGAATTTAATGTCTCTCTTTATAGTAGAGCTGTCATATCTCTGTGGGAGTAGCCTTTTATAACCTGTATTTTAAAATAAAAAATTAAATAAAATAAATAATAAATAATCGTGGACAAATTTACACAGCGCCATCTAGCCCCAAAGTAAGCAAAGCTTGTGTTATGGATGCTAGATAACTGATAAACTACTTATATACTTTTAAATACATAGAACACCCAGACCCGTAACAGAAATTGAAATTCATCATTTCAATTTCTGCCCGGCCGGGAATCGAACCCGGGACCTCTTGCGTGGCAGACCGGCCACCTTATGTTGACCACTGAACCACTCAGGTCGTCAAATTTCGTCGTCAAATTAAAATGCCAGTCGGCTCCAGAGACTGTTTTTATATTAAATTTTTGTGATAACATACGGTACACAAACAGGCAAGCGGGCCATCTGATGGAAAGTGTTGACCGCTGTCTATTGTCATTAGCTACACCTAAACCTCCTAGCAATCTCTAAAACCCTAGGACATGTTGCTCTGGCTGGCACCTAAACTGCCAAGGTTCTCCATGGTGCACTGAAATACAATACTAATTAAATAAGTGTTTCTTGGCTGCGGTGTTCTGTGCGGAGGTATTACCCCTTTGACCGGCTCCAATTCGAACGGGCTTTTTCGCTATATCCTACCTCTCTTATTAAATAAAGACATCTGGAGATCGTTCTACAAAAATATATTAGGAAATAGGTCTAACAAATCATCGCAGGCGACCTGGTACGGTCGGCTGTACGAGTATTACAGCCGCTGCGTGCGAGCCGCTGTCCTCTAGCAATTTCAATTTACGAGTGGCGATGCTATAAAATCGGCACGTGCTCGCGCCGAGACTAATAACTGGATCCGTTATGTGTATGGCTTGTGTGTATTGGTTGTATGGGTCGATGTGTTAGATGCGATAATATTTCTGTTAGTAATACATAGCTTCCAAGTTTGGAGGAGCTGGAGCAAGGACTTAAAGAGAGGTAGGCAACGCGGGGTATTCCGTTCAAATTGGAGCCGCCTGACTGGGGAAGTACCTTCACCTTGCAGAATATCGCAGCTAAACAATACTCTTTTAAATAGTATTGTGTTTCTGCCGGTTAATAAGGTTTCCAGTGTTCGATGGTGAGGGAATTTGGGGAGCCGTGGCTTTGGCAGTGGAGGGATATTCATGCCTTTTTGCTGCCAGAGTAACGTGAGGTGTACAACGCATTGGCGATACTCTCGGTGTTGCTTATGTCTAAAGGCAGTGGTGATCACTTTCCATCAGGTCAGGCTAAAGCGGCAGTGGGCAGGGGACTTAGCTCGAAGAACTGATGGCCGAAAAAATTAGTTTTATAGTTTGATAAACTAGATTTTCTAGCTTCCCGATTTGTTTTTATACAATTATTTTAAAAGTAATCTAACTGACTAAGCTAGGATATTTTTGGAGAAGCTACAAAATACTTTAAACTACAAAATTACTTTCAATTGAACGTGAGTGAGTAAAGTGAGTAATATTGTACGCACGCACAACGCTTCGAAGTACTTACACTCTCCACATCTTCGCACCCACAATCCAGCTTCTCTCCTAATCGATACAAAGTAACACACTGTTTATAACAATACCTTTTTAACGAGCATCTAACTACACCCTTGAAGCGTAGAGTAGGACGGTGCTATTCCGTCCCCCCAAGTGTGAGAGGGACGCATTTAATGCCGTTTTGATAGCCGTGAAACCACGTATTGCACCATTAGTGTACATACGAAATATAATGCGATCCAAGCAATAAGGGGCCCTAACTCATGACTTTTAAATTGCAAGGGAGAGGGCTCCGTGAGGTCTTGGACAATAACCAAATTGAAGTAATACTTTAGACGGTTAGTCTCCTTGTGTGTTGGCAAAGAGTACGCGTTATTCAGATAGGGCAATTCGGATAAGCCACAAATGTTTAGTGCCCAAATTAAGAAGTGTACATATTACTTTTGTTTATAGTACACACACATACTCATATACGTCAAACTTATAACAACTCACACCGTAAGAGCATCGTTTACATTATTTATTTATTTATTTATTGGAGTACCAACAGCTATAACATAAATAAATAAAGAAATAAGTAGAATCAATAAGCCAATTACAGGTCCTCGCTAGTAGCAACAAAATAAAATAAAAAAAGGAAAGTAAAACTGCACTGCAATGTAATATAGAATACAAAATGAAATTATTGCGTACCCAAAAAAAAAAGAAGTAATAATAATAATATAAAAAACAAAAGAATGCGCTTACAATTTTCCCAATTGAATAACTTAGAAAAGAGTAATTAGTGGCGGAACTGGGGATCTGAACCGGACCTCTTAACCACTAGGCCACCGATGCTCCGTGTTAGGTACTATACTTAAATAAAATGTAATATTTTATTACTAGCTTTAAAACATTGAAAGGAACAAAACTCTGACACTGAAAGCTGAAAGCGACACTTTAAATTCACGAGTAGGCACAATCAGTAGCCTCACTATCCTCTCTGTACACCGGCTACTCTTCACCCTATCCTTAGAAACGGCCAGGGTGGGTGCGAAAAGTGGCAGATGTTGTTAACGCAATTTAGATAATTGTTTGTGTAAATAAATAGAGGTCGAACTCAATTAGGGCTTAGGGCTCAACTATTCGACACGGTTGAGTGGGAAATGGCTAACTATTAACGCTCGATTCGCTATGGGTAGCAATTCCATAATAGAGCATAGAGTAATTAATGGGCAGCAGAGGGGAGAATAATATTTAATACTTAACGTGCTGTATGCTTTTGGAGCGTCGGTGGTCACTTGGTTAAGGGGTTTGACTCGTAAGCGAGAGGTACCGGGTTCGAGCACCATGTACCAATGATATTTTTCTATCTACTGTATTTCTTTTTAATTGCAATAAAGTGTTTCCATACATACATATAAATTACTCTTTTCTGAGTTATGTACATTAGTTGAACACTAACCGATGCTCTTATGGTGAGGGAAAACATCGTGATGAAACATGCACATTCCCAAATATGTAACAGTGATCCAATCTGATCAGGTAGGTACCCATGTCAGGGTCACGGAGGTCAAATGGCAGTCGCTCGACTGTAAGTGGTGGGATCCTAGATACACATTATTAAGTCGATTGAGACTGTAGATTTAATCACTATGTTTTCCCTCACCACATCGGTTAGTGTTATATAACTCAGAAAAGAGTCATTGGTACATGGCGGCGCTGGGATTCCAACCCAGTACCTCTCGCTCACCAGTCGAACCCCTCAACCATTAGGCCACCGATGCTCTTCCAGTACCTATTAACCATGAAGGTATAGATAAAAATGGAGTCCACACTAGGAACAACCGCTTGAGTCAAATACCTACATAACTCTATCTTACTCTCTGTGGTCGGACTTCTCTTTATGTCCCAGGAAAATTAAAATGAAGGATACCCTATTTAGAAAGAGAGGGCCTGCCCACAAAGAGCGAAATGGAAACACATAGATATTCTTCAAGTAGGTATTCGAAGTGTGGTCTCCATACCTTTTATCTATAACTTCATGCTATTAACGTAGTGGAGCAAAATCTCATCAGACAGCCATCAACTTGTTAAAAGCGACAAAGTTTTTCGCTAAAAAATCGCTGGCCCGAGTTCCATTTTTTCTCAACTTGGACGGCAATCTATTAAGGGGCGATAAACGCGGGCGGGGCTAAAATAAATTGATTTTATTCAAATTTCTATTAAGGCGACGAGACACTGTTTCTTGGGATTGCTACGGGCTGGGTTGGGTCGTGAAGCGCTGGAGCTAGATTAGTGGATATGCCCTATGTGGTTTTAAGACTTTCGTAGCTATTTACTACACTTTCACTACACATATTGTCGGGCTTGTTACCAAGGTTAGTTGTGTTTTTGCCTCAATATTTCGATTTCGGGTCACGGGTAGCCGCTGTGAGAAGCCTAAGGATAAACATATCGGTCCATCCTCATTCGGATTCTCGAATTGCGTCGAAAAATCGAGGTAAAAACAATACTAACTGTGGTAATATGTGTGGTAAAAATGCCCTGCAAGGTTCTGTGTACAATGCAAAATTATGGTAATGAAAACGACCTTAATTGTATTACGTTTTAAGATACTGTATTACGTTTTAAGATAAAAGTGTTTCCGTGTAAAACGTAAACACTTCCCTACTAATATAAATTATCATAAATGCGAAAGTAACTGTCTATCTGTCTCTTATACTTTCACGGCTGAAAACAACTGCACTGATCTTGTTGAAATGCGGCATGGACACAGTTTTAAACCTGAGAAACTACATAGGCATAGGACACATTTGCCCACGCGGGCGGGCGGAAAGCTGTTTTTATTTTCTTTTTGTACTTAGACTAGCCAGACATTTGACCCGGATCACCTGGTTAAATAAAGATATAAAGCGGGTCACAGCAAGTTACACGCATAATTGTTATTGTCCATCTGACACCCGCCATTCTCCATTCGACTCATGATAATTATGCATTATGCATTATGCGTCGAATTACCAACCTATACAGTGAGTAACCCGTGAAATATTTCTAAAACTTCCTCGTTTAGTTTATCGGTTAGTTTCCAAAGGAACCGCATCCACCATATCCAGAGAAAGAAAGTTCGCTTCCCACATCGTGCTTTGTCTTCAGTGAAAGCTTGTAATTGAAAAGTTTGCGAACTCGGAGATGTAAGTGATTTATAAGACAGACGGACCCGTCACCTTTTTTATATTGAGTTGCGCCCATAGCAGTTTCGTTTATATGGGCTATTGTATCGGCCATAGGTATATATGGCCTGCCTATATAGGTATATATAGGCCTATATAGGTATCGGTTTCCCTCTTAATAGATCCTGTTGACATGATCTGTGTCTGGAGCCACGTCTTTTAATTTTGTATAGATTCAATAACCTATTTCAAGAAGTCGACATGTTTTTCTTGTTGCATCTATAACAATCTGCCTTACCTATCCTGAATTATGGTCAAGGCGGCCCCCGGGCGCTCGTGCGTGAGAATACAACAGGCATATTAACGATAAGATGATTAAGTTTCGTCTATGGTCGAAAAAAAAATTGTCTAGTGCTTTTTAGCATTTTTTAGCTTCATTTATGTGCTATAAATTCTACTTTAATCTAACATACTTTTACTAGAAGAGAAATAATGTTCAATAATTTGATGTGATCTCATAATATGCCTAATTTATAATATGCGGAAACAGAACTCTCGTTTATTTATTTTGTATTGAAATTAGGTTGATGTTAATCACATAGCAGAAAAAATAAATTCCCAACCGTGAAGGTTTTCGTCCTAAATTCTCGCATGTGTTATCGGCATTTGTCTGAATATTCATTCACGGCTATACCACAAAATAGAGAAACGTTTTTTTTATTTTGTGGCCATACAATTACGTTTCCACTTGTCTGTTACGTTTTCACGCCTGCCTGAACAGATTCGAATAAAATTTAGTAAGGAGGTATATGGCAATTTGTGGAATGACAGGCTTCTTTATCTGAAATAAATAACAGAACAGAATAGTACTGTACAAAGTTAGAGTCGGAAGTAACTGTCTGGGACAGGTGCGAAACAGTTACCCATCTAGTTCTGGGACTCTGCGTGCGTTGCTTAACTTTGGTTGTGGGTTAAACAAAGTTTATTTTCTGATTTTGAATGTCTAAATCTTGTAATTATCAAAGGCACGCGAGGGCCCGGAGTCCGCCTATCCCTAAATCTCGTATGTAAATGGTATGATAATGGCTCGGAAATACACTTAACCATACTACACTCTCTCGTACGAGAGCCCGGGGTCCGCCTTGACCATAGGTATAGTGAAGCAACTGCCATCTGACCTCCGTGACCCTGCTTCCAGATTCGGTCATGGTTACACATTCAATCACCTAAAACTTCAGGTTTCATCATGATATTTTACCACACCGTAAGAGCGTCGCGAGCGTTAGTATTCAACTAATGTACATAACTCATTGGTACACGGCGGCAGTGGGATTCGAACCTGGTACCTCTCTCTTACTAGTCGAATATTTTAACGACTAGGCCACCGACACTAATTACTACACTGCAAGTAAATATTAATTGAACTCTACGCACAAGTAATTTTATTTATTCAATAATAATATCGTATAATTAGATTAAATTTACGTCGACAACATGTCGGCGGGACTTGCGACTTGAAATTTATGCGAGACAGAAACGGCGTTTTGTTCTCAGTGGACCTTCTGTTGGTGGAAGGTTATTTCCGTAATTATTATTATTATTTATTTATTTATTCATTAACAGTTACACTGTGTGCGAATATGCATATGTCTTTTACTTATATTGTATTATTATTAATATTAAAATAAAATTAAAAATTTCACATTACAATGTCAAGATTACAAACACAAGTCAAGATCAACACTGATTAATGCCTACAATAACACTTAATTCTAAATAAGAAGTGGCACAACATTATGTATTTAGAAAATGCGAGTGTTAGGCGCCTAGGACTGTGCTAACCAGGAACCTATGTATTTTAAATTTTTTTATTGCCTAATGAGGCGGATGTGCAGGTGGTCCACCTGATGGAAACCGGCCACCGTTGTCCAGGACATCTGCAACCTAAGAAGAGCGGATGCGGTGCCGGTATTGTACACGTGCATTGAAGAACCCCATGTTATATTGCAAAGGCAAGACTTCGAGAGGGAGCTCATTCCATATCTTGCACGTGCGCGGTAAAAAGGCTCGCGATGCGTTTATGTTTCTTGGATGCCAGTAGGCCTAGCACAAGTTGCACTCGCGCGCGATAAGCGAGAAAAAGCGCGACATAGGTATTGCTATCTCTTTCGTCTTAGTATTGAGAGAAAGAGACAAACGCTCTCTCGCGGTGCGTCACGGACACACTTGTGCTAGGGCCACAGGCATCCAGATGGTGTGGATAAAGACAATCCCACATAAGTACATTCGCAGACAAAAGCGGCTTCATGAAGCCGCATGTACATAATAATATTACATATATTCATGGACATATATTCATCAGACTCTAAATTAACTTCTTAGGTACTTCCGGCACACTTCTGAGTATCATAATTCATCCCCGAAATTATAATAAGAAACGTAGAACTTTCCGTACATAATTAATAAGTTGTACTTGTAACTTTCGCACGTAAATCATTGAGATCGTCTTTATTAAAACATTCCACTGTGTAAATCACGGCGGAAAGTAATTTTCTATTTATGAGATGATTCTCCACTGAAAATATTTACTTGTTTTAATATTAATATTTACTTAGTAGCACTGACTTCGCACGGAGATTGTAACTTTGTAAGGCAGGGTTATGTTAGAATTTAGTGATTATATATGATAAAAATGGGATTCAGAGTACTGTGACAGATATATCTTGTCTCAGATCAATTTTTCAATAATTTAAGTAAACGAACATAGGTGTGGTGAGGTGTTTCCTAAGCGTGCTTCATACAAACATAGTTTGATCGTATTGTCAATATTACTCCATCAAAGCGAATGAAATTTTGTAGAAGTGATCCAGTAACCTGTATCTATGCTTGTCGTTTGTTAGATTTTTGGTAAAATATATCGTTTAAAAGTGGTACTTCTTTTTAACAATCAAAGGCGCAACTTTGAAACGATATATTTCAACGAACACCTGATAAATAATCTTGGCATATTAAAGTATACGACTCGTAAGCCAGAGATCCCGGGTTCGAATCCCGCTCCGGCCATGTACCAATGACTGTTTTCTGAGTTACGTACATTAGTTGAATACTAACCGATGCTCTTACGGTGAGGAAAAACATCGTGATGAAACCTGCATATTCAGGCGACTGGATGTGTAACCATGATCCAATTTGGTCAGGTTTCATGATCCAATTTGGTAGCAGGGTCATGGAGGTTAGATGGCAGTCGCTCCACTGTAATTACCTGACCTGCCAAATCCTGGATCATGGTCAATGCGGACCCCGTTCCTTCGTGCGCGAGAGCACAACTGGGACATTAACGCCAAGATGATTATTTTTTTACTTTTTTTTAAAGTAATATTGGCGATGCTTGCCCGGTGTAGTCCAGACTCTCTGGTAGCTGCATGACTTCTGCAACGTATCCTTAGCCTTTGGAAGCTGTTGGTGGCTAGTCTCGGCATGGTGTACCGTCAAAATACTACTTCACTAAGCCAAGTCTTCCTGCGAAAAAAAATACTATCTATGCATATGCGGAATGCATGGAAATCAGTATCGTTGAAGAACTTTGAGGTACATTATTATTACTACTACTACGTACTTCCGAGAGATGAAACGGATGAAACGGCCAAGCCATACTTTCTGACCAAAATTTGTAGAATTACGCTTTGTAGTGTTAGGCGCTAGCTCTTCATGAGATCTGATAACTTTAAGGGACCCATGTTGTTCTTATGAGATTTGATAACTTTTTCACAGTGAAATCGTTATGAGCTTGTGAGGCTTGGCGATCCAAATTTTGCATACAATATTTTTGACGGGAATGTTTAGATGTTTAGGTACGTTAAGAGTTTAATATCGGTTAACCTGAATCGATTTAATATGGTTAACAAAATGTAACATGAGACTTGGGTGGAAATATTTTACAAGAAATAATACTATAGAGATATTTTATATATTTTTTACATTAAATAAAGATTCCGGCATCCCTGGCAGGTACCCATTAAGCGAGCCTCGGCAATCATTACTCAGACATCGCGACAAAACGTCCCCGGATTTGAATCCGCACCGATATATTTACAAACGATGACGTCCCAACCCATGTCAGGGTCTTAACAAGAGCCACCGCGCTCTGTGACAAATTCTACCGCCTTTTATGCCAAATGACCAACTTAATTTTGCACTTAGAAACACTTAAACTCAATAGCGAATGTTTGGGGGAACAGTTTACGCGGCGGCAATTGCAAGTTTGTAACAAAGTATTTCGTGTTTGTCTGACAAGGGATAGAGTTGTGATTCCGCTTACAATACTCGTGGGTTACACGTATTTACGGCACTGATTTTGTGCGAGGCTTTTTTGGTATGCTATATAAAAAAAATTGAATGTATTCGGATTCACTACATTCGTATTCAGTGAGACTTCAACCCTTGTTGTAATTGGCAGTCCGCGTATGAAGAATTGACGCGTCGTTCTAATGATTTGTATAAAGCATTATTTTATTTTGGTGTGGTGTGGTTATAATAATAATCATATTGTCGGCAATATCTTTACTTTGTACTATTTTGTGCATAAAGTATTAAATAAATAAATAAATATCCTATTTGTGCTTTCGAGGGCCCGGTATCCGCCTTCGATTCGGCAGAACGAGTGCCATCTGTCATCAGGAGACAGTGTTCCTGTAAACAGGAGAACCTGACCAGATTGGATCACGGTTACGCATTCAGTCGCCTGAATGTGTAGGTTTCGTCAGGGTGTTTTCCCTCAGCGTTAAAGCATTGGTTAACATACAAGATAACGTAAATGGTACATGGCTGCAGTGGGAATCGAACTAAATACGATTTTCAATTTAGATTTTTGGCATGAATAAATTTTTGATGCACAACGTTGATTTTTTATAATTTTGAATCGATCGCTTTCGGTGATGCCAATGTAATTAGAAAGATTGATGAATTTTTCATGCCCAAAGTCAAAATTTTAAACCGTTCAATTCGAGACGAGTGGTTCAAAAGTTTGAAGTTAGGAAGGATAACGAAATAGTACTCGAGTTTATTACGAGCTTATTATATTCTAAGCTATTCTAGATCGCGATACAGGAAGATGTAGCATCTTCGTAGACGTTCTACGGGATTACGCGTCATCGTAGAACTAACGTAGCAATGAGTCGAAACAATGTCTGTAGTAATTACGTACTCTCAACCTTTTTATTGAAAACTAGCGACTCCCCGGCTTCGCACGGGTCTTTCTTTACCATAATATACATATAATATATTATTACATGTATAGACTATAGCATATATAACCGTTATCAGCGACTGTCACCCGCGCGCAGGTAGGATCTTTGTAAACATTAAACGTTCCCGCGGGACCATATCATTTTCCCGGGAT